>BSBM01002018.1:0-606978 GCA_027924585.1 Larix kaempferi
TTTGTGGTTAACCCATAACCATAGGTTTTGTGTGGTTGACCCATAATCATGATTACAATATATAACTGTGGGTTTTGTGTGGTTTCCCCGTAACCGTGGGTTTTGTGTGGTTGACCCATAACTGTGATTAAAATAAATAACCCTAGGTTTTGTGTGGTTGCCCCATAACCGTGGGTTTTTTGTGGTTGACCCATAACTATCGGTTTTGTGTGGTTTTCCCATAACCGTGGGTTTAGTGTGTTTGACCGATAACCATGGGTTTTTTTTGTGGTTAACCCATAACCATGATTACAATAGGATTTAATAAAAGTCCAAAAATTGAAAAATTCATGATTTTTGGTGGAATTGATGTCTTGTTGCAAATCCATTCATAACTTCTGATGCAGATGATGAAATTGAATTCCGTAAAAGACTCGTTTGATATCTCAAAGAGACATTTCCATCCATATAACATAATTTCTCTGTGGTGGTCCGGAGAGTGAGAAAATGTTTGTTGAAGCTTGGGAGACGCGCGCGTACTATTTTGCGGACATATGTTGTTTCAATGGATAATATCTCTCAAACCAGAAAGCCAAATGAAAATCCGTGAAATACCCATTTTAGCTCACAGAAAGACCTTTCAAATGAAATATTGTAGAGATTCTGAAACAGTCTGGGGATTCTATAACACTGGTTTAAATTTGTTGTACGTACAAATGCATTATGTACAAACATGTGCTACTTCAAACAGGAATATCTCACAAATAAGGAAATGAAATAAAATTCCATGAAGTACCCATTTGAGATGAAGGAAAAAATTTTCAGTGAGTTATGGTAGACCCTCTAAAATGTCTTGTACATTTAAAAACATCCCTCTAAAGTTTGATGAATGTGAGAGTGTCAAATGTAGAGGGATAAGGGTTTGTAGAGAAACATGGGATGTTGCAAAGGTTGCGGAACCTCCATGGGAAGCATGTACACCCTCTACGATTATTGAAAAGGTTGCATACCAATGGATGTATTAGATCCATGTATGGTTCTCTTTGTAATGGTGAACGAAGATCCAATAGTAGAAAAATCTTTGAACCCGTAGTAAGCTTCAAACCCTTGTTTTGAATGAGAGAATACCTGCTCTGATACCAATGCTCTAGATCTTGAAGGCTGAGACCCAGAAGACTTGAATGATGAGAGAGGAGGAGAAGAGGTAGCCTCAAAGATAAAGTGGACTATGGATCAGCTATGAGAAAGACACAATAGTGAGATCTGGGCTATGAAAATCCTAGATAGAGAAACATAGAGTAAATATGCCACATGGAGGGGTGAGGCTCAAAGAGGGTTCTTCGATACTCACCTCTCAAAATATAATAAGAAAGGCACCCAAAACCAATAACCCAATAATTGTTGCTTGGTTTTGCAACCAAGGCATGTGCTAAAGAGCACCTGCTAACTTGTAGCAGCAGTCTCAATGTAAAAGTAAAAAAAAATGTAAATAACTAAATCTGATCTATCATGTGCAAAGAAATAAAAACTAGATTTAAGAACAATAAACAATGAGATCCATGATAAAAATAAGAAATAGAAAATTTGATCTTTTGTATTACCTCAAATGGTGAGGATGGTGAGTTTGAGCAGCTCCAAGGTTGAGGTGCTACCAATGTCCAATGGTCTCTTCTTCTCCAATGCTTCATGAGGATCTTCAAACTCGAAATGGGAGGCAAGGGCTCCTAGAGGGAATTTGGTAGCATAAGGATAGGATGAAATGTGGATGAATAGTGAGGAGCCCCTATCACCTTTTTATAGTTTTTTGGTGATGGGGAATACCATTATAGTTTGAGGAAACCAATGGTATTGACCAAAATGGTTTAGGTTTTTTTTTCCCTCTTTTTCCTTTTTTGAATATTATTCCCTTTTAATTGATTTTGGGAATTTTAGACCCTTTTTGAGGGTTTTTTGTGTTTTTGAGGAAAAAATACATATTTTGAGTGGAAAAAGATGGGTTTTGGTTTTTTTGGTGACCTTTTGAAGGTTTTAGAGGCTCAAATGGTGGAAAAAGTGGATAAATGGGTCATGTGAATAAGGGAATGAGCTAATGAGCACTTTTTTGGGTGTTAACAGATTGCCCCCTGATGTGTGAGGGCAGTAGCTCATCGTATGGCCGATAGAAATCATATTTATTTTATCTTTTTTCCTAGGGTTTGGAGGAGAGAAGAGACCGATTGGAGACTGGAACACCGGACCCTGGTAAAATGCACAGACTGAAAATACATGTCCTCAAAATTAATGAGGAATAATATCTGATAATGGACGAGGCGGGCATACCCATGCTCATATCAAAATATATATATAACAATTAGGCCCAAGAAGGGGGACCTGAATAATACATAAAAATATGCTGGTACATCATAATGGTCCGGAGGGGACACAATGCTGGGACATACTCATGGTCATACCATGACTGATCTGAAGGATTGATACACTGGAAAAGGGAAACAACCATTCTGAATAAGGTGTCAGATACACTGGAAAAGGGAAACAACCATTCTGAATAAGGTGTCAGAAGGGTTGATGAATTGTTGAATATGAAGGTGTGCAACATCTGTAGGGACTCAATGACTGTGAGCCAACTTCTGAGCAGTATATGTAACTGTATACTCAAGGGAGTATAAAACTGGGGTACATATGAATACTATTGCCAAGCGCAACCTGGATATCCATAGGAGTATGTAACTGGTTGTTTCTTCAATTAGACTCTCAATTGTGGTAGAGTCAGTTGATATCCGGGGTCTTCAACAAATAACTGAAAGGAACAATACCCTGTACGAGTCTCAATGATGTGATCAAGGTGTTGACGTCGAGCATGTGAGAAACAATCATTTGGAGAGGCACTGAGGACTCCTTTTAAAATGATCCGTATGCACTCATCACTAATGGTGATGAGTCCAAGGCACAGGGACCTCTAGGTCTATCCTCTGGAATAGATTTGGTTGGCATCGATAGAGGGAGACCAACAACTACCAAGGCAATGATGTTTCCTTGATAGGAGCGCGAGGTGTACAACTGAAGTGTGATAGTGCTGATGGTAGGATTGGCATATTGTGGGGATGGGGTATAACTGGGGTCATAGAGTGGGTGGACTCAAACTTCCTTTGTTCAAAGTATGATGACATGGTTGACCTGGCAGAATATGAAACTGACTTTTAGGTGTGGGGATCATAGCTTAAGGGATTAGGGTTATGTATTGTAGACTGGAGTGACTCTGGGGGACAAGTTGATGGATACTATTGGGAGACTCTCAGGGTGACATACTACAGAATACTCTGAACAAAGGTGACCATAATAGGGAAGCTTCCATATGAGTAGACATGATCTGTTGTGGCACCGAAAAGTACCATTGGGGCCTTCTTCGTGGTTTTAATGAGATCCAAGAAGGGATAAAAGTGTGCTCTAAAATGGTACTATCCTGTGGATTTATGCGAGCCTAGGACTGTTCATACTCATGAGTGCTTTCATTTTTAAGGAGTCTAAAAATGATAAGAAGACTCTGAATTGGTGGAGGAGTACCGTCCTGTGGATTTATACGAGCCCAAGACAGTGATTGCTCGTGGTTGCTTTCAATTTTAGAGAGCCTGAAAGCGGTAAGTAGACTCCATTGGTGGTCTTTTTCGTATGTTAGTCTCCCAGGCCCGAAAAAGCATAAAATGATGCAAATGGAGAAACTCTTCTAGCCAATATGGCTAGAGTATTCCTTTTTCGTAATTAGTCTACAAGGTCTGGAAAAGGGTTAAACTTATACCAGGTAGACACCCTTTCAAACACGTTTAACGAGCATGAAAGGAAGCAAGATTGCTCAGCGATCTTTTCATTCTTTTAGGAGTCAGAAAAGAGATTAATAGAAACTCCCTAAGTTCCTTTTTCTTAAAGGAATTGATCGGCCTGAAAAATGGATAAAATTATTCCGAACAAAAGTAATGGAGAGGCAAGGAGGAAGTGTTCAATCAAAAGGAAAGTATGGGGATCAAGCACGGTGATAGGGGGGAACACTAATGGGGCCTCCTTGCGGGTTGATGAATGGTATCCAAATAATGACATAATTGTAGTATGGATGGAGTGGAGGGCTCACGTATAAGTTGTGATGCGAAAATTTGTAAAATCTAACGGTTGTCGATGTGGCATGCAAATCGAGGGGACAAAAGACATGTGAAAAAGTGCCCAAAAATTCTAGGGGTGAGAGCGAGAAATGATCTCAAGCATCATAATGGGCATGGAAGTATGAATCCGGTGGTGCAAATGGTGCAAAAAATGGAGGTCATAATGACTCTGAAATGGTCAAAGGAAAACACTAGGTTAAAAAATGGCTACAAATAAAGGTGAGCCCACTAAGCCAAGGATGCAGTGGTGGGGAGAAATGATGACCTGCAAGGGAAGAATACTAGGTGTATCAAATCAAATTAGATATACAAGTGACACATGACCTCAAAAATGGTTGAGATTACGCATGTGAAAAAGTGAGCAGGGTTAATGACTTGCCCCCATGCTATGTGCATGGGGTTTGTGATTATGGATCACATATGTGTTGGTTTGAACAATGGGATCATTGAAATATTGAGATAGATGTGATGGGGGAGGTTCAAAGTGATTGATCATGCCCCCTATCCCGGGGTCGAGGTAATCTATTATGCCCCCTAACTCATAGGTTTCAATGTGGTGCAAATGTTGTCTCAGAGAGGGATCCACATAGCATTGAGGAACTACTGGCAAGGGGGGTGTACCATGAGGTTGTGGGTCGTGGTGGCATACTGAAGTGATGATATGATGATGGGGGATTCCCCTTGCGGGGTGGATGCCCCCAGTATCGCCGACGAGAATGACGATGATGATGAGTAGGCAAGGTTTTGGGCCTGCCCCCATGCTATGGACATGTGGTTTCCCCGTTGATTTGAAAAGGTTGAACATGTGTGTCAGAGGGATCAGTGGAAGGGGTCAACCGGACGGAGAGGTCTCCAGTGGAAATCATGTAAATGGTGTTAATTTCTTCCGAGGAGGAATATATTGGGGGATATATTTCCTAAATAAGAGGAGGGGATGTCTCTTGGTCGACATTATTCAATTCGTATAGGGCTGCTCTGTAATCTAGGATATCAAGGCAGTGATGTGAGTAATGGCCGTAAATGCCGCATATTGCACAAGGGTGATCGGTACGCAGCGATTTGTCGTAAGACTGAAGGGGCAGTTCAAGTTTAACAACAGGGATGCTAGCATCGTCATCCAACATTTGCGTGTGTTCTTGAAGTGCTGGTAATTGTGGACATTGATGGGTAGCATGGCCTATATCTTCGCACAAAGAGCATTTAGGGGGAACACGGATTGTTGGGGGATTCCTTTCCAACTTGGGAGTCGGTGGGACGATGCGGGTTGCCGGTCCAGTGGTGTAGGTTTGTGGGCCTCTACCCCCATTGTAGCGGAGTTGAGGGGGAGCATTACTAGATGTTGATGCAGTGGTCCCAGTCAGTGGTGGTGGTCGGTTTTGGATGTTCACTACGCCAGGTGGTGGACAGTTTGAAGTATTAATGGGTTTGTACCGGTTATAAAATGACATTTGGTGTTGGGGGAGGAGTTGGAGCAGGTAGGTACCACACAGGTAGTCCTAATGTTAACCCAGGTAGATTGAGTGTTGCCATCACTGGGGTGCTTATGACACCTGAAGGAGGAAATAGGAATGGAATTGTATGAATTGGTTGTAGCTCCAACATGACTGGGAACCGAAGGGGGTTGTGGTAGTAGAGGGGGTTGTTGGTTGGGAGTTTGTGTGTTGTGCGAAATGGTGCACAAATCAGATACTTCGGTTATCCGCGCAGGGGGTGGAATGGATTGGAACATGGAGGTCATGGGAGATTCCAAGTATGCCCCGGTTCTGACTGTGGAGATGAACGATGTAGGTGTGTTCTGAACTGGTTGTTCAATCATAGGGAGAACATTTTCAGGTGCGGCGGGGGGCGTATTGGTTTTGACATGTTTGGAGATTCATGTCGACCGATGACATCATAAGGAGATGATGAGTGCCTGAACCCATCGGTTGGTTTGTGTGTGCAGTGTATGTGATCTATTGTTGTGGTGTTGTGGTTCCTTGAGGGGGATCCAATAGACGAGTGTTCACCACTCCTTGCGTGGGAAAAGGATTTTGCAGCACTATGGGTGGTGGTTGAGGTGGTGGTGTTGGATGTGCTGCATGCCCATGGCGTTGGGCATCATCAGTCCAAAGTTGGCGCGCTTGTTCTAAGTGGGGGAAAGTGTGTGTGTAATGGCCATATACCCCGCATACGAAACATGGGTGGTTTGTTCTTACATTTGGGTTCTTACCCTGTTTTGGTGGTTGATCAGAGTTTTGGTTGGTGGGGGGCAGCGTTGTTGTTGTTTGGAGGATAAGTCTGAGCGATTGGAGGTTGTGGTGCAGCAGGCGCTACCTGTGGTGGGTAATAAGCTGCTGGGGCTTGTGAGTGAACATGAGCATGTGTATCCTGCTGATGGTAATACGTAGGAGGTGCAATTGGAGGTGGATAGGCTGAAGGTGAGTGACCATAACACTGTGGTGGACATGAGGGTCCATGAGTGTGGTGGGGGTGTGCCATGGGAGCATATGAAGTTGTAGCTCCGGAGTGAGATGTGGCCCACGAAAGATCAGGGATGGAGTTATTGCGCATAATGGAAAAGGGTTGGTTGTGGGACGCAACTGTTCCAATTATGCCATCAGCAGTGTGTGATGCCCCCAGTGCATCATTCCAAGAGGAATCACCACAGGGGGCATCAGGTAGGATGGTATACAAGTAGCTGCACTGTGCGTAAATCAGGTCAAACTGTTGGGCTTTTAAAATGGCTTCCTCTTTTGACTGGGGTCGTTCAGAAGCTACATCCTTGGCTATGAGTGGAAGGAGGGATTTCAAGAACCAATCCAGGAAGATACGGTCATCTAGATTGATATTGCATAGACTACAGCGCTTATGCCACTCATGGATATGATATGTGATATGGGTGGTCGTATTCTGTCTACAAGACAGTAGGATTTCTACTCCTACATCATAGCGGACGGGTAGTTGAAAGAATTGTAGGAAATTTGAGGCAAGGGATGTAAACGTAGGGTGTTTCCCATGGGGCTGCTCAATATACCATTTGGCTGCCGAGCCAGTGAAAGTTCTTTGTAAAAGTCGGAGTCGAATAGAATCATCAACTATGGAGTTTGAGGAACACCATAGGTGAAAAGACATAACATGGTTTTGTGGGTCTTCTCCAGCCTTCCCTTCAAACTTTGGGATGTCTGAGGGGAGTTTTGTGGGCGTGGGGGCCCAAGTAGGGTCATGTCTAATTGGGTCATTTGTTAACCTTGCCAGGTCTGGTAAGTTAAGACTAGCCATAAATGGCAGACTAGCAGGGGGGTGTGACATGGTTAGTGGGGCATAAGTGCTAGTGGTAGCATTATGAATTGGGCCACTGCCCTCAAGGGGGATATTAGTTGTAAAAGGAATGTGCCCTCCACCTAAATATGTGTGAGAGGGACCAACGCCCCCAAGTGCAACATGAGTCACCGATGGGTTTGGAATGGTTCTAGTAATTGGTGGGATTTGAGTAGTGGTTGTGACAGTAGGTGTAGGTCCCACGTTGGGCATACCTAAGGTAGGTGTAGGTCCCATGTTTGGCATCCCTAAGGGAGGTGTGGTAGTTGTGGCTACCGTGGTGGCCGTTGTGGTGGTGGGGGTGGATGATGTTCCACCAATAATCCGTCCAAAAAAGGGGTCTAAATTTGTACCAGCCATGTGGCCAGTGGGTGCAGTGTAGATGGGATTTTCAGATTCTTCCTCAGAGTCAGATGTGAAATGAGGTGCGTTAGAATCGGATGACGGGGCTCTATGTCGATGACGTGTGGAATCAAGTGACAATGCTCTTCATCTATGACGAGTGGTGTCAAGTGAACCGTATTGTGGGGGTTCACCCCGGAAATGCAGTGAACGTCTCGGGGACTCAATGGTGACAGTTGTCTATTAAAATTAAATGGTGGTGGTGAGTGGAAAGATTGAAAGCCCTAATGCAACCGTGTGTGCAAGAAGGGAGCGTAAAAAATAATGGCACTCAGGCCAACAACCAAACTCAAAAAACTTACTATAACCGTTGTGCTATAGTAAGTGGAGTAATAAAAAAATGTGGTCAAAAAATCAACATGCAAAAGGCTCCTAAAAATAGAAATAGGTGTACTCACTGACCAAGGGGAGGTAATAGAGCATGCAAATACCTAAATAAAAAGTATTATGACTCAACAAGACATATCCTCTGCAAGGTGATGAAATCCAAGTTAGACAATATAAATTGTAGAACCAAAGGCTAGATATCCCCCTACCGGGAGGGATACCGGGTAGTGAATCCCAGAAAATGGGCCACTAAGATACCCCGTTCATGACACGTCTGCCTAGGTGAATCTGCAGCTCTTGTTCTATCACCGTTGTACTCCCACAAGGGTGGTACAATGAGAACAGCGAGTAGGTATCCTTCGGTGACTGAATGGATTGCGGTATTCCACTCAGTCCTTTCCGACGAATTGGTTTTAAACCGTGCCAACAAATAATAAGGGATTTTGGTACCCTAAATGTCAACCACTATGTCTCAAAATGTAAGTGAGTGAGGGGTGTTATTTGGATACTTATCCCCTCAGTCCTACCTAATTACAATATTCTTTTGGTGTTCCCCAAATGGGGTTAGAATGTTGGTTGAGTTAAGAGAATTTTAAGGCTCACTTGGATTTATTGTGACAGATTGTGTGATGGTGTGGTTATGTACTTAAAACAAAGATGCCTCGCTTGGGCGAAAAAATTCACAAATTAAAATAAGGATTTCAACTTGAAAAATATACAGCAATGTAAATATGGAAAAATGATTTAAATGTAAATGCTTTTAAATTTTTTCAAAAAATATGTGAAATTCTTTCAAAAATTATGGTAAAGCAAATAGCATAAAAATGAACTCGCTTGGGCGAAATATAAAACAAATTAAAATTATGGTTATAATTTGTAAAATATGAAATTTCTAACTGAAAAATGCTTCACTACTTTTTCTTTCACTAAATTGAAATTTTTTAAAATGATGTAGCAAAGCATATAACAGAAAAGAATTATGAATCTTTAATGCTGCAAAATAACACAGTAGGCTATCCAAAAATTGCAGGGGAGATGGCTAGAAGAAATGGGCCAAAATGGGTGAACTGAAATGATAAATAACACTAAAATAAAAAAAATTAGAGAAACTTCTATGAAAAATTTCTTAAATATGATAGGATTTTTGGATTCCTTGTTCGAAAACACCCAATTTGGGAAAAACAATCGTCTCAAAAGGAGTTCGGGAGAGGGAGATATGGCCATTTGAAAGTTGAGTCGCGCTGCTAGGAGATTACATCACGGGTTTCGGGTTGAAAGCCGCGAGGTGCATCACAGAAAATAGGTGAAAAGCCGTGATGTACAGTGCGGAAAATAGGTGAAAAGCCGCGATGTGCAGCGCGGAAACAGGATTAAAGCCGTGATGTGCAGCACGACTGTGGGTGCCGAAAACCGCGATGTGCGGACGGAAAACAGTTGCCAAAAAACGAACCTGAAAATTAAAATTTTGGGTTGTTTGAGCTGCAGAAAGGGCCAATGGCGAGGGCAGCAATGAAGAGGTTGACTAGTATGGTAGATCTACAACCTTAAAGGGAAAAAACAACTAACATATGGATCTAAATAACAGATTCAATGATTCAAAAACGAAGTAGAGTCGCCAAAAACTGTTGCTTGGTTTTTCAACCAAGCATGTGCTAAAGGGAACCTGCTGACTTGTAGCAGCAGTCGCAATATAAAAGTAAAAACAAATGTAAATAACTAAATCTAATCTAACATGTGCAAAGAAATAAAAACTAGATTTAAGAACAATAAACAATGAGATCCATAATAAAAACAAGAAATAGAAAATTTGATCTTTTGTGTTACCTCAAATGGTGAGGATGGTGAGTTTGAGCAACTCCAAGGTTGAGATGCTCCAATGTCCAATGGTCTCTTCTTCTCCAATGCTTCAATGGGGATCTCCAAACTCGAAATGGGAGGCAAGGGCTCTCAAAGGGAATTTGGTAGCATAAAGATAGGATGAAATGTGGATGAATAGTGAGGAGCCCCTATCGCCTTTTTATAGCTTTTTGGTGATGGGGAATACCATTATGGTTTGAGCAAACCAATGGTATTGACCAAAATGGTTTAGGTTTCTTTTTCCCTCTTTTTCTTTTTTTGAATATTTTTTTAATATTATTCCCTTTTAATTGATTTTTGGGAATTTTAGAGCATTTTTTAGGGTTTTTTTGAGGAAAAATACATATTTTGAGTGGAAAAAGATGGGTTTTGGTCTTTTTGGTGATCTTTTGAAGGTTTTAGAGGCTCAAATGGTGGAAAAAGTGGACAAATAGGTCATGTGAATAAGGGAATGAGCTGGTGAGCACTTTTTGGGTGTTAACAATAATAACTCAATAAAATAAGATAAAGGTAGGATGCCAAAAATAATAGCTTGCTTTATTGAGAATACATAAAGCCCTTTATATAATATTACTACAATGTGCCTTGAATTTATACCATGGAAAAAAACCACGTGCTACCAAATAGCATGGATGGGTGTATTCTAAACTGTGGGTTGCATGGAAGATTCCAAAACCATAGATGGGAGAGGGTGGCATCTCCATTTAATGCTTTTATGATGAATGGGAGAGGGTGGCCTCTCCATTTAATGCTTTTATAACTTATACATTCGAATTTAGACTATATGCCCCCCTAAAATTTGGATCATCCCACCCCCCTTATAAAATGATAGTCCATGTCCCTATCATTTCATGGTAAAAAGAGACCCATGATTAAAATGTACTAGTTACCAATGAAGATAAGTGTTTTGTGTGGTTAATCCATAACTGTGGGTTTTGTGTGGTTGACCCATAACCGTGATTACAATAAAACACTATGGGCCCTTTGTGTGGTTTCCCTGTGAAAATCCTCACAGTAGATCTAAGAGATGATGTATCTCACAAGAGAATAATTATGATTACGCAAGAAAATAGAAGAAGAGTGAATACAGTATAATAAGCAACAAAATAATATGGTACAGTAGAACTCGGATAGAAGCAATAATACTTCGGACATTCTAATTCATTAATCACAAGTATGAACAATAAATAGTAATACAATGCATGAGGAATTCGAATTCCTAAGGTGGCAATTCGAATTAGCCTTCATGGAGTGATCAAGAGATCACTGGAGAGTCATCGAAGCACAACTAGTAGTCTATCTCATCATCAGTAGAGTCATCAATGCACAAGCAACTGTCAACTGTTGGTCAAACTGAGTCTAACTGAGTGTGGTAGGTGTAACTGAATGTAACTAGCACATGAAGACACTAACTGAATGAAGGAGGCTCAGTGGAGGGCGCATGAGGAGCTAACTGGAGTCAGAATGGGCAATCTAGTCTCACTGGAGGTCCGTCGGAGTGATAAGGTCAGTTAATCAAGGAGAGAACTCAGTTAACTGAATGTAACTGAAGATAACTGATGGGAGGGCACCTTTCTCATGCAATAACTGAAAGAAGGGCGCACTAAGCTCTAGGAGAGCTGAAACTGATCCGAGAGAAGCTCTTGGGGGCTGGCTAACTGGGGCTAGGAGCTAGGACTGATGACTGGGATGCATGCAAACCCTAATTTTGCATGCATGACATAAAATGTAAATGATCAAAATACTGGTGGGACTAGGATGGAGTATAGGAATATCCTAACACCCCCCCTTAATCTATCCTGGGCCCTGGTAACTAAGACCAAAGGTCACCCAATATAATGAATAATAACAATCAATAAACCAAAGAAGTGGAATAATTTCATGGGAAACATTACCCCCTCCTCAAAAAACAAACTGTAAGGCACACACAAAAATAAATGCTCCAAACTCAAGCAGGTGTGATGCTTGGTCATATGTCTGGAGGTTTCTTCTTCTTGGGAAGAAGTGGATCATACTCAGAAAGCATGTGTTTGTACTTGCTCTTCAGATCGAATGTGATGAGAGAAAATCCAATAGTATGAGGATGATCCTTGAACCCGTGATTCGAATCAGCTGAGGTAGGATCAAAATCATGAGTATGCAGATAGTCTTTTGTCTTCTCCTTCGAACCATCATGGGTGAGATTATGCCAAAAATAACCATCAAATAATGATTGCTTGAAATCCAAATCAGATTTAAGACTTGAAGAATAGTTTCTTGAGATCTCCTTTGAACCAGCAGGGGTGAGATCAAAACTATCATATGATGCATGAGAAATTATCTCAAGCGGGTGGCAATGGCCATATTCTTCAATAACCTTCTGAAAGCATGTGATAGTGATCATATAGTAGTAAATAAGAGATGATTGCTGAAGAGGAGTGAATGCATTACCTCCAATAGCCGATGTTACCTTTGAAATAATCATGTGATCATGATGCAAACCAACAGACTCTGGTGCAAGAGAGGATTTAGGACCTTCTGCAATATCTAGAGTGTGAGCTAGCATAGAAAGAGAAGAAATTTTGAGCATGAGCAGAGAATCTGCAAGTTCTTTGTCAACAACTTCAATATGAGATGATACTGGTTCATGATCTGAGAGATCATCAAGAGGAGCGAATGCATTATGATCTGAGAAACCATCAAGAGGAGCGAATGCATCACTTTGCTTGCTTTTGAATGGGTTTGGACCAATTCCTTCATTCTCTCTGCCAAATATTTCATCCAGGTGAGCCCATAGCTCTTTTGGTGATGAAAAATCAGGAAGGTAATATAACATCCATTCAGATATGGCATCCATCATTGATCCAAAGGCTCTGTCACTTTTATTTAACCAATCAATCTTCTCTTCAGAAGATTCAAACTCTTTTTCAAAACAACAACCAAAGAGATCATGGCTCTTCAAATATTCTATCATTTTTGGTTTCCATTCATCATAGTTGAGTGGAGAAAGAGGAGGAATTTCTTCTGAATTCATTGAAGCTGTAGAGGACCTGCAAAAACAATATAGAATAACTGCAACTGCTATTGCTGCAAAAATGCAGAAACTGCTGCACTCGAAATCTTGGTAATAACCTTAAAAAAACTCTCAAGAACGGAGATAAACAATACTCTCAACATGCTCTAATACCATGTGAAAATCCTCATAGTAGATCTAAGAGATGATGTATCTCACAAGAGAATAATTATGATTAAGCAAGAAAATAGAAGAAGAGTGAATACATTATAATAAGCAACAGAATAATATGGTACAGTAGAACTCGGATAGAAGCAATAATACTTCGGACATGCTAATTCATTAATCACAAGTATGAACAATAAATAGTAATACAATGCATGAGGAATTCGAATGCCTAAGGTGGCAATTCGAATTAGCCTTCATGGAGTGATCAAGAGATCACTGGAGAGTCATCAGAGCACAACTAGTAGTCTATCTCATCATCGGTGGAGTCATCAATGCACAAGTAACTGTCAATTATCGGTCAAACTGAGTCTAATTGAGTGTGGTAGGTGTAACTGAATGTAACTATCACATGAAGACACTAACTGAATGAAGGAGGCTCAATGGAGGGCGCATGAGGAGCTAACTGGAGTCAGAATGGGCAATCTAGTCTCATTGGAGGTCCGTCGGAGTGATAAGGTCAGTTAATCAAGGAGAGAATTTAGTTAACTAAATGTAACTGAATGTAAATGAAGATAATTGATGGGAGGGCACCTTTCTCATGCAATAACTGAAAGAAGGGCGCACTAAGCTCTAGGAGGGATGAAACTGATCCGAGAGAAGCTCTTGGGGGCTGGCCAACTGGGGCTAGGAGATAGGACTGATGACTAGGATGCATGCAAACCCTAATTTTGCATGCATGACATGAAATGTAAATGATCAAAATACTGGTGGGACTAGGATGGAGTATAGGAATATCCTAACATGCCCCATAACTGTGGGTTTTGTGTGGTTGCCCCATAACCTTGGGTTTTGTGTGGTTAACCCAGAACCGTGTGTTTTGTGTGGTTGAACCATAACCATTATTACAATACATAACCATGGGTTTTGTGTGGTTGTCCCATAACCGTGGGTTTTGCTTGTTTGACAGATAACCATAGGTTTTTTGCAGTTGATGTGTTGTTGCAAAAAATGAAAAATTTATGATCTTTGGTGCAGTTGATGTCTTGTTGCAAATCCATTCATAGCTTCTGATGCAGATGATGAAATTGAATTCCATTGAAGACTCATTTGAGATCTCAAAGAGAAATTTCCATCCATATAACATAATTTCTTTGTGGTGGCCCGGGGAGTGAGAAAATGTTTGTTGAAGCTCAAGAGACGCGTGCACACTATTTTGTAGATATATGTTGTTTCAGTGGATAATATATCTCAAACCAGAAATCCAAATGAAAAACCGTGAAATACCCATTTTAGCTGATGGAAAGACCTTTCCAATGAGCTATTGTAGAGGCTTTGAAACATTCTGTGGATTTGGTATCACTTGTTCAAAGTTGTTGTAAATGCGGCCACATTGTGTACAAACATGTGCTACTTCAAACAAGCATATCTCACAAACCAGGAAATGAAATGAAATTACGTGAAATAGCCATTTGAGATGTCGAAAAAACCTTTCAAATTAGCTATGGTAGGCCAGATGAAACGTTTTGTAGAGTTCACAACATCTCTCTAAATTTTTTTGGATGTGAGAGTGCCGAATGCAGAGGGCCATGGTTTGTAGAGCAGCATGGGATGTTAGAGAGGTTTTGGAACCTCAATGGGAAGCATGGACACCCTATAAAATTATTGAAAATTTTGCATACCAATGGATCTATTAGATCCATGTACAGTTCCCTCTGCAATGGTGAATGAAGATTTGAGAGTAGAAAAATATTTGAACTTATAGTAAGCTTAAAACCCTTGTTCCGAAGGAGAGATTACTTGCTCTAATACCACTGATCTAGATCTTGGGGACTGAGACCCAGAAAATTTGAATGCTGAGAGAGGAGGAGAAGAAATAGCCTCAAAGCTAAAGTGGACTATTGATCAACTGTGAGAAAGACACAACGACGAGATCTGGGCTATGAAAAGCCTAGACAAAGAAACATAGAGTAAATATGCCACATGGAGGGGTTAGGCTCAAAGAGGGTTATTTCAGTAGGGATAATTTTAAGGACCCAAACTTATTTAAAAGTGTATAAACATTGGCGAATCTTACCAATTTTTAAAATGTCAACTATAAAATATTTAGCGATATTTTTTTAAAATTATTTTAATTTATAAGGATTTTATATAGTTTAGATAATAATTTGGCAATTTTTAGAGTGAACAAAGTTTACCCCCATCAAAATTGGGCGAAATTGGGCTTCAAAAAATGCAAATTGGCGAATATTTTTTTGAAAAAAAACATGGAAAAATAGCCCATGGGTTAAATTTCGCCCCTAAAATTATCCTTGGTTATTTGAGCCTTACCTCTCAAAATATACTAAGAAATGCACTTAGAACCAATAACCCAATAATAATTCAATAAAATAAGAGAAAGGTAGGATGTCAAAAATAATAGCTTGCTTTATTGAGAAGGCATAAATCCATTTATATAATATTATTACAATGTGCCTTGAAGCTATACCATGGAACAAAACCATGGACTACAAAATATCATGGATGGGTGTATTCTAAATTGTGGGTTTCATGGAAAATTCCAAAACCATGGATGGGAGAGGGTGGCCTCTCCATTTAATGTTTTTATGATGAATGGGAGAGGGTGGCCTCTCCATTTAATTATTTTATGACTTATACATCTGAATTTAGACCATATGCCCCCTAAACTTAGGATCATCAAAATCTATGATAATATTTTTTTTAGATGGCACTGTTGGTTTTGTTGATGTCCTACACAAAATACCTCCATGCTCACGAGTCCTCCCCTGCTTATATATTTTTGGACAAAATGTTTCCAAAATCCGGGTAAAAATCATTGTGCAGTCTTGCAAGAAGCTTCGACATATTCCTTACTTTATACCAGCATTCTTGGAATGTCCTTGCTTTACTGGCTAAGTTCAACATTCTCTCCTAATGAAAATGCAAGAAAATTACTAGCTCTCTAGCAAGGACTCCCATTAATACACATCAATAATAGGAAAAGGAAGTCACTATGACATACAATGACTGGAAAAGGAAGTCACTACGTAATACTCCGCTGGCTTTGCTTGGCATTTGCCATATGTTGGGAAGATATCTGATCAATGTTCTAGAGAAAATAAATTATTTTGTAAATGATTCGACGATTGGTTGTTTTAAAGCCAGAGCGGACTATGTTTGGCTATATGATGGAGCATGTAGTTTCCATGCTTTTATCAATTAAATATATGTGTATGCATTAGATCCATTCGTGATCACTGTTTACCAGGTAATTTGGAAGACATGCGTGCATTGATTGCATTTTTACTGAATAATATTTAATCCATTCGATAAATTTCTATGAGTTAAAAGACATCTAGAGCTGATAGATGCATTCTCACCAACTATTTACCAGTTGCATTTTTCTAAATAAACATATTTAATCCATTAGTTATATGTCATGATTTAAAATGCATTTGGAGCTGTTACATCCCACCAATTGTTTACCCGGTAAGTGGGAAGATGTTAGAGCATAAAAACAACGTAAATGTGCCTATTCATTGGCATCCCCCTAATCAAATTACTTGTTCTTGATATGCACGTCATGCCATTCCTTCTAGCACTATTTCATATCGTAATCAGGTCTTAAAGAATCTTATAATTACATTTTGAGGAACTTGAACAAATGCATTAGGAAATTTATCTATGTTTTAAAAAAAGTTGAAGTTCTTATAATCAATGCATTGGAAACTTTACCATGTTCAATTAAAGTTTTGTTGAAGACAAACTCAATGATGAAGACAATGCAGTTACCTTGCTCTTTATAATGCCTGAATCTTGGGATCCTCTAATCACTTCTATGTGGTTTAGTAATACATAAGCCTTTGATTATGATGTTGTTGTTGGAACTTTGTTATGTGAAGAGTTGTGAAGAAAAAACAGTTCAGAAACCTCGACAACAATAGCAATGGTGGCTAGAGGTCAATCAAGAGAATGTTATTTTTTCATCATTTAATTCAATATGATCTAGGATCTTAACTGAAAGAAAAACATGTACAGCATATCAAGCATAAGAGACACAAAACATTTCACCGGGGAAAACCAAGAAGGTGAAAAACCCCACAACTTCCTCAGAGATAGAATAAGCCACAATACAAGATCACAATGATCAAACCTCGAGAGATAGATGATTGCAGTAGCTACTCCTCCTCCACTTGTGCTCACTCCTCCTCTCTCTCACTAATGCAAAGTGAGTGAATGAGAGAATGTGTCAAATGAGAGAGTCACACTCTCTATTTATACTTTTACTTTCACTTGACCTTTACTCAACTAGGTCGGCCCCAACTTAACCACTTAACATAATGCTAATTGGGATGACCCCTCTAGGGTATTCTAATAACCCTTTGACCCACATGACTCATACAGGGCCGACCCCATCAAGGTGGTCTAATAACCCATCAAGTATAAGTTACGACACTTACAATATAACTTGCGACACTTGCAAATACAAATGATGACACTTCCAATTGGAGGAATAATACATCTCTGTTGGCGATACAATAAAGTACAAATGTAATACATACAGTATACAATTGAATATCTTCTGAAGTTACAAATACATCAACACTTCCTCTTAACTAGGAAGGTATTCTCTTGACACAAGTCATCAATACATATATGCACAAGTCTTCAATTCTAGAGTTGGATCATCGTCACTAGATCACGGAGCATCATCGTCACTGCTGCTGTACTCATCATCTCGATCACTGGGCTATCTTTGAATTCTTCTCGTCATAGGAAGTTCTACAGAGCTAGCCCTTTTTCATGATGGATGTAGGCCTAGCCTCCTGTAGGTCTTCATCATAACTGGCCATACTGTGGAATCCTCAAGACTTATTACGTGCGTCAACAAAACCTCGAAAGAGCATCCCAGGAATGATTACGAGCTTACTGCTCAACCTATCGGATATCGCAGGATCTTTTACATGTTGACTGTCACAAAACCTTAAAAGAGTGTCTTTCATCCTGCAAGAACTCTAAAGAGCATCCCAGGACTAATTACGAGCTTATTGCTTAACCTATCGGATCTCTAGGACTGATTATATGTGACCCCCACACCACAAAACCTTTAAAGAGCATCTTGCAACTTGCAAGTACTCTAAAGAGCATCCCAGGACTGATACAAGATTACTGCTCAACCTATCGGATCTCTAGGGCTGTTTACATGTGGTTAGGAAAAACCTTTAAAGAGTGTCTTGCAACCTGCAAGTACTCTAAAGAGCATCCCGAGACTGATTACGAGCTTGCTGCTCAACCTATCGGATCTCTAGGGCTTATTACATGCCTCTAGTACCAAAACCTCGAAAGAGCATCCTAGCTCAGACTATAGGATCTCCCAGGATCTTTTCGATGCTACATGCACAACCTGTCCATGGCCACGAAGTATCAACCTGATACTCATGATCATACTGATCATCATCATATAGTACATCATCCTGATGCACATCATCATCACATCATCATCCTGATCATCGTCACTACATCGTCTTGATGCATGTCATCATCGCATGATCATCCTAATCATTGTCATTGTTAGAAAAACAGGATCGCAGAGCAATAACAATAAACAGAAATGCAAATATAATCACACACACATTACAAGAGAGGCATAGATATATCGTGGTTCACCCAACTTGGGCTTCATCCACACTGAAGTTGCCAATCCTTGTTATTATTCTGTCCAGCAAAGTGAAGGGATACAACCTGCAGTACAGCCACTGCACTTCCTCTTCACTGTCTCACAATCTCTCTTCTTCATCTCAAAGATCTTTACAATGCATAATACCTAATACATAAACCCTAGCCGTGTTACAATGTCTTTCTTCCATAAGGGAGATACAATGGGAAAATACCATGGGTTACCCAAAACCATGGGCCCATAAAACAACCCCAAAAATTTCCTTCGGGGGCTTCGCCCTCGAACCCCTGTTGGGGGACTGCTGGCCCCCAGACCCCAGTGGAGAGAGGATTCGCCCCCCCCCCCCCCCCCCCCGTTGGGGTGAGTGCACAGTCCTTTTTACATATCAATATAAAGATAAGGTACAAACACGGCTGAATAATAATATCTCTGAATCTGGAGATCAGGCTCCACAACCAACAATCTCCCACTTGGAGACTGATCACATCAACTCCACCACTGCTGCACTTGCTGGACTTGGACTTGGAAACTTTCTCCTCTTCACCTTCATGCTAGAAGGCCAACTGAAACCGAGCAGGAACTTAGTTTCTCTCTGGTCACTACCTTTGTGAACATGTCTACAAGATTCTGGCTAGTGTGTATCTTTTCCAGCTTCAACAGTTCATCTTCTAGAACAGAGTGTATGAAATGGTACTTGAGCTGTATATGTTTAGTCCTAGAATGGAATGCTGAGTTCTTTGCAAGATGAATGGCACTCTGGCTGTCACTGTACATCCTGCTATCCTTCTGCTTCTTACCCAATTCCTCCATAAACCTCTGCAGCCAAATAATCTCTTTACTAGCCTCTGTAACAGCAACATACTCTGCTTCCGTTGTTGAAAGTGCAACAACCTTCTGCAATCTCAAAATCCAACTTACTGTTGTTCCACCTACAATAAACACATACCCTGTGGTGCTCCTCCTGCTATCCTTATCACCTGCCATATCTACATCAACATATCTCTGTAGGACAGTGTCTGAACCTCCAAAACATAATGCCTGAGTGGTAGCACCTCTCAAATAACTGAGAATCCACTATACTGCCTTCCAATGTTCTTTACCTGGATTGTTCATATATCTGCTCACAACTCCCACTGCTTATGCAATATCTGGTCTTGTGCACACCATGGCATACATCAAGCTGCCAACTGCTGATTGATAGGGAATCTTGGACATGTAATATGTCTCTTCCTGTGTCTTGGGACACATTTCCTTACTTAGACTGAAATGGCTGGCCAAAGGTGTACTTACTGGTTTAGCATTCTGCATTTTGAACATTCACTCTGAGACAATGTCAATTTGCGATTTTTTCTGTCTCTCATTATTCTCATACCAAGGATTTTCTTTGCATCACCCAAATCCTTCATCGCAAATGAATTAGACAGCTTCCTTTTGAGTACATTTATATCATGCATGTTAGACCCTGCAACAAGCATGTCATCCACATACAATAACAAGATAATATATCTTTCATTGTCTAGCTTCTTGAAATAAACACAGTGGTCAGAATGACATCTACTATAACCTTGTTCTGTCATAAACCTATCAAATTTTAAATACCACTGCCTTGGAGCTTGCTTCAAGCCATACAAACTCTTTTTCAACCTGCATACCAAGTTTTCCTTACCTTTGATCTCATACCCTTGTGGCTGCTGCATATATATCTTTTCCTCCAAATCCCCATGGAGAAAGGTTGTTTTTACATCAAACTGTTCAAGATGCAAATCTTCTACCGCCACTAGACTTAAGATAGTCCTAATTGAAGTCATCTTAACAATAGGAGAAAATATTTTATCAAAATCTATACCTTTCTTCTATGCAAACCCCTTTACAACAAGTTTCGCCTTATACCGCTTCTTACCTCCTTCTTCTTCCTTCAACCTGTAAATCCATTTGTTCTGCAATGCTCTTTTACCAGCAGGCAACTGAACCAAATCCCAAGTCTAGTTTCCTACCAATGAGTCAATCTCCTCATTCATGCCTTGCTCCCACTTCTTTCTAGTTTCCACCTGCATTGCTTCTTCATAACATTCTGGTTCACTAGCATCAGTCATCAACAAATAATACATTGAAGGAGAGTATCGTTCAGGGAGTCTACTTAACCTGGTAGATCTTCTTGCAGTTGCAGGAGTTTCAGGAACTTGCTATTGTTCTTGATTTTCTGGCACCTTTGGAACTTCATTTTCTGTAATTTCATCAAGTATTGTGTACTTTGTGTTTTCCTTTTCCTGTTTATTTCCCTGCAACTGATCTTTATACATGACCTTTTCATTGAATATGACATCTCTACTTCTAATGATTTTGTGATTTTCATAATCCCATAAACGATAACCAAAATCATCAACCCCATATCCATTAAAGGTACATTTCTTGGATTTAGCTTCAAGCTTTGTTCTATTTTCTTTATCAATATGGACAAATGCTTCACAACCAAACGTTCTCAGAAATGAGTAGTTTACCTTTTTATCTGTCCATGCCTCCTCTGGAATACCACCATCCAAAGCACTTAAAGGTCATATGTTTATTAAATAAACAACAGTATTTACAACATCCGCCCAAAACTGTAAGGGCAACCCTGCATGCAGTCTCATACACCTTGCATGCTCCATGATCGTTCTATTCATCTTTTCTAACACACCATTTTTTTGTGGTGTTCTTGGGACTGTATTCTCTTTACGAATCCCATGGTATGAACAGTAACTATCAAACTACTTGCCGCAGTACTCACCTCCATTATCAGATCTAAGACACTTCAACCTTTTTTCTATCTCATTCTCAACCAAAGCTTTCTACTTCTTAAAAGTAGCAAACACATCAGATTTCTGTCTAATGCAATAAACCCAAGTTTTCCTAGTTGCATCATCAATAAATGTAACATAATAATGAGAGCCACCAAGAGATTGCACCTGAGCCGGTCCCCATACATCTGTATGCACTAGCTCTAACTTTTCATTCTTCTTATGTTTCCCAACCCTGAGAAATCTGACTCTCTTTTGTTTTCCATAAACACAGTTCTCACAGAATTCCAAACTTACATGCTTCAAATCTGGAAGCAACTTCCTTGAGTGGAGAATCTACATTCCCTTCTCACTCATGTGGCCAAGCCTATGATGACACAATGCTGTATCTGTTCTTGTAGAAGCTAAAGAGATAGAATGGTCAGTATTATGAGGACATAAATACAACGTACCTACATTGTCTCCTTTTTCTATCACCATTGATCCTTTAGTGATATTCCACCACTTTTCTCCAAATGTAGATAGACAGCCGCCATCTCCCAACTGCTCTGTTGAGATCAAATTTCTTTTCATAGCAGGAATATGCCTAACATCTTTTAACAGCCAGTCAGTTCCATTTTTAACTTTTATCTATACCTTACCCATTCCAACAATTTTACATGGCTCATCATCACTTAATAAAACATGTCCAAAATCGCTTGGAACATAATTATGAAAGTATTTCCTATGGGGTGTAGTATGACATGAATCCCTTGAATCTACTACCCAACAATCACTAGTATTATCTAATGCAAGAATCAAAGCATCTTGTAACACATCACCTACTACATTTTCTTCCTGGGTAGTTTCCTTCTGTGCATCTCCTTTCTTCTTTAGAGATATGCAGTCTTTCTTCATATGTCCTTTCTTTCCACAGTTCTAGCACTCTATCTTTCCCAGTCTGGACTTGGATCTGCCCGTTTTAGACTTCCCACAATTACTTTGGCTCTTTCCTTTCTCCTTTTGTCTTCCCCTGCGCTCCATGGTCAACGCATTACCTGATGTCTCACCTGTGTTTTTTCTTCACATTTTCTCACTAAGAATAACACCAATAACATCATCAAATTTTAAGGTGTTTGAACCAGAGACAGAGTTACTTACAACCATGACCAAGCTATTCCATCTTTCTGGCAATGAACACAAGATTAGAAGAGCCCTAACCTCATCATCAAATTTTACACTTACAGAACTTAGTTGATTTGTAACCGTATTAAACTCATTTAAATGATCAGTAACAGATCCAACTTCAGACATCTTCATATTAAATAAACGCTTCATTAGAAATACCTTGTTGGAGGCCGAGGGTTTTTCATACAGCTTACCCAGTGCGCTCATCAAACCCTCCATTGTCGTTTCTTTTGAGATATTGAAAGCCACCAACGAAGCCAAGCTTAGCCGTATTGTTCCTAGAGCCTTTTTGTCAAGAACCTCCCATTCTTCATCCTTCATGGCCACCGGCTGCTTTGCTCTTCCTCCCAATGGTAGGAATAGATCCTTCTGGTACAGATAATCCTCCATTTTCATCTTCCATAACTGGAAGTTTTGGCCGTTAAACTTCTCGACCTTAAACTTTCCTTCTTCTGCCATTGCTCCCACTCGAACCAGAAACCCTAGCTTCCTGCGGGTTTATCTGCCAAATAGACCTTTGGCTCTTATATCAATTGTTAGAAAAAAAGGATCGCAGAGCAATAACAATAAACAGAAATACAAATATAATCACACACACATTACAAGAGAGACACAGATATATTGTGGTTCACCCAACTTGGGCTACGTCCACACTAAAGTTGCCAGTCCTTGTTATTATTCTGTCCAGCAAAGTGAATGGATACAACCTGCAACATAGCCACTGCACTTCCTCTTCACTGTCTCACAGTCTCTCTTCTTGATCTCAGAGATCTTTACAATGCATAATACCTAATACATAAACCCTAGTCGTGTTACAATGTCTTTCTTTTATAAGGGAGATACAATGGGAAAATACCACGGGTTACCCAAAACCATGGGCCCGTAAAACAACCACAAAAATTTCCTTCGGGGGCTTCATCCCCAAACCCCCTTTCTTAGGGGCGCTGCCCCCAGACCCCTCAGACCCCGGTGGGGGGAGGATTCATCCCCCCCAAACCCCCCCCGTTGGGGTGATTGTACAGTCCTTTTTACATATCAATATAAAGTTGGGGTACAAACATGGCTGAATAATAATATCTCTGAATCTAGAGATCAGGCTCCACAACCAACAATCTCCCACTTGGATACTGATCACAATGATACGAACCATTACACCAAAACCTCGAGATGTCAGTGAAGGCCTCCCACTAGGATCTTAACATCCCACCACACTCCGCAGTCCAGACTCTGGGCTGGATGTGCGCCCGTATGGTGGTGTCCCCGTTGAACCGTACGAGCCTCGGGCGAACACTGCAATGCCGACATTTCCACCCGCTCTGTGACTTGAACCTAGGTGGAGGCTCTGATACCAAATGATACGAACCGTTACACCAAAACCTCGAGATGTTAGTGAAGGCCGTCCACTAGGATCTTAACACACAACAACTCCACTGCTGTTGCACTTGCTGGACTTGGACTTGGCAACTTTCTCCTCTTCACCTTCATGCTAGAAGGCCAACTGAAACCGAGCAAGAACTCAGTTTATCTCTGGTCACTACCTTTGTGAACATGTCTGCAGGATTCTGGCTAGTGTGTATCTTTTCCAGCTTCAACAGTTCATCTTCCATTACAGAATGGAGAACGATTTAAATGGTTTTTTGTGTCTAAATAAATAGGTGTTTTGAGTTGAGCTGTGCACTTTGATATTTGAAGCATTGTGGTATTTTAGTTGTTTTTAAATCCTATAGGGTTGCACCAGGTTTTTTATTAAAGTAGGAGTGTCTTACTAAAGGGGACAGTTCCATCTCAAAAGAGTTGGGTAGAATTGTTCCAGGAATATTTTACAGTTCCAGCAAAGAGAATTGTTGGGTAGAACTATAAGGAGGGTAATTTGTGCAGAGGAAATAATGGAAAATAGAAGAGGAGTTGATGTGAATTGGAGAAGTAGAATGCGATTTGGTGTTGCTGCAGATGATGTGACTCATGCACTGAGAGTTATCCATGCAAGATTGGAAGCCATATAAATAGTTCATAGGAGAAGAGTTGTAGCTAAAACTCATGATGTGAGTGATGAATAAGTGGAAGTTGAGAATCCACAAGAATAAGTTGAAGTAGTTGAAATCCCATAAGAAATAATTATCAAGACCCTAACATATCTGAGGGGAAAACTAAAAATGGCGACACCTACCTATTCAAGAAGTCTTAATCCAGAAGAGTTAATTGATTGGGTTAGAGATATGGAAAAATCCTTTGACATGGAGGATATTGAGGACCCTTAAAGAGTAAAGGTGGATTGCATGAAGTTGAAGTGGCATGCATCCTTATGGTGGGATACTGTGTAGCTTGAAAGATAGAGAAAAGGAAAAGATAAAATAAGGAATTGGGACAAAATGGTAGCTAAATTAAAAGGTAAATTTCTGACTAATGATTATACCCTAAATTTATACAGGAAGAGCCTACAAAATCTTAGGCAAAAAAGAAATTATTGTTAAGGAGTTCATGGAATGATTTTATAGGTTGTCTATTATGTCTAGGCATAGTGATGAAAGAGAGGAAGTTGTAGCAAGGTATATTAATAAGATGAGATATGCTATATAGGATGAATTGATGATTATACGAATTAGCATAGTTGGGGAAGCATACCAGCTTGATTTAAAGGCATAAGACAAATTTTCCAAGAAGAATTCAAGTGCTAGAGGAAAAGCAGTTGTCAGAAGCAGGGGTAGAAATATCTCAGGAAGAGGACAAAGTAGTCAAACTAAGCTACAAGAAAGTGGCAGTGAAAAGGATGCAACCCAACAATTTAGAAGACATAATGAATCCTATAGAGTTAGAGGTATTTATAGAGGGATTACAAACCCCATAGGTAGAGGAACTTGAAGGTCACTAGTGATTTACTAAAATTGTCAAACACCAAGGCAAAAACACTATGAATGCCCTGAAAGTATGCATACTACAATGAGACCAGAGAATAGAACTCATGATGCTCAAGGAGCTGAAAGCAAAGTTGGATCCATAATTGGGGATAATATGGATGTATCTCAACTAGAAGCTGGAAAGAGATTGATGTTCAGGAGAATCCTATTGCAACCATAAATTCAGTCAAGGATAAAAGAAAAAGAACAAAGGATTTATATCTCCAGAAACATATGAAAAATTGGAGGTAAGTGTTGTTATTTAATTGTAGATGGAGGAAGTACTAAAATTCTAGTGTCAACAGAAGTTATAGGGAAATTTAAATTGAATTGCAAACCACATCCTCAGGCTTATCAAGTTTCATGGTTGCAAAATGGGCACTATGTCACTGTTTCCCAACAACGTTTAATTAAAATCAAAATGGGTAACTATCATGATAATGTGCTATGTGATGTATTAATGATGGATTCTTTCTATCTACAGTTGGGTAGAACTTGGTAGTAGGATAGAAAAATTGTGTATGTTGGGGTTAAGAATACTTTTCTGATTGAAAAGAATGGAAGGTGGAATTTGATGATGCCATTGAAGAAAGAAAGGGGAGAAAGTAGCAACAACAACTATTGTTTTGATAGGAGGACAATGCTATGTTCAACAAAAACATTTCTAAAAGAAGAGAGAAAAGTAAATTGTTGTTTTTCTATTATACCTAATAGTTTTAGTTCATATGAAAAGAGGACTAATATTCCAATAGAAGTGGAAGGAATGTTATCTAAATTTAAGGATATTATTTCTGAAGAGATGCCAAAAGGATTTCCACCTATGAGAATCATTTCTCATCAAATTGACCTCATTTCTAGATCCAGATGACCAAACAAGACACCACACATGATGACACCAACTAAAAATGAAGAGTTAAATAGGAAAGTGCATGAGTTATTGGAAAGAGGGTTGACTAGGGAAAGTTTGATCCCATGTGCAGTACATGATGTACTTGCACCTAATCAAGAGGGAGAATGGATAATGTGTACTAATTCTAGAGCCATTAACCAAATAACCATTAAGTACATCTTTCTCTTTCCAAGAAAGGATGACCTCATGGATTGCTTGACTGGAGCAAGGCATTTCACTAAAATCGATTTAAATAGTGGTTACCATTAGATAAGGATTCATGAAGGAGATGAGTGGAAAACAACTTTTAAGACAAAGGAAGGACTTTTTGAATGGTTGGTTATGCCATTTGGTTTAAAAAATGCTCCAAGTACTTTTATGAGAATGATGAATGAAGTGTTGAAGCCTTATCTTCGTAAATTTGTGGTGGTTTACTTAGATGACATTATTATTTTCATCAAGACAAAAGAGGAAGATATTAAATAGATAAGACTTGTATTAAAAAGGGTGAAGAAGGATAAGTTGCTCATAAATTTGCAAAAGTGAACTTTCATGAACGAGTTGGTATTTATTAGGTTTGTCATTTCTCAAGAAGGCTTAAAAATGGACCCTAAAAAGGTGAAAGCAATATTGGAATGGCATATTCCTAAGAGTACATTTGAATTGTGAAGTTTCCATGGATCGACTATATTTTATATGAATTTCATAAAGAATTTTAGTGGGATATGTGCACCATAGACCACTTGCATGAGGAAAGGAGAATTCAAATGGAGTGTTGCTATACAAAATATATTTGAGTTATTGAAGGAGAAGGTTACTGATAGACCAATTTTGGATTTTCCAGACTTTGACAAAGTCTTCCAAGTTGATTGTGACATTAGTGGGACAACTATTGGAGTAGTACCAATTCAAGAGGGAAGGCCAATCACTTTCCTCAGTGACAAGTTAAATGAAGCCAAAAAAAAAAAA
The DNA here is from genome assembly GCA_027924585.1 of Larix kaempferi. Lineage (NCBI taxonomy): Eukaryota > Viridiplantae > Streptophyta > Pinopsida > Pinales > Pinaceae > Larix > Larix kaempferi. The sequence goes on from BSBM01002018.1 coordinate 27,541, forward strand.
ATTGTTTATGACCAAGAATTTTATGCTATTGTTCAAGCCTTAAAGAAGTGGAGGAATTATTTGCTGCCAAAAGAATTTGTTCTTTACACCGACCATAAAGCATTGAGATATTTGAACAACCGGTCTAAATTGAATTAAAGGAACATGAAATCGGTTGAGTTTCTACAAAGTCATATCTTTGCGTTGAAGCATAGGTAAGGGAAATCAAATAATGTGGTAGATGCTTTGTTTAGGAGATCAACCTTGTTGCCTACTATGATAGTTGAGTTCACATGATTAGAAGAAATGGAGGATTTATATGAAGAAGACCCAGGTTTCGTTGAGTCTTGGAGAGAATGCACCGATCCATATAGCTATGATAGAACTCCAAACTTATATTACTTCATTCAGGAAGGATTTCTCTTTAAGAACCATCAATTATGTATTCCAAGAGGATCTATGAGAGACAATTTGATTAGGAAGCTGCATAATGGAGGATTAAGTGGACATTTTGGCATGGACAAAACCAAAGCGTTAGTGAAGGGGCACTATTATTGGCCAAGAATGGATAAATATGTTAAGAAATGGGTTTCACATTGCAAAATTTGTCAACATGCAAAGGGAAAGTCTCAAAATACTGGACTGTACACACCATTACCGATACCAAAAGCACCATGGGAAGGTATCAATATGGAATTTGTGTTGGGATTGCCAAAAACCCAATGAGGTAATGATTCAATATTTGTTGTTGTGGACATATTTTTGAAAATGACACATTTTATTCCCTATAAGAAGACTAATGATGCTACAATCATAGTTGTTGTTTTATTTAAAGAAATTGTTATACTGCATGGATTTCCTAGAATCATAACCTATAACAGGGACAACACATTCATTGGAAAATTTTGGAGAACCTTGTGGAAGAAATTGGATACAAGATTGCATTTCAGTTCTCCCTATCATCCACAAACCGATGAGAAAACTAAAGTTGTCAACAAGAGTCTTGGAAATCTACTTAGATGCTTGATAGGTGAAAAAACAAGACAATGGGATGTAGTGCTTGCACAAGATGAAATTGCATACAATAATTCAGTGAATCGATCTACAAGAAAAATTCAATTTCAAATTGTTAATGGAAGGTTACCAAGGGGAGTGGTTGACTTGGCACAATTGCCAGAGAAAAGCCAAAAGAGTGTTGATGTTGAATATTTTGCAAAACACATGAAAAGGAGGCTCCAAGTTTTTGAGGAAGGATATTTAGTATTGACACATGTAATGGAGGAAGGTTCTCGAGGGGAATGTATACAGAACTAGAAATGAAGAAAATTGACCCATGTAAAATCGAGAAGAAATTTTTTGATAATTCCTATGTTTTAGAGATGCTTTCGTGATGATGTATCGCCAAGATGTTGTATCACTATACTTTATACTAATGTGTTGACCTGTAAAATTCACTACTAGATAACAACTTTACAAAATATCATTTGTGTTATTTGTATCATACACCTTGCAATGCAAAAGAAACATAAATCCTATAAAAGTGGAAGAGCATTTCACAATAACGATGATAATGATTTTGCTAAAAAACTCTTTAACTTGAATAAAAATTAATATTATGTATTATGTTTTTTTGAGATTATTTGTACATATTAAATTTTAAATCTTTTTCTTTTGTACAAATTGCAATGTTGCATAAACATATAAACAAATACAAATTCTTTGGAGATTCATGTCTCATTAATTATGGTTCTCAATTATGTAAAATAATTAAATTTCAACTATACATGATACTTCCTAATTAATTGACAATTAATTCATAGCATTTCCAATTCATTGGTAATTCGCTTATAGCTTATGGAAGGGACATCGCCATTATAATGGCACTTGTTAGCTTTTGTAATAGATTTTTATTTTGAGGCACAATTTCCAAGTCGAATTGTTTCCCATTGACATTAATTTACTTCTTAGAAGTAACTTCAGAAAATAAATAAATAAATAAATTAAAAAAAATAAAAATAAAAAAATAGATCCATAGAACTTATAACAAAGTTGCAAGATTTTCTCAACTTTTTCAGTTATCCCTTCCTTTTGGAGTTCAATGTAGGCTATTTTTTCTTGTTCTTTTATTCCATTATATAAATCTTACATAGCATTGAGTCTTCTTCCTTGAAAATGATAACTTATAACACTATCTTTTGTTGTTAAATTGCTTCCATATGTTGATGCAATTTCCTTTTTCTACCTCCCAATTTTAATTTATCTCTTATGTTCATTCAGTCTCTTCTCTATGGATATTTTCTCTCTCTCCAACTTTTCTTTCTCATCTCGCTCACGAGCTACTTCAAATTTCCGCAATTTCAAGAAACACATTTGATATTCTTCCTGCCAATATTCTTTGTTTATTAATGTTGTACCAAGTTCTCCTCCTCCAATGCTTTTTCTTTCTCAACTAATGCAAGTGCAATTGTCCTTATTTGTGATACTAGCCATATCATATCATCGTGTATTAGTATTCCTTCAATTCCCTTCATTTTCTCTTTCGGTTCTGTCAATGTGGTCAACTGGTGTTTAATTGTTTGTTGTTGAATTGTAGATAACCTTCTTTCTTTTTATTCAAATTTTTCTTCTTCTTCGAGGTTTTCCTCCATGTTTCCCAAGTCACATGTTGCATTTTCAAAATCCTATTCCTTTTCTTGCGAGGGCGCACTTTGATGTCCTTTTTAGGTTTTTATCTTCTTTGAACTACCCTCGATGGGTGTGTCATATGCTCCTTTATTTGGAAGAGATGGTGAAATAGAAAACTCCATCAACTTTCATGAAAATTTTGTTTCATCTTCCTTGCCTGCTTCTCTAGGTTTTTATTCATGTATATTTCTTGAGGAGGAGGGATACCAATTTGATTCTCAAATTGTCTTGATAATTCCTCATAAATTTCTAGTTCTTCAACATAATATTCTAACTTGGTTGGCTTATATGTACCTTGGAAAGCTTGCACTTTGGTTGAATTTGGTAGAAGCTACTGTGGGAGAATTTAGGGATTCTCCTTCTAATATCCTCAAAACTCTCAACCTGGTACTATATATTTCTAATTTCCAAAACAAATAAACAAAGGGCCCTTCGACGAGATGCTTGAGAAATTGTTAGGTGGGATTTGGTTAAATGCAATATAAATTAATAAGGAGGGGAATTTATGGGGGTTCCCTTTGTATGCCAATATTTATAGTTAACTTTGAATTACAATGCTATATGTTTAGACCAATTCTAGACAATATCATTTTACAAGATCTAGTTTAATGGATCTCAAGCATATTAAATAATATCAAAACTCTTATCTCAACTTGTCAAACATAATGATATGATGAGAGACGACCATCTTCATGCAGAATCCTATATGCCTTTGATCTGTATTTCTTTTGAATTGGACCCAATAGGCACAACATCTACAATGAATTTCACTCTCATTTCTTCTAGGGCTCTATTGCCTCACTTTGGAATACTTGCAATCTTGTTTGACAACAATTTGACTCAATGGATTGAATCGACATCAATAATAATTCCCTCAACCAACCAAATTTTCCTTTGTGGTTTCTAATCACTACATACTTAACAACTTCATCTTTTAATACTCCAAATTTCTATACTTACAACATGTTTAAAGTTGTAAGTAGGCTAACTTAAAACAAAACAATGTAGACCAACTTGAAACAAAACAATAACATACTTTATCCACTATGTTTTTTCCATACTTGCTTTCCTAATATTCTAAATGGTTACTATCTTGAGTAATCTAACAACATCTTTGACAATCCTCATGTTTCTTTTATTTTCTTTTCTTTCCATTAAACCTTAACTTATGTGTATACTTTATCCACTATATTTTTTCCTTGCATACTTGCTTTCCTAATATTCTAAATAGCTACTATCTTGAGTAATCTAACAACATCTTTGACAATCCCATGTTCCTTTTATTTTCTTAAATTTCCATTAAACCTTAACTTATGTGTATGGGTAATGGGTTCTATTAAAAAAAACTTCCTCGTGTTCATCTTATTTTCTCCTCTTTCCCTTAAGCCTTAACTTATGCGTATGGGTAATGGGTTCTCTTCAAAAGAGCTTTCTTAGTTTTCTTTGGTCTCCAACTCCTCTCCAAAACCACAAGCAACTTCAAAACCCCAAGGAGGTACCGCTATTTTAAATGCACAATAAGTTTTGCGTCGCAGGAATAGTAGTGGTTGTTATATCATTAACGCAACATGTGCGTCAGCAGAATGGGTGGAACTTCCGGTGTAGGATAATTTGTATTTTTTTTTATTTTGAGATAAAAATTGTTTAAAATTTTTGTTGGAAATTGTTATTTTTGTATTTTAGAATTTTAGCAATTAAGATTGTCTGTTCTAGATTAAGTGTTTAATTTTAAAACTATCCAAATGACCGAAATTACAATCTAAACACTCCTAATTATAAATTACACTACCAAATTCCTACAAGTCTATACTGCTCCGGAACTGCTCAAAATTCAAGGGGAAAGCTCACATACATGTGGCCAGCATACAATAATTAGATGCTTTTCTTCTTATTATTTTAATACCCAATTAGGAGACAACGACAAGGAGAAGAATACAAAATTTGGGATTCCCCGGCAAAGTGCTCCACGCAAAGTTTTTGTAGATTGAAGCCAGCACATAGCTTTGAATATCTTCTGCAGAAGTTTCCATAAGTGGATGGTGAGATCACTCTTCACTTAATAAGTGTTCCAAGTTACCACGCCAGTCGGTCATGGAAGTAGCTCGAAGGTATTTCTTGTCGTCAAAGTCTCAGAACAATAGACAGGCCTATGTACGATAAGGCAGGTGGCATCACAAAGGCCAGGCCACATAGAAGTTTGAGCTTCTACCGTTTCAATCTCTGGAAATGACCAAACGCCTGCTTCCAATATTCTAACTCTGTTTCTATTACGCGTTGGTTGCGCACTGCACACCATCTTCTCACATTCTCAACGAGTTCACATTACTTGTAAAATATGTATTTTCTCTTATTCAAATCTATAAATAAATTATATAGATCTTTAAATTTTTAACAATTACATCTTTGGAACCAGTTCTAGATCAACAAATCATGCAAAAAGCAGAGAGAAAAGATCAGCAAAAACACTGAAGATACCTGGAATGGAGTCCATGTTGGACAGCAAGGTCTCGGCTTAGAAATGGCACATACCCAATTCAAGGAAGACGATTGAGGTAGCGGATTTGTGAAAAAAATATTCTTGATTACAGATGAATATCGCGCCCAATATTCTAATGGGGAGGTACGAAGTAGGGCGCTTGCTGGGGCAAGGTTCGTTCGCCAAGGTCTACCTCGCGAGGAACCTGGAGACTGGCCAGAACGTTGCCATTAAAGCCACGGACAAAGAAAAAATCCTCAAGGGCGGAATGATCGAGCAAATTAAACGAGAAATCTCGATTATGAGATTGGTCCAGCACCCCAACATCGTTTGGCTCTACGAAGTTATGGCGAGCAAGACCAAGATTTACTTCGTGATGGAGTACGTTAAAGGCGGCGAGCTCTTCAATCGGGTTGTCCAAAAGGGCAGACTGAAGGAAGAGGAGGCGAGGAAGTATTTTCAACAGCTGATAAGCGCGGTGGATTTCTGCCACAGCCGAGGTGTGTATCACCGAGACCTGAAGCCAGAGAATTTGTTATTAAACGAAAACAGGGATTTGAAGATCGCTGACTTCGGTCTCAGCGCGCTGCCGGCGCAGTTCAGGCAGGATGGCCTGCTCCACACGGCGTGCGGCACGCCGGCCTACGTCGCACCGGAGGTCCTTTCCAAGAAAGGGTACGACGGTGAAAAGGCTGACATCTGGTCTTGTGGCGTTGTACTGTTCGTGCTCATGGCAGGCTACCTGCCGTTCCAAGGCGCGAATCTGATGGTCATGTATAACAAGATCTACAAGGGGGATTTCAAGTGCCCGCCATGGTTTTCTTCCCATGCCCGTCGGCTCGTCTTTCGGTTGCTGGACCCGAATCCTCGGACGAGGATCACCGTCCCGCAGCTGATGGAGGTACCCTGGTTCCGCCAGGGCTTCAAGCGCCCGCACGCCAAGAACGATGTCGATGTCGGCCTTATCGACGATGTCGAGTCGGCGTTCTTCACAGCCAAGCCAGCCTCTCTGAACGCCTTCGACATAATCTCCATCTCGCCTGGATTCAATCTGACCGGACTGTTCAAGGACAAGGTTGTAAATCAGGAGTCGTCAAGGTTCATGTCGACTCAGCCGGCATCGAGCATAATGTCGAAGCTGGAGGAGATAGCGAAAGTGCTGAGATTCAGTGTTAAGAAGTCTAAGAACTGCAAGGTGAATTTGCAGGACTCTAAGAAGGGGCGTAAAGGGCATTTGTGTATTGATGCCGAGATTTTCGAAGTCACGCCCTCGCTCTTTTTGGTGGAGCTTGGGAAGACCGCGGGGGATACGCTCGAGTACACTAAGTTCTGCAGCCAGGTCCTAAAGCCAGGGCTCAAGGACATAGTGTTGGCATGGGAAGGGAACAGTAAACCGAATGAAACGTAGATTTTCATTGTATATACATCACCATTGTGATTATTCGGTATATATTGCTTCTTTTTAATATATACGAAAGGCCGAGGCCGAGCCGCCTGTGTAAAAAGATCGATATTTTAAAGAAATAGCGTTGATTTCTCACTTCTATGGTCTCTTTTAGCATATGGACTCTGTTATAGCGCTTAGGATAAAAACAAACTGAAACGTCCAGAGAGTTTTAACCAATTCCGGTCTAAGTTTGGTCTGAAAATTACAATTTCGTCAATTCTGCGATTTCAACAATCACGGAAATTTGGTAATTGTTCATCTACCGGATCCCGTTTAATGTGTGACCGTCACTAAATTCAATGATCAACAACATTGATTGCAAGTTTCTTGAGTAGTGATGTCTCGGTCAACAATTGCTTATGAGATAGACATATAAGGTCGAGTCACGTAGAAATGATGTAACTGTGATTCTAGTCACCATATGATGGTGGGTTTTTTATTTTCTCTCTGCTTTGGAAGTATATTTGGACATGTGTATTTCAAGACAACATATTTGGTGATGTACATTTTCTCACCATGTTTGAAGTATGATTATGGTTGTTTAGACAAGGGTCAGTATGTGTTGGGCGATATTTTTTTTCCATAAATGTACAGAATGATGATTCTTGTTGTACCTTCCAAAGGCATTTATATATGCATACAAGTGTATTCCCTTTTCTCTGTAGATATGAATTTTCATTGCACTTTGTATGTCTTTGTACTCTGTTTAAGAGTTGTTCATAATCCTGAAGTGGGTTGGATGAAAGAATATATTTTATATCTAGCAAGTAAGGGTCATCCTCAATGGATCAATGCATTTGTCATGATTTTCTCTTGGATTCAATGTTGTAACATATGTATCGAATAAAATCTTTGCAACATTGATTTTATATGTGTCTTTCCAATTTAATGTTTCCATGTTAGGAGCTCCATCAAGCCACAAGAAACCATGTTTATGTCCAGAGACATGATATTATAGGATTAGAGAAAATGAAGAATATGTAAAAGTTTTCTATAGACACATGCATGTAGTATATAATGTGTACATGTACCCATAATCTATTGTGTGCATGTTTTTTTATTATCTCTTCATAGAAGATTGAAAATCTTTTATGCATGTATGTATGTTTTTTTATTATCTCCTCATGGAAGATTGAAAATCTTTTATGCATGTATGCAACTACATTTTGGGGCCTATAAATGATGTTATGATTACACCATTGTTGAAGATGATCCATGGGGCCTGGTAAAGCACTATTGAAGATGATCATCCACCAATTCCAATTTTTGAGAACATAGAGTGTCCTTGTGTGCCTTCAAGGCTAAAGAGAGGTCAAATAAAGAATAGTTGATGCAACTAAAACACCATTGAGGATGATCATCCACCAATTCCAATTTTTGAGAACTAATTTTTTAGAACATTAGTGGGTTATTAGTGGTGAATGAGAAAGGTGACGCTCGAATTTTTGAGTAGGTAGGTGGCAGCAATTGTGGTAGAAGATGTTTCCCATTCAAGGCCCTCTGTCCCTATCTGCCACCTGCCACTTAGTTGCTGTAGGATTTAGCTATCACTGACAAAAGACCAAGCCTAAGAGTGGGGAAGTTAACATGATGCTGCATTTCATTATTTTTGATTGATTGCTTGCAGGGTTTTTGACTCTCAATCAGAGCAGTATTGGTTTTGATCGATTGCTTGTAGGGTTTTCAACTCTCAATCAAAGCGGTAATGGTTTTGATTGATTGCTTGCAGGGTTTTCCGCTCTCAATCGGAGCAGTATTGCTTTTGATTGATTGTTTGCAGGGATATCAACTCTCACTCAAAGCAGCATGTGCGTTGCCATGAATTTCAATTGCTTGATGACGATCAAAGCCTGTCCGTTGATGGTTATTTAAATCGATGAAGACTCTTAGACATCTGTGGCTTCTGAAGGGTTAACAGAAAGCCATTCAGTGCTCATCTGTGTTATTCTGATGCCCATGAGAAAAATGTCACAGGTTTCATCAGGAATCACCACCGCGGATGTTGCCTCTACTCACGAGATTCCTTGTCACGATGATTCTACTTCTAGATAGTACGTTGCGATTCAGGGACATTCATATGCATTCTACAGGATTTTATCGCTAGGGCGTCCATGTTCAAATGGATTAATGACAGGGAGCGGTTCTTGATAGGCTCGTGACAGACGACGAAGGCCTAAGAGGAACCGTCCCATTAAAATAACATCTCCCTGATAGGATTTCTTAACCGCAAAAGAGAAACATTGTTGAAGGATCGACTAGTCACACAAAAGGGGCCTAGCTGTGGAAAAACTAAAACCCTCACAATTTTTACTGCTCCTTACAAAACCCAAGCTCAAGGATTGTGGATTATCTGCTTGCATTTAAAAGCTAGTACGCCCGTCAGAACTTCAAGGGAATAATAGTGAACACATGTGGCATGGAAATAATTGTGAATTTGTTTCGTGGTAGTTTGTGTTATGTGGAATGCACAGGATTTGGCAAAGTGAATTTTGGGGTTTTTATTATTCAAAAGATATGAACATAAATTTAATAATCTCGTGTTTTCATGAGGAGTTCACTTTATCAACTTATGATATAGTAGTTGAATTTATTGGATATTAAGAAAACTCTTATTGTAGTCTATATTAGGGAATTCCAATTCCCTAATCTCCTTCACGTGGCCTCAATTCTCTTCATTCTCTTCTGCCTCTCTCTGTTTTACTCATACAATTGCATGCTTCTGTCTTCCTCTACATGCAAGCTCTTCTTCCTTCACTGTCAAAATCCCTATCACACAGGCTTCTCTTATGTCCAACAGCCCTTTTTCTCATTAGCGAGCTCTCTCTACATCCATAGAGTCACATATCCAAATTTTGTGACTTTTTTCCTCATGTGCGGGTTCTCACTTCCAGTTTGCACCATATCGATATAGTAACCTGCACTGCATCAACTGCAACTGGTGTCTAGTAACCAGTACTGCATCAACTGCAACCAGAGCATCACGGAAAATAATTGCTAGGATGTGCAGGCGTTGAACTTCATGAGCATATAGTACTAGGATTTTTGCCTTTGAATTTGGGCTTGATTTTGAAGCTTTTGTTCACGAGGTTCAATGTTCGAATCGCTGCTGTGCTGCTTCATCTTGAAAAAATATTTGTTGTAGTTGTTGTTATGATGAATACAGTAGCAGCGGCTTCTTCGGCTTCCTATGGACCCATGTGCCTAAGAGTTTACACCAGGCCCTTATGTTATGTTCCAGCCACCACCACCTCCATCACCACCCATATATTATTCTTACCACATAGATGCACAACCTTATGTTTCACCAATGGCAGGCGGTGTTCGATTCCTGTTAATAGAGTAGTGCCCTTGTATAATGCTTCTGATATGGGTATTCCTTATCCTGCCACTTCAATTCCACAGTCGCTCTGGGATAATAAGCAGCAGCAGCACCAATAGCAGGTTCCCATTGGTTTTCAAGGGGATGTTAGCAGCCATTGCCTTCCATTGTCGCCCTTAAACATGCCCTATATCTATAATGATAACAAAAATATGAACAACATTGGCATTTTTGCTCGCAATGGGAGCAATGAGCAATGCCACGGGTTGGTTGTTTATCCATTAGATCGAGAACATGCATCTCGAGCACTGCTTTTAAGTTCCGTGCCTGCAAAATTTGAGCGAAGAGGATTTGAGGCGCGAATTGGAGGTTGAGGTTGGGCTTTGATGTTAGGAGAGGGAGAGGTAACGGTAGCCGCCACCACCAACAACAACAATCACAACAAGTGAGAGGAGAGCATTCTCCAGCAGAAGCCAATGGCAGCACGAAGACAATATAGTAAAATAAAATAAATGTAAAATCTCTACATTAGTATGTCTTTAATGTGGTAGAGGGAAGACGCATAAGATGTGGGAAGTCGACTCCCACTTTCTTTTAATGTTGGTTGATGCAACCTATTTTCCACAATGGATTAGATAGGAATCATTTCTTATATTGGTAGATGCCACCTATTTTGCATGAAGAATTGGCACTTGACTTTAATGTCGATTGATGCAACCTATGTTCCACAATGGATTAGAAAGGAATCATTTTTATCTTGGTGGATGCCACCTGTTTTGCATAAAGGATTGGCTCCAACTAATGGAATCATTTATGTGGTAAAGGAATTGAGTAAATTGGCAAGAACCTCATGCTTCCAAGTTTTACCCTTCAAATAACGGTATTTGGTTTGTTCAACGAAAGCAGAAATGATCAACCATGTTTTGTTTTCAATCGTTTGATGAGTATTGAGATATTGAAACACAGTGTGTGTAGCAAAGGCACAGCCGGTAGATACTTTGCACTTGCGAGATCATTCAGACGAAAAGATTGAGGTTGAGCACTCATTTTCCATCTACATAAATTTTTTGGATCTTACATCTTTGTTATTCTATATCCGATGGCAGCAGTTTGTGGCTAAATCCTTCGCACCATCCTCCACATCCAGCTCACATGGCAATACCAACAGCTATGTCTATGACGTTTTTATAAATCATCGCGGTCCTGATGTGAAGACAGGTCTCGCCAGCCATATCTACCATCGCCTTAATGATCACAGATTAAGAGTATTTTTGGACCAGCCGGAATTGCAGGAGGGAGAGAACATGACTCCTCAAATCAAAGAGGCTATTCGAACGACCTCGGTATCTATAAAACGATGAACATGTTGAAGCACACACAACATGCGCATTCAATTTGTTGATTACAAAGCTAGACCAGCACTGCATCAACTACAACGGGAGCATCACGGATCCAAACAAACGGATTTAAACTTATAAAATAACGTGTGGATGTAAATTTGACATGGGGTGGCTCCCGATTGGCCGTTGACAGACGACAATGGCCTAAGAGAAGCCAGCCCCTTAAAATAAGCCTTTAAGCCTTTGGCATAAAAATAAAATATTAAAAAAACAAATTTTTTACAATATCAGTTTTAAAGGAAGCCAACTAACATGTGATAAACTAGGAACCATTAAATCAAACACACAAGGGGACAACTTGCACCATAATAATCGATAATAGGTCCGATAGAAGGCTAGACAATATATAATGGCTTTGATGCTATGTTGGAGAGGTAACCTATAATGCTCCGATGATTAATCAATAATGCTCTGATACTCGAGGTTTTTGCTATGAGAACGGTAGGGAACACACAAACCCCACACAACCGCAACAACAAGTAATGCAAGAATATAACATCAAACCCTAGCCTAATACGCATGAAAATATACAGGAAACCAAGTGGCGATCAAATGTAAACCACGATAATGAAACCAGTGACAAGCCGCAGTAATGTGAAAAATAACGAATATTATCCAGCCTGCTGCAGGCCATTTAATGCGGCAGTGACAAGCTGGTTGGCCGTTGGATCTCAAGCAGCTTGAGATCCAACTAGTCTGCTGCCGCTGCATTAAATAGCCTGCACGAGGCTAAATAATATTCGTGATAAAAAATGCCCTGACACGTTGACTACAGAACGTCCACTCAATGTAATAGAGCCATCACGACTAGTGGCCATTGCGATTGCAGTGAAGTTATTGAAGTTAGTGTTATGACCGATTATTGTTATGGTGACTGCTATAACGATTATTATTGTAAAATCAGGACCAAACTTTGAACAACACATTCACCTTCTTGAGCTTTAACCGAAATTTTTGAACTGGAAATTTTAACCTTTTCAAACCATATGTTTTTTAGTAAACTAGCTAGACGATCTTACTCTTGGAGAAACTATTATTCTCTTACCTTTACTGGCACTCGATATATGTCATGCGGCTACATTTGGCATGGATTTAAGTCATTTATATCTATCATTGCTATGAAATAATTCTTGGGTGAGTAATATTTATTGACTTTGAACAAAAACTCTTATGAGACATTAACAATCAACAATACTGATTTTGAATGTTTTTTAGCTTGTTTTTCTATGGAGAAATTTGGTAGCTTGAATATAATCAATTGAGCATACTAGAAGGTTGATTTGATCAAATAATTCCTAAGACATTAACAATCAACAATACTGGTTTTGAATGTTTTTTAGCTTGTTTTTCTATGGAGAAATTTGGTAGCTTGAATATAATCAATTGAGCATACTAGAAGGTTTCTTTGTTCAAATAATCCCATTTGGCTTTGTCTAGAATGTAAGGGAGAGTTTATTTGGTTTATTTTAGCTTTTTGTAAAACATTTATGCTATACTAAGCAGTTGTTAAAAGTTGTACCATATGTATATTTTAATTGCTTGTAGACTAGCAATCCATGTTAATAATTAATAATATGGCTTATATAAGCTATCGACGTATATCAACCATGGCCATACATTTAAATAAGTCATATTATTAATTATTATTATTATTATTATTATTATTTTTTTTTTTTTAAACTAGGGGAATCAACAACTGGGAAGGGGTTGGTACTCGCGTGACACAGGGTCCAGGGATCCAATTCCGTCCGCTACCACTATACCCCTAGGTTCACCCACACAACCCACAAGCATGGGGAACAAGTAAGCCGGGGTGATTTGAACTCGAGACCTCCATTTACAACTTTTCCTTCATATCCAGTGAATGGTCGGTTGAACTACACCCCTTCAGGCAAGCCATATTATTAATTATTAATATGGCTTTCTAGTCTACAATAATAAATATTGATGAGTTTTTATTATTATAATAATTGTTATTATAAAAATAAAATAATAATAAGGATGACTGAGTTTTTTTTTTTGTTTAACAAAAACGGTTAAGAGCTTTTATATAAAAAAAAGAAGGATAAAGATTACATAGTTCTAAAGACAGACTGATCCCAAGAGAGGACTACCTCCATGACTCCTTGTTCATCTGCAACCAGTCTTAACTTATCCTGATACTTTCCTATTCTATGGAGACTGAATCTTCTAACATGCTGCCCAAGAAGGAACTGGGCTACATTTACTACTAAAAAGACCAAAATTATGTTGTCCTTCTTCTTACATACATCTCAAAACATTCTAGAGATTAACGATATGAAGTTTGTTGACTTCTTGTTTTTCTTGGAGAAGTTAAACTTTCTTTTGGCTTCACAGAGGGTGAAGCTCCTTTTTTCTTTTTGCTGACTTTGGTCCAATCTAATGGTTCGACAATGACTTCGAGAATGGGAACTGCATCTTTGGGTGCATCCTGAGGGGCTGAAATTTTCGATTCCATCAGTTGGATAGCACTATCTCGTGGAGCTATAGGTGGATCTTTGTCGATGGTGGGGATCCTTTGTTCTTCAAGAGTGTCCTCTATTTTATCCTGAGGAGATTCCTTAGCTTGTGATGGAGCTTCTTCAGGTAGATCTTCATTTCTGCTGACTGTATAATGCTTGGAGTTTGCTCCATCCCACCAAGTCGATTTGCGATGAAGCTTTTTGGATTTGGGGATCTGAGAGGATTTTGGGCAATCTTTTACAAGATGTCCGGTTGCAAAGCAAGATCTACATCTGAACATCCCATTTTCATAATCTAGTTTTTGCACCCACACATAATCCTTGCTAGTTAAATGGATCTCAGCAGGAAAGCCATTATTGAAGTCCATCTCCACACAGATGCGAGCAAAGGTTGTTTTGATGTAATCCTTTGTTTCTGAACTTTGATCGTAGAAGAAGCCCAACGCATTTCCACTAGATTCAAGCAAGGCCAAGTTCCATAGATGCAAGGGAAAATTTGGAAGCCGAACCCAAACTGGAGTAGATGAGATTTGGTCAATAGTTGGGTCAAAAAGAGGGATCCATGGTTTCATAAAGAGCCCCGAACTTCCCTAAAACCACGGAGCAGAGTCAAGAATGATCTTTTTTTCTTCTGGAGAATCGAAATCCATAACAAAATAACCCCGAGAAAAGGGATAAATAGAAATTTCCTCAGGAACAAGGGGTTTCCATACCTCAGAAATCCACTTATGGAGATCAACCAGGCGAGGCCAGAACCCATTGAAGCGACAAACCGAAGCTGACTCTGTAAAATTCCTTGCTTCAATCAAAAATTCCTCAACCACTACTATGGAGGGTGCTGGTATTTCCTGAACTATCATAGCCGGATGGCCACAGGCTTCCTTGTCGAGCGAGATCGGGATTGAAGGTCCCCGGATGGAGGCAACTGAGAGAAAGCTAGCTGCCATTCTCCAAGCACCAGGCTACCAATCTAGATCTAACCCAAGTTGGTCGTCTTCTGAGCAGGTCGTCGCGCACCGGACCAGAATGAACCCTCATGATGCAAACCTGCAGAATTGTGACCGATGGACCTAAGCTACCTCACAGGCACCGGCCATCCTCAGAAATGGCGGTCTTCGACGAGATGAAGCGCATATAAACCCTAGCTCGCTGCGTCCGTCCATCCTAACAGGATTTACATGCTTAAGTTAGGATGACTAAGTTTTTATTAATATAATAATTATTATTTTAATAATTAGAAAGCCATATTAATTAATAATAATAACCAATGGTCAACCATGGTTAGTGAACTAGTTGGTCAACTAATTCGTTGATATTCATTGACCATTGGCCAACCAATTGGTCAACTAATTGGTTGAAAATGGTCAATCAATGGTCAAGAAATAGACCATTAGTTGCCCATTGGTCACCCATTGTTTGACCAATGGTTGACCATTTGGTCAACCAAAAGTAAATGCGAAATTTTAGGGAAACCAAAACGCATGAGCGTTTCTTTGAACTAGGCATGGGCAGACCCAAGCCTGACTTGTCATTTAACACGTAGGACAGGAAACGAAAATGCTGGAGCGTTATAGAAACACATAACGCTATCGCTCTAGCGTTATAGAAATACATAACGCTCTAGCATTATGTTTAATATCTATACACAAAACATTGTCCTTGAAACCTTATTTAATATTTCCTTACAAAGAAAATATTTCCTTTATTTCCCTATCCCTCCTTATCTTCTAGGGTTTTGGGCTTGATGTTGTATGGGTTAGGAGGTTAACTAGGGATTTGGTTTTAGGGGTTAAGGGCTTAGAGTTAAAGGGGTAAAGGGGTTTAGGTGTTTAGCAATTATGGGGTTGGAGGGCTATGGGGTTATGGGGTTTAAACTCAGGGTTAGGGGTTAGTGGTTGAGGCATTAGAGGTAAACATGTAAAGGGATTTAGGGCTCTAGGTTGAGGGGGTTAGGAATTTAGAGGTTAGACATTAAGAGATTAAGTGTTTGTGGATAAAGTAGGGATTAGGTGTTAGGTGCTTAGAGATAACGGGGTTTAGGGGTTAGGGGTTTTAGGGGTTAAGGGATTGAGGGCACCAATGTTAGGGGATTAAGGTTCAAGAGGTTAAGTGTTAAAGGTGAAGGGTTTAAGTTTTAAGGGCTTAGGGGCTTATCGGTTAAGGACATAAGGGTTAGGGGATTGGTGGTTATTTAAGAGGTGAGGCCTTTAGGGGTTAGCAAATTTATGGGCTAAGGGATTTATGGCTCTAGGGTTAGGATGTTAGGGTTGATTTGGTTAAGGGTTAAGTGTCAAGGGGTTAAAGGATCAAAAGATTGAGGGTTAAAGGCTTAATGGCTTCTAGGAAATGAGTGATTAGGATTTTCTAGGGATTTATGGGTTTTGGGATTTATGGATTATGGGTTAGTGGTTTTAGGGTTAGCGGGTTAACTAGAACTTAGGGGTTATGGCTTGAGAGTTTAGAGGTAAAGGCATAAAGTGGTTAGCAAGTTTAAATATTTATGGGTTAGGGAGTGTTAGGAACCCATGTCAAACCTTATCTTTACTTTGTTAGTATATTGTTGTTGGACGCATATGTTTTGTAAGTCGTCCCGTAGTATTATATGTTGATCCACAGTTTGTATTAGCTCATAGTATTAATCCATAGTATTGGATGCATATGCTTTGTAATTCATTCCATAGTATTATATGTTCCATGGTATTGATCTATAGTATTGGTGCCTAGACTTAGTATATAAGTTTGTGTTGAGGCCAATGAAGGCACTGTGAAGTTATTTGTATTGAGCTTGCCCCCTCGAAGTGGCCCGTGATCAATAAAAATATTTTGTGATCTAATATATCGTGCATTTTATCAATTAATTGTTGCAGGTTCCTCACATCTAATATCATAGCACTTTCTTGGGCTCGTTGGGTGGAATTTCCGCCAAAAATAATTTCGCACCTGTATTTGTTCCTATCAATTGCAAGTCCAAATCCGGGAATAATCCCTATCCACTTAACTGTGTGAAGTACTTGGGCATAAGCCCTAAAAATCATTGTGAGGAGTACCAGAGGAACCCCGAAGTAGCTATCCCATTGAGAGGACCTGCCAGCAAAAGGGAAACGACCCCTACCCGATTGACTAATTCCCACCCATGAGGTAAACCAAGAGCTGTCGTTTGTGGAAAAGCAGTTATCATTTTTAACTGAGCCATGGAGTGAGGGGTACTTCCCCAATATGTAAGTTGTCAGATAGCTTTGGTGGTCGAGTGAATCCCCTGAACCATCAGGAAGCCGAACATACCTGGGGTCCATATCTATTGCTAGCTGATAAATCGCAGCTTACATCTGTCCAGAGTTGTTTCATTTCCATTCCGAAAGTTGTTTCAAATCCATCCATTTTAGATCCATTTCGATTCGTTTCATATCCAGTCGTTTCAGCTCCATTCTAAAAGTTGTTTCAGATCCATTCGTTTCAGGTCCATTCTGAAAGCCGTTTTAGATCCATTCTGAAAGAAAGAAAAAAATATGTTTTTTCGCCATATTTTCCTTGTTTTAACTCTGTTTCCCTTAAAACTTCACTGACACCTCCGCAATACCATTATTCATATTTCATTCCTAAGGAACCTATCCCAAATTTCACTTCCCGAAGACTGAAATCCAACATTTGTCTATTTTTAGGGTTTGCCATAACTTTTTCGATTTTCACCCAATCGCCTTCCAATTTTTCCACAGTGTTCATTTCCTATTTTTACTTCTTTGTCACTCTCTGAAATTTTTTTCTCATTCTTTCACCCCGCTTCTAAAATCCCCATGTTCTGCTTCCCTGTCCATCAGAAAGTGTCAAAAACCTAGTCAAACCCCAATTATCCATCAGAGTTTTTCCCAAATCCAAATTTTCCTTTACTAAAGAAGCTTCTAGTTTTGTTTTTCTACTCATTAACAAAAAAAAAAAACTCATGGTTATGGTTGTCACCCGCACAGGAGCACAAATCATGGATGAAGAACTTACAACCCTCAAAACCAAACTCCAAGATCTCGATGAAAACTTTCTCAGCTTCCATCTTCAGCATTCAACCATGAACAATAAACGACAGCTAGAATCTTCTACAGACATTGGTTCTCTTCTTTCAGCCATTTTCGTGGGACAAAGCTTAATTTTCCTCGCTTCAATGGTAATGATCCGATTGGATGGATATATCGGGCAGAAAAATATTTCAGTTTGCATAATACTTTTGATGTTCAAAAATTTCCACTTGCATCCTTTCATTTGGAACATGAAGCCCTTCAATGGTACCGTTGGTACATCAAATCTCATGACGAGCCAAACTAGACAGATTTTTTCCAACTCATTTTGTAACGATTTGGTCCTAGTGCTTTTGATGACTTCACATGAGCACTCACTAAAATTCGCCAAATTGGCACTGCGAGAGAATATCAGACATAATTTGAGAAACTGACCAATCACACAGACGGATTGTCTGATGAATTCTACAGGAGTTTTTTATCAGTGGTCTCAACGACGAAATCCACTCAGAGGTTAAAATGTTATGTCTCAAGAAAATGATGGAAGTCCTAGGGTTGGCTAAGTTGGCGGAGGATAAGATCACATCCCAACAGTGCTCCAAATCCACTTTTGTTCCATTCATAAATATGGTTCCCCAACGACCTTCCATCACGCCAGCTCCTCGACCAAATCCTATCAAGCATTTGTCTGAAGCAGAGATGTGAGCACATAGAGAAAAAGGGCTTTGTTATAATTGTGATGAGAAATTCACTGGGGGACATAGATGTGTTGAGAAAAATATCTATCTCTTGGATGTGGATTCTCCGCCTTCCTCTGAACTTGGTGAAGAATATCCAGATATAATAAATGATCAGGTCGACATTCAGCAGCTACCTATTGGCCCTCCGTCTCCTGACGACCACCCAGATATATCTCTCCATGCTTTAGCAGAAGTCACCACCCAACAAACAATGCAGGTCAGGGGTTACTTCAAGAAGCTCCCGCTTACAATACTCATTGATTCTGGTATCACTCATAACTTCATTAACCCTCGGATTTCCAAATAGGCTGATTGTTTTATCCATCCTTGCTCCAACGTTGAATTCATGATTGCCAATGGGGGCACCTTATCTTGCAAAGGGAAGTGTCGCAATGTGTGTATCTCTATGGAAGATTATAACTTGCGCTCTAACATGTTTTCCTTGGCCTTAGGAGGATGTGATGTGGTTTTGGGTGCTCAATGGTTATGCACACTTGGCCCCATCTTATGGGATTTTGCTGAACTTTGGATGCAGTTTTCAGTCAATGGGAAAAAACACACATTTACGGGCTTACAACCAGGGTCTCTCCGCATCATCAGTTCACATCACTTGAAAAAGATCCTTAAGAAGAATTCACATGGTGTCATCGCTCAGCTCCATTCCATTCAGATGCACCCATCAATGGTGTCCACTACTCATTTGGATCTACAATACATTTTGAATTGATATGCAAGTTTCTTTGATGAACCAGTGGGATTGTCTCCTTCAAGCAACCTTTCTAATAAGAATTTAGCCAGCTCTACCTCTAAGAAGGAAATGATGGCTATTTTGAATGCAGTACAAAAGTGGCAGCCATACCTATTAGGGAATTATTTCTACATCAAGATTGATCACCAGAGTCTGAAATATTTCTTGGAACAATGAGTCTCCTCCCCAACATAACTAAAATGGGTTAGCAAACTCATGGGTTATGCCTATGACATCACCACGGGGGATTCACTAAAGGGCCAATATAATACCACGTTCGTTCATATTGGGGGTATTAATTAAACATGAAAACCCAAATATTATATTGCTTATATATTAAGGGTGGTTAGGGTTTTTTTTTATTTAATTCAGCAAGACAAAAATATTTTGGGGTATATTTTATATGGGCCAGCTGCCAAATGTCCCCCGAAATGGCAATGAGAGTTGCAGGAAATCCGTCACGGCTATGGTTTTATGGTGAATAAAGGTGAAGAGGCAAGGGATTGCAAGGCTTGCAAGGACTTGGTGAAGTTTACAAGTCAGTGGCAGGGATGCGAGCGAACTACAGGTTATGGTGTTGCTTGCTAAGGTGCTTCCCATGCTTTTTCCTATATAAAACAAGAAATATTATTGAGCTTATGTGCGAGTGAATGATCTAGCAGGGGAAACATAGGCATTAAATAGTGTTGGCTTTTAATCTAGGGGCGACTCTCAATCTCAATTTGCCACGGGTGAAACAGGTACCACTATAGGATATGGTTAGGGCAAGGATGCTGGGCGAGATGATGACTTTGAATTGATAGGCTCTGGTACTCTCATTGGTGGGGATGCTAGTTACAGAACAATAAATTATAGGTAAACAACATAATCAAGATCAAATTCATATGCCTTTGCTACTGGCGCTTAAACTAGGGAACATGGATATGGTTTCGAGTGAATGGATGTTACCTATACACCTGAAATTGGATCCAGGACAAGAACCGGTCGAAGGTAAGCTGGGGGTTATGTTTACAAATCTATAAGGGATGCAACCCCTACCCCCGTTACTGGGTCATTTCAGTGGCAGGGATGCGAGGTGTCATAGATGAGTTTGTTAGTGAATTGCTCGCTTATCTGGGCTGTGACTTGAAAGAGCTTTCTGTAGATGACTGTGGGTAAGTGGTTCAATTTCTTTTGTGTTTTAAATTAGTTAAGTGAAGATAACATGGATAGTGGAATATCTTTTCAGAGCACATCTCATGCTTACATTAGTTGAATACTTATGCTATTGAGGGTGTCTACTGATTGTTCGATAATTGTGATGCAGAAAGTTGACTGATGGTGCCTTAGAAGCAATAGGTGTTGTGTGTTGTGCACTAAATGCTCTCATCCTGGACAACCTTTCTCTCTTGACTGACACAACACTTGTCCACCTCGCAAATGGATACAGATCACTTCAAACCCTATCATTAAAAAGATGTTCATTCAGGTTAGTGAATGGCGCTTAACCATATCTAGATTCTAAGGGGTGTGATGTAAAATTATTACAAGCATCATTCCTGTTGAAATTTTTTGATAATGCTTCTTGTGCATGTTATTATGATTGTTGTTTTATCTGAATTTTAAACTAACCTTTATAAACCCAATCGTGTTGATGCTTATTTAAATCTTGCCATTGCTAGAACAACCCTTCTTTGTTGATGACTTTGATATAAGAGGTATCCTGCACCATGCAGATATACAATACTTTAGCAACTGAAACTCTTTTTGTTAGATACATTTTTTCCTTTTTTTGGTATTTAGCTTGCAGATGTCCAAAGCACTTCTGGGATATAACATATCATGTATTTAGTAGTACCATTCGATTTTTTTTTTTAATTTATAAGCTTTGGAACATTAATGTATTTTTTTTTTAATTCTCTTTCTTGTCACTTGATCCCAGTAACTAGCTTTAAAACGTCTTTTTTATCAAGATGACAACAAATAACACCATATATATGCTTAGTATTTTTATTTTTTGTTTCCTTGGCTGCCAGAATGTGACAAATTTTAAATAGAACTTTAGATATTCAACATATACATCCAAGGTTTTTGTGGTTAATTCAGTTTAGTATATAGAAAATTGACATTTCCTAGGTATTGTCTGTAATGCAGTATTGCTCTGGTTTTTTCCAAGGATAACTTTGCAGATAAACCCAATGAATACTTTCCCACATTCCTTGATGGCATCCCTAGTAAACCCATTGGCGTAGACTAGTGCACCTCACCCAGGATGATTCGAACCAGGCACTTGCTGGCATGGAACTAGCCAAATGCCTAACAACATTGGCAACAACTTGTTGTGCTAACCCCTTGTTTTTTATTTTTTATTTTATTTAAACTTTGCAGGGAAATCCCCAGCACTTTCCCACATGTTGCAAATGGTACCAAATGTAAAACTGGCAGTGCTGATTATGGTGCATGACCTGGTAGGGACATTGAGTGAGGCATGTAACAGAGGTATACATCCCAGGGAAATGATCCTGAGGTCTCTTGCATGAATTTCAAAGCACTCGACTACTTGAGCTAGCCCACCTAGCTAGTTTTTGTTTATTTATCCAGTGCTTGGAATGTTTTAGTAATTTAAAGTTATAACATTATGTTGCTAGTTTAACTTCTTTTAAATGTAAGTTGGTCGATTCTTTACTTGACAGAGTTAGTATTTGTTTATATGTTGTGTTAGGATATTAGATAGTAGTGAACTGCCTCCATCGCTTTAACTTTTAAAGTATAGCTAGGTCCTTTCGACTATATGTGGTACAATGTCTTGTATTGCAGTGATGAAGCGGTTGCTGCATTCATTGGTGCTTCAGGAAATTGCTTATCTGATCTTTCCCTCCACAATGTAAAAGAGGTAATATGCTAGTATTTAAGTTTAAATCTGCTTGGGATTATTCATTGCATCGGTTTATGGGTTAGATGTTCAATATTTTATTGTTTTGATAGCTGGTTGTGAAGATTTATTTCTTCTGCCTGGAACAGAGATGTGAGGTTGTGATTATAGTGTTTGAGTTTGAGATGTAAAAAATTTAAATGGTTAGTATGTGTGCATGTGTGTGCATGCATCTCTATCAATATAAAGAAATACAAGATACAATATAAATTACCAGATTGACCATGACAGCACATAAATAAATAACAAACCAAAATGTGAGATAGATGATTTCCAATATACAAACACATCTAAAAATAATTTTCAAATTTCAAAATTTAAAATTTGGAGTGCATGTGCAGACACACAACCACACATGGAAAAATAATTCCTATATGTGCAATTTTCTTTGATATTGCTTATTATTTTTTTTGCTTGGAAAAAATTGTAATTTCTATTTGAGTTGAAATGAAATTACATTGTCCAGATGCATATAGCATTCAAGTAGATCAAAATATTGCTTATTATCGTTATCTCAATTGTCTTCTATTTTTATTATCCCTTTTATTAATTAATAGAAGTGTATATGTTTTCCGAGAGATGAATGACAAGTACAACAATTAACATGATAATTTATCTTCAATTTTATTCTTATTAGTATCTAGATGTTATTTAAATGTTCTTTTTATTCATGGCATGCCCATAGTGGGCGTGGTAGGGAGGTTGGAGTGTGGATGCTGACTTTATGCAGATAGATCATGGCACAGTTCTGCACACATTAACATTGTTACCAGACTGTCTGGGTTAGATGGGGTTAGATAGATAGGTTGCAGCTAGGCGTAAGCAAGCATGCATGCAAGGGAATGGGGATCTATTATTTTATGGTAGTTGGATGATAACTGTTAGTGTATAATTTGAAGAGCTTATATTTTGGATTTGAACTTTTCTTCCCTAAAGGGTTAACTTGTATGTGTTCTAATACTTGCTTTTGGGACATCAATTGAAGGTTGCAAATCATACTATCTTTGCCCTTGTGAGCAATACCCATGACACTTTGTCAAGGTTAGATGTAACTTGGTGCCGCAACTTGACAGTTGCGGCTCTAGGGCTGCTGGCAGATTCTTGTTCCCTTCTACGGGAGCTTATATTATTTGGTTGCACCCAGGCATTTACTATTTCTTGTGGAATTTCATCTAGGGTATATAAAAAGTTAGGGGTCCAAGGCAACATAGATATTAGTGTGTTTGATGAATTATTATTCAAAGCAGCATCTGAAAGTCGTATATTCATCCAGAATTGGATAGGGAAAAGTACCTTTTGTACACTGATTTCAAAGAGCGGGTTGATATTGTTTTGGTACAATGATTTGTTTCATATTATAATATCCTCTTCACGTGGAATTTGATCTAGGGAGCATGTGTATCAAAAGTTAGGGGTTGAGAACAACATAGGTTCTTTTGATGAAATATTTAATTAAAGGCAAAAGTAGTGTCTAACATTTTGAGTACATGATAGGCTGTATTACTAGTCTTGTTATGTGGATAATTGATTCTCGGATGATTTACATGTGCACATTACAAATTTGTTGAGTCAAAATGTTTGGGAACTTAACTTGTTGGGAATTGTGTTGCAGGTTAGAGATAAATTCCTTCAATGTCATTCTAATAGTCTTTTGAAAGTTACTGGAGTGAAGGACTAGCTCCTTTAGTGAGAGGTATATTCATCATACTAAATTGAAGGGTAAGGAAGACTACCTTTTGCACAATGTGTGATCACAAAGGGATATCCTGTTATCATAAGATAAGTTATCTCATTTGAAGTTGCACACCTACAAGGATGTTCTCACAATCCTAAGAATGGAGGATGATTGTGGTCTAATCAATTGTTTTGCGAAATTTTGAAGGCCTGCATGGTTTTCCCATAGGGCACAGGACATTATTTTATTTCAAGTGTAAAGAGTCAGTAATCTCTCACAAGATGTACAACAATGCCCACTATTATTGTAGTGCCCCTAGACTTTTGTAGACATTGAGGGCACCTGCTGAGTGACCCGGCTGATTGAAACATTAATTAAATAACCTTTTTGACTTATTTTTGAGTATGTGTATCTGAACTGTTGATGTAAATGAATAATTGCATATGTTAAACGATTAGCTATGACTATGGAAAACTATGTTGATGGATAATGCTTAACGACTAGCTGTACAGTGATTATGTAATTGTCGACGAAATGTATATTTAATTAGATGAATAAGAAGTTGAATGAATCATAACTGTTTAACAATACTAGATTCAGAGATCAGATGATGATTATTGAGGACAGTGCTACTAATAATTTGTTGTGAGAAGTGTGTGTAGAAACAAGTGAGACGGTTCACCAATGGACACACAAAGGAATATGAAGGGTCGTAGAGTACGGGTAAATCACACACAGGGGGAGCGACGACGATGTCGACTCCCGACGAGAATACCACGCATGAGCAGATAAGCATTGATCCGCTTGCTCAAGAGGAATGCGTGAGGGCATACGAGGTGGGCCACGACGGAGCTGGTCACGTACGAGTTGAGGGGCGCGCAGTGAGAACGGACTCACTCCTCAGCGCCATTAGTCCCTAGATAGCATGTAGACGGAGGATGGATGGTAACGATTCCTAAAATCCCTACAAGAGTTCCTGCAAGTCAAAACGGAAAGATGGTGGCAGAAGGGCCCAACGATGCGATATCCTGTCGAGAACGGAAAGAATGGACGCAAGGACCCAACGATGCGGTACCATGCCAAGGAATGAAAACCATGGATGATTGGACCCGACGGAGTGGTGCCATGTCAGGGAATTTAAAATTAAGGAACCAGAAGCCCAACGGCGCGGCATCGAGATCCTAGTGAGTTTGATTGTTAAATTAAACTGCATAAAAACTTAGGAGAATAACTCTAGATTATTACTTAGCAAATGCATAACAATAGCTAAGACATTTGCACATGAATAGTTATATTTTGTTGAGCATTTAAAATAATAGAAATTATTATTTATGAGCAAAATAGATTAGACACCTAGTCAACTAAAAGCTAGGAGTTGATTAAACTATCTGGGGGACAAACTAGAGCAAACTTAGGGATGTAGGTGCACTTCCCATAGAAACTGACACTTGGATGGGTGAGTGTTTTAATTAAATAAATTATTAAAAATATTTAATTATGCATGAAGCGACATGTGTCGCAGGAGATTTCCCTTTAGAAGGAAGGCTTAAGGAATGGGTAAGGGGCCCATAATTTGGATGATCGTCGTAATTTTCGAGTGCCTCAAAGACTTGCTGCTATCTAAGGGTTTGGCTAAGAAATCCTGGTGGGAGGGGAATCCCAAGCTGAATTTCTGAAATACATGTGTGAACTCTACGGCCCGATTAGCTCGGGGGTCTGGAAGGAAGAAGAGTACTTCCAGAGTGGTTGGGTGGTTTACCGAGGTGTCCGCCGGTGAGTGATTGAGGTCTCCAGCAGTAGCACAGCAAGGATCATCTTCAGCAGGATTCAGCTGCAACCACAACGGACATTCGACCTTGAATTCGGCGATCTAAATCAGGTTCATTGTTTTTCAGTTTATTTCTTTCAGTATTTAGGATTAATATTGTTGTTCTTATATGTATGAATCAATCTAATTTTGTAGGAAGGTATATAACTCTGTTGTATATAGGAGGATCGGAATAGTTCTGTAAAAATACATAAGACTGTTTTATTTTATGGGATTCGACTCAGTTCTGCTAAAACATATAACTCGGATTCGATAAAATCAACCAGGTTCAATAGTTTCAATATTGTTTTCTGTATAGAATATGATAAATCTAATTACTATGTTTTAGTGTATTTGTTAATCCTGTTATTAATAAATGTACGCTTTTAAAATCCTGGCAATGCAATTCGGTTTTCGTATACTGACTATGATTTATGTTAGGAATGGCTTGAGATCTATTACAGATCTAAAAGTTTAGAAATCGATTTGTGTAGGAATTTACAACTCTGGCTAATTTTCCTCTTTTTCTCTTAAAAACTTGATTCTGTATCAACGAGAAGTCAGTTCTTGAAATCTGTTACAGATCTAAAATTCTGGAGTCGATTCTTTTTATTAAGTACTCTGTAATCTCCTAATTCCAGATCTTTAATTCTTCTTTCGGGGATATTGAAAACTCTGTCTCGATTCCAGATATGATCAAGAATTCGCTTGAGTCTGTAATTCCATCTCTGTTGAGTTCGATTTTATATTGAAATCAGATCTTTAATTCTTCTTTCGGGGATATTGAAAACTCTGTCTCGATTCCAGATCTGAACAATAATTCGCTTGAGCCTGTAATTCCATCTCTGTTGAGTTCGATTTTATATTGAAATCAGATCTTTAATTCTTCTTTCGGGGATATCGAAAACTCTGTCTCGATTCCAGATCTGAACAAGAATTCGTTTGAGCCTGTAACTCCATCTCTGTTTGATTTCGATTTTATATTGAGTAAGAAGTCAAATCTTTAATTCTTCATTAATTCTTCTTTAAGATCGATTTAGATTCATATTATGGCAAAACCGATTTAGATCCAGAATTCGATTTCATTCTTGTAATCTTTGTAATATTTTTGGGATGTGTGTGTCGACCCAATTCGTATCAATCGATCCAGATCTACTCTGTGCCAAAAATTCGATATCATCTCTCGCTTTCTTACTAATGAAATGTGAGTCAAGTTTTGAATGCCGACGGTGTGAGATTTATTCTGTAGAACCCTGTCAATTATCGATACCCTGTATCTGGAAGCAAAATCGATCTCTACCAGATCTCACGGATAATTTGATTTGAAATCTTAAAACTCTGTCATTAGATGTCAGTCTGCGCATCCACCCACTGCACCGTTAGCTCCTTGCCCAATCGCCACGATTGAGGAGATTCGCCGAGATCCATTATCGCCGAAACTTAAGGTAGATGTAGGGTTCGTTTAGAACGATCCAGGTCTACACCTGTATGGATAGATAGCGATGCGTGGGAGGAACTCAACGAACTGCTGAGAGGAGGCCGCAACTCCATGTGTGCCGCTATAAAGCAATGAACCGCTTGGAACAACACTGGGAGACCTAGATAAATTATACTATTGATCACACCTACCAGCATGGAGTTGTTCAAAGGGCATGCATCCTTGCTATATAGAGATAAACTTATGGAATCCTGGCTATAAAGAAATAAACATTCCGAAAGGTATAGATATGCAAGTATCATAGTTGATGCTCCTTCCATTGGGTAAAATGAGCGAAGGTTCAATCTGTCCCGCCCGAACCCAACCATGGAAATGAAACAGTTGTATAGTCATGAAAGTCAGGCCTATAAAAAGTCCTACAAATATGATTCCAACTTATATATAATATATAATGAGTATCATATGTGAAAACGTATATATTATATATAGTTTTATTTAGAGTGTTGTTCAGAACCAGCAGAAATTACATAAACTGTTACTGGTAGCTGCTCTGTGTATGACATAGTAAAGTCACCGGCCTGTAGCTAGCATTTATGTTAAACTCAATTGATTTGTTTGTGATAAACTTTGGATTCGAATTATATTCTCCACTAACTTGCGGGTCGGCAAGGTCTATCTGAGTACCCCGATCGAACTATTAATTTGCATGAACTGTCAACTCAACGATTTCAGTAGGGATTTCCTTGGACAGATTGTTATCTAAAAGAGTAACAATAGATGTAATCTTCATGTGAACTGCACTCTTTAAATAAATATGGGTATGGACATATTCGGCCACGTCAAGTTAAGATGAATGATGTGTCATTTACTTTTATGAATAAGCAAATAAACCGATTCTAGAGTATTTAGGAGTCTTGCTTTAAAAAATGGAAATTACTACGTTTGACTAGAAAATGCCATCGGAACTCCTTAGGTAAAGTCTAAGATATGTTGTGTAATAAATTTGTCTATTTATGGTTATAAATCTATTATCACATACAATCATGCTTTAGTTGGAGTAGTTACCTTTAAGTTTAGTGAATTGGAGGTTGTGATGACTTTATAAAGTATATAGTTTATGTGTATTTAAATAAGTATGACCACTCATGAATTAGAAGTTGTGATGCATAATTGTTATGGGAATAGTTCAAAGATTTAAGGGAGTACCTAGTTTAGGATCATTTCTTAGTTAAAATAAATCTCTAGTAATCCTTCGGAGAAATTTTGAATACTCATCTTTTATGGAATATTGTAATTACTTGTATATTTATATGGAAATGAGAATTGTGTGATTCATTTAAAAGAATTTATGTGTATTTACGTTTACTTTTTATTTGAAGTGTCGTTACTCATCTTAGGGAAAATTGTATTTACATTTATATTTTAGAAGTGAAAATTTATAGGATTCATTTAAAAGTAATACATGCATAGTTATATTCACATTATGGACAGTGTTTTCAATTTACAAATTGAAAAAGGGATTTTGTTTTATTTTCTACTCAAGTATATTAATGAGAATTGTGTGATTCATTTAAAAGAATTTATGTGTATTTACGTTTACTTTTTATTTGGAGAAGTGTCGTTACTCATCTTAGGGAAAATTGTATTTACATTTATATTTTAGAAGTGAAAATTTATAGGATTCATTTAAAAGTAATACATGCATAGTTATATTCACATTATGGACAGTGTTTTCAATTTACAAATTGAAAAAGGGATTTTGTTTTATTTTCTACTCAAGTATATTAAGGGGACAAAAGACCCACCATTCTTTTATTATTCATTTATTAGAAAATCTTTATATTTTCACAGGTAAACCTATATTCCTAATTAAGTATTTGTGAGAATATCAATTTAAAGATCAAGTAGAATGACATGACTTGAATTCGTTGATTTGGTTAGGGTCGGATGATTTGTATAAAAAAAAAAAAAAAAAAAAATTACTGACTTTGAACCACCCTACATTTGGTATCATAGCAAGGTCGAACTTAGTTCGGGCCTAGACAATTCCGCGCAAATCAGTTTATAATGTTAGTTGACTAATAAATTTAATTTTATATCTTAACAGACTTCGTCATGGATCGAAGAACTCGCCAGGGTAGAGATGGAAGGGGACGAGGACGAGCTGCACGCCCGTCAACCCCAACAGCCCCTGTGGATAATCCTCCGAGAGCTGAGGAAACCATTAACCTACCTGTGGATGAGGTTATGACAATGATGAGGAACTACCACAGAATGACAGAAGCATTGATGACACGACTTGACCGCAAGAACGTTGGTTCTCAAGTCACTGCAGCACCACAGGCGCCACCTCCGGTCAACATACACCGGGAGTTAGAAAAGGTGAAGTTTCCTGAATTTTGGGGTTCCACTGAGGGGACCGTCGCAAAGGCATGGCTAGAAAACATGGCCATGTGTTTTTCTTTGAGAGACTACACGTCTAACATGAAGGTACGGATGGCGATTCTACAACTGAAGGGGGAAGCCCTTCTTTGGTGGAAGACCTTGCGACCTCAGCTAGGTCTAG
Organism: Larix kaempferi; assembly: GCA_027924585.1. NCBI lineage: Eukaryota > Viridiplantae > Streptophyta > Pinopsida > Pinales > Pinaceae > Larix > Larix kaempferi. The sequence goes on from BSBM01002018.1 coordinate 57,219, forward strand.
AGCTTGAGGAGATATCTTGGGAATTGTTCGATGAACATTTCCGTCAGCATTACCTGTCAGACGAATTCATTGAGCGACAGCTGAATGATTTCCATGCACTAAAGCAAGGACTACGGACAGTACAAGAGTATGGAATCCGTTTTATGGAGTTACTATGGTATGCACCCCATGTTGCCACGGAGAAATTAAAGGTAAATAAGTTTATCTACGGATTAAACCCAGTCATCCGGGACAAGGTTCGTATTTTGACACCTTCCACTTTGCACGATGCGGTCCAGAAGGCCCTCATAGCGGAAGAAGAGCTTCCCGGCAAGATACTGCAGAATACGAACTTTACGAGTACAAACCGAGGGAGTCAACCTTCGCATGCACCCAAACATCAGTATGGGAATAAGAATTATGGAAGGAGACCTTTCAACGGAGGGTCTAACAGAGATGACAGAGCACCATACCGACCGCCACCACAGAATGACCATGCAAAGCCTTTTGCAAAATCGACGCAGTTTGGACCAAGAAGAAATGATGCACCTGCTAGAAACAAAACAAGAGGGCCCAAAGCAGGATGTTGGAGGTGTGGGGGGCCACACTTCCAAAGCAAATGTCCTCAGCAGGACCGGGGAAACCAAAGAGCCCAAGCACCGCGAAAAACTACCGCAGCCGATTTAGGACAAGCGCATCGTATACACGCTGTCGTCAACAACCGCCAAGCTGAACATCAGTCCACCGTCCTCGAGACTACTGGTAAGATACATGGTAATGTATTTTCCTTGCTTATAGACCCTGGAGCTACTGAAAGTTTTATTTCCTTAAAAATTGTAGAAAATAATAAAATGATGGCAATAAGTCAAGATGATTTCAACACTGTCGAGATGGCATCCGGTAGTGTCCAGAGTGTGACTCTTAAGGTAGAGAACTGTGAAGTCGACCTAGGAGTATGCTCTTCTAGAATATCCTTTTATGTTACGGAATTGGGTACATACGATCTAATCCTGGGGATGGATTGGCTGGAAGCACACTCGGCAATGATGGATTGCCGAAGTAAGGAACTAACTTTCATCGACGATGAAGGTTACAAGAGGATGTTAACTGGGAAGAAAAAGAAAGTTTCCTTGAGAATGATATCGGCTATGCAGTTGAAGAAGAGCATGAGAAAAGGGTGTCAATTGTATGCGGTGATTGCATTGAACAAGGAAGGAGATAAGGTGGAAGTAATTAATCACCCCTTGTTCTCAGAATTCATGGACGTGTTTCCTGACGCATTACTCGGATTACCGCCACAGCGTGAACTTGATTTCACCATAGAACTAAAACCAAGAACCGAACCCATAGCTAGAACTCCTTACCGAATGTCAGTACCAGAATTGAAGGAGTTGCAAATTCAACTACAAGAGTTGTTAGATTTAGGACTGATCAGACCTAGTGTGTCTCCTTGGGGAGCACTTGTTATTTTTGTGAAGAAGAAGGACGGGTCTTGGCGCTTGTGCATTGACTACCGTCAATTGAATAAGGCGACCATAAGAAATCAGTATCCCCTACCCAGAATAGATGACCTCTTTGATCAGATGAAGGGTGCGACGGTATTCTCAAAAATCGACCTAAGGTCGGGATACCATCAGTTGAGGATCAAGGATGAAGATATCCCTAAGATAGCATTTAAAACTATATTTGGACACTACGAATTTGTCGTAGTACCTTTCGGCTTAACAAATGCACCCAGTGTATTCATGAACCTGATGAACGGTGTGTTTCGACAACACCTTGACAAGTTTGTACAGGTGTTCTTAGACGACATTCTGATTTATTCAAGAACACCGGAAGAACATGAGGAACACCTGAGGATAGTCTTAAAATGTTTAAGAGAAAATCACCTTTATGGAAAATTATCAAAGTGTTCGTTCTTCCAGAAGGAGATTCATTACCTTGGACACATCATATCCAGTGAAGGGATAGTTGTAGATCCATCCAAGATTGAAGCCATTTGGGACTGGCCGGCACGCACAAACGTACATGAGGTACAAAGCTTTATGGGGCTTGCTGGGTATTATAGACGTTTTGTGGAAGGCTTCTCTAGAATAGCGGGACCTATTACTGAATTGCAAAAGAAGAACCGTCCTTTCATTTGGACAGAGAAATGTGAAGAGGCCTTTGTTAAATTAAAAGAATTACTGACTACGGCACCAATCTTGAGAGTTCCCGATATGGATAAAGATTTCCTGGTGTGCACGGATGCTTCAAAGGATGGTGTTGGTTGTGTATTGATGAAAGATGGAAGAGTAATTGCGTACACGTCTAGAAGACTTAGGCCGCATGAAGAGAACTATGCAACCCATGATATGGAGATGACTGCAGTGATGCATGCTTTGAGGTTATGGAGACACTATCTGGTAGGGAGAAAGTTTGAATTAAAGACTGACCATTGTGGGTTACAACACATCTTCACTCAAAGCGACCTTAATGCTAGACAGAGAAGATGGTCAGAAGTACTCAGTGAGTACGAATTCGACATAACTTATGTGAAAGGGACCTTAAACAAAGTGGCAGATGCACTTAGTCGTAGACCTAGGATATTCTCTATCATACCATTAAAGACCAACTTAAGAGAAAAGATCTTGACACTACAACAGAAGGACACATGGTATAATGAAGTAAAAGCTGCGTTGGAAAATGAACAGATGAGGATACCCAAGTTTGAAGGGTACTCTTTGGACATGGATGGTTTATTACGGTATAACCGTCGCATGTATGTTCCTGATAATGAAGAAATTCGAGGTTTAATACTCTCTGAGGCTCACCGAGCCATCTATAGAGCACATCCTGGAATAAAAAAGATGTACGCAGATTTGAAACCTTTGTTCTTTTGGCATGGCATGAAGAGGGATGTTGTAAGTTTTGTGGCGAGGTGTATGGAATGCCAGATGGTAAAGGCGGAACATCGACACCCAGCCGGATTACTGCAACCACATGCAATCCCAGAATCAAAATGGGAGGTTATTTCTATGGATTTTATAGTTGGTTTACCCTTAACCAACAGGAGACATGACACAATTTTTGTGGTCATTGACACTCTTACCAAGAGTGCACATTTCCTACCGATTAAGAACACGTATCAAGCTCCAGAGATAGCCCGAATTTTCATTAATGAAGTAGTAAGACTACATGGAATTCCGAAGAAAATTATCTCTGATAGAGGATCAGTATTTACTAGAAGGTTTTGGACAAGCTTTCAAGAAGCTCTTGGTACTCAACTTAACTTCAGCACTGCCTATCACCCTGAAATAGACGGACAAACGGAAAGAGTGAACCAAGTATTGGAGGACATGCTAAGAATGTATGTAATGGACCAACAGAAGAAGTGGGAAGAATATCTACCCTTGGCGGAATTTGCATACAACAATAGTTATCAGAGTTCTATTCGGATGGCTCCTTTTGAATTTCTCTATGGGAGACCTTGTAGGACTCCCATAAGTTGGGATATACTAGAGGATAGGACATTAATTGGTCCTGAGGTAATACAAGAGATGGAAGACTAGATGGTCACGATTCGTGCTTGACTAAAGGAAGCACAGGATCGCCAGAAGAGCTATGCGAATGCACACAGGAATGATCGTAACTACGAAATTGGGGATAGGGTATTTCTACAGGTAAAACCACAGAAGAGTTCTATAAAGTTTGGAAAGGGAGCCAAGTTGTCACCTAGGTTTGTAGGACCCTTTAGAATTTCAGAACGGATAGGACCGGTTGCCTATCGTCTTGACTTGCCATCATCATTAAGTAGAATTCATAATGTTTTTCATGTTTCTGTATTGTGCCACTATGTTCCCGATACTTCACATATCATTGACTTGAGTAATGTGCAGATAACGGACGACGGGGCCGTGATGGCCGAACCGATCCGGATTTTAGACCAGTGAACGCGGCAGCTTAGGCACCGTGTGATTGATCAAGTCAAAGTGCAGTGGGACAGCTATAGTCCAAGCTCTGCGACTTGGGAGGACGCAACTGAGATGCGTCGTAGTTTTCCATTTTTATTCTGAACTTCGGGACAAAGTTTTAAATAAGTAGGGGTGTATGTAGTGCCCCTAGAATTTTGTAGACATTGAGGGCACCTGTTGAGTGACCCGGCCGATTGAAACATTAATTAAATAACCTTTTTGCCTTATTTTTGAGTATGTGTATCTGAACTGTTGATGTAAATGAATAATTGCATATATTAAACGATTAGCTATGACTATAGAAAACTATGTTGATGGATAATGCTTAACGACTAGATGTACACTGATTATGTAATTGTCGACAAAATCTATATTTGATTAGATGAATAAGAAGTTGAATGAATCATAAATGTTTAACAATACTAGATTCAGAGATCAGATGATGATTATTGAGGACAGTGCTACTAATAATTTGTTGTGAGAAGTGTGTGTAGAAACAAGTGAGACGGTTCACCAATGGACACACAAAGGAATATGAAGGGTCGTAGAGTATGGGTAAATCACACACAGGGGGAGCGACGACGATGTCGACTCCCGATGAGAATACCACGCATGAGCAGATAAGCATTGATCCGCTTGCTCAAGAGGAATACGTGAGGGCGTACGAGGTGGGCCACGACGGAGCTGGTCACGTACGAGTTGAGGGGCGCGCAGTGAGAACAGACTCACTCCTCAGCGCCATTAGTCCCTAGATAGCATGTAGATGGAGGATGGATGGTAACGATTCCTAAAATCCCTACAAGAGTTCCCGCAAGTCAAAACGGAAAGATGGTGGCAAAAGGGCCCAATGATGCGGTACCCTGTCGAGAACGGAAAGAATGGACGCAAGGACCCAACGATGCGGTACCATGCCAAGGAATGAAAACCATGGATGATTGGACCCGACAGAGTGGTGCCATGTCAGGGAATTTAAAATTAAGGAACCAGAAGCCCAACAGCGCGGCATCGAGATCCTAGTGAGTTTGATTGTTAAATTAAACTGCATAAAAACTTAGGAGAATAACTCTAGATTATTACTTAGCAAATGCATAACAATAGCTAAGACATTTGCACATGAATAGTTATATTTTGTTGAGCATTTAAAATAATCGAAATTATTATTTAGGAGCAAAATAGATTAGACACCTAGTCAACTAAAAGCTAGGAGTTGATTAAACTATCTGGGGGACAAACTAGAGCAAACTTAGGGATGTAGGTGCACTTCCCAGAGAAACTGACACTTGGATGGGTGAGTGTTTTAATTAAATAAATTATTAAAAATATTTAATTATGCATGAAGCGACATGTGTCGCAGGAGATTTCCCTTTATAAGGAAGGCTTAAGGAATGGGTAAGGGGCCCATAATTTGGATGATCGTCGTAATTTTCGAGTGCCTCAAAGACTTGCTGCTGTCTAAGGGTTTGGCTAAGAAATCCTGGTGGGAGGGGAATCCCAAGCTGAATTTCTGAAATACATGTGTGAACTCTACGGCCCGATTAGCTCGGGGGTCTGGAAGGAAGAAGAGTACTTCCAGAGTGGTTGGGTGGTTTACCGAGGTATCCGCCGGTGAGTGATTGAGGTCTCCAGCAGTAGCACAGCAAGGATCATCTTCAGCGGGATTCAGCTGCAACCACAACGGACATTCGACCTTGAATTCGACGATCTAAATCAGGTTCATTGTTTTTCAGTTTATTTCTTTTGAGTATTTAGGATTAATATTGTTGTTCTTATATGTATGAATCAATCTAATTTTGTAGGAAGGTATATAACTCTGTTGTATATAGGAGGATCGGAATAGTTCTGTAAAAATACATAAGACTGTTTTATTTTATGGGATTCGACTCAGTTCTGCTAAAACATATAACTCGGATTCGATAAAATCAACCAGGTTCAATAGTTTCAATATTGTTTTCTGTATAGAATATGATAAATCTAATTACTGTGTTTTAGTGTATTTGTTAATCCTGTTATTAATAAATGTACGCTTTTAAAATCCTGGCAATGCAATTCGGTTTTCGTATACTGACTATGATTTATGTTAGGAATGGCTTGAGATCTATTACAGATCTAAAAGTTTAGAAATCGATTTGTGTAGGAATTTACAACTCTGGCTAATTTTCCTCTTTTTCTCTTAAAAACTTGATTCTGTATCAACGAGAAGTCAGTTCTTGAAATCTGTTACAGATCTAAAATTCTGGAGTCCATTCTTTTTATTAAGTACTCTGTAATCTCCTAATTCCAGATCTTTAATTCTTCTTTCGGGGATATTGAAAACTCTGTCTCGATTCCAGATCTGATCAAGAATTCGCTTGAGTCTGTAATTCCATCTTTGTTGAGTTCGATTTTATATTGAAATCAGATCTTTAATTCTTCTTTCGGGGATATTGAAAACTCTGTCTCGATTCCAGATCTGAACAATAATTCGCTTGAGCCTATAATTCCATCTCTGTTGAGTTCGATTTTATATTGAAATCAGATCTTTAATTCTTCTTTCGGGGATATCGAAAACTCTGTCTCGATTCCAGATCTGAACAAGAATTCGTTTGAGCCTGTAACTCCATCTCTGTTTGATTTCGATTTTATATTGAGTAAGAAGTCAGATCTTTAATTCTTCATTAATTCTTCTTTAAGATCGATTTAGATTCATATTATGGCAAAACCGATTTAGATCCAGAATTCGATTTCATTCTTGTAATCTTTGTAATATTTTTTGGATGTGTGTGTCGACCCAATTCGTATCAATCGATCCAGATCTACTCTGTGCCAAAAAGTCGATATCATCTCTCGCTTTCTTACTAATGAAATGTGAGTCAAGTTTTGAATGCCGACGGTGTGAGATTTATTCTGTAGAACCCTGTCAATTATCGATACCCTGTATCTGGAAGCAAAATCGATCTCTGCCAGATCTCACGGATAATTTGATTTGAAATCTGAAAACTCTGTCATTAGATGTCAGTCTGCGCATCCACCCACTGCACCATTAGCTCCTTGCCCAATCGCCACAATTGAGGAGATTCGCCGAGAGCCATTATCGCCGAAACTTAAGCTAGATGTAGGGTTCGTTTAGAACGGTCTTGGTTTACACCTGTATGGATAGATAGCGACGCGTGGGAGGAACTCAACGAACTGCTGAGAGGAGGCCGCAACTCCATGTGTGCCGCTATAAAGCAATGAACCGCTTGGAACAACACTGGGAGAGCTAGATAAATTATACTATTGATCACACCTACCAGCATGGAGTTGTTCAAAGGGCATGCATCCTTGCTATATAGAGATAAACTTATGGAATCCTGGCTATAAAGAAATAAACATTCCGAAAGGTATGGATATGCAAGTATCATAGTTGATGCTCCCTCCATTGGGTAAAATTAGCGAAGGTTCAATCTATCCCGCCCGAACCCAACCATGGAAATGAAGCAATTGTATAGTCGTGAAAGTCAGGCCTATAAAAAGTCCTACAAATATGATTCCAACTTATATATAATATATAATGAGTATCATATGTGAAAACGTATATATTATATATAGTTTTATTTAGAGTGTTGTTCAGAACCAGGAGAAATTACATAAACTATTACTAGTAGCTGCTCTGTGTATGACATAGTAAAGTCACCGGCCAGTAGCTAGCATTTATGTTAAACTCAATTGATTTGTTTGTGATAAACTTTGGATTCGAATTATATTCTCCACTAACTTGCAGGTCGGCAAGGTCTATCTGAGTACCCCGATCGAACTATTAATTCGCATGAACTGTCAACTCAACGATTTCAGTAGGGATTTCCTTGGACAGATTGTTATCTAAAAGAGTAACAATAGATGTAATCTTCACGTGAACTGCACTCTTTAAATAAATATGGGTATGGAAATATTTGGCCACGTCAAGTTAAGATTGATGATGTGTCATTTACTTTTATGAATAAGCAAATAAACCGATTCTAGATTATTTAGGAGTCTTGCTTTAAAAAAATGGAAATTACTACGTTTGACTAGAAAATGCCATCGGAACTCCTTAGGTAAAGTCTAAGATATGTTGTGTAATAAATTTGTCTATTTACGGTTATAAATCTATTATCACATACAATCATGCTTTAGTTGGAGTAGTTACCTTTAAGTTTAGTGAATTGGAGGTTGTGATGACTTTATAAAGTATATAGTTTATGTGTATTTAAATAAGTATGACCACTCATGATATAGAAGTTGTGATGCATAATTGTTATGGGAATAGTTCGAAGATTTAAGGGAGTACCTAGTTTAGGATCATTTCTTAGTTAAAATAAATCTCTAGTAATCCTTCGGAGAAATTTTGAATACTCATCTTTTATGGAATATTGTAATTACTTGTATATTTATATGGAAATGAGAATTGTGTGATTCATTTAAAAGAATTTATGTGTATTTACGTTTACTTTTTATTTGGATAAGTGTCGTTACTCATCTTAGGGAAAATTGTATTTACATTTATATTTTAGAAGTGAAAATTTATAGGATTCATTTAAAAGTAATACATGCATAGTTATATTCACATTATGGACAGTGTTTTCAATTTACAAATTGAAAAAGGGATTTTGTTTTATTTTCTACTCAAGTATATTAATGAGAATTGTGTGATTCATTTAAAAGAATTTATGTGTATTTACGTTTACTTTTTATTTGGAGAAGTGTCGTTACTCATCTTAGGGAAAATTGTATTTACATTTATATTTTAGAAGTGAAAATTTATAGGATTCATTTAAAAGTAATACATGCATAGTTATATTCACATTATGGATAGTGTTTTCAATTTACAAATTGAAAAAGGGATTTTGTTTTATTTTCTACTCAAGTATATTAAGGGGACAAAAGACCCTTCATTCTTTTATTATTCATTTATTAGAAAATCTTTATATTTTCACAGGTAAACCTATATTCCTAATTAAGTATTTGTGAGAATATCAATTTAAAGATCAAGTAGAATGACACGACTTGAATTCGTTGATTTGGTTAGGGTTGGATGATTTGTATAAAAAAAAATAAAAAATAAAAAAAAATTTACTGACTTTGAACCACCCTACAACTATACAATTTATAGCAGCATATTCTCAATAATCATTGCAAAAGAACTCATGTTATGTATTTTTGGGGAAAAAGGAATATCTACATTAAAGTAAATAAGATATAGAATTTCTGGCTTTTGAGGATGTTAGCTGCTGATTGAGGGTCTTTACAATCTTCTTTTAAGATTGTCCCTTGTTTCTGTTGTACATGTTGCTATTTTTTATGCCTTACAAATTGAAGACCAAATTCAAGTTAATTTTTCCAAATTGATTCTAATTTAAAAAATCATCTTGATTTTAGTGACTAGTCAAAGAATAACACACAACTTCAGCTTCATTCCTCCAATTTCTTCAAAACTCTTTGAAATGTTCCTTGCGTAGCTTTTACCTCTGCATTTAATTCCCTCTGTTCCTGCTAGTTAAGGCTGTATATTTTCACTTGAGGTGCTTGCACTGATTGATGGTAGAGTTGCTTGTTAACCAAGTGAATGCAATTTGCTACATTTCAAGTGGAAAATGAACTTTGCATGATTTTGAACTTAAATGAATAGAGACATTTTTTTTTTTGAACTTCGTTATAAAAGCATTAGGGTTCAGGTTCATGCTGAAAAATACTTGACAGATGTGGGGGAGCCTGCTCCATATTTTAATAAATTACCACTTCTCTGTTCATATATATGCTTAGTATTTTTATTTTTTGATTCCTTGGCTGCCAGAATGTGACAAATTTTAAATAGAACTTTAGCTATTCAACATCTACATCCAAGTTTTTGGTGGTTAATTCAGTTTAGTATATAGAAAATTGACATTTCCTAGGTATTGTCTATAATGCAGTATTGCTCTGTTTTTTTCCAACGATAAATTTGAAAAGTAACCCAAGGAATGCTTTCCCACATTCCTTGATGGCATCCCTAGTAAACCCATTAGCGTAGACTAGTGCACCTCACCCAGGATGATTTGAACTAGGCACTTGCTGGCATGGCACTAGCCAAATGCCTAACAACATTGGCAACAACTTGTTGTGCTAACCCCTTATTTTTTATTTTTTATTTATTTAAAACATTGCAGGGAAATCCCCAGCACTTTCCCACATGTTGCAAATGGTACCAAATGTAAAACTGGCAGTGCTGATTATGGTGCATGACCTGGTAGGGACATTGAGTAAGGCATGTACCAAAGGCATCCATCCCGCGGAAATGATCCTGAGGTCTCCTTCATGAAGTTCAAAGCACTCGACTACTTGAGCTAGCCCACATGGCTAGTTTTTCTTTATTTATCCAGTGCCAAAATGTTTTAGTACTTTAAAGTTACAACATTATGTTGCTAGTTTAACTTCTTTTAAATGTACGTTGGTCGATTCTTTACTTAACAGAGTCAGTATTGGTTTAGATGTTGTGTTAGGATATTAGATGGTAGTGAACTGCCTCCAGCGCTTTAACTTTTAAAGTATAGCTAGGTCCTTTCGACTATATGTGATACAATGTCTTGTATTGCAGTGACGAAGCTATTGTTCCATTCATTGGTGCATCAAGATATTGCTTATCTGATCTTTCCCTCAACAATGTAAAAGAGGTAATATGCTAGTATTTCAGTTTAAATCTGCTTGGGATTATTCATTGCATCGGTTTATGGGTTAGATGTTCAATATTTTATTGTTTTGATAGCTGGTTGTGAAGATTTATTTCTTCTGCCTGGAACAAAGATGTGAGGTTGTGATTATAATGTTTGAGTTTGAGTTGTAAAAAATTTAAATGGTTAGTATGTGTGCATGTGTGTGCATGCATCTCTGTCAATATAAAGAAATACAAGATACAATATAAATTACCAGATTGACCATTATAGCACATAAATAAATAACAAACCAAAATGTGATATAGATGATTTCCAATATACAAACACATCTAAAAATAATTGTCAAATTTCAGAATTTAAAATTTGGAGTGCATGTGCAGACACACAACCACACATGGGAAAAGAATTCCTATATGTGCAATTTTCTTTGATATTGCTTATTATTTTTTTCCTTGGAAAAAATCATAATTTCTATTTGAGTTGAAATGAAATTACATTTTCCAGATGCATATAGCATTCAAGTAGATCAAAATATTGTTTATTATGATTATCTCAATTGTCTTCTATTTTTATTATCCCTTTTATTAATTAATAGAAGTGTATATGTTTTCTGAGAGATGCATGACAAGTACAACAATTAGCATGATATTTTCTCTTCAATTTTATTCTTATTAGTAAATGTTCTTTTTATTCATGGCATGCCCATAGTGGGTGTGGTAGGGAGGTTGGAGTGTGGATGCTTACTTTATGCAGATAGATCATGGAACAGTTATGCACACATTAACATTGTTACCAAACTGTCTGGGTTAGATATATAGGTTGTAGCTAGGCGTAAGCAAGCATTCATGCAAGGGAATGCGGATCTACTGTTTTATGGTAGTTGGATGATAATTGTTAGTGTATAACTTGAAGAGCTTATATTTTGGATTTGATCTTTTCTTCCCTAAAGGGTTAACTTGTACGTGTTCTAATACTTGCTTTTGGGACATCAATTGAAGGTTGAAAATCATAATGTCTTTGCCGTTGTAAGCAATACGCATGACATTTCGTCAAGGTTAGATGTATCTTGGTGCTGCAACTTGACAGATGAGGCTCTAGGGCTGCTAGCATATTCTTGTTCCCTTATACGAGAGCTTATATTATTTGGTTGCACCCAGGTATTTACTATTTCTTGTGGGACTAGATCTAGGGTATATCAAAAGTTAGGGGTCGAAGGAAACATAGATATTAGTGTGTTTAATGAATTATTATTCAAATCAACATCTGAAAGTGGTATATTCATCCAAAATTGGATAGGGAAAAGTACCTTTTGTACACTTATTTCAAAGAGCGGGTTGATACTGTTTTGGTACAATGCTTTGTTTCATATTATTATATCCTCTTCACGTGGAATTTGATAAGGGGGCATGTGTATCAAAAGTTAGGGGTCGAGAACAACATAGGTTCTTTTGATGAAATATTTAACTAAAGGAAAAAGCGGTGTCTAAAATTTTGAGTACATGATAGGCTATATTACTGGTCTTGTTATGTGGATAATTGATTCCCGGATGATTTACATGTGAAAATTACAAATTTGTTGAGACAGAGTCAAAATGTTTGGGAACTTAACTTGTTGGGAATTGTGTTGCAGGTTACAGATAAATTCCTTCAATGTCATTCTAATAGTATTTTGAAAGTTACTGGAGTGAAGGACCAGCTCCTTCGGTGATAGGTATATTCATCATACTGAATTGAAGGGCGGGGAAGACTACTTTTTGCACAATGTGTGATCACAAAGGGATATCATGTTATCATAAGATACGCTATCTCATTTGAAGTTGCACACCCGCAAGGATGTTCTCACGATCCTAAGAATGGAGTATGATTGTGGTCTAATCAATTGTTTTGTGAAATTTTGAAGGCCTGCATGGTTTTCCCATAGGGCACAGGACATTATTTTATCTCAAGTGTAAAGAGTTAGTAATATTTCACAAGATGTATGGCAATGCCCACTATTATACAATTTATAGCAGCGTATTCTCAATAATCATTGCAAAAGAACTCATGTTATGTATTTTTGGGAAAAAAGGAGTATCTACATTAAAGTAAATAAGATACAGAATTTATGGCCTTTGAGGATGTCAGCTGCTGATTGAGGGTCTTTACAATCTTATTTTTCGACTGTCCCTTATTGCTGCTGTACATGTTGCTATTTTTGATGCCATACAAATTGAAGACCAAATTCAAGTTAATTTCTCCAATTTGATTCTAATTTAAAAAAACAGCTTGATTTCAGTGACTGATCAAATAATAACACACAACTTCAGCTTCATTCCTCCAATTTCTTCAAAACTCTTTGAAATGTGCCATGCGTAGCTTTTACCTTTGCAATTAATTCCCTCTGTTCCTGCTAGTTAAGGATGTATCTTTTCACTTGAGGTGCTTGCACTGATTGATGGTAGAGTTTCCTATTAACCAAGTGAACGCAATTTCCTACATTTCAAGTGGAAAATGAACTTTGCATGATTTTGAACTTAAACGAATAGAGACATTAAAAAATGTTTTTTGAACTTCGTTATAAAAGCATTACGGTTCAGGTTCATGCTAAAAAATACTTGACAGATGGGGGGGAGCCTGCTCCATATTTTAATAAATCACCACTTCTTTGTTCATATATATGCTTAGTATTTTTATTTTTTGTTTCCTTGGCTGCCAGAATGTGACAAATTTTAAATAGAACTTTAGATATTCAACATCTACATCCAAGTTTTTGGTGGTTAATTCAGTTTAGTATATAGAAAATTGACATTTCCTAGGTATTGTCTGTAATGCAGTATTGCTCCATTTTTTTCCAAGGATAACTTTGTAGAGAAACCCAAGAAATGCTTTCCCACATTCCTCAATGGCATCCCTAGTAAACCCATTGGCGTAGACTAGTGCTCCTCACCCAGGATAATTTGAACCAGGCACTTGCTGGCATGGCACTAGCTAAATGCCTAACAACATTGGGAACAACTTGTTGTGCTAATCCCTTGTTTTTATTTTTTTATTTTTTTTGAACTTTGCATGGAAATCCCTAGCACTTTCCCACATGTTGCAAATAGTACCAAATGTAAAACTAGCAATGTTGATTATGGTGCATGACTTGGTAGGGACAATGAGTGAGGCATGTAATAGAGGGAGCCATCCCGGGGAAATGATCCTGAGGTCTCCTACATGAAGTTCAAAGCACTCGACTACTTGAGCTAGCCCACCTGGCTAGTTTTGCTTTATTTATCCAATGCTTGGAATGCTTTAGTACTTTAAAGTTACAACATTATGTTGCTAGTTTAACTTCTTTTAAATGTAAGTTGGTTGATTCTTTGCTTGATAGAGTCAGTATTGGTTTAGATGTTGTCTTATGATATTAGATGGTAGTGAACTACCTCCAGCGCTTTAACTTTTAAAGTATAGCTAGGTCCTTTCGACTATATGTGATACAATGTCTTGTATTGCAGTGATGAAGCTGTTGCTGCATTCATTGGTGCTTCATGAAATTGCTTATCTGATCTTTCCCTCAACAATGTAAAAGAGGTAATATGCTAGTATTTCAGTTTAAATCTACTTGGGATTATTCATTGCATCGGTTTATGGGTTATATGTTCAATATTTTATTGTTTTGATAGCTGGTTGTGAAGATTTATTTCTTCTGCCCGGAACAAAGATGTGAGGTTGTGATTAAAGTGTTTGAGTTTGAGTTGTAAAAAATTTAAATGGTTAGTATGTGTGCATGTGTGTGCATGCATCTCTATCAAGATAAAGAAATACAAGATACAATATAAATTACCAGATTGACCATGACAGCACATAAATAAATAACAAACCAAAATGTGAGATAGATGATTTCCAATATACAAACACATCTAAAAATAATTTTCAAATTTCAAAATTTAAAATTTGGAGTGCATGTGCAGACACACAACCACACATGGAAAAATAATTCCTATATGTGCAATTTTCTTTGATATTGCTTATTATTTTTTTCCTTGGAAAAAATCGTAATCTCTATTTGAGTTGAAATGAAATTACATTGTGCAGATGCATATAGCATTCAAGTAGATCAAAATATTGCTTATTATCATTATCTCAATTGTCTTCTATTTTTATTATCCCTTTTATTAATTAATAGAAGTGTATATGTTTTCCGAGAGATGCATGACAAGTACAACAATTAACATGATATTTTCTCTTCAATTTTATTCTTATTAGTATCTAGATGTTATTTAAATGTTCTTTTTATTCATGGCATGCCCATAGTGGGTGTGGTAGGGAGGTTGGAATGTGGATGCGGACTTTATGCAGTTAGATCATGGCACAGTTCTGCACACATTAACATTGTTACCGGACTGTCTGCGTTAGATAGATAGGTTGTAGTTGGGCGTAAGAAAGCATGCATGCAAGGAAATGGGGATCTACTATTTTATGGTAGTTGGATGATAACTGTTAGTATATAATTTGAAGAGCTTATAGTTTGGATTTGAACTTTTCTTCCCTAAAGGGTTAACTTGTATGTGTTCTAGTACTTGCTTTTGGGACATCAATTGAAGGTTGCAAATCATACTGTCTTTTCCCTTGTGAGCAATACCCATGACACTTCGTCAAGCTTAGATGTACCTTGGTACTGCAACTTGACAGATGAGGCTCTAGGGCTACTGGCAGATTCTTGTTCCCTTCTACGGGAGCTTATATTATTTGGTTGCACCTAGGTATTTACTATTTCTTGTGGAATTTCATCTAGGGTATATCAAAAGTTAGGGGTCAAAGGAAACATAGATATTAGTGTGTTTGATGAATTATTATTCAAAGCAGCTTCTGAAAGTGGTATATTCATCCAGAATTGGATAGGGAAAAGTACCTTTTGTACACTAATTTCAAAGAGCGGGTTGATACTGTTTTGGTACAATGCTTTATTTCATATTATAATATCCTCTTCACGTGGAATTTGATCTAGGGGGCATGTGTATCAAAAGTTAGGGGTCGAGAACAACATAGGTTCTTTTGATGAAATATTTAATTAAAGGTAAAAGCAGTGTCTAAAATTTTGAGTACATGATAGGCTGTATTACTGGTCTTTTTATGTGGATAATTGATTCCCGGATGATTTACATGTGCAAATTACAAATTTGTTGAGACAGAGTCAAAATGTTTGGGAACTTAACTTGTTGGGAATTGTGTTGCAGGTTAGAGATAAATTCCTTCAATATCATTCTAATAGTCTTTTGAAAGTTACTGGAGTGAAGGACCAGCTCCTTTAGTGAGAGGTATATTCATCATATTGAATTGAAGGGTAGGGAAGACTACCTTTTGCACAATGTGTGATCACAAAGGGATATCCTGTTATCATAAGATACGCTATCTCATTTGAAGTTGCACACCTGCAAGGATGTTCTCATGATGCTAAGAATGGAGGATGATTGTGGTCTAATCAATCGTTTTGCGAAATTTTGAAGGCCTGCATGGTTTTCCCATAGGGAATAGGATATTATTTTATTGCAAGTTTAAAGAGTCAGTAATCTTTCACAAGATGTACAGTAATGCCCACTATTATACAAGTTATAGCAACGTATTCTCAATAATCATTGCAAAAGAACTCATGTTATGTATTTTAGGGAAAAAAGGAATATCTACATTAAAGTAAATAAGATACAAAATTTCTAGCTTTTGAGGATGTCAGCTGCTGATTGAGGGTCTTTACAATCTTCTTTTCCCACTGTCACTTGTTGCTGCTGTACATGTTGTTATTTTTTATGCCATGCAAATTGAAGACCAAATTCAAGTTAATTTTTCCAAATTGATTCTAATTTAAAAAACACATATTGATTTCAATGATTGGTCAAAGAATAACACACAACTTCGTATTCATTCCTCCAATTTCTTCAAAACTCTTTGAAATGTGCCATGCATAGCTTTTACCTTTGAATTTAATTCCCTCTGTTCCTGCTAGTTAAGGCTATATCTTTTAACTTGAGTTGCTTGCACTGATTGATGGTAGAGTTTCATGTTAACCAAGTGAATGCAATTTGCTACATTTCAAGTGGAAACTGAACTTTGCATGATTTTGAACTTAAACGAATAGAGACATTAAAAAAAAAAAATTGAACTTCGTTATAAAAGAGTTATAGTTCAGGTTCATTCTAAAAAATTCTTGACATATGGGGGGGAGCCTGCTCCATATTTTAATAAATCACCATTGACAAAAAGGTAGGCTCATCTCAATTAAGGACTAGCTCATGTCTGGGACAAACTACTCTGAAACATCATGGTAGCCTAGGTACTATGGATGGTGATAACATGATGCAAATATAGAGTTGTCACTTGATCCATCCATGTGTCACCATAATTAACACAACTTTTTTGAGGCAATTACAAACCTCTTAGCTTGAGTTGTTTACATAAATTGTATATTACCACTTTTGTATGGAAGAGTGGAATGAATTAAAAAGCATTAAATCCTTTATTGGCTTGTACTTATGATGTCTATGCTTACAGTATTATGAAGCCTATGTTTACAGTATGTAGACAACATCCCTATGCCACAATTAAGGATTTTTGACATCACCACAAACATTACATGGAACTCCTTTGCACTGTTTCTTATCAATGGAAGAAAAGGAGATTGCAGATATCACTTGGTTCTGCAGTGTATCCCATCTATGAAAGAATAGGAGATTGTAAACCTGTACATTGCGGTGTTGTTGATTTTTGTAATTCTTAGTGAAGCCATCTCAGCGAGTATGGTGATTTATGCAGAGGGGTTTACAAATTTAGCAATCCACTAGTGTCTTTGAAATTTTGGGTGCAAGGTTCAAACATTGTCATAATAGTTAACTATCTCTTCCTTTGATTAGTATATTGGTGACAAAGAGTTCTCTTTCGCCTTTTGAGCTCCTCTCTTCTTTACAATGAGCCATAGCAAAATTGGTTTGAATATGGTTAGAAGTATGAACCTTGTTTCCTGATACCCGGTCTTTTCCATGCATAGTTGTTGCATCCCTAGGCTACTTTTTCAAGATGAAACAACCAACCATGTTTCATGGTTTCCATGTTGGCCAAGCTCTGCATTCTTCTAGAGTGTGCCATGATCTTCCTCCATGCTATGACTATTAAATTATTTTCTTGGTCCATCAATTCTTGTTTCATTGGTGTCTTTCCTTTGTCACTAGGTGGTACATCTAAAGACTTTTTATTTGTTGTGAATTAATTTCTTTTTCCTCTACTTTTCATCTGTCTCTTTGGTGAAAGTATAAGTTTCATATGAAGAGTTGTGAAAAATTTCAATTCTTGTTCCTTACTAATATACAAACCATTGATGTACTTAACTTTAACCAAGCAGATGTCTCTTACATATTAAGATTTATGGATGGCGAATAGATTTCATTAATTAGGCTTTTGGACCTTTTGCTTTGGCTTGGGTTTCAAAAATTTCACTTGGATCAACAGGTTCTTCTCATTCCATGGAGGATAGAACTTCCTTATCTGTTTGAATTTGTTCAAAGCTATTAATAGACAATTGTTGTTCCTTTCATCTCCATTTCTAATAATCTTTTAGCCATGTTAAGATTCTTCTACATAAGGTAGATTCTTTACATATTATTGAATTCATGACAAGAAAAATACGATCTTAATGTTTTTGGCAATTTGTGAATCATCTATTCTGTCAAGATTTAAAGCATACCATTGAATAGTTGCATTTCTATTTTATTCTCTATTTTGAAAAGAAATGAAAATGGAGGGATTTGAGAGTCTACATCAACTTACAAAAGATGTGATATTGGTTGTATTACTATTAACCACACTTGCCACAACTCTAGTTGCTAGTTTTGAAACATCACCTCCCAAATTCATTCTTACTTCCATAGCCTTCAGAATTTCAGAACATGTTCTTACTAGTTTAGCTGATTTCTAATTTTCATCTCTTGATGAATGTGTTGAATTTGCTTTAAATGGTTCAACGTATCTTGAAGACTATCTCCTTCATCCATTTTGGAAATGGGATCTCTCCTCTCCCTATGGTTTGAAGCATCTAAGTTGTTATTTTGTTTTCACTAGTGAGTTGTTTTCCATCATGGGGGCTTCACTCAATAAACCGCTATCATAGCACGTTCGTTCGTGGCATATGAAACAATACCCCTAATTTCACTAAATATTGGAAAATACCTTCCAAAATCGTTTTTTTTAACCCCCTCCCAATATGCTTTCCCAATTTAAAAAAATCCCTATTTTCACTAGATATTGTATGTATCAATTTTTTCATTAACATTTTTTATACCCCTTTATATTTCTACCTAGTATATTGATATGATACCCCTCTTATGACCCCACATGCATTCTACAATGCACTTTGCTTCTTTTGATGTATATTGTCGATGCACATTACTTCACCCACAATGCAATTACTCAAACACATATCATTATGATTTGCAACATCTAATGGTCTAATGAAGAGATAGGAGATCACTTCTTGTATGTCACTAGAGTCAATGCACATAGTACAACATTTAGATTGCATGTTGCAGTTCTCCAATCGATGACTAAGCCTATTGTGGGCTAGGTATCCAAGCCCCCAGGGCCTGTAACAAGCTCTAGGAGGCTGACTAAACCTCCCAAGGCCTGCAATAGGCACAAGTGGTTGGGTATTCAAGCCCCCAAGGCCTATCAAGGGCCTATAACAGGCCCTGGAGGCTTAGAGCCTCCCAAGGCTATTGGTAACAACTGGCTGAGTGCTATTGGTAACAATTGGTTGTCAATGACCACTGTCTCTCGACTATGATCGACTGGAAACCCACTTCACCACGAAACCCCCAGCCTCAAGCATGCCTCAAGACGCGATTTCCCTGCGTACTGGTAAGCCTGAGCCTTGGCTCAACCCGATTTCTCATCAGTCCGTGATCCCTCCATCTCCATTTGGTGGATATTTGTCAGCCTGCCCATATAAAAAAGACCTCAAAGTATTTTTGTAGTGTTACATTAAATAAAAAAACCCTTTTCCCCTTAATATATAAGCAATTCAATTTTTTGGTTTTCATGAATATTTAATACTGCAATATGAAAGAACGTGATATTATATTGCCTTCTAGTGAAGCCCCCGTGTTTTCCATTCCAGGTAATGTTTCTTCACTCTGAACAAACTGGTAGTCAAAAGGCTCTCCCTTTCCTCATTTTTCAGGAAATGAACTTGGCTTTGACACCAATCTTATCCGAGTTTTGCAAGTTTACATATCTAAATTGTTGTGTTTTACTTATCCCATATTCACTTGTTTGTATACCATGAAGGTATCCAAGCCCCCAGGGTGCCTTGGGAGGCTCTAAGCCTCCAGGGCCTGTTATAGGCCCTCGATAGGCCTTGGGGGCTTGAGTACCCAACCACTCGTGCCTATTATAGGCCGTGGGAGGTTTAGTCAAGCCCATAGTATCATGCCAATATTAGGTAGATATATAAAGGGGTATAAAAAATGTAAATGAAAAAATAGATACATACAATATATAGGGAAAATAGGGGTTTTTTAAAATTGGGAGGGGGTTAAAAAAAACAATTTTGGGAGGTATTTTCAAATATTTTTTGAAATTAGGGGTATTGTTTCATATGCCATGAACGAACGTGCTATGGTTGGAAGTCATTGAGTGAATCCCCCATGGAGATCACTTACAAGCAGGGTAGGGACAATCTGGTGGCAAATGCTCTTTCTCGCACATTTGATTCCCCAGTTTCTCTTTCAGTTCTTTCTATGCATGTTCCACATTGGTTGCAATCTATTTAACAGGGATATGTCAATGACTCCCAATTATCTCAACTCATCCAACGGTTTTCCAACAACCCTTCTATTGTGCCACATTACTCTTGGGCACGGGAGCTTCACTCAATAAACCACTATCATAGCACGTTCATTTGTGGCATATGAAACAATACCCCTAATTTCACTAAATATTGGAAAATACCTTCCAAAATCATTTTTTTTAACCCCCTCCCAATATGCCTTCCCAATTTAAAAAAAACCCTATTTTCACTAGATATTGTATGTATCAATTTTTTCATTAACATTTTTTATACCCCTTTATATTTCTACCTAGTATATTGATATGATACCCCTCTTATAACCCCACATGCATTCTACAATGCACCTTGCTTCTTTTGATGTATATTGTGGATGCACATTACTTCACCCACAATGCAATTACTCAACCACATATCATTATGATTTCCAACATCTAATGGTCTAATTAAGAGATAAGAGATCACTTCTTGTATGTCACTAAAGTCAATGCACATAGTAGAACATTTAGATTGCATGTTGCAGTTCCTCAATCGTTGACTAAGCCTGTTGTGGGCTAGGTATCCAAGCCCCCAGGGCCTCTAACAAGCTCTAGGAGGATGACTAAATCTCCCAAGGCCTACAATAGGCATGAGTGGTTGGGTATTCAAGCCCCCAAGGCCTATCGAGGGCCTATAACAGGCCCTGGAGGCTTAGAGCCTCCCAAGACTATTGGTAACAACTGGCTGAGTGCTATTGGTAAAAATTGGTTGTCAATGACCACTGTCTCTTGATTATGATCGACTGGAAACCCACTTCACCACGAAACCCCCGGCCTCAGGCATGCCTCAAGACGCGATTTCCCTATGTACTGGTAAGCCTGAGCCTTGCCTCAACCTGATTTCTCATCCGTCCGTGATCCTGCCATCTCCATTTGGCAGATATTTGTCAGCCCGCCCATTTAAAAAAGACCCCAAAGTATTTTTGTATTGTTACATTAAATAAAAAAACCTTTTCCCCCTTAATATATAAGCAATATAATTTTTAGGTTTTCATGAATATTTAATACCACAATATGAATGAACATGGTATTATATTTCCTTCTAGTGAATCCCCCGTGCTCTTGGGATGGTACTTACCTGAGATACAAGGGTCATCTGGTGCTTCCTCAGAGCACAAATCTTCAACAGGGTGTCTTCTATGAACTCCATGCTTCGCCATCGGTAGGGCACTCTCGGTTCCTCAAAACGTATGAGCGGGAAAATAGTAACTTCTTTTGGCAAGGAATGAAAAGGACAATTCACCAGATGGTGGGTAAATGTGATACTTTCCATTTCCTTCCAGGATTGCTCGAACCCTTTCCCATCCCTACACGGATTTTGACAGATATTTCTATGGAATTCGTTGACGGGCTCCCTCTCGCTGAATGGTGGTACAATACTACATCTAAAATGACTCCATATGAAGCAATCTATGGTTAGGCACCGCCATTTATTCTTCCATACACCCTCAACAGTTCACTAGTTCATGGAATTGACACAGTTCTTTGAAACCGTGATCAGATTCTTCACATTTTTTCGGGCAATCTTCACATGGCCAAAATTCGAATGAAACAATAAGCTGATCAACATCGTTCTGAGTGCGCTTTTCAAGCAGGTGATCTGGTTTTTCTTCATCTACATCCTTCAAGCAATCCTTTCTGGAACTCCAAGGGCATCAACTTCTCTTTCGAGCTATCACAGAGGTATTCATTCAGTGGCACAGAATGCAACCATAGGATGCTACATGGGAATCACTCCTTTAGATTCAACATCAATTTCCACATTTAAATATTTGAGGACAAAGATCTTTCTAAGGGAGAGGGGATGTTAGGAACCCATGTCAACCATTCTCTTTACTTTTTTAGTATATTGTTATTGGACGCATATGCTTTGTAAGTCGTCCCGTAGTATTATATGTTGATCCATAGTTTGTATTATCCCATAGTATGGGACGCATACTCTTTGTAAGTCATCCCGTAGTATTATATTTTCCATGGTATTGATCCATAGTATTGGCGCCTAGACTTAGTATATAAGTTTGTGTTGAGGCCAATGAAGACACCGTGAAGTTATTTGTATTGAACTTGCTCAAAGGAGGTTTCCCCCTCGAAGTGGCCTGCGATCAATAAAAATATTTTGTGATCTAATATATCGTGCATTTTATCAATTAATTGTTGTAGGTTCCTCACAGGGAGATAAGCAGACAGGGTGTTAAGGGGTTTTATGGGTTATGAGATTTTGGGGTTAAGGAATTTAGGGCTCAATGGTTAGGGGGATATGGTTTAAGGGGTTAGGGGTTAAGGACCAATCAGTTAGAGTTTTAATTGTTTCTATGGGTTAAGGACTTAAGGATTTAGGGATTTAGATATTTGGGATTTAAGTATTATGGGTTAGGTTGTTTAGGGGTTAGGGGTGGACTAGGTATTAGGGGTTGGGGGTTGTGGGATTAGAGGTTGGTTAAGGGGTTTAAGGGCTAGGGGATTTATGGGTTAATGGATTTAATGCTCTAGGGGTAGGTTCTTAGGGTTTATGAGGTTAGGCATTAATGGTGAAGGGGTTAAAGGGTTAATAGCCTATAAGGGGTAAACTAGAGCTTAGAGGATAATGCACAATCCCAAGTGATACTTCCAAAGTCAAGAGAGGATAGATCAATCCCAAGGGAGAGAGATTAAGAAAATGTAGATCTCTCATGCAAACAAAGAGCGCACATGCAAACCTAGAGCACACAAACAAATGTAGGTTGCACTAGCACAAGGGAGGTCGCACATGCAAACACAGTGTAGAGGTAAAAAATTATTTTACTTCTATGGGGTAAATTAGAGCTTAGAGGCCAATGGTTAAATGATTAGAGGTAAATAATTAAAGAACTTAAAAAGGTTAGGGGTTAGGGGCTTTAGAGGTAAAGGGATTTAGGGCTCTGGGGTTAGGTTTTATGTGGTTAGGCATTAAGGGCTTAGGTGCTATAGTGTTAAGGGCTTATAAGGAGTTAAGGTCTTAGGGTGTTAGAGGATAAGAACTATAAGGATGGGAGATAAGGGGTTAATTAAGGGACTAGGGCTTTAAGGATTAAGATATTTATAAGTTAAGGAATTTAGGGATTGACTATTAGTGGTGTAAGGTATAAAATGTTAGGATTAAGTATCAAGAGGTTAAAGTGTTAAGGGATTAGATGCTTAGGGGTTTAGGGATTTATGTTGTTTGGGACTTAGGACTTATGGGTTTAGGCATTTAATTTTCTCCCTCCTCATTCCTCTCTCCACCTCCATAAATTTAGGTCCCTTGCTCCCTCCCTCGTATCCCCTCTCTCTCTCTTTCACCCCTTATCTCCATTTAACACTTAACAAATAGTTTGTGCGATTTATAACGCTAGAGCGTTTTGTAACTCCAGAACGCTCTAGAGTTTTGTTTCTCAAAAACGCTAGAAGTGTTTTGGAGAAACAAAATTCTAAAGGGTCTGAGAGAAACAAAATGCTAGAGCATTTTGGTTGACACTAAGCGTGGGAATAAAAATTTGAATTTAAACAAAATGCGCGAGTGTTCCTTAGTACCTAAAAAATTCCTTCTCATGCACCCACGTTTCATCCACAGTCCTATGTGGTTGGTTCAGATTTACCAAACATGTGCTATGGATTGTGCTAAACCATAGCTAATTGAGCATTTCCACCATTTTTCTCAATATGTTTGTCTTTCACCACTCTTTATAGCATGACATAGACAACCATTTTTTATGAAATTTTAGGCATAGATATCATTGTTATGAAGATTACAAATATGTATTTTTTTTAAAACAATGTTAATTTTTCTATTTTTTTTTCTAATTTTCTTGTATCATCACTCCTTAAGTCAAAAAAATGATTTTAGTGTTTCTTCCGTAACTTTTTCATTTCACAACCATTTTAAAAAAAAAATGTATAATGCGTGAGTAGACACCGACCTATACGCTCTATAAAAAATCCAAGTCAAAATGATTGCATTTAGACCTTAAAATGCTGCACTGACAATTGACGTACCTTTCTCGGGGTTTGGTCACTTAGATAATTAAAAAATAAATAAAAATTAAACATTTAATTTTGGGAAAATAGTGTTTCACTACTGCTTTGTGTTCTCTACATGTATACCAAATTTTTTTAGCCTTAAACCATCATTTAGCCACTCAAAGGCTGCACCCACAAAAACATATACCTTATCATTTGCCAAAACAAAACGTGATTGTTAGAAAAGATGAAATTTGACATATTTATGTAAATTTTCAATACATAAAACTTATATATTTGGAAACATGATTCAATTTTCTACATTTCATATTTTTTAGTCAATGCAATATATCTTGTGTAAGTATCTCAAAAAATCCAGGTAAGTTGAAGGATGCCTGATTTTTCAGTTTTCTATTGCATCTAATGCGCCAAAAGTGATCCTCATTAGCTTACACTCACCCTAATATTAATATTAATGTTGACTTTAATGTTCATAACATTAAAGTTAATATTAATGTTATTCATATGTAATATAACCACAATTTAGAAGCAATAATGTACAAAGAAAACATTGGATAAGTAATAATGTAGAAATAACGTTTCAATATTATGTCAAAAAGTGAAATTCATGAATAATATTTTTATAAGATTGTTTTTTATAATGTATAAGGATTTGGATTTTATCTATAGTCTTTATGAATTTGAGAAAATGTTTTGTTTCTTTTTAATAGAAAAAAAATTAAAGAAAATTGCATATCTATCTTTTATCCAACTTAGACATAGAGCATCATATAGCATTATCACACAGTTAAATCAGAAATTGTATGTATATTTTGAGATGTAATAGAAGTGTAAACTAAATAAAATAAATGTTAGCTTATAAATTAAACCCAAGAGAAGTTTGAATAACAAATGTTTAATGTTGCACTATGGTTTACTTTTGGTTGACTTACGTTGATTATGGTCGAAGATGGGTTAACATGGTTGACTATGGTTGGATATGGTTGTCCATGGTTGATCATGGTTGACTTTGCTTAATTATAGTTGACCATCGTAGACTTTGGTTAACTTTAGATTGATCGTGGTTGAATTTGGTTGACTTTATATTAACCATGGTTGACTGTGGTTGAAGTTTGTTTGACCATGGTTGACTTTGGATTACCATTGTTTGCTTTAGTTGACCTTTAGTTGACTATGCTTTCTCATGGTTGAATATGGTTGAATTTTTCTCTGCTTTGGTTGACTATGGTTTACCATGATTAACTATGGTGACCATGGTTGACTTTGGTTAACTATGGTTGGGTATGGTTGACCATGGTTTATTATGGTTGACTTTTGTTGAACATGGTTGACTTTTCATTGGCTTTGGTTGTGGCTATGGTTTTCTATGGTTTACCATGGTTAACTATGGTGACCATGGTTGACATTGGTTGACTATGGTTGGGCATGGTTGACTATGGTAGACTTTGGTTGACCATGGTTGACTTTTGGTTGGATTTGGTTAACCATGGTTAGCCATTGGTTTACTATGGTTGAAAATAGGTGACTATGCTTATCCATGGTTGACTATGGATGACCATGTTGGCCATGGTTGACCTTTATTTACCATAGTTGACCTTTATTTATCATGGTTGACTTTGGTCGACCTTTGGTTGACTTTGATTGATCATGGGTGGCCATTTTTTACTTCAATGTTCTTAACATTAATATTAATAATAATGTTATTACTCTTATTATTAATATTAATGTTAATATTAACGTTGATTTTAATGTTCACAACATTAGAGTTAATATTATTAGTGTTATTCATGTCATATAACCACAATTAAGAAGTAATAATGTAGAAATAAAACATTTGATAAATAATAATGTTTCAATATTATGTCAAAAAGTGAAATTCATGAATAATATTTTATAAGATTGTTTTTTATAATGTATAAGGATTTGGATTTTATCTATAGTCTTTATGAATATGAGCAAATGTTCTATTTTTTTTTGATAGAAAAACATTAAAGAAAATTGCATATCTATCTTTTATCCAACTTAGACATAGAGCACCATATAGCATTATCACACAATTAAATTAGAAATTGTATGTATGTTTTGAGATGTAATAGAAGTGTAAACTAAATAAAATAAATGTTAGCTTATAAATTAAACCCAAGAGTCAAGTTTGAATAAGAAATGTTTAATGTTGCACTATGGTTGACTTACGTTGACTATGGTTGGAGATGTGTTAACATGTTGACTATGGTTGGATATGGTTGTCCATGGTTGACTATGCTTGACTATAGTTGACCATGGTTGACTTTGGTTGATTATGGTTGACCATGGTTGACTTTGGTTAAATTTATATTGATCATGGTTGACTTTGGTTGACTTTAGATTGACTTTGGTTGAAGTTTGCTTGAAAATAGTTGACTTTGGTTTACCATTGTTTGCTTTAGTTGACCTTTAGTTGACTATGTTTTCCCATCACTGACTATGGTTGAATTTTTCTCTACTTTGGTTGACTATGGTTTACCATGGTTAACTATGGTGACCATGGCTGATTTGGTTAACTATGGTCGGGTATGGTTGACCATGGTTGATTATGGTTGACTTTGGTTGAACATGGTTGAATTTTGGTTGGCTTTGGTTGTGACTATGGTTGTCTATGGTTTACCATGGTTAACTATGGTGACCATGGTTGACTTTGGTTGACTATGGTTGGGTATGGTTGACCATGGTTGACTTTGGTTGACTTTTGGTTAGCTTTGGTTGACCATGGTCAACCATTGGTTTACTATGGTTGAGAATAGTTGATTATGGTTATCCATGGTTGACTATGGTTGGCCATGGTTGACCATGGTTGACTTTTGTTTACCATGCTTGACTTTGGTCGACCTTTGGTTGACTTTAATTAACTATGGTTGACTTTCGTTGATCATGGATGACCATTTTTTACTTCAATGTTCTTAACATTAATTTTTTTTTTAACAAAAATGAGTCAAAGACTTTTATATAAAAGATGGAACATGGTTTACAAAGGATTACAACGAGACTGCTCTCTAGGAAGTAGGAGAGCCATGATGGCTTGCTCGAATTCTACCATTCTGTATTTTTCATGATAAAATCCTATTCTAAGAATCTTATATCTCCTAACAAACTATCCTAATAGAAAAATGAAAAAACAGAGCATTGCTTAACTCGAGGTCGAAAATAAAAGAGGTCCAAACTGGCATCTAGCTTGTGATTCTAAGACATCCTGTTGCATAGCATAACATAAACTAAAATAACCAAAAATTTTCTAACCCAGAGCTGGGACAAAAGTGTTGAAAGCAAAGCTCAAATTACTAATGGGCAGACTCCACACTTGTTCTTCCCATGCCTCCTTTTATTTCCTCAATGATGTTTATGATCTCTGCTCACATGTTGTCTATCTTAGCCCCCACCACCTTGGCACTGATATGAACTGCGATAATTCTTTCATCAAAATTGACGAAGCAGGGGCATACTTTTTCAAGGGTTTCTTCTAGGCTGGTAACCTGACTAGTGATCTTGGTGCTGCTTCTTTGAACCTATGCGTTTTTATTTTGGACTAGAGTGTAAAGATGAGAAAGGGCTCGCTTCAACTCATAATTTTCACCACGAAGGGTTCAAATTTGTTCTTCCATATATTTTAAATGCGTTTGAATGTCATCCGACGGGATGGAAAACCTCGTTGCAGAGCCACTGCATCTGTCATTCTTTCCACCAGAGGGAGCGCTAATAACATGCCCAAGAAAATATGCCTTGCAGGGCTTCAACAGAATGTGGTGCTCCTTTCCCAATCCTTCATTAATCCTGGCCTGGCCGGCTTCATTCGCTTGTGAATTCTTCATATATTCGTAGTTTATTCTCCCATGGGATGCAATCTGCTTCCTGCAGACTAAACATTGAAGCATGGACAGACTTGGGGCAGGGGAGGATTAATACATCATGACACATCTAAGAGGAGCCACACAACTGTGCTCTCCACAGATGGATACTCTGATGCCTCTTTCATTGGTTTTGCACCAGGAAGTGAACTCGAATGAGGGTAGAAAGCTTACCCCTCCCTCCTTAAAATAATAAATTCCTCAAAAGTCGGCCAAATTTAATTGCTGCATGGTGGCCAGGTGAGTCGAGCATGCGAGCTGGTTCAGGGCCGTCGAAAGGACGTGGGAGGTGTTGTTAGGGAAAATACCTTATAGCAAGGGATAGACGCTACCAATGTAGATGGGGCTGACAAATAGATATATAGGGTTTCACACTAATTACTATAAACAAATGAGATTAGGGTTTAGGAAAGAGTACCTTATTTATGGTGGCTGGTCCTATCTTTCTCCCAATCTCCACACCAATATACTTGCAAAACCGACAAACCTTCCTCAAAACGATTTGACTATAAACATATAATGATATTGACAAAAAAATATAACATTAATTATAATAAAAAATCCAATAGAATTGACATTTTATTGGGACGGGAAGAATATCTCGATCTTTATTGTCAAAGAAATGCAACAAAATACAATTGATATACATGATCTTGCTTCAAACACTTCTGCAATCAAGTTCTAGTCTCTTGCTCCTCTCTTGACTTGGAATTCCTTCAGCATAACAATAGCTTCCTCTCCAAATTGGCCTCTTCCTCATGGCTTCCCTTGTATTTATGGCCAAGGCAGGAAGTTAGATTCGTGAGGCAGTTGAATTGGGAAGTTTGGTGAGTTACAATACCAAACTCAACTAATCCCAATTCGTATTCTTAATATATTTTTCAATTTCATCTTAATATACCCGCGAGTATGACACTAAGAAACAAGCGCATGGTGCGTAGCTAGTTCTCTTAGCAACTCGTGCATACAACTTTTAAGTGATGTGCACGGGTTGTCAATATTGGAACCCGCGCATGACCCGCTATATGTCAACTATTAGAGTCACGTATTTCCAATGAAATATGCAGAAAAAATAAGGTTTTCAGCTGAAGATGTGGAATCTCGGCACTAAGTCATCTAAGGTTAATCTAGCTCTTCCATCCATAGTGTTCTTTTGTATGATCAACAGGGCAATGTGATCACAGATGGAGAAGTGTTGATTTGACCTATAACAAATGCCCCCTAATGTGTGAGGTCAAAGGGAAATGATGGCCGACATACATTACAATCCAAGTCAGGGGAGGAGCAAGAAAACCACAGGACTAAGTCACAAAAGTCCTTGAAAACAACAACCAAGATCAGCGAGCAATTACAATATTTACATCAAATAGATGTTCAGTATGATAGAACATAATCTCCAATACATAACTGGGAGATGTATATAGCATGGCCACTGAAATACAAACGTGGATCCATGTCCAAAATAGGATATCATAGCCATAACAACAAGTTGGATCTATGTCTCATTAAGAGCCAAAAATGAGTGTGGCTCAGTCTTGCACAACTTGGGAGATAACATAAATGTGATGATGTTATTATAGTCCCAAGGTCTTCATCCAAAACATCCCAAGGTACGAACCCTATCCATGCGAATAAATGAGTTGGAGTCGAACATGGGGGGTACCATTTGATTACTGGTCTTTAATGTATACCATTAACAAACGCGAGGGCGTCCACCAATAATGAAGATGGGGCCCAAGGTACCTAGTACATTCTAACAAGTGTGAATAAGTGGACTTGAAGTCGAACACTTGAAGAATCCATCGAAATAGAAGACATTGATGTATTCCCACTATCCAATAGAAAGAGTAATTGCAACTAATGACTACAATCCCCAAGGTACTATCCGAAACTCTAAACTTCATTCCCAGAGCATGATGAGCTGAAGTCGATGGGAAGAAGTCCGCTGGAAGGGAGGCCTTAATGCATCCTCCATCATCAAACGTGAGGAACAATAAAAAATATTGAGTTGATTTGGAGTAGGACTGATACAAGATGAAACAAACTGACACCAAGGATGGCCGACATATGAAGTCAAGGTAACTGCAGAATGGACAACACAGGCTGTATCCTTGAATAGTGAGCACGGCAAAAGAATGACTTAGGCAGCTTTTAACACAACGTGAATGTGATATAAACCTACAATGTAGGAGACATTGGCATATTCTCCATATGATTGGAAGAGTAACCAATTGGAGGATTAAAAACTCTGAGATCAAGTTCATCCTAAGGTCAAAAACTAAAACCCAACTGAATGATGGACTCAAAAAGGTGCTTTGTTCAAGGACATGACTGATTTGTTTCCTTTAAACTAAAAAGATGGTTAATACCCTTCCCTTCCCTTTTCTCTTTTTATCAAAGAATCCTTCTTATTGGTTTTAATGTGTCAAAGAAAGAAAACTCAATAGTCTCTCTTCATTTTTGAAGCAAGCTCAAAGAAAGAGGGAGAATATTGCTTGATATAAGTCCAACCATGTGTAAATTTAACGAGCCCATGGGAGGAAAACTTAGAACCTTCTTCATTTTTTACAAAGTTTGAAAAGAGATAGACGAATACTCTATAACACCGATCCATGGATTTTAATATCAAGCCTGGATCGGTTTATGCTTGCCGGGTTTTCTTTTTTTGCGGAATCTGAAAAACTTAAACAATAACTCCATACACCTACTCGTGCATTTTAATATCAAGCCCAAGTTGGTATGTGGTTTCCAGTGTTTTCTTGTTTGAAGAGTCTGGAAAACTTAAACAATAACTCTATATACCTTCTCATGGATTTCACATCGAGCTTGAGTAGGTGAATGCTCGCTGGTGTTTTCATGTTTCGAGAGTATGAAAACCCTAAAAAAGACTCCTAAAGGTACTTTTTCCTACAGTTAGTCTCCTCACCCGAAAAATTATAAAATAATGAGAGAATAACTCTTCTAGACATGTATGACTAGAGTATACCTTTTTTGTAAATGATCCACAAAGGCATGGAAAAGGGGTAAACTTATACCTAAGTGGACGTCGCTTCAAATCCTTTAACGAGTCTGAAATGACAACTATACTCGACAATACTGTTTATTTTGAAAAATTCTAACCAGGGCTTAAAAACACTTCACAAGCTTCAGGGACACAAAGTTCCATGACCTATCAAGTGATGACATACTATCGACAACCATATTAGTGATATGTAACATGATCCAAAAAGATTTCCTTAATGACATAAAGTAACAGAAAAATGTTGTACCTAATTGACATGTTGTGAAGGAAAACAAACCTTAATAGACCATCGTTTATGAAATATAGTGAGATTCATCATTTGCACTTTACCTAATCAACAAAAACTCAAAAAGTGTATTAGTGAATTAAATAAAGTGTTAAAATAATTTTGAAACTATATCAAAATATAAAAAGTGGGTAAAAATTTGTTTTGATTTTTTATAAATAGTTCCAAAAACATAACAAACTCACCATTTCAAAGTTTGGAGAAAAAATCGGAAAATGAACCTCTACTTCCATTGCTTATTGCGATAACTCTGGGTTTCCGAATTCACTTCCATCACTTCCAAGTAAGTATTCTCTTCCCTCTCCTTCATTTCAATCCAACATTTCAATTTTTAAATGGTCATTTTTTATTATTTTTTATTAGGTTTTTATTTTAGGTCTACGTGCCCTGGGATTCCCTTATGGCAGGCCTACGTATACATGGAAAAATGCACATCTCTGTTGTAAAGGAACTCGCGGGTAGTCGCTACTGTCCAGTAGAGACAGTCGTGGACACCGCAATAGAAATGGAAAAAACAAAAAACTAACGCATGAAATGGTTGGCAAAATGTAGGATGGTTTTAATTGGCGAGAAAGAGAACATGAATCCATGGATAGGCAAGCCATGGGGCATCCATTGACCCTCACTGCGTTAAGAAGGTATGGGTTTCTTAAATTCTACTGAACCGTTAACATGCGAACCCAAACACAATTGCTTGAAAAGATGGTGCATTACTGGGATGTCAATCAAGGGGTCTACAATATCCAAGGGGAGATCCTGGAGCTTACCATTGATGACATATATTTTATAACCGGTCTATCCCAAAGAGGGGACATGGTCAACCTTAAAGGCACATTTCGAGGTGCGAGTGCTCTTTCTGTACAAGATTACATCAATGCATACTATCTGCCAGGTACTGAAAAGAGAGGCAGTCAAATTTCCATAGAGAGTGTTGCGAGCTTTCCTGTGAAAGTTATTCTAAGTGTTTTAAACATAATAGGGGGAAGTGCAATGCAACATATTGCATCTCGAAACTACATGCAAGTTGGCATAGATTGCTTTGCGTGGAGTTGTTTTTGATTGGTCTACCAGTTTGCTAGTGAGTATGAAATACCAACTTACCGAGTGTAATATAGGTAGGAAAAATAATTTTGGTTATGGTAGTATCCTTAGTACCTGCTTCTTCGAGAGGGTTCCTGCTTTGAGTCCAGGGATGGCCTTGCCCCCACTCAATCCTCGCGAGCCACTCATGACTATTTGGGGAGACATTCAAATGCTAAGGTGGTGGTGAGAGTAACCTCTCCTACACTGATGAGGAGAGGTTACAGATTCCCCATACCAAACAGTGGACAATCTAATTGGGATAGTTTACCAAGGAGAATCCCTTTTTGCTTGATGCTACGATCTTCAGGGCATCAACAGTTTTTGGAGCTAGAAGGAGGGCCTGAAGTGCATGGATGATAAAGGAAAATCTCCCATTGTCAAAAATGTTACTGAAAACCCGCTTAAAACAGGAATTTCAAACAGCCCAAATCTTGAAGTAACAAATCAAGAGAACTCCATCTCTAATTCTGAACATCAAGAAGTATTGTATGCTGTGCCTTTTGCAGAAATAGAAGATTTAAGAAGACATACACGATCTTATGTTAGGCAACTAGGTGGTTTAAATGCATTAAATTTTCTCCCTGGGAAAAGTACTCCCAGAAAAGAAAGACTATACACTTGTGATTCGATTCTTGTGCAGAATTTTGAAGAGCTTGTAAATTTAACTTTGGAAGAGATCGCAGAACCCCTGAAATAAATTGATCTTGAAAACCCATAAAATTTTTCAGATCCAGAAAATCTTCGAGAACTTGTTACTCCAAAGAACACTCCACTTAATTCACCACATGATTCTCCACATAGAACCATGGCTGTACCTGCTTGGAGAGCGAGGGGAGCATTAAATCTAGCTGGGCCATTCCACAGTCTGCCTACCAGAGAATGTCCTACCCAAATTCGACCCAGGAAAAGCCATTTCTGCTGAAGATCATCTCAAGAGTTTTTATTTAGCCTTGAATATTTTAAATGTACAACATGAAGATGTAGTTTGTAGGCTTTTCCCATACACATTTGAACCGAAATTTTCTTCCTGGTATTTTAGCTTACAAGCTAGCTCAATTTCTAGCTGGGAAGAATTTGAAACATGTTTCTTAAAGAAGTATGGAATCAAAAGACTGTAGCTACACTCATGAAAGAATTATTATCGATGAGAATGGAAAAGAAAGAAAAGGTTCAAGACTTCAACCAAAGGTTCACTACACTCTTGAATAATTTCAGTGAAGCAAATAAACTAGCAGAAGAATCTCTAGTTGAATATTATATGACAACACTTGAAGGGCCTATAGCAATGTTCATCAAAAGATCTAAGAAAATCGCCCTGATAGAAAATTTCAAAGAAGCTAGGAAGGTGGAAGAAGAAGCAGACAGCATTGCCAAACATGCCTTAGATGCAAAGACAAAACCAACAACTAGTAAAAAAACCTTGTTGCTCACCGGGAATAAAGAAGAGTCATCAGCAGACATGGAGAACGTAGTGAAGATGATGCAGAAATTGTCCAATAAAATTGTAGATCTCGAGAAAGA
Source organism: Larix kaempferi (assembly GCA_027924585.1). NCBI lineage: Eukaryota > Viridiplantae > Streptophyta > Pinopsida > Pinales > Pinaceae > Larix > Larix kaempferi. Next base: position 91,388 of record BSBM01002018.1, read on the forward strand.
TAAAGCAGCTAGTACATCTAGGAAGCCTTTCAAACCATTCTACAAGAAGAGAGAAGACAACGATCAACCTCATCCACCTATGAATACTTCTCCTGTTTTAAATCGAAATGAAATAGGGATGGAACATTTCTGCACCTTTCATCAAGAGCCGCACTCTGAAAAGAGCTACCCACAATGGATTAACTCTATGAGTTTAGTCATGAACCAAATGTTAGATTCACAGATTCCAGATCAGGACGATCCTCCAGAGGAACCACGCCTTGAGATAGAGGAACCATCTCCAGACACTACCATGGTTCTATGGGATTGGGTACCTTTAACTGAATTGGTAGAAGATGATCCCGTTGAAAGCCCAGTCTCTGATGTAAACATTAACACTCACAGTAAAAGTCCCATTGCAGATCCAGTTCCAAGCTCAACTATTCCACATAACAGTTACCTAGAAGACACATAACAGTCATTCCACCGCAACCTAAAGCTAACCCAACAGCGGCCAAGTAGCCAAACATTGACATAACAATTCAACAACCTAAAGTCACACTGAATAAGACAGACCACCAAACTAGAATTGTAAAAGAATGTGATATAGGATATGACATCATTGAAGATATAAAGAAAGTAAAGGAAAATGTTTCAATATTTGATATGTGCAGTTTTCCCCAACAACGAGACAAGTTGTTGCATGTTCTTCAATCCTAGCCCAACACTCCATTAATAGATACGCAAGAAGATCTTGAAATTAATGAGGCCAATATCGATGGGAAATCCAAATCTCAGACGTTGTCTTTCCTTTTAACTTTTGAAATATTCAATCACAATGTACACAATTGTCTGGTAGATTCTGGAGCATCTTCGAATGTCATGCCACTATCTATCTGTAAAAAGATTAACGGTCAACCAATTCCATCTCCCGCCCAGATTATTCAATTAGATAGGATTGCTGTCAAAGTTATTGGGGAAATGAAAGATGTCCTCATTAGGTTGTCAGCATATTCCAGAGTTTGTCAGTTCATCGATATAATGGTAGTTGACATTCCCGAAGCCTATGGTTTGATCCTAAGAATGGATTGGTCCACAAAGTTGAATGGTTACTTTGCAACTGAATGGTCCCATTTGTGGTTTCCATATCAAAATAGACAGAATCAGATCAAGGTTCTAAGAGAACCACACATGAAACAAAATATAACTCAACTAGAAGGAAAGAATGAGGCTGTAGCCTTCTCATCCTCAGTTTTGGGAAATTATTTCTTAGAAATTGATCCCGGGAATTATCAGTCTGAAACTATTAGCCATGAATTAGATGAACAGTCCGATCTCCTTCATTTTTCTCGGACTGATGATATTGACTGTAATATAGTTAGTTTAGTCAATGACTTAGATCATAAAGATACTAATTTAGCTAAATCAAACGATCTTTTTTGGACATTATACTTTGATGGTTCTAAAACTTTGGAAGGATCCAGAGCCGGTTGTGTTCTGATGGATTCGGAAAGAAATAAGTATTTTTTGTCTTGTAAGTTAGAATTTGATTGTACTAACAACACTGCTGAATATGAAGCTTTAGTCCATGGATTGAAGAAAGCCATCAGTTTAAATGTTAAGTACTTGAAGGTGTTTGGCGACTCGGAAATAGTTGTGAGATAGGTAAGAGATACCATTCACTGTCTTTCACCGCATTTGAGGAGTTATCAGGCTGAGGTATGGGATTTAATTATGCATTTTGATGCTTTCAATATAAAGTCTATTCCTAGAATGAAAAATTCTGCAGCTGATTTATTAGCAACATCCACTTCCAGATTGGTGCCAACTAATAACAAGTGCTCAATTGAATTGATTTTCAGGCCTTCTGTCCCTAGCAATATTACAAACTTCAGAGTTTCGATGATGACGAACAGATTATCAGTTTCCTAACAAACGAAGACATATTCCAAGAAGCTATGATAGATGAAGAAGAACACAATTCTGATTTACAAAAGAAAGATACAGCTAAAGGCAATATCATCCCCAAAGGGGTGAGGTCGCTTGAAATGCTGTTTGATCTTCAGAGCAAGTTCAAAAGGCCAGCAAATACCAAGACTAATAGCTCATCAATGCAGCATGAATTAGTTAATCTGGGCACCGAGGCTGAATCAAAATTTGTTAACCTTGGCAAATGTTGTTCACTAGGAGAAAGAGATAAGTTCATTAAGTTGTTTCGACAATATAAGGATGTTTTTGCATGGACTTATGAAGATCTGAAAACATATGGCATCTGCATTATTCAACATGTCATACCAATGAAAGCAGGTGTCAAGCCATTTCAGCAACAATTAAGAAGGATGCATCCTACTCTTGAACCTCTGATTCAAAAGGAACTGAATAAGTTACTGGATGCTAAGATAACATTTAAAGTCCGACATTCCGGGTGGGTTGAAAATATAGTTCCCGTGAGAAAGAAGTCAGGAGAGATAAGACTATGTGTTGAATTCAGAAATTTAAACAGAGCTTCAGATAAAGACAACTATCCCATTCCTTCAATGGAACAAATTCTCCAGATGGTATCAGGATCAAAAATTTTTTTTCTCCTTGATGGTTTCTCCAGTTACAATCAAGTATTGGTAGCTGAAGAAGACCGTCTTAAGACTACTTTTCGCACTAAGTGGGGAACTTTCGCATACCGAAGAATGCCCTTCGGCCTAATAAACGCAGGAGCTACGTTTCAGTGAGCAATGGACATTGCCTTCCAAGGATTGGGAGTTCACTGTGTTGTGGTCTATTTAGATGATGTGACATTTTTTTCAAAGAAAAGAGAAGATCATGTTGTTCACTTGAAACAGATTTTTGATCGCTACCGAAAATGTGGTATCTCTTTAAACCCCAAGAAGAGTGTGTTTGTTGTTCCCGAAGGTAAACTGTTGGGCCACATCATTTCAGAAAGGGGAGTATCAATAGATCAAGAGAGAGTACAATCTATCAATAAAATTTCAATGCCTCATAACAAGAAATCCATGCAGTCATTTATGGGCACTATCAATTTTGTCCGAAGATTTGTTCTAGATTTCGCGCAAATTGTTAAACCTTTGCAGCAAATGGTCAAGCAAAGCATACAGTTCAAGTGGACAGACTTAGAAAAGGATGCATTCAGAGACATTAAGGAAGCCATAGCTAAGGCTCCTTCCTTAAGAAGCCCAGATTTCGACAAAGATTTTATCTTGTATACTTTTGCTTCAAATGACTCTCTCGCAGCTGTGCTCACGCAAAAGATAGAATTAGGGGACAAATATCCAATCTCGTTTATGAGCACTAGTCTGCAAGGCGCTAAACTGAACTATCCGGTGGTCGATAAACAAGCATATGCCGTGTTCAAAGTGGTAAAACAGTTCAGACCATATATTCTTAAGAACAAAACTAAAGTTATAGTTCCCCACCCGATTGTTAGATCCCTTTTCGTGCAAAAGGAATTGGGAGAAAGAAGGGGAAACTAGGTTACAACTCTTCAAGAATATGACTTAGAATTTAAACTGGCTACTATCATCAAAGGACAAGGCCTGTGCAAATTGCTTACAGAACATCCGATTGATGAAGAGCAGCATTGGAGGAATGAAGCTGAGCTGAATTCAGTCGAAGTATGTCCTATTTTCACTCCTCCTCAATCATGGTATAGGGATCTAGTGCATTATTTGCAGCACGGATACCTACCTAAGCATTGGAATTTTAAGCAAAGAAGGGCTCTCCATTTAAAATCAGTAGCTTATCAAATCATTGATGGAGTACTTTGCAGAAAAAATTACGATGGAATTTTCCTCAGATGTCTAGAGAAAGAAGATGCAAGTAAGGTTGTCAAAGAATTACATGATGGTCCTGTTGGTGGGCATTATTCAGGGGAGACAACAGCTTACAAAATACTCAGAGCTGGATATTATTGGCCCATTTTATTCCGAGATGCCCATTCTTATGCACAGAACTGTGATATATGCCAAAGAAGTGCTGGGAAATTACCTAAGGCAGTAGGACCTTTGCAGTCGGTTATTATCTCAGAACCTTTCGAACAGTGGGGTATTGACTCCATTAGAGAGATAAAACCAAATTCTTCTCTTCAACATCAATACATCCTCATGGCCACCAACTACTTCACCAGATGGACGAAAGCTATCCCATTGCACAAGATCAACGAAGATGCAGTCATTAGTTTCTTGAAAGAGAACATCATAACCAGGTTTAGGGTTCCAATTTCCCCAGTATTTGATAATGCCACCTATTTCTCATCTTTTAAAATAAATAAATTTGTTTATGAATGGGGAATTAAACTGCATTATTCAACCAATTATTACGCTCAAGGAAATGGATTAGCTGAATCTTCAAACAAAAACCTCATTCGAATTCTCAAGAAGACTGTGATAGAAAATCAACGAAGTTGGCATATAGCTCTCCCAAATGCCTTATGGGAAGATAGGGTGACTACAAAGAACACATTAGGGGTTTCCCCTTACACTCTCGTCTATGGAAAGGAAGCCATCCTCCCTCCCAATATCTTGCTTCCATCCTTACAATTGTCCCAAGCCTCTCAAGGGTTTGGTAGTCAAGTCTTACAATCTAGGATCAATACCTTGCTTCAACTTGAAGAAGCCCGACAGAAAGCTAAAGACCGGTTTCATCAACACCAAGATATAGTCAAAAGATTGTTCGATAAAAGGAAGTATGGTAAAAGAAGTTTTGAAGTAGAGGATTTAGTCCTGAAATGGGACCATAATCATGAGGGAAAGGGGATGCACACGAAATTCCAACACTTATGGATAGGTCCTTACCAAATTTCTGCAAAGCTCGGCCCATCCACTTACAAGCTAACAGACCTCCAAGGAGAGGAAGTAACCCTTCCTCTCAATGGCCTCGCCTTGAAACAATACTTTGCCTAGTCTCATTGAGACCTTTTGTACATAAATAAAGCTTTTCTTTGTTTTACTTTAGTCTCATGTTTTCTTTGTTTCAGCTAAGTTGTTTTCTTTTCTTAGCATTTGAACCTTTTGTGCACTTTGTTTTATGAAATGCCTGCAATTGAGACTCCCGTGAAGATAGGTCTCTCAAGAAATCTCACAACTCGTGAAACTAAGAAAACACCCTCAAACGAAAGTTTATCCATGCATTTTTGGTTTTTGTTGATCGTTCTCCAGAAAGAAGAAGTCCAGTTCTACTGGTCACACTAACCCTTGATTAAATAACAAATATCTATGATTATCTTTATCACTTTCTTTGGGATCCATCCACCCTCACACTTAAAAGCATCTCAAGAAGATCACTATAGTTAGACCCATGGAAAGGAAGCGCGTCTCGAAGGCATAGGGTATTGAAATGACTCCATGCTACAAATCAAAAGCCAAAAGGCTTGCAATCAAGGGTCTGTTTCCAGAAATTCTTGCCTCAATCAAAGCATGGCTGAGATAAAGTGAAGCGCATAAGTTAAAAAAGATGTCCAAAAGACTCAGCTCAAGCCAGGTTCCTCTCCATCAGTGAGGCTTGATAAATCAATGAAATCTCTCGCTCACACAAAAGGACATTATGGATTGAGGAACCAAAATCAAAGATCGTGACTTTAAAAGAAAATATTTCTGGAAGGCTCAAACAGCAAAAGCTGTCAAATGTATGAAACATCCAAAAGGATGCAAGAAACATGGGTATGAGGAACAAGAGCAATAGTGTCTACGAGATGTTGTTACGATCCTGTGGTGTCCAATAACAATGGTCATCTGAAAGATAAATCTCCTAAAATGAACCTCATATTCTGGCCCTTAGAAAGTTTTAAGGATGTCTTCATCAAAGCTCCCCTTTCCCGGTAACCAGCAGATAAAGTGATTACTTCCTTTGCCGAGATTCAGACGCTCAAACCAATTGTTGCACCCAGGGTGAGCAGCTTTAAATGGTTTCCAATGAACGAGAAGAGTGTTTTGTTCAGAGATATGTGTTCGCTAGTGATTCACCAATTGTTGTTGCAGCAACATCCCCCTCCCAAAAAAAATTTGTAGATATTGGGGCCCCTCCTTTTATTTTCCTAGAAAGTCTGCTTAAAGAGTTAAGCCTCCTTTGGAAATTTTTGGACTTAGTTTTTTGTTTCAAATGAGAGATCTCTTTTCGAGTTAAAGTTTTCTTCTAAGTCAAAACTCAAAATTTTCTTCTGAAACGGCGGAAGTACTCAAAATTTTCTCCCGAAACGGCGGAAGCACTTTCGTTCATTCAATACTTCAGAAGAACTTGAGATGTTCACCCACAACAACGGAAGAAATCAGGGTTTTCACTCGAAACGGCGGAAGCATTTACATTGGAGGTTCGGAAGAACTTGAATTTCTCTCCTGCAATGGCGGAAACACTCATAAATTTTGCCTCAACGAGCGCCTACTTACCAAGTCCCCCGACCATTCGCTTTTTCGAATAAGACTCACCAAACTCATCTGTCATTTTCGGATGAACTCGTCGAGTCTTTCCACAACGGCAGATCAACTCGAGAACTTTCCCCACGAGACCTTTGACTCATCATTCTTGGAAGAGATCGTCAAGTCTTTCTGCAATGGCGGATCAACTTTCTCTTCTCTCCCGCAACACAGTAGACGCCATGCTCGAACTCCAAGTCTCCCGCACTTCGGAAGAAACTCACAAATTCTACCCGCAACGGCAGACGAGACCCACTTATTTCATCCGATTTTGGCGTTTGCACATAAATGCTGAATCGGTTGAAATGACCCCATCGTACGCGAAGGTTTAACTCCATTTTAATTCACCACCTACCCAATAAATGCCCACGTTCGTCAAGTTTGTATATAAGGATGGTGGGGGTTTTGTTGTTCCCATTGGTAGATTTTGATTTAGAAAACGCCGTTTGGAGACTACGCTCATTTGCTCCAGCTCAGCTCATTTGCAGCCGCGTCAATTCCGTTTCACCACTGTTTCGTTTCCAGGTAGGTGGTTCTACCGTTAACTTTGTCTTAGCTTTTACATTGAGACTTTCTCTGGTGATTTTCATTTTTTAGTTGCATGGCCTGTGAACATTCGTAGCATACTATCTTTTTTTTTTTTTTTTAAAGTTACCTGCGATTATAGTCTTTACGGCCACTTCCTCCCAATCCGGCTAAACCAGCAAAATGCGCTCATTTGGTAACGCGAACCTGTAACCTCACTATGCACCCGCTCAAAATTTTCTGAACTCAGTTTGATGGCTATAATATGTTTTCAGTCCTAGTCTGCGTTCTGTTTCTTTCCCCAGCATGCGGCCTTATAGTTTCTTATGATTATACGTTATCATGCTAGTCTTGTTTCCTTCCCATCTCGCTCAATTTTTGCTCTATTTTACATAATGGTTGACAATCTTATGTTTATTCATGTATGGCTGCTTGGCAGAGATAAGCCACAATGCCAAAAGGTACCAGAAAGAAAGCTAAAATGATGGAGCCAGAGCCAGTACAGCCAAGGACTGAAACTCTCTTTCAAGACACTAAGTGCACCATGGGCGTCCCTCCCGAGGTCCGGTGGGGAGATATTTACCGGATGATCAGGGACCAAGATATCCCAGACGTGCTATTAGAAGAAGAACAAATCTACCTAAACATTAGGACCTCTGGCATATCCAGGGCTTCTACTTTCCCTGAGCTATTCCCGTGCTCAGAAGTAATTGGGTGGATATTGGAACATACCAACCCGCAAACAAGAGTGTTGCAGGACACCAAGGGAGAGGCATTCACCTCATTCCATCCAGCTTATATTGCTGTAGCCTACAAATTCTCACATCCCCAGCAGGCACTAAACGATGCATGGTTGGAACAGATGAATAGTTTTGAAATGGCTAAAAGGTTGTTAATCACGGAAAAGCAGCTAAGGAAGAGGGACAATGATGAGTATGACGTTTAGAGCCTGAGACCTCCCTTTAGGTTGATTGTCCTTATGTTAAGCAGAATTTTCGGCATGCCCGATGGAACTGTATATAGGATACAGTGGGCCCCCATAATCCACTATATAGCATTTAACGGAACTGTGTTCGATTGGGCTACTATCCTCTCAGATAGTTTGGCATCCACTATGGCTGCAGCTAGAGAAGGTTTGGCCTTAAAAAAGTCAGAGTTTTTCATGTCTTCATACCTCATTGATTGCATCTTGGAAAAGCTCCCTTTCCCCAGGTTAGGCTGCTCACGGGATCAGTCCAACACCCCAGTATACACTGCTTATAAAATACTATGGGCTCAAAATTACAGAGCGCACTAGAAGCTCATATGTGAAGAATTCATTATGCCTCTGTATGAGCAGATGTTCAATGAAGAACCCAATTGCTTGTCGGAGAACGCCATGGAAGTCATGGAAGGTTATGGAGATTTCTACTTCTCAGAAGAGGGTACCTATATCAGGATGTTCGGAGGCACTAAGCCACCATACATCTTACCAAAATACGCCACTGATTATGTAGTCCTGAAAGAAGCAGTCAGGCAAGTTTTCCTTGATGGAATAGGAGAAGATCTTAATAAGCAACATAAGGCTTCTTTCACTCCTTTGCTTTTCTGTATAGGAGCCTATAAATTCTCAGGGGTTGCAGCAGCCGAAGAGTTCATTCAGGAGTTGAAAGCTTTTCACTTCGGTGAGGCAATCTTTCACAGAAATGACAGGCGAAGCAAATTTGCGGAGCATTGCAAGGAGTTGTATGCTCATTTTGAGTATGCCCATTACTATGATGCCGAAGAAGAAGTGTTCAGGGGAATTACTAATATGACTGAATTACAGATTTGTCATCACAGTAGTGGATCTAGCTCTAGCTCTACCATAGCCCAAGAAGCCAGCCTCCAGAAAGAAAGGGAAGTGCCTGAGGCCCTAGTCCATGAATAACAAATATTGAAAGAGGAAGCAAGACTGTAGTAGGAAGCTGAGGAAGCAAGGTTGCAGAGGGAAGCTGAGGAAGCAAGACTACAGCAGGAAGCTGAAGAAGCAAGACTGCAGCAGGAAGCTCAGGAACAAGAGCAGAGGGAGGTAATTGAAAATCAGCAGCGGGCTGAGGAAGAAGAAAGAAGGATTAAAGTTGAAGAAGAGCTTAATGCCAACGAAGATGCCCGGGCGGTTGGCTCTAGCACCCAAGATATGGAAATAGACTCATCTCAGGTAGTACAGACCCCACCCGCGGAGGCAGAAGTCCATATAAGAGACCTCCCGATCATCCCTTTCACCCCATCTGAAGATCATACTGTGTCTCGATGGGATAAATTTGTGTATTATAAGAAGAGGAAGGCTGTGGTCCTAAAGTCAGAAGAAAGGATAAAAAGACTTTTCTAGGAAGATATTGTCACCTAGCGAGCAACCATGGTTATGCAAAATACAAATAAGGCTCCCATAGCCATGGCATCTGCCGCTGTGTCGATATAAAAAGAAACATAAGACAATGTGATCGATATGGTCAAAGAGTTTGAGTCAACAAAGAGAAGAGCTCGCATGCTGCAACATACTGTGGCTAATGAGCAAGCTTATAAGGATCTTGTGGTTAACAAATATAATCACTTGTTTGCTGATCACAAGGAATTGTTAGATAAGTGTCAACACCTGGAAGAGGAAAAGGAGCACCTGGAAATCCAGATGATGGTACTAGAAGCATAAAAGAATGATTCCGAAGCTAGAGTTTTTCATCTGGAAGCTGATAAGCAAGCAATGGTTGAGCAGCTAGAGGAAGCAAAAAGCAGAGCGATGGATATGTCTCCCTTTCATGAACAGTCCTGTGACATCTTAAGTCAAATGCATGCCACACAAGAACTGATTATTGAGGAGGTGTGCAAGCTCAAGATCATGTTGGATAGGATGAAGGAATTTAATACTGAAGCCATTAGGCTTAAAGGAAAGTACACTTGGGTAAAAGCAAACATTGTGAGTCAGATGGAGTGGAGAGAAGGAAAGGTAGATTTCCCTAAGCATCTCCCGTTCAAATCTGTGGACGGTTTTAAGGAGGATGTAGCCCTTATGAAGTTTTGCAGGAATTGCAGCACCAAGATAATAGCTAAGATCCAAGGAACGATGGGAAAAAGTAATGGCCTGTATCAAAAGATTCTTGAAGTGCATGAAAAGTGAAAGATTGTTTTTCCTTAGACCCTGGATGATTTTCCAAACAAAGAACAATGCCTATCAAACTTGAAAGACAAGCTGGGCATTCAAATAGAGTATGTAAAGAAGATTGATGTGCTGGCCACCGATGATCTTCATCACTACATTGGGCTATCATCAGTACACAGTCATATGCTCAAGGAGATCCACCAGGCGGCAATAGCAGAAATTCAGGGTATTGAAGCAGAGCTTGGTAAGCATGTGACTTCAAAGAAGATCCTACTCCCCTCACCAGCAAATGTGGTTGTAAGAGACACTGATATATGGTTCAGCTATATAGCATAAGAAGAGAAGAAGGCAGCAGTAGCAGTAGTAGCCAGCATAGGCACATCATCCCCAGCAGAGGCGCCACCCCAAGGATAAATGCACTAGTCATAATGCGTTGTTTTGTTTTTGGTCTACTTCTTTTTGTCCCTATGGTTAGAGCGTGAAGTCACAAGGATAGCTGTCCTTTTATATTATGAGAAAGAATTTTTGTTATGAGAAAGGAGCCACGAATTGTTTTATTTTTTGAAAGTATTTAAAGACAATTGTAAAAGGCCAGGTGGCAGCCCAAGAGGCATTTTATAGACTTATAAATAGATGAATAGGGAATAGTGTAGAGGACTTTTGGTAGGGAAAAGGAATTTTCTAAACTGGTACGAACTATTTTGCACTTGCTCCAAGAAAATGAATTTTGCCTAATAAGAGCCCGGAGAGGATGTCTTTTGCCTGGAAATGTGTGTTGGATGCATGCTGATTCATTCTTGTGACATTCATATCTTACTGTGAGATCTTTCTTTACTGTTCTGAATTATTTCTATGTATTGGGTGATCTTACTATTTTTTGTCCAATGATGTTTCTCCAAAATGAGTAATAGAGTGTTTTCATGTGAATTAAAAGTTATCTTTTATGTATTTAACCTCTTGCTGTAGATACATCTTTATGATTTAATGGCTACCTATTGATCTTTAGGTGTTTCTTTTAGCACATTACTCATATTTACAGTTTTGCTCCTTGCAAGGATAGATTAGATTTATTTCAGTCTTAGATACAGATTTGTTTCAAGTTTTGCATTTAGATTAAATTAGCTTAGGCACGTGAATATCATCTTAACAATAAAATAAAAAAAGAATGGTGGATCGAGCCATAACCGGTGTAAAAGAAGCAAATCTCCAAATCTAACGGTAGCCGGAACTGCTAACTGGATGAATTACCCATACCAAACGGTGGACAATCTAATTGAGATAGTTTACCGGGGAGAATCCCTTTCTGCTTGATGCTACGATCTTCAGGGCATCAACAAGTAGTATCCTTTGTACCTGCTTCTTCGAGAGGGTTCCTGCTTTGAGCCCGGGAATGGCATTGCCCCCACTCAATCCTCGCGAGCCACTCATGACTATTTGGGGAGACATTCAAATGCCAAGGTGGCGGTGAGAGTAACCTCTCCTACGTCGATGAGGATTATTGGGCATGGTGGGGTCGACAGGTGCCGACATTGGAGCAGTTTCCCTATGCAGGGATGGAATTTCGCAATGACCCTGAGCTAGCTCTTCCTCCAGGATCCGCTTGGGGAGAGATGGGTAAGAAAAATTTCTTTTTGAAAATTTCTTTCATTTTTTCATTTTATATGTATATAATTTTTTGATGAGTTTGGAGTATTAATCAATTTTTATTATGCAGATGTTGGACCCATACGCCCCGAGGGACACCCTCACACTTTTGTATGACCAGTCGAGCTAGGGGAAGCCGATGCCATGCTGATGAGTATAGAGGGAAATATTAGTTGACTGACTCATGAAATCCCTACTTACAATATCAAGTGGATGCTGCTCGCGATGCAGGAGGATGTTGTGGGTGTGCCCCCAATGTGGATTTCGGCTACTTAGGAAAGTAGCTTGACTAGTTATCTGTTACAGAGAGGCTGTAGCGGAGATGGAAGAGGCCCCTCCTTATCCATAGAGGAGGACATATATGTATATTTTTGAGGTCATTGATCCCATTTTGTATATTGATATGACAATGTGACAGACTTGTTGACCCAAACTCATATATTTTTTGATACAGCTTATATACAGTATCGACTTTATTTACATGTGTGTCTTATCTTTATGTGTGAATTTTTTATTATGATTGTGTGTGATGTAGATTCCAGTCTAAAACATAATTTGCATATGAATCAGCTAAAGCATTTAAATTCCTTGGAATTTGTTGATATGTAATATAATCAAATTGTCTTTCAAGCAACCTAACTCACAAGAATTGACACAGCAAAATAGGATCTCTAACTTGATATTCACCCATTAAATGAAACACAACCAACTGCAAGTCCAGTATTATCTCCATACGCGAAATGCCATGATGAAGATCATCTCGGAGTAATTCAATGACCGTGTTGTATTCAGCCATATTATTTGTTGTTGGGTCCAAGCAAGCCCCTCCCGAAGACAAAAGTTGGCCAAACGGTGAGTAAATAGCCTAAGCTGTTGTGACCAACTGACGAGTGTGGTGACTAGCACCATCAACAAATGCTATAAAGTATTCAGTTGACATCTGAAAACACAAACCAATAGACACATAAGACACAACCATAACCACAAGCAAAGCTAACTCTATAAAAATGTACAATTATAATACATGAAAAAGCATAGAGGCCTATACGTTTTCAGGTAGATCCCATTTCTAAGCTCCGACAACTTAATACCCTCATAATCTGTCAGCTCGTAAGCACCCTTCTTCAGAACTTTAGAGACTATGTAAGGATCGAGCCACATAGACTTGAACTTGCCTTCCCCCAAGGGTTACTTGTCCTGGTCGTAAAGCGGGACAAGGTATCCTTCGAGAAAAACAACTAGGTTTGACAGATTTATCGTATTGAATTTTGACTCGATTCTTTTGAGCCTTGTTTGCTGTGAGCGCATCACGGCGCTGCTCATCAAGATGTTCTTCTAGAGATGAAGTGTCGGGGAGTAGTTGGATGACCAACTTTTATGAAGGAATTTCGCATTCAAACGGAATAACTGCTTCTATCCCATGAACAAGTTAAAAGGGAGAGAACCCTGTAGCAGTCTTAACATTAAATCGGTATTACCCAAGAGCTGGATACAACAGGATGTGCTAGTTGGATCGACTGGCATTGACAGTCCTTTGAAGAATGGTCTTCAAAGTTTTGTTAACCACTTCGACCTGACCATTCGCCTATGGATAAAATGAAGACAAATGTTCTTGCCGAAAACCTAGCATAGTATACAAGTCAGTCATCATGTTGTTCTGAAAGTGACAACCATGGTACGTAACAATTTCTTTGGGGATACCAAATCTCGTAATGATATGGTTAAATACGAAGTAAGCATCTTTTTCTCCATCTGCTTTGATAGTACGCATTGCCTCGGTCCACTTTGTGAAGTAGATGACAGCAACAATGATGTGATGATGTCCTCCAGCAGATATGGATTACAATTCATGAAATCAATCCCCCATTTAGTGAAGGGGCCTGTTGTAATCACAGGGTGGATAGGAGCTGGGTGTGCTCTCATCCTTTTGGTGAGAAACTGACATGGTTGACAGCGTTTCACAGCTTCCACACAATCTTTGAAGATCGTGGGCCAAAAATAACCAACACGCGGTATCTTCTAAGTTGTTTCCAATGCAGAAAGGTGACCCCCATAGGATCCACTGTGAGCATCATTCAATATTGTTTCGGATTCCTCTAAGGTCAAACAACGGCGTAGAATGGAATCTATCCAACATTTGTATAAAGTATCAGAAATGATGAGATAATTCTTTGCATGATTCTTTAGTTTCCATTGTTCATCCCTAGACAAAGTAGAAGGACATCTCAAAGTCTGGAGATATACTGAAATATCCCATACCATGGGTCAGAAGATGCAATAAGAAAGATGTGTTCATCCGGGAATGATGACTCTTCCTCATTGTTTATTACGTCACTCAAAAATTCAGTGATAAGTTCAGTGAAAACAAGTGACTTCTTCGAATTAGCTGATTGAAAAAATAGGTCAAATTCTTGCAAGATGACAATCCATTTATTAACTTTTTCACCGATGATATGTCGGGTTAGAACATATTGAAACGGATTGACCTCTACGATCACTGTAGTAGTTCGTAACAAAATGTAGTGGCGTAGCCTCTAAATGGCATGGACAGAATCTAATGCCAACTTCTCAACGTAAGAATACTTAATCTCGGGAGCTATTAATGTGCGCGACAAATAGTAAATGAAATGCTCTTGGAGCTTGTCATCCTCCTGAACAAGAACTATGTTGATTGTGTATACAGATGCTTCCAGATATCACAGGAAATCCTTGGTATAGTCTAGCAGGATCAACAAGGGGGCTAATAGTAATTCCTTTTTCAAAGCCTCAAATGAAGTTTGAGAAGCCTCATCCCAAAGAAAATAGGTATCTTGTTTGAGTAGTCTCATGAAACCTTTTGTGATTTTGGCATAGTTAATGATAAAACGTCATAGAAAATTGGACATACCCTGCAGACTCTGAAGTTGTTGTAGGGGTCGAGGAGGAGGCCGATTTACAATAGCCTCAACTTTCAGCGGATTGACCATGATGCCACAACTGGATACAATAAAACCCAGTAAACATATGGTCTCGACACATAACACACACTTATTAGGATTCAGACGAATCTTATAGTATTTGCATTGTTCAAACACAAGTCTCAAGTGATCGGGATGATCTCGTCTCTTACGAGATTATGTTGGGAGATCATCAAGATAGGGTTCAACTACATGTTTTATATCATGAAAAGAAAAGTTCATTGTGCACTAGAATGTAGCCCCAGCGTTCTTTAGGCCGAAAGGCATCTTTTGGTAAGCGAAGGTCCCCCAAGGACAAATAAAAGTTGTTTTATGTTGGTATTTAGGTTTTATCTGAATTTGGTTGTATCTTGAAAAACCATCCATGAAAGAAAACATTTCATGGCCCGCACACGCATCGATAATATGGTTTATGAACGGTGTGTGGTAATTGTCCTTAGGAAAAGCTTTCTTTAAGTCTCGAAAGTCTGTACAGAACCGAATGGTTACTTGATTCTTATCGAATGGAATAGGGTTAGAGACCCATTCCATCATATCAATCAGATAGATGAATCCAGCTTTAAGCAGTTTCTCAACTTTCACCTTGATGGAAGATTCTTTTCTAGGATTTACCGTACAGAGCTTCTGTCTCACATGTTTAGCATTTGGATAATTTTTGATGACATGCTCCACGATGGCGGGATCGATGCCTGGAATATCCTCATAAGACCAGGCAAACACGTCGCAGAATTCCTTAAACAGATTAGTGTACAAACTAATCTCATTGGGAGAACATTCTACTCCAATGAAAAGGTTTTCTACAACTCCAGTTTTGATGGAGATATCGATCGGAATGGTTCTCGATATGTTTTCCATATTCCCTTCAGCATAAATCTTTTGTATAGAAGGGGTAGTGGACAAATCGACATCACCACCAAGTCTCACTGGAAACTCTCCTCTCTCAATCCTGTCCAGATCAGGAAGAAAATAGGACCTATGATGCATATGTTCCCATGGGTGATCCAGGCCTACCATGGCTTCCAAAATGGCCTCGTCAAAGGGAAAAACAATATCTAGACAATCGAAAGAGTAAGTAGAGTTCACTCACCATGCAGGTGCATAGTCCATCTCTGATTATGTAGAGACAAATGGAGTCGAGATATGTTCTGTTGCAGCATTTTGTGATGCTTGATAAGCCACTTCTACAACAGACATGGGCACGGTTGGTTCTGACTGAGTAGGGAGAATCCATGGATCAGTCGTTTGACTGACCGCAGAAATATCCGAAGATGAGCAATTAGTGGTACACGTAGAACTAATAAAGTTAATGGGAGAAGGTAGGTCAAATGTGCCCATCAGTGATGAATACATGCCCACTCCCAAACTCTCACTGGGTGGGTGAGACTGATCAATTAATGGGATTGTAGAATTCGATGAAGCATTGTTGTTTTTCTGAGTAAATGAAAGTTGATCAATCATGGTGATATTGCCTTCATGTGGGAACATTAGTACCCAGAAAATGGACGATGGGATAGCTTGCATCTCATACGTTCATCTCCTTCCTAACAAAAAATTGTAATCAAGAGGAGCATCCAACACTTCAACCTCCATAGACACCATCTTACCGATAAGTTCAACTTCAAAAGTGGGCAAGACTCTGTGTGGACGGAAAGATCTCCCATTAAAATCCGTAAGTATAGTGTTGGAAGGGGCTAACTCAGGCGAGCCTAGGGCCATCCAGTAGGAAATCGACATTACGCACGTAGACGCACCCTCATCCACCACTGTTCATCCAATGGTTTTAGGGCCATGGACTACTTCTACCTGCAGGGCTATGTGATACGGCAACCGGGGTTTGATATTAGACATATCAAACTGAGCAAGCATACTAGATGAGTCCAGGCTCCCTATCGCCACTAGAAGTGCATTCTGCTAGAATGGACAACTCCGCAAGACTTCTAGTGTGGACATAGCACAAGGTGTTTGGGCTAGATCATCTTCAACATTGCATTTAGGAGTAGCCCGAATGTTAGGGTTGTGTATAGCCCATTTGAAGACACCTTTCGGGATCTTCTACAAAGGATCTACAGGTCTTTCAATCTGAAGAGATGTATATGTTTCGGGAACGTCTTTATCTTTCTGCTGCGAGCTTGGGGAATAATTCCTAGCTCGAGTTTGCAAAATCATATCTAAGTTAACCATGTTTATGAACGATTGATCAGCTGATGAGACACGATTTGTGCCCCAAAACTAGAGTTGCCAAAAGCTGAACCTTGTCCGTGAGGGAATGGATCCTTCAGAACAATAGGTTTCTTCTCATAGAGGACTTCTGGGATTCTTCCATCAGAGGGAATTGGTGGGTAAGGTAGTCATCCCTACATAACTTGCAAGTAAACTTGACTTTCTTTTTATCCTTCTTGCCCTCCTCGACATTTTCAGTGTTTTTTGCTTTGGATGGTTCCCCTCCCCTTTCTTGCCCTTCTTTTTGTTGTTGGGTTGTCGAGGACCCTTTTGATTAGTTTTCACTTGTTGTATAGATTCAATTGTAGAAGGGAAGGCTGTAACAGTAGTTGCATCTTCAGCAGACTACTTTACAGATAAAGCATGAACTTGCTTGGTCAAAGATTCGAATGTTGTTGAGTCTATTAAACCGAAAATTCCATTGGCATGTGGCCTAGGCTTAGGTTTACCCAGATCAATATTAGATCTTGGCGTGTAGAGTATAATCTCGTACAGGATCCCATATTGACCATATACAAGATCAAGTTGCTGGGTCCTGAGTATCACTTCTTCCTCTGAAGACACTCTAGAAGTTGCTATGTCCTTAGAAATATAAGGCAGGAGTGATTTCAAATACCACTCCAATAGGAACTCTAGAGGTATTTCAGCCTTAATGAGCCTCTTTCGCCTTCACCACTCCTTAATGTGATCAGATAAGTGAGTGTCCTTATTCTTCCTGAAAATTGACAGAGGGTCTGTGCCGACATCATATTAGACAGGAAGTTGAAAGTGGTTCAAGAAGACTGTTTCCAAATCCTAAAATTTTTCATAGGCTGCGGCATGTAGTTTAATGTACCACTTAGCCGTGACACTAGTCAAGGTCCTCTGAAAGAGCCTCAACCTGATGGAATCGTCATTCAGAGAGTTGTAAGAACACCAGAGATGGAAAGTAGTGACGTGATCACGATGACCTTCCCCAGTCTTGCCTTCAAACTTTGGGATGTCAGAATGAAACTTGGTTGGGATTGGTGGCCATGACGGGTTATGGTGCACTGGATCATTCGTTAGTTTTGAAAGATCTGGCAAGTTCATAGTTTCTAGAAAGGGAAAATGAGGTCTTGTCGATGGCATTTGATAAGCAGGAGTTCGGTAGGGGAAACCACCCGAAACCTGGCTCATATACTGCTGGTTGGGGTTTCCCCCATCCATCAGTTGTGAATTAAAAGCATTACTGAAATTTCTCCAACCGTAAGACAAAGGATTACTTCCTTGGGTGTTCGTCCATTGCGGTTGGGTATTATCCCCTTCGTAATGTGGGTTGAACATATTACCACCCCCTCCACCAAACAGTGAAAAGGGGATAATCCCTATAGGTATATGAGACGTTTGTACATTCGATGAATGCATATTAGGACCTGTGAAGGGGTTAAACCCAGGCATAGATGTAACAGACGAAACAGGCATCGAGCCCACAAAAGGTGTTGATATAGTAGGCATCGAACCTATAAAAGGTGTAGAAGGAGCTATGTCCTCCATACCAAGGAAAACCATGACTGAAAGGAGCATATTGTGGATTACCATGGGACTGTTGTATGAACGGAGATGATGTAAACAGTACTGAAGGTATCCGTGAAAAAGGGATATTGGAAGATCTAATAGTGGAACCAAAAGGAGTAGGTGATGTCTTGGTTGAAGAGCTAGACATACCTAAGGAACCAGTATTGAAACTGAATAGAGGGCTCAAAGCAGAGGTGGCCTGCAAAGAGATAGGTATTAATGTGTTTGTAAAATAAGGAGAGAAAACTATCGAAACAATAGTTGTGGTAGGAGTTTGGGGAACTCCCGACTCGACTCCTGAACTAGTCATGACAAAACCAGGTGTAAACCGATATGAACTAAACTCGGGTTGACCTAGAGAATATACACTTACAAGTAAAGGATCGTTAGGTCCTATCAAAGGAGGGTTCAAAGGTGTGTTAAAATCTTGATAAGTTATGTCCTAACCCTAAATAGTGTCTTTAACCCATTGATACTCAGTTATAAGGTGTGGTTCTCCGGGTGGTTCCGTTATGCCCGTAATTTCGTATGAACCACAAGAATCAGTCCTTCAACGTCGAGGTGGCGGTGGAGGATCCACAGTTTGTGGTGGAAGGTTTTGCAACCTTCATGACCTATGGAGAGGTTGGTCCTCCACTATTATATCAAAACTAAACTAGGTGTAAAACCTAGTAGCCACTAATTGACTAAGGAGCAAGCAGCATATCACTACAAAATGTCCTGTAATAATCAAAACCAAGCAAACAAAGATAATACTCTCATAGGTCAGTCTGGGATGATGAGGGCCCAGAACAAACCAATAGAATATCGAAGGTCAGTTACACGACGTCCAATGCAGGTCCACTGGGTGCAGGCATTTAAATCACCAAACCGCCCTCCCAGGATTACTGAAAAGGGTTACCTTCCATGTCTGTCCTAGGTGCACTGGAAATATCCTTCCACTATACCTATGAAGAGTCCTAAGGGAAAGATACCAAGGATACCAAAATTACGAAAATATATGGGGGGACAGTTGCAGGTCCATCCAAAACGCATGGGCAGAGTAGCTAAGCCAGAAATCCAGAAATGCACAAGGCACTAATGGACCCCCTGTACGCGAATCAGCCCTGGTGTATGCTCGAAAGGAAAGTGGGGGGGGTATCCCCAACAATTCCAGTCTCACACCACCTCGTGCTTAACTCCTATTTAAGTGGAGCTTCCCAGAATATTTTGATAAGAGTGGGTTTACCTAAAATATTGTCTCACTACGATTTTTTAGCAATGAAATGATTTCGGTAAGTTTAAAGTGATATGTTCTGAAATCCTAGCCTAATCTAGTTGGTGTAATGTCAACCCTAAAAACAAAGATTACTAATTGATTTTATTAGATGTTCTTTTTAGAGGTTGTTTCTTACTCAAAAGGTAGTGATGTGTGTGGTATGGTTATGACGAAAGTAAAGTGTGTACCATGATGCATGAAACTTCACAAAAAAATTTCCATTTATAGTTTTTGAAACAAAAACTAGGCATTCCTAAGCATACAAATTTTCTTTTTCAATTTCTAATTTTTCAAAGTTAATAGTAATACAAGCTATCCTACCTCAAAAAAAGTGACAAATCTTGTAAACAAGTTCTTGACTTTTCAAATTTGACCTTTTTCTCTAACTATGAAAGAAAATAAACATGAAAATGAACAAACAAGATTTATCAAAAGTGTGATTAAAGACAAAGAGCCCAAAGCTTATAACAAATAGATCAGAAGACTAACAAATACTTTAACCTACAGAGTTGTTTCAATAAAATAACTCAGAATTTGGAACAAGATGCAAAAGAAAAAGGAAAATCTGATGTGTAAAGCGGAAAAACAGAGAACTAGGCTGCTCCTGAACATCAGAAAACCAAAGAAAAGCATATACCAAACAAAAAGTAGGCAAGCAAACCAGGGAAACCTTACAATCACGAACACTCAAGGAGAAAAATATCAAAGAGATTCTAAGCAAACTCAGACTGACCTGAACAAATGTTCAGGGGGTATCCAAACAATCAAGGACCTTCAAAACTACAAAAAGACCCTACTGAGATCGAACCCTAATTAAAAAAGCAAAAATCAGGAAATGTGCATGAGTCCTATACAAGACAACTCGCAGTTGATGCGCGGGTCTGTACGCAGGAAACTCACGGCTAGGGCATAAAATGTGCTACTGTAACTACTAGAAAGTCGTGCATAGGCTTAAAAAGAACTTCAAAAGAAAGAAAGGAAACCACACAAGTGATTGAATCAAATGAAGAGCTTAGAAAAGGACCTCTGAGAGGCTATAAAAAGACCCAGAAAAGACACAGGGGTTTCTAAACAACAACAAGAAGGCAGGGCAAAAGGCCAAAGACAGACTGAAAACCCAAAAAATCAAACCCTGCAGCAAAGGGTTCAAACCTATAGGGATGTCCCCAGCTGTATATTCTAACAACCTGTGCATGCAACTCTAAAGCTGCATGTTGTAATGCTAACAACTCGCGCACAAGTCAAAAAATGTGCGCCTGTTTATACAGGAAACACGCGCACGAGGACTGATAGAAGAAATAAAAGCTTTGCAAACTCAAAATTGGACTAGATCCAATGAAGGAAATCAACAAAAAAAAACCTTCGAAAACCTCATAGAAAACCAGAAAGCTTTAAAAACTGAAGAAAAACTAAAAAGATCCTTAGAGCAGAAATGAACAGGTGTTCCTAAGCAGAGTCGCCAGTTTTGTTGTTAGGGAAAATACCTTATAGCAGGGGATAGATGCTACCAATGTACATGGGGCTGATAGATAGATATATAGGGTTTCACACTAATTACTGTAAACAAATGAGATTAGGGTTTAGGAAAGAGTAGCTTATTTATGGCGGTTGGTCCTAGATTTCTCCCGATCTCCATGGCAATATACCTGCAAAACCAACAAACCTTTATCAAAATGATTTGACTATAAACATGTAATGGTATTGAAAAGACAATATAACAATAATTATAATAAAAAATTCAATAGAATTGACATTTTATTGGGACGGGAAGAATATCTAGATCTTTATTGTCAAAGAAATGCAGCAAAATACAACTGATATACCTGATATTGCTTCAAACACTTCTGCAACCAAGTTTTGGGTTCCTGCTCCTCTCTTGACTTGTAATTCCTTCAGCATAACAATAGATTTCTCTCCAAATTGGCCTCTTCCTCATGACTTCCCCTTGTATTTATGGCCAAGGAAGGAAGTTAGATTCGTAAGGCAGTTGAATTGGGAAGTTGGGGGAGTTACAATACCAAACTCAACTAATCCCAATTCGTATTCTTAATATATTTTTCAATTTCATCTTAAGATACCCATGAGTATGACACTAGGAAACAGGCGCATGGTGCATACCTAGTTCTCTTAGAAACTTGCGCATACAACTTTTAAGTGATGTGCGTGGGTTGTCAATACTAGAACCTACGCATGAGCCGCTAGATGTCAACTATTAGAGTCAAGGCTTTCCAATGAAATATGTAGAAAAAATAAGGTTTTCAGCTGAAGATGTGGAATCTCGGCACTAAGTCATCTAAGGTTAATCTAGCTCTTCCATCCATAGTGTCCTTTTGTGTGATCAACAGGGAAATGTGATCATGAATAGAGAAGTGCTAATTTGACGTATAACAGGAGGTGTCTTTAAAATTTAAGATGATTTTGATGCAAGGAATGCCAAAGCTAGCTTGGTGAAAGCTTTTGCTTCTATACAAACAACTTTTCCACTTCCAAATGCTAAAGGATCCGCTATGTATTTTCATTAAGATCAATTATAAACAGAGTTATGGAACCCAAGCAAACTCGTGAACTTGCTTGTTGCAAACCAAAACCCCACAATCAAACCTGACTCCAATGTTTTCCATCTTCTCCATGTATTGGTTATTGGATCTCAAAAGATGAAGAAAGTTGAGTGCTTTGTATTCCTTGACTACGTTGTTCAACAGGTGATGTGTCTTAGTGACAAGACTTTTTCGGCTCTTAGTCAAGATTCTGGCTTCCCTGATGATCAACATAGAATTTCCAAAGACTACTAGATCCTCAATTCCTTCGCTTCTGGCAAGCTCCAGACCTTTGATCAAGGTTAGCCATTCAGCTCCATTATTAGACCTTTTCCCAATCCCCCATGCATAATATTTCAACTTGTTTCCCTTAGAGTCATAGAAGACTCCTACCGCACCTGTCAGCCCTGGGTTGCCTTTCGAGGCTCCATCAAAGAAAAGAGTGTTGCATCCTAGATTCTTTTTCTAGGATTGGAAACTTTCGGAGCTCATTCTTATGTGCCAGTTCTGGGAATTGGGTCTCCTGACGGGTTGAGCCTGGAAAATTAAGGGAGATGGAGCCAAAAAGTTTGAAGCCCAAATTTTTTCTTCAATAGTCAGAGTTTCTTTATTGATGTTTCTCATACCTCTCGCAGTTAAGGATTCTATCTAGAGGGATTTGGAAGAGGTTAGAACTTTGCTCGGAGTGGATTTTTTTTCCTCAAAAATTTCCTTATTTCTAGCAGTCTATATCTTCGAGCAGATTAATTTTGGGAGTGCCTCCCAAGCTCTCTTGATATTAGGTTTGTTTGACAACATTCTATGATAATAATCCTTCCAGCAAGCAAATAGATCATTCCAATCTGTGGGAAAATTCAAGTCAAAATGCAATTCCTGGTACGCTCGATGCCAGACCTCTTGCGAGAATTTGCACTCGAGGAAGAGATGCTCAAGCATTTCTTTGGATTCTTTGCAAAGGATACACCTCGCAGGACCTTCAATTCCCCTTTTTCTAAGGTTCTCCATAGTAAGTGTTTTGTGGTGAGCGAGGGTCCAAGTGAAGGTGTTTATCTTCGGAATCCCATCCTTACTCCAAAATTTGCTCCATTTTTTGTCCATGCTTCTGCTTTTGTTGACACCATCTACTACTCTGTAACCTTCCTTGACAGTGTACTGACTCGATTTTCCCCATCCCCTTTTATCATTCAATTTTAGATGCACTGGAGTCACGCCACGAAACAGAGAAAGGAGAATCTTGTAATCTAAATGCAAATGGGCTTGGGTCTCCAAATCGAACCATCCATCCCACCGTCCATGGCTAGTCCAGGAGGACAAGTCAAATAAAGTGTGTAGGTTTTCATTATCGATCCAAAGTTTTAGATCTATGAAGGCCTGCGAGAAATTGATAGGGGAGGCTGAGCCAACGTTGTCATGCCAAATTTTTATGTGTTTTCCATTTCCAGGCATCCAGTAGAGATGATCCTGAATGATGAAGGACGCTTTTTTGCAGAAGTCCTAGATAGGGGATCCACTTCTATTTCGCTCAATGTCTTCCACACATATTTTCCTACCTCCGTTCATATACTTTTTGCACAAGATTTATTTCCACCAAGCCTTTTTTCTTGAAACGGTTCTCCATAGAATTTTGGCTCCCAAAGCAAGGTTCATAATCGACGGGTCTTTTACCCCAACCCCTCCATACGTTTTGGGCCTGCAGACCATTTCCCAGTTCACTAGGTGAATTTTTTTGGTGATATAAGATTTGCCTCCTTGCCACACGATTGCTCTAAATTCTTTCGTGACTTCTTTTATTACTGTTTTAGGGGATAAGGAAATTGAACATGCATAGAGAGGTTAAGAAGCAAGGATAGAGTTGATGAGTACAAGTTTCCCAGCCGAGTTTAGCCACTTGGAGCCCCAAGAGATGATTTTTGTTTTGATTTTGTCAATCAGACCATGCCAATCGACGATTCTTTTTTTTCCCTTGAAGATTGGGATCCCGAGATAATTGAAGGAATTCAAGACTGCAATCCCTTCAAAACCAAAAATCCTTGCTATTCTAGCCACTGTCCCTGGAGGGCAGTTCCAACCATAAAATTTAGATTTACCCGAGTTAGATTTACCATCTGAGGATTTTAGAAAAGTATTCAAAGCGTTATTAAATCTCTCGGCCATGATTGAGGATGCACCCCCGAGCAAGATTGTATCGTCGGCAAACTGAGCATGGTTGGATTCTTTAACTCCTCTACCAATTTTCAATCTTTTTAACTTGCGGGAATCTTGCAGAAGCTAAAGTTTCCTACTCAAAGAATTAGACACCAGAAGGTATAGGAATGGAGACATGGGGAAACCTTGGCGTAAGCCCCTGGAGCAGGGTATTTTTTAAGGATTATAAAAGTATACCTAAGTATAGTATTCTAGGCAATTATTTTGGATTGAAAATATATATATATATAGATTGGTAGGGGAATATTAAATATGAAACATACGATTTACTACTTAAACTTGTAAATTTTGGCGAATATTGTGCTTTAAAGACATATTTTATGTAAATATAGGCGATAATAGAGGCTAAAAATGACCAAATGGCGAATTTATTTTTTGAAAAAAAGTCCAAAAAATAGCTAATTGGCTAAATTTCGCCCCTAAAAATTTCCCTGGCCTGGAGGCTTGGAAAAAATTGGTGGGCTTGCCATTAACAAGCGAAGCGATCCAAGGGATGCTAATGAAGGCTTTTACCCATCTTACGAATCTTTTAGAAAAAACAAACTTAACCATGATTTCAAACAGAAAGGAGTGATTTACTCTATCAAAATCATTAGCCATATCTAGTTTGATGGCCATATCTTGTTGATTTTTTTCCATGCTAGAGTGGATAGCTTCCTGAACAATGATAATATTGTCTAGGATCTGGCGCCCTGCAATGAAGTCTCCTTGTGAATTTGAGATGAGTCGGCTCATGATGCTTTTCATTCTAGTTGCAAGGATTTTAGAAAGAATCTTATAAGAGGTGTTGCAGAGGGAAATCGGCTTGAATTAGTCAATTGAGAGGGGGTTTTTTTCCTTTGGGATCAAGGCAAGAAAATATGAATTGGTTGCCCCACTGATTTTGTCTTTCTATCTGGTCCAATTGAGCATTCTTTTCAGATCTTCTTTTATAATTCCCCACGTTGCTCTATAAAAATTTATAGTGAACCCGTCCGATCTAGGCACTTTGTTCGCTTGGAGAGACCATATTGCATTTTGGATATCATATTCCATGATAGGCTTAGAAAGCTCTCTATTTCCAGCGTCAGATATGAGAGTTGGAATACCGAAAAGTAGGTTTCTTGAGCTTCCACATCAGTTTCATATTTTTCAGTGTAAAGGTCGCGGAAGTGGCTGAAGGCATGAATTTTCAACTCTTCTTGACCTGCAATATTACTTCCATTTTTATGTTTGAACAATTTGATAGCATTATGGCTGAGCCGGACCTTGGCTTGCTTGTGAAATTACTCGGTCTTGTTGTCTCCTCCTTTTAGCCACATTTGCCTAGATTTTAGTCTCCGCATTTCTTCTTCATGTCTGGTAGCATTTAGAATTTTTTGATTTAGCTCGTTTTCTTGGCAAAGTGAGAGGGGCGTCATGACATCAAGTTCCATTTTGGAATGGAGATCAGCAAGATCAGATTGGAGATTGCATTTTAAAAGTCCAGGGTTCTTATAAGAATATTTGGCGCAGCCTTTGAGCACATAACAAACTGCTCTAAGTTTGGTTTCCCAAACGAAGCTGGGAGAACCCACGCATCAAGTGTTCCAGGCATTTTGACCTAAATCTAGAAATTTTTTACCTTGCATCCAAAGTGGATTGAAACAGAATGGAATTGGACCAAGGTTGACCGGGGAGGAGAGAGTCAAGGAGATTGGTTTATGATCTGAAGCAATAGAGGGGATAACAAAGGAAGGGAGGAGGAGATAATTTTGAGGGAATGTAGAACTTACTATAAATATATCCATCCTTGCCGCAATATATCCTATTCCAACCCTTTTGTTGTTCCATGTATACTTTCCATTCTTTAATGGAATGTCCAACAGATCCAAATTAGAGATAAGATCCTCCATCCTTTCACCAAACGGATCCCTGACCTTCGTTCCTCCACACTTTTCTTACTGGGATTTGGTTACATTGAAGTCTCCTACAATGATCATATCTTTTCCTCGTAGTTCCCCTTTTAACTTTGGGAGGTCTTCCCAAAAAGATGTCTTATCCCTATAATGAGTTGGCCCATACACATTGCAGATGTAAAGCGTGTTGGAGTTGTCCCTGTCTAGAATTTTGTTGAGAAGCCAATGTTAGCTTTCCTTGGTTGCCTTTATATAGATATTGCTAGAAGTAAGTGTGGCGATACCCCCCGAGGCACCTCTGGAGCTAAGGGAGGAAACATTACACTCTTTCCAAATAATGCAGGCGAGTGCCCTGATCTCTTCTTCCTGCATTTTTGTCTCTTAGATAAGCAAAAGGTCTGGTTTCTCATTTTTTAACATGATTTTGAGTGCTTCAACTTTGTTCGAACCACCCAAACCCCTACAGTTCCAAGAGACTGCTTTCATTATTTTTTAGAAGAATGGGATCCTACTCAGGATTTTCCATCTAATTTAGTCCCTCCTAGATTTTTAGGGATCTGTAGAAGCTTTGTATCCTCCAAGGTTTTTTGTCTTTCCAACTCCAATTCTCTTTCTGCCTCCATTTCTCTATGATATCTTTGGGACTTTCTTCCTCTAGTGTTTGGCAGTGGGACTATATCATGCTCAGCTAGTGTTTCCTGTGAAGGCGGATTCTTTGGGGAAAGAATATGAGGTATGATTTTGCTGCTCCTCACCTTGTTTGCCCAAGATCCTCTAGGGGAAATGTTCCCTTCCATTGCCGAAACGACCTGATCATCTCTGGGAGAAGAAGGGGGGTGACTAGCGGGAGCAAGAAGTTCCTCCACTTCAGATTCAACATGGATGGATACTAGAGCTGGGATTTCACCTTCTTCTAAAGCTAAAGCCTGAAATTGATTGTTGGTTGAGGCTTCTTTTCCTTCTTGAGACTTATCCTTGTTTGTTGCTTCATTTGGTGAGGCTGCTGGTGGGGGAATTTTTCTTTCTTTTTTCACTGGCTGCCATCCTTCCTCTTTGTTTTTCCTTGGAGGTTCTTGAACAGTTTTTGGGAAATTTTTAACGAAGTGACCATATTCATGACATTTCTTGCATTTGAATGGTAACTGCTCGTAATCAACCTTTTGCATATGCTCCCATCCATTCATGAACAGATTTACAATCTATGGAAAACCTTTATCCAAATCTACTTCAACACAAATCCTTGCAAAAGAGAACAAGGGGCCCTTTGGCTCTGCCTTGTCGATATATTTTCCTAGTGAGTTTCCTATAGCTTGAAGGGTTTCATCATTCCAACAATTTAGTGGTAGGTGCAGGAGGCGAACCCAAACCGGTACCGTCGAAGGCACATATTTTTCAGGGTCGAAAGATAAGCTCCATCAGTTTAAATACAGTCCATGGGGACCCATGAAGTAAGGGCCACTTCTAAAAATCAGATCTCTGTCAACTTTGTTTTCGAGCATGAAAGTAAAGAAGCCCTTTCCGCAGAAGCAATGTTGTAGACCTCTAGAGATCAGGGGCATCCAATTTTTGTTGATCCATGTATCCATAGTTTTGGGCATGGGCCAAATACCTATGAACTGTTCGATCAAACCACACTCACTCAAGGCCAGGGCTTTTAGTCTTGAAGCTGCAAACATGATCTGGATTCGTGGGGCGACAACCCTCTTGATGAAGCTCGTATCATAGGAATCTGAGGTAGGGAGAGATGGGGTAGAAGCCACTAGCGCATGGAAAGCTTCATCCAGGAGTCGTCGACGGTCCTCCAGACTCGGGTCTGGAGGAGAATCCATACGATGAAGAGAGCGGAGATGAGGCCTGCCAGCAGCCAGCGCAGGGCTGCCTCACTGGCTCGAACATGGCCATCACCATAGAACCCTAGCGAGATCATGCATGCAGTTGTGCGTGATCTTTAAACCATGTCCTCCTATGATCTTGAAAAGAGCCAGAATGTGTCTTTCCAAGGGCTGTCAATGTTCTTAACATTAATGCTAATAATAATGTTATTAGTGTAATTATTAATATTAATTATATTATTAATATTAACATAGTTAATATTAATGTTATTCATATGTCATATAGTCAC
This sequence comes from Larix kaempferi, assembly GCA_027924585.1. NCBI lineage: Eukaryota > Viridiplantae > Streptophyta > Pinopsida > Pinales > Pinaceae > Larix > Larix kaempferi. The sequence goes on from BSBM01002018.1 coordinate 119,782, forward strand.
AATTAAGAAGCAATAATGTAGAAATAATGTTTCAATATTATGTCAAAAAGTTAAATTCATGAATAATATTTTTATAATATTGCTTCTTAATAATGTATAAGGATTTGGATTTGATCTATAGTCTTTAGGAATTTAATGAACAAATGTTCTATTTTTTTTAAATAGAAAAACATTAAAGAATATTGCATATATGTATCTTTTATCCAACTTAGGCATAGAGCATCATATGGCATTGTAACACAATTAAATAAAAAATAGGTTATATGTATGTTTTGAGATATAATAGAAGTGTAAACTAAAGAACATAAATGTTAGCTTATAAATTAAACCCAAGAGTTAAGTTAGAATAAGAATGTTTAATGTTGCACTATGTTATGAAATCAATATGTTGGTGGACAAATCATATATTATTTTATGGAGATCTATGTTTTATTGTTTGTGACAATTACTTTGTCTAATTTATTTTAATTAACTGAAACTTTTGAAAATTAAATTTATTTTCCATAATTCTTTTAATATAGCATTATAAAAAATTATTTTAATTTTTAAAAATATATATTTTTATTCATATTTATAAAAAATACTTATAATAAAAATATGTATATAATGATAATGAAGTACATATTAGTGATATTATATCCTCCTTCTCATTTAAGTATTATTAGTCCCTGAGGTAGGCAGAGACTATATGTTCTGCTTTTTACTATTAATTTACCTTGCACAAAAGTATTTATAAAATTTGGCTATAATTTATCCAATGTTGAAAGAATTTATTTATTTATTTGTATTTATTTAATAAAATATTTTAATAAGTTGATGAGTTTTATTGGTGGAGAGTGCTTGAAAAGACAATTTTTATCATTGTCATGAATTAAAAAAAATAAAATGAAAATTAAAATAGAACACCACTTGAAACTTGTAAATGTTAACACTTAAATATTTTCTTCATAGGGATCTGGTTGAGTTGAGAAACATCAAGGTTGACACATTTTCAAGCTCGAGCTCTACAAACCTCGAAATTATATTATTTTGTACTATACATAAAAATTAAAATTGATTTGCTAAATTTTTGTAATGTGTATTAAAATATTTTATTAAACAATAATTATTTAATAAAAAATATTAATTAATGTAGAATCATTATTGAATTAAAAATATTGATGTGATAATTTGTATCATTCATTTAACTAAGAATAACTAAGAAATAAAATATAAATATATCAAACTTATATAAATTTTGAAAGTTGTGATATTAGACACTCTAGATAATAAATGTTCTGTTTTAAAGTGATCTGACAAATTACATTACCGCTTTCCTCTGCATGTCTGCATTTGCAGCTTTCCTCTTCATTTGTCTTGTTAGTTTCACATTCCACCTTGCTATATAAGGTTCAGTAAAATATTTACTTAATTGTAATTATTAAATAAAATATCTTAATAGGTGCCCAAGTATTATTAGATGAAAAAGGTTGATTTGACCATTTTTATCATTATTTCAATTAGAAATAAAATAAAAATAGCATCTTACCTTTGTGCTTTGTAATATTTGAGAGTCCATTTGATTTTATTTGTCTGTGTAGCGATTTGCGAATCAATTCTAGCCACCACGTGGCACAAACGGAGGTGACCACCGCATGCAAGATGTGAATACTGCATGGATTTGAGCTAAGACGCTTAATTCCATCCACCTCTGTGTAGAGATGGAGCTGCAGTTCGCCCACAGTGAGAAACCAGCGCAGGTGGGACCTGTGGGAGCCTGGAGGAGATCGTTGAATACCTCTACCGCGCGAGCTTTTCCTGTGATGCTCAGTGAATCATGCATCAATATAGCCAGTGAGAAGCTATATTGTACTCGTGGTTAAGGTGATTTTATTTTGATATTCATATAGATGAATTATTTTTTGTTCTTCAAATGAAAAAATAATTTGTTGTTATCTTGACAACTTTAACTGTCTTCAGTTGAAGTGTCTCATTCTTCAGGTTGCAAATCAAGGATTTGATCTATGAAGCTCCAATCGTTTTTTTTAATTACTACATTTTAGTTTCCTGCAAACAAGCACTCGTTCAAGTTCTCTTGAAATTTGTTGTCGCCAAGAATACTGTGGATCTCCATGTCATGGGGAATCCAGGATAATTATAGACTAGATAGCTGGTAACTCTTCTTAAATGTCTTAAATATAGATTGTTGGAAGTCCAGACACGAATTCTTGCAGGATACTTTTCAATCCATTTCCTTCATGCATATATTTCATGAACTAAACCCTGAAGTCGATACTTTGGAAAAGGAGGATTTGGGGTTAGAGGTTGGGTCATTATATTTGCGGAATATGTGTACTGGTCGTGGATGGGTCACTTATCTCCAGGGGCTCATTTTATGCATTTTGACAACAAACGATGCTATGTCTTCCCTTGGTGCTAAATTGTTTCCCTATTTTGTGATGGTTATTTTTCTTTGGGAGGATAGTTATGATTCAATTAACTCCCATAGTTTCCCTATGCATTTCATGGAGTCGTGAGGTATCGAAATGATAAATTACTCATTTGATATGGAGTTGCAAAGCTAAATCTGTTGTTTGGATCAGACTCCAGTGAAGTTTATCTTTGTTGTATGGTGAAGCATACATGTCGGTATTGGCTTCAATGTGTTTTTTTTTCAACTTATTTTGTGTTATCGATGTTGGGCAGTTCCAATCGGTTAAATATAACAACTGTTGTTCCTTATGTTGTTTTTCTGGGTCGTCATACTAAGCGGAGGTTATGCCCATTGCCGACGAACTGTTTTGAATTTTCTGGAGATAAGTTTTTTCCTGTATCTTTTGGGATCTGATGAATCGGTGATCAGTTACTATAACTGAGTATGTTAACTGGTGTGGTTTTATTGTATATTTCAAGAATTTGAATAACAGATATACTTATTTTTCCACTGAAAAAACAGACTTCGCTTGCCTTTGACTGTAAAATACTTGCACTAGTTCAACTTCCATTTCCTTTGACTGTAAAATACTTTTATTTCTCTCTGTACTAAAATAGTCTATGATCAACTGACCAGATGAGAATATATCAACTTCACATATGAACCCATGCCCTGTTTGCAAGATTGTTTTCCTGTTCTTTTTGGATAGGAAACAAAACTTAAATATAATGAAGAATGAAAATTCGTCACAGCTCTTCTCATTATATCGATCAATGATAATACCTTCAGAGTTCCCTCTCTTTTTCGGATTGACTGCAATTATATTGATCTGATCAGCTAAAGAACTTGAAAGCAAGTGGTTTTGTCTTTTAAGGGTACTACTGTCAATGTTAAGAAGTTTAAACTTTCTCAACTATTTCTGACATGAAAATATATATATATATAGTCTGAACATATTTGTTTACGCCATTCCTGCCATTTTTTGGAATGTTCTTTAAGAAACTTTCCCTTAAAGATTGTACCACAAAGAGTGGAATTTCTTCAGCTTGGAGGCCAAGTCTAAGGGGTAACTATTGTACCTAAATCCCAGGGGCTTGCATCCAATGCTCTGTTGGCATTCCTACTGTTTTAGTAGCAATATTAAATTATTAATTAAGTAGGGTTGCATCACTTATGAGTTATTCCCTAATTTATTTAGGGTCTTTTTTTCTTCAATTTGATTGGGGATGACAAAAGTATTTTGACTGCGGAGTAGAAATTTGGATTTTTTTCTACTGGTATATGTTATTATGTGCAGGAAACATAGTCCTCAGTTTTCTAAAGCACGTTTGAAGCTGATGAATGCAAGTACCCACATACTAGTCCAATCCCCATTCCAGAAATGAGCCATAATGAACTAAGATGCTTGCTAGAGTTCTTATACAGTGGGAACATCTCAGAGGAGAGTATTGAAAAACGCAATCACGTGTTGTTAATAGCAGCTGACAAATATGGCATGCCTTTCTTAAGTAAAATTTGTGAGGCTCACATTTCAAATTCTATCAACCCCTCAAATGTTTTGGATGTTCTTGAGCTAGCAATAGTGTGCCTTGCTACTGTTTTGAAAGAAATAGTCGTAAATACAATTATAAAACATCCTGATGAAATTATCTTGACTGAAAAGTATGAAGATTTTGCTTTGAGGAATGCACTTCTTTCAGTAGAAATTACAAAGGCATTGTTTAAAGACATCAAGGGTAAAGCAAGAATCCAAACACAAAATTATTTGAAGCTTTATCTATTTTAAATCTACTCTCATCGCTAAGTTATTTTTGCAAATGAATGTGACATTTTCAGCTATGGATAAGCTTCACAGAATCTCAGTACGAGTGGAGAGTGTATTTCATACTGATGAAGCTTTCACTGAGTCTATAGTTTCATGGTTGCATCCATCATCCAATGCCCTTCAAACGACCTTCTTTTGGGGGATACCTTCCCTTTGTTGCCTATAATATTGAAGATTGGTATTATCTATTCATCATTTCATTTCAACATGCGCCAAGCACGAGATAGAATAAGATCTACAACAGATGATGTTGTGTATACATGGGTTCCATTGCAGAATACCACAATTTTAAGTTTTCCAGGCCATAATTTTATCACCCCACGTAGGTTGGGGGATTTCCACCCTTTTATTCAGGGAAAACCGCGCTCACAGAAAACACTGATAATTCAGCTTATAGTGCAGTTGATCGAAGTTTATTTACCCCCTCTGCGAATTAATAACTTAAGTGGTGCGAATAATGACACGAATATATGGGTTTTCAACGGGGTCTCTCCTTTCATATTTAACGAAGAATGGCAGAAGGAATCCCACATCAATAATACGCTTAGAGGATTGCTTGTAGAATTATACTTTTTATTGTTCTTGTATAATTTCAAGAATTTAGTGCTCGTGTAATTTGAATCATCCATCGAAGACATCGTGATATCTGTGTCTCCCAAGTCAAACTTTTCACCTTTGTCAATCAATTTCTATATCAAAACTAAATATTTATAACATTCTCAATAATGTTGCAATGATCAAATCTTTGAACGCCATAAATATAGACCGACATCTGTTTCAACCTTTTGCAGACCAGTCATGCTTTAGCATGTCTTTATTGAAAGACCGATTTTTATAAATGTTCCATGAATTTGAAGCTAACTTAAATTCTTAAGAACTATTCAATTCAAGATCACATCGTACATAGTAGAGTTTGAAATAAATTATTTAGATTAATCCATAAGTGCATCCTGAATGAAGAGTAAATCGCAAGCCAATGACAAAAATATAAGTGCATACATCATGAAACTTAACTTTTGAAGAAGCAGAAAATCCAAAGTACATTCAAATTCATTAATATAGGGAATTAAATTAAAATGGAACCCATTCAATAAGAAAGAAAGGATATCAAATAGACATTTATGTGGTGATTCTAGCGATACAGGTTGTTTCTTCCAAAATATCGTTGTCACTTATTACCTGTTGTTTCTAGTAGGCACAACGTCAATTTCAATCTGGTTGCAAGACTTTTTATTTTGTGTGAGGGAAAGAGTTTAAACATTATTATGCTCTTATTAAAAACCCATGATCTCATCTTAGCTTGAGAGGTCCACACTGACTTCTCATGAGTGGCAGTTGCAAGCTTCATGCCTGGAAAAAAAAAAATATAAAAACAAGCATGGCTAACTCCATCAAGGCTTAGAAAGAATTGTAAAACTTCCCACCATGTTTAACTGACATAACTTGTAAATTTTTTAGGAAATAACCATTCTCATGGCTTAGTTCAGTAACATGCTAAAGTAACCAAGCAATGGCTGAGTTAATCAGGGTTTAAAAGAAGAATATTATAACTCGCCACCCTATGGCAGGTGCGTTGGAATTTCTTGAAGAAAGAAGCAACTATCATGACTTAGTTTGGTAACAACTTATAAGTGAAAATAAATTACTCTGATTTTGTGGGATTCAAGAATTGAGCTACGTTTTTACAACTTTTTTGCAAAACTCACAATGAGAAGAGAGAGCATATATTCATACAAGCATCTAGTCCAATTGCCCCAACAGCTAGTCCACTGGAATTAAAAAAGAAAGCCAAACTTCTGGGAACTGGAATTAAAAAAGAAAGCCAAACTGCTGGGAACATTGCATACATTTAGCTAAGCCTTTAGGGCACAAGAATACAAAATGTTACAACACTGTGATGATAACATTTATTCATTGATTACATTGACCTGCACTATATGATTCACTCATCACTCCATATTTTGCAATATTTTTAAAATGAATTAAGAATATATAGTTATTAAAATTAATGGTTGTTGAGCTTGCACTGTTCTTTATCCTACTCAATAAAGAGTCATAATATGAAGCTTATCTGCCGAAGGCCGTAATTGATGGATACTATCACTAACTTAGAAAGTGTCAATGGATGTTGTGCTTTGACTTTTGTTTTTTGAAATTTTTGAATGTCGTGGAAAAGTTGGGAATTAGGTGTAGAGTTAGATGCTTTGAAATATAAATATTTGATTTTGATTTTGATTTTTATATTTTTAAATATTTATTAAAATGATTTTAAATTTTTTATTTTTTAATATCATTTTTATATTGAGATGTTTTTTGTGTTTATTGAATATAAATTAATTAAAATTTTAATATAAAAAAGATATAGCTTTTAGTCTTTTTAATTAAGTTTTTTAATTTTGTACTTTGTACTTAAACACATAAACACATATACTATAGTGTTAAGTACATAGGTTATATAGGATTTTAGTAGTAAATATTTTGTAATTCAATACATAGATTATATAGAATTTTAGTAGTAAATATTTTGTAATTCAATGTTTACTAAATAAATAATTTGTGTATTAAAGTGTTTAGATATTGAATAAAAACTTATTTTTACATTTCAAACATCAAAATGATAGCTATTTTTATTACTTGAATTAATTACTTTGTATTTTAAATAAAAAAACATATTATTATTATTTTTGTTTTATATTTAGTATTCATTTATAGATTGGATATTTATTGATATTATTATTTTTTTTATTTAAATGTTAAGTAAGTTATTCATATTTAATATTAATAAATATTAATTTACTTATTATTGTTTTTATATTTTATAAGGGAGGAAATAAGTTGTATGTAACTCTTGTTTTAAAAAGAATTAAAATACTTGATTTACAATCAAATTTATATATATTGTTTTAGAAATAATTGTAAAAAAGAATTTTAATATTTAATATTTTAAAGGATAAAAAAAATATTCATAAAGAAAAATAATCTTTATTTATTTTACGATATAGATTTTATCCATTTTTAAGTTTTATTTTTATTTGATAAAGAAAAATAGATATAATCCAATCCATAAATTTGGAGGAAATTTATATCTTTTTTTATGATAAAATAAAAATTAATATATATATTTTTTATTATAAACTTGTTATTATATCTCAAAATTAAATATAAACTATTTATTCTTTATTTATGAGCTAACATTTATATTCTTTAGTTTACACTTTTATTGTATCTTAAAACATATATATAACTTATTTTTGTTTTAATTGTGTGAGAATGCTATATGATGTTTTATGTCTAAGTCGTATAAAAGATAGGTATATAATTCTATTTAATGTTTTTTTATTTAATTTTAATGTTATGTTTTTAGGATATGGATTTTATTTATTTTTAAGTTTTATCTTTCTTTGATATAGGGATATGGATATGATCTATTCTATAATTTTGTTTTTTCTATTTAATTTTAATGTTATGTTTTTAGGATATGGATTTTATTCATTTTTAAGTTTTATCTTTTTTTGATATAGGGATATGGATATGATCTATTCCATAATTTTGGAGGGAATTTTTATCAATTTTTTATTTATTTTTTAATGATAAAATTAAAAAAAAGAATAAATATATATATATATATATATAAACTTGTGATTGAGATTGATATCTTTTTATAAAATAATATTACTTAAAAATAGAGTTGGAAATTGAAAACAAATTCACCTTTAATTATGAATATTAAAAAATTGTGAATGTATTTATAGTATGGTTCTATTTGAAGGATCTCGATTATTTTGGCAAAGCTCTTATTGGGAAATAGCTTTGGTTGTTTCTGACTAAGAGGGGTAAGTGGCAGTCAGTTTTAATTGCTAAATATTTGAAATCAGAATTGGTTTTGGAGTGGATAAGGAATCCAGTTAAGAAGGGAAAGAATGGCTCTCTAGTATGGAAGTCTATGGTGGGAGCGTTTTCTATTATTGGGGAGCATCTGGCGTCGGCTGTGGGGGATGGTAATCAAATCTTAGTAGGGAAGGATAAGGTGGTGGGGGCAAGGAATTGTATACCTGTAGAACTTGTGCACCTATTGACTGTACGGGGTTTTAAGACCCTGAAGGATGTGGCTAGCAGGGCTTTGGGAGGGCTTACTCAAAGATGGCTGACGTGTTTGAGTTGGGCCTTTCGGAGCGGTGAGCAGAGGATTGGAATAGGTGGATTAATGATATGAACCAGGGATTCACTCGATTGAGGGAGGAGCCTGATCAGCTTGTTTGGACAGGGAATCAGGAGGGGGAAGCTATGTGGTTAAATTAGCTTAAAGCTTTTCTGATACTTGGATATTTCACTTGTTTGCTGGTGGTGGAAAACAGTTTGGAAGACGAAGGCTCCAATGAAGATGAAGGTTTTAATGTGGCTCATTCTGAATGGTAAAGTCCTCACTTAGGATAAATTGACGAAGAGGAATGTTATCGAGCCTATGTGGTGCAGTTTATGCCATCAAGCAGGAGAGACGATTGACCATTTGTTCATGGACTGCTCCTTTTCGATAAGGGTTTGGCAAGGAATGGAGGATTTGATTAAGCGAGACCATCTCTGGGAGGCAGTGACGTTGGAAGAGAACCTTAAAACTTGGTATTCTCTCAAGGACCTTAAACAGTTCCGCTGTATTCCATACTTGGTAATGTGGCAGATTTGGTTGGCACGAAACACTGCAATTTTTTATAATAAGCAGCTTCCGGCCTTTGTTGTAATTGCAAGAGTGCAGGGGCTTTACAAGTTCTTTTTCACTCTGGATAAGCCTTTTGTTCCTAGGGTAATTAAATCAGTCGACTATGACGAGGAATCAGCAGGATTTTTCGATGGGGCATGTATGAAAGAAGAAGGGGAGGAATATTTTTTTTGGCTGGATGGGGGGAGTATCAGCTTTAAAGCGAATAGCGGAGTAGGAACTAACAATCGGGCAGAGGGAATGGCTCTCAGGCTACTACTGGTTTTTGCCAAAGAAGAACATGTCACTTCGTTTCATGTCTTTGGGGATTCTGATTTATGGATAAAAGCTTTGAGGGGGTTTCAGCATATCAATAATCTGCTGATGAAAGGAATAGAACAACAGGTGGATATCTTAAAAGAGTCCTCCGAAGCTATTAGTTTTAGCCATGTGTACCGAGAACAAAATAATACAGCAGATCTATTATACAAGGAACGAATGCGTTTTCCAGTGGGACCTTGCGAAAAGATTACATGCAGGGGAGGCCATCGGGAGTCTGAAGTCTTCTCACTGGCACTCTATTAAGAATTAACGGTACTTAACTTGCTTTGTTTAGTGGCTGAATAGCTCAGTTCGTGACAGAAATGTACTGTGGATGACAGACAAAATGCTCTGTTCGGCAGAGGTGATCTCTTCATTGTTTGCAAATGCACATTGAAGAATAGAATTTAGAAACTCTTTGTGGCTGACAGACAGTAGCGAGGTCTGCAATCTGTAGCAACATTAAAAAATGGGGAGACAGAGAGATCTACAATCTGTAGCACATGGAAGACCAGTTTGAAAATGCTCTATCAGCGGAGGTTTTTTCATTTTGTATTGAGTAATAAGTTTCAGAATTATCAATTTGGTGAGACAGTCCTTATAAGGGACCTGTATAATGTAATTTTAAATATTTTGGATTCAATAGATTATGTGATTATGTATTTTTTCTGTGGAAAAAAAAAAAGTAAAGTAACATTGTCAAGGTAATCTAGTTATCATTTTTTTTTATAAAATCACAATTTGTAATTATTAAAGTTTCTTTAAAAAAAATTAACTATAGATTAAAATAATAACAATTTTTTAACATTGTCCAAACTATATTTAATTAAACTATATTTTAATGATCTTTCATGAGTGAAAATACCATTTTTATATTTTTTTTCATTGTCATAAAAAAATATAAATATAGATTGAAAATTATTACATTTTCTTATCAACTAAAATTATATTGTCTTATCATTCAAAATTAATGTTATCTTAATTAATTTAAGTAACATCAATATATATATGTTTATTTTTTTTAAAACACTAATATATATGTTATAGAATGTACAACTTGGATGTATAACTACATAACAAAATTTTATGTTCACAACTATTACAAATTCAAATTCAATAAAATATAAATATTACTATACTTATTCAAATTTACTATATTTATTCAAATATTAGGTTTACAAATTCAAAGTCAATAACATATAGAATTCCTATGCTCATATTAAGAGTAAGAGACACTCATATTAAGAGTGAGGGAAGCTATGGATTATTGGTGATTAAGGGTAAAAAAACACTTTAAAATTTCAATGTATTTGAAGAATAAGATTGTCCATGAAAAGTATTTTATTCATAAAATTCCAATCCTGTTTTCATGTAATTTTTTACTGTAAGGTTGTAATAAGTTTAAGTGAATGTAACCAATGTAACTGTAAATGTTACAATATAACATATAATAGAGTTATGCAAAATATTAAAATTAAAATTAATAATAATATTATTACTATTATTTTTCAATTGTTATTTACCAATATAATGCGATGGATGAAGGCATGTGGGGTTCAGACTGATCCAAGTCAAATGCCATCAAACGTGACTCACATGAATCGATCGCACCTAATGCGGACACCAAGGATTTTCATTGCACTGGTAAATTTTTTAGAACTTCCAAGGCAGACATCACGATGGGGGATTGGACCAAATCATACACAATGTTATAGTTGAGAGTAACGCAAGCATCGGGATTATTTGTAATGTGATGCAAAGGAAATTTAGGAGCTTTGGGGGCCCCAACAATCAACGATGGAGGAAGGCGTAAAGACTAGTCTACGGGGGTATATGTGGCAACCTTATCTACGGGTATGGTCTCGGTAGTTGAACCATATTGATTACGATGAGTCTACAGGTTGACTTTGGAAGAAGACATCATTAAGAGGTGGTGGAATCTTAACTCGGGTATCTAAATCGAGGATGCAATGCACGTAACCAGTGGTTGTGTGGTGAAAACCCCTTGCGTGGTAAAGGTATTTTGCAACACCATCCGCTATGTAACTGGATATGGTGGATTAGGTTGCGCATGCGGGGAAGTAGTGGCTTCCTGACGTTTAGCCTCATCCCATAGCTGACGGTATTTTTTCAAATGGGGGAAATGATGCGTATAGTGTCCATAGACATTGTAGAAAGAGCATGGGTGGTTTGTTCGTAACGAGGGGTTCTTTCCTTGCTTGGGTGGTTGATTGGGGTTTTAATTGGAAATATTTGCACCATTATTACCCAGAGGGTTAGGATTTTTTCGACCCCCTACCTAGTGTTGGTTGTAACCATGGTTCTTTCCTTGTCTCTGATTGGGTTTCCCTTGCCAATTCTAGGGGCCTGGTTGGGTCTGATCCTGGTTCTGTTGGGAATAAACTCTCCCTTATGGAACATGAGGATTTTGAGGTTGGGCAGGTGCAGGATCTACTGGTGGCATGCCAGGGCAGGGTTAATAAGATTTGGGCACTAGAGGGGGAGCATACCCTTGCGAATTGTTATTGAAACCAGGTGTCACATAAGTGGTTCCATGGATATGGGGAGTTGAGGATGGAGGAGCATACGATGGCGTCACTCTGGAGTGAGTCATTGTGCGTGAGAGATCAGGGCCACAACTCATCATTGGTTGTGCAATATTAGGGGTTGGATTATATGTGGGAGTCAGTGAAGGGAGAAAAGGCACATATGGCTTGATGGTAGATGTGATGTGACTGATGACTCCATCAGCATCATGGGATACCCTCGGCGTATCTTTACGAAAGGCATCAAGCAGAATAATATATAGATAGCCTGACTGAGCATAGATAAGGTCAAACTGATGTGCTTTGAGGATGGCCTCTTCTTCGGTTTGGGGATGTTCTAATGCCACATCCTTAGCGATGCTTGGGATGAGATACTTCAGGAGTAAATCTAAGAATATGCGGTCGTCGAATTTGATCTTGCATAAACTTCGACGTCTACGCAACTCATGGATATGGTCCATGATATGGGTGGTTGTAGTCTGTCTACAATAAAGAAGGATCTCAACACCAATGTCATAATGAATTGGTAACTAGAAGAACTGCAGGAAATTCGAGGCTAGGAATGCGGGATGCACCCCATGGGGATAATCGATTTACCACTTGGCTATAGAATTGGTAAAGGTTCGTTGCAACAGGAGTAGTCAAATAGAGTAATCCACTATGGATTCAGAGGAACACCACAAGTGGAAGGACATAATATGACTATGAGGGTCCTCTCCAACGTTCCCATTGAACTTAGGGATGTTTAAGGGAGCTTGGTAGGCATAGGAGTCCACGTAGTTCATGCCAAATAGGTTCGTTAGTCAATCTAGCAAGGTTAGGAAGGTTGATACTGGCCATGAATGGAAAAATGGAAGTAGGATGTGACATGGTGGAGCCAACATGTATGTTCACCATAGAGGTGATCGTGGGACCACCTCCACCAATGTGTGGAGCAACAATCGTCGTCATGAGGGGGATTGTAGAACCAACGACAGGGGTTAGTGTAACCTAGGAGGAGCGAGTGCCCTTGGGAATAAATCCAGTTACTGGAGGGACTGTGGTCATGGTGGTAGGACCACTGCCGAAAGGAATGGATCTAGTAGCGGTATGGACTATGGTCAGGGGAGTGGGACCACTACCCACGGGTGTGTACCCAGTAATTATATGTAATACAATGGTGGTTTTAGGTCCAATGTTGCTGGGAATAGTGGTTCCCATGGATCCAACGACCGAAATACTTGTTGTGGTGGTTGTAGGGACACTACTGCGCCCACCACCAACGATCCCTCCATAAAATGGGTTTGGATTCATGTCATCCACAGGGATGTGTAGGGGCGAATTTATGGGTGGCTCTAACTGGGAGGATTCGAAAGTGAAATAAGGTTCCTCGGGAAAAATTTCTGAAGACGCGAAAGTGCACAAGAGTGGTGCATGATGAGTGGGTTCCAGTGGACTGTGATGTGGCAACTGAACCTGTATTCTACAAGAGTATATCAAGGATAAATGATTATAAGTGTGTAATTTCTGAAGGGGTGTGGTAAAAAATATGCTCAAAAATTCCAATGCAACCGAGTGTGCAAGGGGAGAGCTCTCAATAAAAAGGGCACTTAGGCCAAAAAGCAATCTTGAAAAACCTACTGCATCTATGTGCTACAACAAGTGAGTGGAAACAAAGTGGTCAGAAAACCAACAAGCAGGATTACCTATCAAAAGAAACTAACCCACTAACCTATGGGGTATGGGTGCAAGCATCCTCCTAGCTAATAGATGGAAGCCCACACAAATTGTATCCTCTGTAGGGTGATGAAATTTGCAATTAGATGATATCAAATGGAAGACCAAAATGGATAAGGGATATCCATCTACCGAGAGGGATCATGGGAAAAAGAGCCCTAGAAAATAATAGCAACTAAGATACCTCAATCAAACCATGTCTCGAAAGGTGTCCCACAGCTTCATTCCTTTGGTCGTTGCACACTCGGTATGGTATCCAGCATGCACAATGAGGACCATGAGTTGGTGTCCTTCGGTATAGAGTGGAGAGAAACATTCCACTCAAACCTATGGAACCAATATTTCCACTTTCCTGCCTAAAGGAGAGACACCTCGACAAATTGGTGTCAACCATGCTAATCAAATAGGATTTTGGTACCCTAGAGGACAAAAACTATGTATCAGATGTAAGTGAAAAAGGGGTGTTGTTTGGATGCCTAATCCCAGTGCCCTACCTAGCTACCAGATTCTTTCAATCTTCAAGTGAGGTTGTATGTGTGTGTTTGATTAAGATAAGTTTTAGGCTCGGCTTGGGGTTATGGACCAAGCGTTTATAATTAAGGTGTGCTCTTGTGTGCTTATGTCATGAGTAACTAGAAAATAGATACTACAAATAAAAATGGATCAATAGAAATAAACTTTTCTTTTGATTTTCAATGAAAATAAAACATCTAAATTCTAATGTATTCAAGCACTACTTTAACCAAACAACTTGTTGAAATGAAAAATGAAAATGCAAAGGATCTATATGGTTGTTCACAACATGCAGCAACCAAAGTAAGACAAAGGGATACAAAGTGGTCATGAAGGAGAGATCCAAACAAGTTCTGCATCAAGCAAATAGAAGGAAAGGGTTATGCAAACAAGATTTTGGATCTCAAAGAATGGACTGCAAAGGGAAGAAACTGAACAGGGGGGTCAAGATGATGAAAAAAGAAAAAACCAGGTGTAGGTTGCATCTGTCATGAGCAGAGTCGTGACTTAGGGTGCAGTAAATTGAAAAACAGTCACGACGGGGGCTACAAAACTCAAAATAGGATGGGGCACGCTTTTTAGGGAGAAAAGCACAACCTGGGGCACACTTTTTGGGGAGAAAAGAGCGACCTAGGGTGTGACTTACCGAGGAGAAGTCACGACCTAGCCTTGAAGAGGCAGATTGCGCTTCTCGAAGGAAAAATCACAACATGGGCTGCGAAACAGGGCCCAACATATGCAACCTGAGCTATTTTCTTTTTAAACGCACTGCATTGGAAGGGGGAAAACTTGCAAGTACCGACCAGTTTCCTATTCCAGAGTTGACAGAAAGTGTCAAATGGATCTAATAACAGAAGTAAATGGCCATGCAACTAAAAAAACAAAAATGCAAAACTTGAAAAATCCACTAGCCTAACCAAACCACAAATCGATGGAGATCGACCTACTTGGAGTCACCAAAACTATAGCTAGGTTATTCACACTAGCTAGTGCATAAATGCACCTACTAAGACTTGTGGAAATCTTAGTAATAGTTCAAAAATGGTGGCACATGCATGTAGTAAAAAACGATCAACAACAGTAAATAAAAATTGAACTAGATGATTGGCATATGCAAAAAACAAAACAGAGCTAAATTATTTTTCATTCTTTCACACACATGACAGAGTTAGGAAACAAATTTGATTTTATCTCATAAAAATGAAAAAATACAATGGTGAGAGTTACTTCAAATAGAGTGAGTAGAGGGCCCTTGCAGAAGATTGAAGCAATGAGTCCTTGGTCTCCAAGTACCTTTGGGTTGTTCTCCACATAAGTGTCACTACAGGCGGTCAAAACTCACAATGGGTGAAACCAAAAGTCAAATGGGGGTTTCAAGGGTTTCTAGTGAAATTTCGACAGAGTGACGGTAAGGTAACAAGTGAATTGTGAATAATGTGGTCCTTCACCATATATTTATAGAAATATTTTCCCTACGTTTTCTTTCCCATGGTATTACGAAAACCACAGTATTGGATCTTGGTTTTGGGTGGCAGTTTTAGGGTTTTACATCCTTTTCTATTTCATTTTTTTGCATTTTTTGGGAGGGGATTTTCCCTATTTTGGGGGATTTCTTTTCTTTTTGGGAAGGAATAAATCCATTTTCCCCTAATTTGGAAAGGGAAATAATAATTATGAGCCAAATTATTTGTGGGTTTTGACTTAGGCTTTGTTGGTTAGTGAAGGATTTTATGGGGAAAAATAAAGAATGCAATGATATCACTATGGAATGAACATGGTGAGGAATTTTTCAGTGTTAAGAACCTCCTAGGAAGAAACACATGTTCTTAACCATTAGGCCCACTTAGGCTTAATTTATAAGGCTTCACCATGTAGGAAATATTATAGCATGAGAGTTCATTTTGGGGGATTTAATACTTTACAAATGGAAGCAATATATTAGCTAGTATATAGGGATCAAGGGGTATTTTTTATATATTAAAAAATATATAGATATTAGGGGGGATTATAATTGTGTATCTAGGGGGTTTGAATAGAATATTGAGTGGTTTGAATAGATAATTTATGTTTAATGTTGTTGTGACTTTGAATCTATGAAGTTAGATTAGTATTTGGATAGATATGATCTATGCGTGAAGGTGGTGTGAATCTGATTGTATTTGCGTTCAGAGTAATGTTTGAATATGTATGATCTATGACTGAAGGTGGTATAAAGTTGATTGGAATGAATATATATGAAGTAAACCTGTGTTTAGGGTGTTGTTCCCCATCTTAAAATATCTTCTCTCACTAAGATTTCACATCGCAGATTGCAAGGTTTCTAGAGGTTCCAATAGTTGTGTCATGTCACTATACTAGGGGTAAAAATAAAAATAAAAGGGTACTAAAAATGTCATGGAAAAATGGATACCTATGATATGTAATAAAAATAGAGCGTTTTTCAATAGGAAATGTGTATTGAATGGGATTTAATAAAATGATTTTTGGAAACATTCTTTAATATCTAATGAAATTAGGATGTTTTTTAATATTTTACAAAAGATTCACAAATTGAACCCAATCACTATTCAACCCATTTTAATACAAAAATATATAATAAATTTATTTATTACTTTTTATAAATTATATACTATGAGTTAATGGTTTAACATATTAAATATTAAGGTATTCATTTAATAATGCATTTGTGATTAGTGACTTGGGATTCTAGTTAGTGAAATAAAACTTAATAGATTGATAATAAATAATTAATAAATTAAAGATTAATAATTAAAAAATAAATGTTAATAAATTAATAATAAAGTAGTTATATATATATATATATACAGAGAGAGAGAGAGAGATGATTGAGGGGGAGCTCGGATGGCGCTTTGCGGAGAATCAGTAACCAACTCTTTAGTCGAAGGTCGAAGTTTTTCGCGATGAAGATTTTACCGTTTCCCCTTTTTCCCCGTCCGTTCCCTCCTTCCATGTCCCAGACCTAGCGCGGTTACATGTGCCCCCATTTCCTGTTATGTACCTCGCCACCTTTTTCTCCCCCTTCCTCCAGTGCATAAAATGTACACAGATGAGGTGGATTACGAAAAAATATCCTTCGCGGGGACCTATCTTTTCAAGAGATGATGAATTTAAGTGCCGAAAGGAAAGGACAAGTGAGTTGACGGATCACCTATAGATGCGTACTCCGATTAATGAACAGGATTCAATACCCTCACTTGAAAATCATGGCTTTGGTATGCCATCCTTCGTCATAGCGAAAGGAGTTCGATGTAAGAAAGGAGCCCAAGCTACAAAGGTGGCGGCCTCTCTCGTGGTTGGGAAGGAAATTGGAATTGAGGAGGTGCTTGACTATCTTTCTTCTGCACTGGTGGGCACATTTTGTGGTAAGTTCATCAATGAACCAGCCCTACATTCCTGGATGGATTCAAACTGGAAGGATGTTATTGAACAATTTCCCACTTTCCACATTCTGTCGCGAGGATGGATCCTATTCAGACTGCATTCTGAACTTGACAAACAATGCTTACTTAACCGAAATTGGAGCTGGGGACCTTCAAGAATAATTATGAAAGAATGGCAAGTTGATTTTGATGCCAAGAGGGAACCCTAAAATGTCCAACAGGTTTGGGTCATTCTTCCTGGGTTTCCAATGATGTTTTGGCAAAAAATGGTTTCTCGAAGCTATTGGAGGGAAGCTAGGCTGCTTCATTTCGCTGGAAGAGAACTGTGAGTCCAAGGTTGATAGAATATGCATGAAAATTCTGGTAGAGATGGATATCCGTGGAGGTGTTTATGAGGAATTAAAGATTGAAATGTTTGGGAGTATTTGGAACAAGAGCCTTGATTATTGGAAAATCTCCTTTAGGTGTTCTGGGTGCAGAGAGGTAGGGAATTTGGCTCGATATTTCCCGTCTCCCATATATCCTCATAAGGGGGAAAAAGTCCGGTTCAAGAAGCAGAAGGTTGATGTTGAGCATGAAAGAAACGGTGTGGATACCGTTCATCATGAAACAAGTGCAGTTGAAACAATTGCTATGTCGCTAGAAAAATCCTTGCAGTTGGAAAACAAGCCCAGAGAAGACATTAACTGCTCTGCGTCTTCTTCTGGTAAGTTTGACACCTCATTCCCTATTACTCCTCCTTCCGCTTTTCCTTTTGTTGGTACTTCTGATGGAGTGTTCGTTCTTTCAGTCTCCCCTCGTTTACCTAACCCCTCTTTGCACACATCTCCTCCTCCGAAAAAAACAAAGGAAGTTCCCTTATCTTCTACACCTAATTCTTTCTCTAAGCTAATTCTGCCGAAAATTTACAATACGCGGTCCAGAGTGGCCTCCCTGGAAAAACATGTTGAAGTGGTAGTTGGTGGTTTGGATTTGGACCCAGAACCTAAAATTACCCTGGGAAGGAAGTCACTATTGTCAAAGGCTAAGAAGCAAGAAATTTTGGAGATAAAAGCAAGTAAGCAGTCTACTATCAATGGGGCCCTTAGAGAGGGTAAAGTCGAGCTCAAGGTTTCTTAATGTTGTGTATCTATTTCAATGCAAGGGGGTTAGCCCCCCTCAAAACGAAATGCCCTCAAAAGGGTGATAAACACCCTGAAATCATCAGTAATCCTTACTCAGGAAACTATGTCAAATGGTACAAAAGCCCAGGAAATCCTCAATCATTGGTTAAAAGACTGGTCTTTTGATTTATTGTATGCGGATGGTCATTCTGGAGGTTTATTATCTACTCGGAACCCATATTTAGTGAAAGTTTATTTTTTAAATATGACTCATTCCTCGAGACTGTTTTGAAGGACTCTTCCACAGTTCTTACCTTCACCTTTCTTAATGTTTATGGACCTTTTATTAAATGTTGAGATTTATAGGAAAATTTTTCTGCTTTAGGGATTTGGGAGGCACAAATTTGATCTTGGGTGGAGATCTTAATCTCACAATATTCGAAAGAGAAATATGGGCTAAAATCGCAAGGCCTGATTCTTTAAGCAACTATTTCATCTCGCTTTTTAATCCAATAATCTTGTCGATGTCATCCCTTGCAAGCTTGAACCTACCTGGCGTAATAGGAGAAGCGGGGGACAGAGCAATATCGAAAAGGATGGATATATTTTTAGTCTCAGAACACATCCTAGCTGGGCATCTCTTGGTTTCTTCATGGGTAGAGGAAGGTGGCCTTTCAGATCATCATCCCATCCTCTTGTCAATTGCCTTTCAAGACAAAAAGTCGAAATCCCCCTTCAAATTCAATCCTATTTAGCTCAAGGAATAAAGTTACTTGAATTTGATAAAGGATAGTTGGGCTCCAGTGAACCCTTCTTCTCAGGACTCATGCATGAAACAATTAATGGACAATCTAGCTAAAGCGAAACAAGCTTCTAAAAGTTGGGCTAAATTATACAATGAAAATCATCAAGCTTGGTTAAAATAAGTGGAAGCAGACATCTAAGACCTTTATAAAAATAACCTTCCCGGGGGTTTTTCTTCAGAGGAGCTGGAAAAATTGAAGTCTTATGAATTCATTCAATCATAACTTCTTGCAAAAGAAGAATCCTTGTGGAGACTCAAGAGTAGAGCAGTTTAGATTGTTGAAGGGGACAATAATACTAAATTTTTTCATCGTTTTGCCTCCTATCAATGTAATTTAAACACAATAGATGAAATTCATAATGATCAAGGCACGATGGTGTCTTCGTTCAAGGAAAAAAATGAGGTAGAGGTTTCTTTCTTCAACTCTCTTTTTAAAGAAAGGGAGGGTTGCCACATTCAATAAATTTTACAAGTCCTCAAACTCTTCCCAAAATCTATTACAGATGAAATGAATGTGTCATTAATGAAGGAAGTAACAGAGGAAGAACTAAAGTTTATCATATCCTCTTTTCAAAAAGGAAAGAGCCCTGGCCCTGATGGCTTTAATGTATAATTCTTCCAAGGTTTTTATGATTTTTTGAAGACCGAATTATTGTTGGTAGTCCAGGAATATCAACGATCTAGAAAGGTGTTGGGCGCTATCAATTCCACCTTTCTAGCACTTCTTCTTAAAAAACAGAATCCCCAAACCTTTGTTGATTTTAGATCAATTTCCTGCTGTAATTTGGTCTACAAGTTAATAGAGAAAGTAATTGCTCTCTGCTTGAAGCCAGTTTTAAGTGAGATCATCTCAGTCAAACAATTTGGGTTTCTGTATAATCAAAAAATTCACGATGCAATGTCTCTGGCTCAAGAGGAAATACACATGATCAACAAAAAAAGGTTAGTGCATTTTCCTTAAAATTAGACCTTTCTAAGGCCTATGACAGGGTTAATTGGACTTTTCTTCATCTTTTGCTCATCCAAATCGGCTTCTCTCTGGATTTGGTAAATTAGATAATGGGATGTGTAAATTAAGCCTCCTTTTCCATCCTCATAAATGGTTCTCCTTCTCCTTTCTTTCGCCCGTCAAGAGGCCTGAGACAAGGGTGTCCTCTTTCCCCCTTTCTCTTTCTTCTGATTGCAGAAGCTTTGAGCAAACTGATGCAGCAGGAAAGGAGCTCAGGAACTTTCAAAGGAGTTCATGTTTCGGATTCCCCTCTTTTGACCCATTTACTATTCGTAGACGATGTTCGAGTCTTTGGGGAAGGAAAAGAGGAAAACTTGGAATCAATTTCTCAAGTGCTTTCTCTTTATAAAAAAGCCACAGGAATGGAGATAAATGCTAAAAAATCTAACCTCGTTGTTCACAGATTCCCTGAAGTCTTACATCAAAGAGTGGCTTGTATTTTGTCTTTCCCTTTAAGTCCCCTTCCAGATGGCTTTAAGTACCTTGGTTTCCTCTTAAAACCCAATGCATACTTATTTAAAGATTGGCTTTGGCTCTATAAGAAAGTGGAAGCTCGTATTTCCTGTTGAGGAAAGAGGTTCCTTTCAAGGGAAGGGTGCCTAACTCTTTTAAAAGCAGTTCTACAGAGCATCCCTATTTATTGGCCCTCTTTGGCTTACATTCCTAAATGGTTTCTAGTCAAGATTCGTAAGAAGTGTCTCTCCTTTCTTTGGAAATCCAGCAAACAAAAGGATGGTATTCCCGTGGTAAAATGGTCCACAGTTGTAGACTTAAAAGAATTGGGTGGTTGGGGGATTAAGAATCCTCTTATTTTCATCCAATTTCTAGCTGTGAAATCCCTTTGGAGGCTTTCACAAAACTCAAATTCTCTATGGGGCCAAGCTCTAATTTCCAAGTACTTCCTTAACTCTTCAAATGTGGACTGGTTCAGAAGCAGAGATAAATCTCATAAAGGAGGCTTAGTGGGATGGAAAGCTTTCGTCCTTTCCTTTCCTCTAATTGGGAATTGGACAGAATGGATAATTGGCAATGGAAGATAGGTCCGCATAGGTAGAGATCCTTGGGTCAAGGCATGAGAAGGCTATCGTCTCAAAGACGGTGTAGTTCACAAGCTCAAAATTTCCAATATCCATGTGCTTGCCGATGCAAAGACGAACGCCAACCAAGTTTGCAGTTGGAAATCACTGTAGGAGTTGGGTTTAGTTGGAGATGAAGCCTCAGAATGGTCAAATTTTGTAAATCTTCTTCGCTTGAATTTTGTTGGTTCTAGATAAAAACTCCTCAGATAAGCTTGTATGGACAAAGAAGAACTCTACTGGAGATTATACTGCCAAATTAGGATATGAAGGCTTTAATAAAAACATATTCATTAGCGAAAATAAATGGTGGTGAACTTCAGTTTGGAAGACCGGTGGCACCCTGAAAGCTAAGCTTGTATTATGGCTTGCCTTAAGTGACAAACTTCTCACTTGGGATAATTTGCTCAAACGTGAATGGATTGGCCCAAGTTGTTGCCCCTTATGTCATTTTTTTTGTGAAACCGCCTCTCATTTATTCTCCTCTTGTGATTATGCAGTTGCAATTTGGAATGACGCTACTAAGAAGATGAGCAACTCAAAATCGCCCCTAGCCCTGGCAGTGGAGAATCGTTGCCAGAACTGGTGGAAGAACCCTTTGGTATGCAGTTATGATGCATTCCCTTCCTTTTTTATTTATGGTCTCTGGCGGGCAAGGAACTCGTTCATCTTTAATGATAGGAGAGTCCCTTATGAAGTTAGATCGTCCTTAATTGTGCAATGGATAAAGGAACATAAACAAGAGGAAAAACAGAAAAATCCTGGGTTCCGAAACATCCTTTTGTTGATAAAAGTATTCCTTTGGCTTACTTCTACGGTGCAAGTCAAGGTAACCCTCAACTACAAGGTTATGGAGGAGTCATTCATCTTAATGATTTCAGCAAGATAATCATTCTCTGTGGTCCTGGGTACTGCACAAATAGCAAAGCAGAGCTGACAGTCCTCTGGTCAGTGCTTCTCACAACGCTGAGTCATAATGTAATGGATCTTCAAGTTTATGGAGACTCCAGAATGGTAATTGAGTGGGAAAATCAAAGGTTGCAGATCAAGGCACCACATTTACAACCCCTGTTGTTTCAAATTCAGAATCCAATAGATCTCTTTGATTCTATTTCCTTCCACCACATGTATAGAGAGCTTAACAAAGAGGCTGATCTACTTTCAAAAAATGCCCTGCTTCTTCCACCAGGAGTTCTGAGAGTGGAGGTGCAGTTTCCTTTGTCTTGATCATCTTCAAGTTTTTGATATGTTGGTATTTTTGAAGAATATGATTGTCAACAGGAGGACCCGCGCATTACTATTTCAATAGCAAGACGATGCTTGTCTTTTAATGTGTACAAGGAGACTTTTTTAAGTCCGATGAGAAAGCATTCACACTCTGTAAGCTGCCAAAGCAGGCCCTTTTTTGTGCTTCGTGTTTTGAACAACTATGTAGTAAGAAATACTTTTGTAATACCAGCAATGTATGAAATAAAAATAAAACATTTTGAGGCATTTTGAGAACTGGAGAGAATGAAGTTATATGAAGGAACTCACATAATGTTTCTATGTGTATCACTTTGAGCAGGAATGTAAGTCTCATGAGGACATTTTATGATCATTTTTTATTTAAAATGATTGATATTTTCCATCCATATATATATATATATAAGTTTTAAAATATGATTTAAATTAAAATATATAAAGAAAGAAATCTTATAATTGTTATAGAGAAAAAGGTAAATCTATCAAAATGGTTGGTTGTTAGGAGGTTTGATTGTGATTCTTTCCACTTAAATTCAATTTATCTGAAATATGAATTAAGTTAAAATACTATCTAAAATATTACTTCAATAATATAAAAAATATATAAGGAAAGAAATCTTATAATTGTTATAGAGAAAAGGATGCATCTATCAAAGTGGTTGGTTGTTAAGAGGTTTGACTGTGATCCTTTCCACTCAAATTCAAATTTATCTCAATATTAATTAATTGATACCTGAATATTTTCAAAGAATAACTGGTATGATCTCTGGATTAGCCTTTTACAACGGTGAGTTGGTTGTTACATAATCTAATGTTTACAAGGTGAACGGTGGTTGCATAAGATAATGGGCACGATGGTGAAAGGATTCGCTTCCTTACTACGGCCAGGAAACTTTCATGCCGTAAGGTAAGGGATGAATCATAGATTCAACATTGGAAATTTGGAAGTCCTTGGGATTCTCGTGATAGCATGTGCTTCTGGGAAAGTTTACAGTTATCTAGAAGTAAGCCCATGATTGAATAAATTCCATTGCAATCTGCAAGAAAAGTGATATTTCCACGAAAGCAGATTACCGCAGTTACTTGAATATCTTTGTCTGTAATTGTGGAATAATTGTGGAAGAATAGGAAGGCCTGTGGCATCACATGCCGAATAGAGATTGAAGCGTAGTTTGACTGTCACGCTGTTCTTTCCTATGTAGAATCACCTCTGGTCTCCTATAAAGTGTCCAGTACAGTTGAAGAAGGAAAAGCTTGCGTATTCACGAGAAAGCTGTCTACCTAGGCCTTCTTTTCGCCTCGATTATACATTTTCTTCTCTGACTTTCCCCAACCTAACCGATCTGTATTCACACATAAGTTTGTGCATACAATTCCTATAATAGTCACAAAAACAACCTCTCT
This sequence comes from Larix kaempferi, assembly GCA_027924585.1. NCBI lineage: Eukaryota > Viridiplantae > Streptophyta > Pinopsida > Pinales > Pinaceae > Larix > Larix kaempferi. The sequence continues at coordinate 143,852 of BSBM01002018.1, forward strand.
AAACAAATAATGTTGTGAAATGCCCTTGAGAAATGTCCAGGCCAGGCTCCTTTGCAAAGAGCAGAGGTAGAACATCTGCAGAAAGATTCACGACGCCTGGAATGGAGTGCCTGTATGAGAGCGAATTATCGGCGCATAGACTCAACACAGGGAAGACGACTGACCAGACAGATTTGTGGTTTTCTTCTATTGCGTAGCAGGGATAACGATGAAGTCCAATATTCTGTTGGGGAAATACGAATTAGGGCACCTGCTGGGGCAAGGGACGTTCGCCAAGGTCTATTACGCTAGAAGTCTCAAGACTGGCGAGAGCGTCGCCATTAAAACCATGGACAAAGAAGAAATCGTCAAGGTCGACATGATGGAGCAGATCAAACGAGAAATCTCCGTCTTGAGGCTGGTCCGACACCCCAACATCGTTCGGCTCTACGAAGTGATGGCGAGCAAGTCAAAGATTTACATCGTGATGGAGTACGTTAAAGGCGGCGAACTCTTCAACAGGGTTGACGATAAGGGGAGATTGAAGGAAGAGGAGGCGAGGAAGTATTTTCAACAGCTTATTAGCGCAGTCGACTTCTGCCACAGTCGGGGGGTTTACCACCGGGACTTGAAGTTAGAGAACTTGTTATTAGACGACAACGGGGTCATGAAGGTCTCCGACTTCGGGCTCAGTGCGCTGCCGGAGCAATTCAGGCAGGACGGCCTTCTCCACACAACGTGCGGCACCCCGGCATACATCGCGCCGGAGGTCATTACCAAGAAGGGCTACGACGGCACCAGAGCCGATATCTGGTCCTGTGGGGTCATACTGTTCGTGCTCATGGCGGGCTACCTGCCGTTCCAGGGCGCGAACCTCATAGTCATGTATAGGAAGATCTACAAAGGGGACTTCAAATGCCCGCCGTGGTTTTCCTCTGATGTCCGGCGGCTTGTACTCCGTCTACTGGACCCCAACCCACAGACAAGGATCACTGTTCCACAGCTCATGGAGATCCCTTGGTTCAGCCGGGGCTTCAATCGCCCGTCGAATCCTCTTTCTGACGATGTCGATATCGGCCTACGAGACGATGTCGACTCCCCCTTCATTCTCAACAAGCCGGCCTCCCTCAACGCCTTCGACATCATATCCCTCTCGCCAGGATTCAATCTCTCCGGGTTATTCAACAACTATGCCGTTAAGCACAAGGAGTCGAGGTTCACGTCGACTGGGCCGGCGTCGAGCATAATGTCGAAGTTGGAGGAGATTGCGAGGCTGTTCAGGCTCAGCTTTAAGAAGTCTAAGGACTGCAAGGTGAAGATGCAGAGGTCTGAGCAAGGCCGGAAGGGGCATTTGTCTATTGATGTCGAGATTTTCGAAGTCACGCCCTCGCTCTTCGTGGTGGAGCTTAAAAAGACCGGCGGAGATACACTGGAATACAGTCGCTTCTGCAGCCAAGATCTGAGGCCCAGCCTCAAGGATATCGTGTGGACATGGGACGGCAACGGTTAAGATCAGCCGGCATGTACTATATTTATTATATATACTATATCAAATATTCAGTGTATATACTATATAGTTTAGTTTAAAGAAAAATCATTGGATGTTAATATTAGAAAAACTATATTTTTAAATATGGTTGATATGTGTTATGATTACATATTTAAAAGTGGTTGATAACTATATTTAAAAATGTGATTGTTGTTTGTTATAAAAAGATATTACTCCCAAGATTTAGGGGTATATAAGCTTGTAAATTTTTTTGTCTGAGCAGAACTCCAATTCTTGTCACTCCAATTCTTGTAAGATTAATGTTTTACAGTCGTTTGGATATCCGACACATATACCATGAAGGACTTAACTCTTGGAGGAGCATGATCTTAGGAATTCGACAATGAAAATTACAGCAATCAAACTTTTGCAAGTTTAACCATCAAAATTGTGATCTCAGAGTATAACAGGTTTCTGAATCGATCTAACTGGTTGGAATAGCAGTTTGAACAACAGATTTTGTGATTTCGGCCGTTGTAGGATTCCGAAGGAGGTCACGGGAAATCACGTTTGATCACCACTAAATTCGAGTGAGTTCTAATTTTCCTTCTACGGTTGTAATTCGCATTTGTGGCTAACTTCCATTTCCAAAAATATCTCGATACTCATTATAAATTATAGTTATAAAACCCTAATTATTATAGAGTAAGGATAAAGAGGGTTTTAGCAATCTTGTAATGAGACCATGACCATGTGCTAGTTTCCTTTATAGGTTATAATTTAAGTATTTGGTTTTAATCAAAGGTCAAAAGTTATAAACTGTGCAAAGTTAAAGATATGTATGTTGATGTTGGAGAGTGAAATAACGGAAAAGGGAAAATGAAAATGGAATTGTTGTTTTTTTTAAACAGTAAGGAATTATGCATGTATGGAGAATTTAGTAAAAAATATGTGGCAGATTCAACTATGATTATTGAGGAATTATGTAGAGTTTTAGTAAAAATATGTAGTAGATTGTTTAAAAAGGAATACATAAAATCAAAGATAAACTCTTGTTGTCAAAGGAAAAAATACACTATATGTAAGTGGTTGGTTGTTAGTAAAGTTGTTTTACTTTTCACCAATGAAACATTTTTAAAACAAAAGCTAAAAAAAATTCAAGTAATAAGTAAGCACACCAATTTCCTTCAGCTCATAAGCCTATACAAGAAAATATAATAGATCAAATGAACACATATTATGATAAATAGAACCATATCCCCATTGTGATAATAAAGTAAAGAGAGGGATACATCTAAACGGAAACAACATTTGAAAAAGAAATGCACCACAATGCATTTATCAAATGGAAGCATCTCCAACAAATGGTGACCTATACTATTAATTCCACCCACCTATTATATAAATTAAAATATCAAAATGAATTATTTCACTCAAACTATAAGTGGTCGCTAGTGTTGTTTGTCCTGTTTATGTGCCTCTAGTATTAATTAATCATTCTCAAAGTAAAAGCTTACAAATGTAAATGTAAGAGAGAACCCCAATAGAAATAACATGCACAACATTTTCCTTGAACTCATAAGGCTATACAATAAAATGAAAATGTAATGAACCAAGATTATAATGCATAGAGCCATATCCCCATTCCAATAATGAAGTGGAGAGAAACATCTAAAGTGAAGCATCATTTGGGAAAAAAAACACGATATGATGCATTTACCAAAAAATAAAATATTTGTGAAAAATGATGGCATATGGTATTAATATCCACCCACATAATATATAAATTCAAATATCAAAATTACCACCTCATGTCATAAAAAATACCTTGAAGTTCTATTCTACATCATGTTCATACCAAAATCATTGTTATAAGTTTACTCTTTTTCAACATGAGAGGACACTAATGAAGAGCTTTGTCAAACGAGCTTTCATTGCATCATACCTACTACCATGTCACCTGAAGTGAAAACTAATAATACATTATTGAAAGTTAAGAGTCAACTGAAGTACATACAATACAATTCAATTTTTCCATGCCCATGAAGTCTAATCAAATGTTACTATCAATTTCCCCCTTCACCGGAACATGAACCCAACAAGAAACTACGTTCAATCACTTTGTAGCTAGTTGGAATCCTACAATGACCTACAAATCATGTAATTGCGTTTACCTTCAACCTGATATGAAATTTTATGTAATTGTTTTAAACTTCAAGTTGACATCAAATTATTAGATCTGGTAAAAATACTTTCAAGTACCTTTTGTTGATGTATATCCCTTCAGGAAGATTTAGTGTTATTAGTGGAAACAAAAGCATGATGAATAAGGAAAAAATGAACTAATTTTAAAAAGTGAGAACTCTAACATCAATAATTCAATCCCACTGATAACCTAGATTCGAGCACATATCCTAGTTTGCAAATTCTTTGGTCTCACTCCCTATGCCAATAATCAACCCAACTTTCCATATGGATGAAAACATGTCTTTCCTTTTTTTTGGTGTTTTCATTTTGAAGATATTGAATTTTCATTACAAGCAGTTTTTAAAATAGTAAAATTTTGAAGTGATGAAATTTAGAATAAAATTATTAATAAATATAAATGATTGATGAAAAAACAATTCTCATATAATTAGAAACTAGATTCAGAGATGAATCCATTGTTACAAGGTTTGACAAATACTCTTTAAAATGTGTAGGTTTGGCCTCTCCAAAGTTGCAGTTTCCATAAAAATGTAGAATAATTTTTAAAAACATTTGATCAGAAACTATAGTCCGAGAAAATATCTCAGTCGAGATTTGTCTACCAACTATTGGCCAAGAGATTTAAACTCTCAACTAAGAGTATTTTTTTAAAATAGGCGACTCTAATTGAATAAAACTCTCGTTTTAGAGTTTAAAATAGAACACTCCAAAATGTGTTTCCCAACTTTGTGTTTTCACCCATAGATGAATACAATGATGTCTCATGGTGTTTGTAATGATGCACGAACTTAACTACTTCATAGGAATTATTCATTAATAATATGAAAAGTTATGTAACAGCAAGCCAAGGCTATTAAATAAAAGAAAACAATCTTAGAAACCTGGACTGCAACACCCAATCAACATTCAATACAATGGTGAAACAGATAACAAGTGTTGTGTTGGTGGGTCATGGATAATGGAAATGGTCGTGGGGATTAATATGACCAAATGTCAAAAGGGAAACAATTTGTAGAGATTTGTGTTTGGTGCTTTAGTTTACTGCTAATTTAGGTCAGGGGGAGGGGGATACACATAATGTTTTATAGGATCCCACAAGCACAGACATGTTATTTGAGGATGAAATGGGATTTTTGTTATATGTCACATAGTAAGTGACCAAGGTGCCAGTCACATGAAACTAAATTATGAAACATGTGATCGTTCAATCATGGCATCATCGTAATGAAGGCTTCTTTTGTAAGGTGTGGGGTGCATGAAATTGGGTGGGTGCACAAAGTTGGGTCCACTTTTTTGTGCCACTAGATGTCATGATTCCAAAATACAATGCTCTATTGTTTTTTCTATAACTTTTGACTGCCTTCACCATTTCTCAAACAAATTATATGGTGCATTAGAAGAAATAAATATCTATACCCTCATATAAAAAATTCAAAATTTCATTAAGTTATGCCCTTAAAGTGTTGCAGATGCACACATCATCCTTTTTTCAGGTTTTTTTTACTTTAAAAAGTCATAAAAAATGGAAAACATCATGAATCATTTCAGAAAAATAAGGTTTCACTAGCACAAGATGTCTTCTACAGATGTAAAAAAATATTTTCAAAAATACTATCAATTATTTCATATAGTGATGCATGCGCATAAACATATATGTTATATTGTGCTGAAAATTTGAAAAACCAATTTTAGAAATAGCTACACAAAATTTCAAAAAGTAAAATTTATATATTATGAAAGCTTATTCCATTTCCTATATTTTGTCTTTTTACATTATGCAACTACCTCTAATTGCCTCTTGAAGTCATACGTTCATGTTTTTTCAATTTTATGTGGCAACTAAAGTGTCTTGAAAGGAGATCATGGTTGTGCATCAACATTTACCTAACTACATTCGATATGGCCATGTTTATGTTGTTAGGAATTTCCCACATGAAATTTGATACTTCCCTTAGGCTAAATTGGCAGTGAAATAGGTAGTTTGGTGAGGCATTTTTATAGCCCAAATCAACACTTCTACGTCTGTGACAACACTTGCATGATGATGTTCTCATGATGACACTTTCATGGAGCTATTATTGCTCACACAAAAGGACATTATGGATGGAAGATCCCTAATTGGGTGCTTAGTAGTGTGGCCTTAATGTATTCAATGATTATTCAGTAATTATGGAACTTGTGACCACATTTGGAGTCCAAACCACCTCTAAAAAGCCAGGTAAAAAATGACTTTTCCCCCCCACGTGCAAGTTTCCTTTGTCCCACCCATGTGTAACGCGCATTTTTCCTTTGTACCATCCACATGTGGCTTTAAACATGCAAAAAAAATTAAAAAATCTCGAAATTGGGGCAGTTTGTGTGGTTTTAGAAACCTCCTCCTCGGTTACAACTACTCCCTCCTTGAATCTAACCATATCCTTCTCCTATAAAAGAAAGAGATATTTGCCATGAAAAGGAATCTTAACCCAAGTATAGTTATGCTGGAGGAATTATCACTCTCTTTCCCTTGCCATTTATGCCCTAGTTTCTCTCAAACCCTTATGCATCTGAGTTGTGGTTGGGATTCTTGGAGAAGAGAAGCAGGAGATCTAGAATCAAGGTTTTGTGAGGTTCCTAAGAAGTTACAAGGTATATTTGTACTTATTTTTATTAATCAATAAAAGTAGTGTTGGAATCTTATTAATACTGAGAGGGGGTGAATCAGTATTAGCGTAGTTATGAACAATATTCACTTCTCATCAATTTGAACTGGAACTTAAATTATGCATTCACCATAAACATAAACATTCAACATCACATGGGAAATACACTGAACACAAGGATTTTTACATGGAAATCCAAACAAGAGAAAACCACATAATTCTTTCTTATATTAAAATATTACATTCATGGAAGCACTAACTTCTGAAGTTCTCCGGCATCAACTGGATGGAGGCACCAACCCCCTGGTTTTATAGGATGCGACCTGAAGGGAGCACCAAATCCTTGATTTACCAAATTCAACTGGAAGGAGTCACCGACTCCATGTTCCTTGCCCCGTCCTGTCACCCTGATATGACTATAGAAGATATTCCTTTGTTGTTCTACTGATATTCTCACTCTTCAGATTAATTGTAGTTTATTCCATTGTGTGCACCTTATGTATACTAATATCTTGCAATCCCTTAATTGTATCATGTCATTCACTACACTACACACTTGATCTCATACTTCAAAAAATTCTGCAATTTTTGCACTGCTTAAGTATACCATTATGTTTTTGTGCATCTACAAACTCAACTGATGCTGCGCATCCTTTGCTATTTTTCTATTCCGATCTCATGCATCTAAATCATATCACTCACATCATTATGTGCATGTTTCGTTATGCTATACTTCTATCTTGGTGCATTGTCTTAGATAATATGTAACCTTCTGCGTATCGTATGTGATTCTGTCTTTCTATTCTTACGCACTTGTCTCGGATAAACTTCATCATATTGCGCATATGATGTTGTGCTACACATCTATCATGGAGCATCTATATTAGATAATCTATGATCTTCTACATATCATCTGCCATTCTTCCTTTATGTTCTTACGCACTCGTATTAGATAAACTTGATCATACTATGCATCATCTGATGTGTTGCATATCTATCTCCATGCATCTGTCTTAGATAAATCACTTCATCTGTTTGCACATCATCTACTATTATGCATTTTGAGCATTCGGATTTTCTGCTAGATTACATTGTTCCGCATCCATGAGCCATTGATAACCAAAAATAGAAGCTTGCCCAATCAGAGTACTACTACTTTCTCATCCTCAAGATTACTTCAACTCTCCAACTTGGATTCTTATTTATACTTGTCCTACACGAATAGTGTGTCCACAAGTTGGTTGTAGCATCCCTTCTTCCTTTTTTCATGGTCCAACTTACTTCACGCTTCCTCCACTTGAGATATTATGTGCTACTTAGGTATCACACCTTGTGGGACTTGTGCATGCTTGTTTCTTTGCATAGTAATTATTGCTCACTTTGGAACCACTTCATGTCGGGTATTGCGCCCTTGAAGTATCATTTCTTGTGGGTCTTGCACACTCGACTTGTCCAAATGCCACTTTCTTCTAGGACTCTTGCACGCTTCAACAACTTGTAAACTTCTTCTGATTGGTGGGTCTTTCCCACTTCTGGGGCTTGCATACCTGTCCAGCCACTTCTTTCTCCCAAGCCTCTTGCACACTCCCAAAACTTGCCCAATCATCTCTTTAGCATTTACCTTTGAAGTGTCACAATTAGATGGATTGTCTCTTACACACATACCTTATGTACTTATTCAAACTGATGTACTTATGCAATATCGATGTACTTCTGCAATCTATATGTACTTCTTCTATACCTCTTCAAACTGTATGTACTCCTGGAATCTGGATGTACTTCTTCAAACTAAATTTCATGTACTTCTTCAAACTGGCCTTCATATATTTCTTCAGACTAGCTTCCATATATTTCTTCAAACTGGCACAAGGATACTGAAACCTTTTTTACATCAGTTGACATCAATGACAATCAAATCTCAACAATATTCCCCTTTGGAATTGATGTCAACACCTCGTGAAGTTGTACATGAATACCTAATGAAGTTGTGCTCTTCCTCTGTTCTGTTCACAGTACTCCCCCTGTGTTCTTTCCAGTTTGAGCCTTTTCTCATCTTCGCAATTCTCAATACTTTTTTGTTATCTTTCGTTTATGCGCGGATCCCTATTTTTGATGCATGCTTCACAATCTTTATTTTATGTTATCTTTCATTCGTGCATGGACCCCTATTTCTGATGCATGCTTCACAATATTTACTTCTTTTTTCCTTTACGTGACCTCCGATCAATACTTCTCTATTTTTTTTCATCTCTGCGATGAGTGTATTCTTCATGATATTTATCCCCCTTTGACATCAATGGAAAAGCGATACCTTCAATTGTGCATTCTCAGGTTTTTATTTCTTCGATTTTGCGTTGGCCTTCATACTTTTGCTTGCTTCAATCACTCCCCCTGTCTTCATGCTTCATTATTTTTCCTTTCACTGGAGTTGTTGCGCAGAGCTCAGTCATCTTGCAATATGTACCTTCAATATAGTCTCTCTATCTATCTCGGATATGTTTCCCTTGTACAGTCATCAACTTCCTTCTTTCTTGATCTTTTGTTCTTGTGACATATCATTCTTCCATGCTTCTTTATTCATCTTCCTGTCACAATTTTTTATGCCATATTCAAAATGCACTTATTGTGCGCACTACAAATTTCCATCTTCTTTCTTCCATGTCAATTTATTCCATCATCCAACCTTTCATTTTTGTCGCATTCACTACATTGTGACCATCCTTCATCACTTTTCTAACTTCACATATATAGCAACAACATCCAAGGATTCTTCCTTAATATCGCACATATTTTCATTTGTCATCTAGCATGGAAACATGGCGAAGTGACTAATAACTCATTCATAATCGAGATTTTTAGGCAACATCATTTCGATTACATGGAATAATGAGTTGAGTTTCGAATTTTTGTCCTCTTTCCCGATTTCATTAACTCATGCAATAAATTTTGACATCTCCCTAGTCAGATCCATGTCACGCGGACATGAATGCAATTAATCTCAACATCTCTTCAATTTATTTTCACACGTGCGGGGAACCACCCTCCAATTCTATAAATTAGCTTCGTATTGCCTGGTTCATTCTCTGTTAAGCTTGTTCCGAGTGTCGTAGCCTCTAAGTTTCTCATCTTCATCCATCATGTCTTCTTTCTATCAGAGATTCAGCAACTCATTTCATAGTCTTTGATTAGCAGTTCAGTTGTAGTAGGTGGAATTTGCAAGAATGAGAGTGGAAATGGGAGTTTGGCAAGCCCAATTGAAAGAATTTGAGTTCATGAATTGGTACTTGTAATCACAAGTCAATAAGAGCAATGTTGAGGGATTATCCAATCTGAACAAGAGAGTTGGATACTTGGAGAAACAACGGCAACAAATTATTGACTTGCCGAACTTGATTCAAACAGAATAGTCCACTACCAACACATCATCTTCAACTCGGCAGCTTTTTCACTGTTGCACTCCTCTGAATTCATCAAGCAAGCTTTGATGGATCTTGAACTTCGTCTATCTCAGCATCCAACTGGTCATGACACAGAGTTGGACCTTGAGCTACGGCTCTGAACCAATTTTGTAATTCTCAATTTTGTTCAATATGGATCCCATCATCGTCTTTGTACTTCCATTGGCATTACGCCTTAGCATGCTACCTCTTTGTACTTCAAATCCATTTTCTGTGATAGAGGTCTTCATGTAATCTTGTAAAGATAGATTTTGAATATAATACAAAATTTGTTTTTGCATTTGTTCAGACATTATGTTTGTTCATGAACAATGCTTATTTGTGCTCTTCTTTCTATCGTTACATGTATGAGCTCTTTTATGTGACAATTTAAGACACCCTTGCAAATAATTAAATAAATGTGCATTTCCTTTGCAACATAACATTAGTGCGATTACAAACTTCAAATGTTTTATAACTGTAATTCTTACTAATACATTCCTTGAATTCCAAATGAATATTGTTTTGAATTCAACGATCTTACTTATCCTTTCAGAGATCAGAAAGATGGGAAGCAATCACTTGCTTCTTGCGACAATCCTGGATCATTTGTTTGATTATCTTTATTTACCCATTTCTTCATGTGTGGACATTCATTTTGATACTACACCTGAATGTATTCCCTTTTGTTCCTTGTGTTGCGGTTGATGTTATGTAGAGTATTTCTATCTGGACGATTTACTGTTCTTCGACAATATTAAGCCTTGTGTCCAAAACCATCACATGCATAACATCTCATAGTTTGGCAATATTTTGCATTATGACCATTGTAATTGCACCTTGCGCACTTCAATGTATTCATCCTTCTTCTAGTAGTGTAACATAAATAATTGTGATCTTTGAAGGAAATTTCATACCTGAATGGCTTCATTTGATTTGGACTGTACTTGCTATTGTAGACCTTTTTAGTTGTTCTTTCATAGCCAAGTCCTGATTTGTCTACTGATGATCACTGATCATTTAAAATCTAATTAAGGATTGATTTATTATCTTTGAATTTGTTTTTAATATCTTCTCCAAGATAAGTCTTTTCATTACTTGAATGTGCTTAGCTCAAATTATCAATGATGTGACCTTTCCTACCTTTTATCTCAGTGAAATTTTCTTCTAAGTAAGAGATATCTTTATTCTTCTGTTCAAGTTGACTTGTCAACAGACTATTTTTTTGTTTTGACTCTTCCAATGAAATATTCAATACTAATTCCTCTTTTTCAAGCTTCCTGATTTAATATACTGCGCAATTTAGCTGCTTCTCAATATTCATTTCTTTTTCACTAACCTGTTTTTCAAGAGACTCATGAACACCCTTGGTTTGCTTGACTTGTTCTTCATACTTTGACAGTTGGTCCTACGAGAGTTTTTTCTTCCTTCTTGACTTCTTTAATTCATCCAAGACACTAACCAGTTCACCTTCCCAGTCAATCTTTGTAGCTTATTCTTCTTTAGATTGACTGTCTGATTCAATTTATGTGACATGCTTTGGAGGTGTATTAAAGGTTCCACTAAATAAGTACTTATCCAGTGTTCCCGATTGACTCTGCGCAACTGATGTGTTTTTCTTGGTAGAGGGACAACACTTTTTCTTTTCTTCACTTCCTTCATCTTTAAGAAATTCCATGAAAATAAATTCCTTTGATCTATCATCGCAATCACTTTCTTTGAATAAACTAATGTCTTCCTTAGTGTACAGACTCTTCCTTTGTTTTGGGACTTTCTTCCTGTTCTCACATCTCTCCTATGTGTGTGCCTATCTTCATCCATTGTAATTAGCTTGTTCTCCGTTGTCACTATCTCTATCTTCTTTATATGGACATTTTGAAGCAAAATGTCCTACTCTTCCACATTTAAAACATTTGGAGGGTAATTTACCCTTGTACTTGTCGTTCCCTCTTTTCAACTTTCTTACAAAGTTTGACTCCTCCACATCTAACTCATCATAGGATATTTTGTCATTCTCGTGTTTTATTTTCTCGGTGGCCTTAAGGCTGCTACTTTTCCTGTGGGATTTTCCCTTTCATTTCTCATCTCATACACATTAAGGATCCCATGAAGCTCATCCTTTGTTAACTCCTCAAGATTGGTTGTCTTCTAACATAGACACTTTTGAGTCAAACCTTGGAGGTAGAGTTCTCAGTATCTAGTGCACAATTCATTCTTCAGTTAGTGTAACTCCAAGACTTTTGATGGCATTGAATAACTCATGAATTTGAAGAAAGTATGAGGAAACATTTTCTTCATATTTCATTCTCAAGGACTCATACAGTCCAGAGTAAGTCTGTAGTTTTTCCTTCTTTACTTTCTCGTCTCCTTCATAAATATTTCTAAACTTGTCCTGTTAACCCTAAAGTTTGCTTGACTACAAGAAGGCAAAGTTTAGGCACCTCAAAATAAAGTAGAATTTTATTCGTTTGGATAACAATAAGGGATCAAAAATGAAATTATAAAAATCATAAACAATCTGGTTTTTAATCTGAAAACATCAAATATAAAGGATATATAAGGATATAATTTGAAATATAAAATAAATGATATAGGTAGAAAATAGGTTCAAATCATAGAATGCTCAAGGCTAAGACAACGGACAGTTCTTGTCTTGTAACATCATATGGAAATCAAATGTTTAAAAAGACATTTCAAACATCAGTTTTGCAGTGACATTCATATACTTGCATAGACACATATACAAAAAACAACCATATAAAATAAAAACGCAAATAACATTTCAAACAGAAATATTGAATCTCAAAACAATAAATAATTTGAATCTAGCTCCCAACTATCAAGACCATTCATAAGCATAAAGTATCCTCACATAAGTATATTAATATAAACCAGACTGTAAAATGATAACATCTGTGTTCTCGACCCTCATAAGTCTCTCCTTTACTTTAACATAAAATTTACATTATATAGAGAAGAAGACTATAACCGAATTGTCTCTTGGTCCATTTTTTTAGGATCTGAATATACCAAAAATAGAGAGGAGGTATCAAAATAGTAAACTATCAAACATCTAATTTATGACATGCGTCTTTTGAAGAGTTCTAAAACAAACTAGTGGCTTCTAGCAGCCTCTGCCAGCACAGCTAATCCATCTAAGGCATGAGCCTTTTTTTGTAGTCTGTTGCATTCTTTTTGTACTTGATTAAGCTTCCTTTCAAGTTCCTCTTTGTCTTTGGTCAGTTGAATGCTATGTTCTTGTGCTAACTTCCTTTTCTTGACTACTTCATTGGCTAATTGAATCAATTCAGAATAATTCTTGTTCACTTCTTGCAAATCTTGTTTTAACATTCTGTTTGCTTGCATCATCCCATCATTTATTTGGTTAATATGTTCATTTTGGGCTTTGAACTGATCAATATCCCTTCTCTGTTTTTCTGTCTCCAAATATTTCATGACCTCATCTAAAGGCTCTTGTATTTCATTCATAACATTTTCCAAATTGACATTCATCTATTCTTTTGGGACTTTCTCTATTGCAACAACAAAACTACACTCTCCTTTGTCATTTGAAACAAGAGATGTGAAATTTTCTTCCCAATATTCTTGAATATTGGAATCACAAACATAATTTTTGGGGGTCAAATCTAGAACATTCTTTAGACCCTGCTCAATATTGTTAAGAACTTGATGCAAAGTTGTTTCTAATGCCTTATCATTTTTATCTTGCTCATCATCATCAGATGATTCTTCTATATTGATGGTCTAATTCTTCTTAATTTTCTTATCCAACAGAGCTCTCATATTCAATATGAGTTTGTTAACAGGACGATTTTTTGGCCTTCAATATGCTGGTTCAACTGGATTTTCTACAAGACCTGACAAGTCATCTAAAGAATGATTCAATTCCTCTTTGTGAACAGGATCTTTGTTTTTATCAAAACCCTTTAATTCTTTATTCTCCATTATATTCTGCTCAAATTTAGTAGGATTTTGGACCATCATTTCTTCATTGAGGGTTTTAGACTGGTTTTCCATTCCCTGACATAAACTGGGAGTATCGACTATCTTCTTTTCCAGAGGGGTTTTAAAATCTTTCTTCTTAGCTAGGGTTTTCTTTCTACTACCCTGCTCGTGTTCTCTAACTTCTACTTTGAAACCAAACCAAAACATAAAATGGTCCCATGATCTATTCCTCTTTTCTAATTCCTTTGTTATCAGAAGCTTGATTAACCCATGATAAAATAAACTGCGACTAGAAACTTTAGAATGACTTTGTACCCTTCTAGCCATTTTGCTTAAGCTTTTCAAAAGATAATAGGGTAAATTCAGTTTTTTAATACCTGATATGTGTTGCAGGAAGCGCATGTGATACTGGTAGATTGTGGAAAACCTTCCCTCACAAGTCACATACTTCTAAACAATTCTCAATACATTACTCCAACAATCCATCAAGTAAACCCTCGGAATACCCTGACTCCAGTCTGGATTTCTATGCGCAGGCAGCAAGAATTCTTTAAAATCCTCATCTATCAACTGTCCTTTGAACCAACGTTCACCTTCAAGGACGATACCAATTGCTTGGGAAATAGTTTCTTCAGTAACGGTCAATTCAACGTCATTAAATGTTACAAATGTCCCTTTCAAATTTAGGGAAAAATGCTTGGAGACCTCTGTATTATGACCTTTGATTCTTTCACACATAAGGTACCATCCTACCTCTTTCAGTTTCATTGCTGCATCTGGATAATCTTTTTCCCACTCTGTATTCCGAGGTTCTTTTCGAAGCAAGATACCACTAGAACCACCCTGATATTTCTTCTATGGAACTTTGACAAAATTTGAAGCCATGGAAACAACACTGAATGTAGAATCTACATAATGAAACATGGAGTAACTCGCATCCTTATGCGACTAACAAGTGTAGAGCATTTGATTATTCTTCTTGGATTAGAGCAGTCCTACCTCTCCAACAACTGTAAATTTTAGAGCCAAATGTCGATTAACTGGACTTCATGCTTTAAATTTGGTATCATTACAAGGTATTGTGTTGAAATCTACCAATATCATTGTTGATGATCTGGAAACTCGTATGCACAGGCATAATATATCACATGCTTCCAGATGTATTAAACCCTAAAACATCCAATCAATCACTTTCAAAACCATCTCACTCATTAATCAAAATGGGAGCCAAAAATCCAAATTATATTTTTTTGAAAAACAAATAATAAATCAAAAGATTGAAAAACAAAGACATAAGAAAAAATGAAATATGTAAAAGAAATGAGAAAAATAATCAACATTGTAAAGGGTAATGAATAACAAAAAATTAACAAACCTAGCACTAACATCTAGCTTCATTTGGGGATGGCATTTCCTTGTGATTTGCCAAGAACTGTAGACCAAGTGCCTTTATTTCTACCAATTATTACTGATCCATTGGGTTATGGAGTGTTATTTGCAAAAACTTGAAACTCACCGGTATTTACAAGATGAACAACCTTCCTTCAAATTTCAATTCGTATAAAAGTGATTCAAAAAGTGTCCATTGAAAGGACCTGCAATCTCTTCACCTTCAAAATTCGTCAAAACAAATCATTGAAAGGACCTGCAATCTCTTCACCTTCAAAATTCGTCAAAACAAATGTATTGTTCCCCGAGCTTTTGACAATTCTAAAAGGTCCTAACCATAAATGATCAAATTTCCCATGTTTTGACTTTTCATCTCTTCTTGCATCCCTTCTTAGCATTTTAGTTATTTCCTTCACAATCTATGCAAAGTTAGGAATAAACCATTAAGAAAATTAATCTTCTGAATGAATGATTGAATATCTTTTTTATTGCTAGGAATGCTGATATTCAAAATAGCTTTCACACGCTCTGGATCAATCTTTATGCCATCAGCAGATACAATATGACCAAGTAATTTTCCTTCATGTATTGCAAAATGGGACTTTTTTGGATTTAAAGACAATCCATACTTTCTACATTTCAAAAATGTATGTCTAAGATGCTTGAGGTGGCTTTCATCAGAATATGAAAACACTGTAATGTCATCTAGGTAAATTACCACAAACTTTTCTCTTTCACCCACAAATGCTATGTCCATTGCCCTTTGAAAAGTTGCACCTATATTCATTAATCCAAAAGGCATTTTATCATACATAAATGTCCCCCATGGAGTAGTGAAGGTTGTTTTGTCTCTATCTTCAGGCTATACAACAAATTGATTATAGCATGAAAACCCATCTATCATGGAAATTCTCTGTGCACCAACTACCTTCTGCAAAATCTGCTCTATCTTAGGTACGGGGTAGTTATCTTTTAAAGAAGACCTATTTAAATTGAGAAAATACACACAAAGTCTAATCTCACCATTCTTCTTTCTTGTTGGAACTAGATTGGCAACCCATGTAGAGTATCTGAGAGGTATAATGATCTTGGCATCGAGTAACTTCTTCACTTCCTTTTCAATGACAGTTAAAAGTGTTGGATTGATTCTTCTCAACTTCTGTTTAAAGAGATTAACATTAGTTTTGAGTGGAATTTTATGTTGGATAATGTTGGTATCATATGTTTTCAGATACTCATAAGGCCATGCAAAAATATCGACAAATTCTTTAAGAAGTTTAACATATTTCCCTTTTTCTTCATCTACAAGCTTTTTTGAAATCCTGACCATTCTAGGTTCTTTTTCAGTTCCTATATTACAACTGCTTACATTTTCTTCAGCAGATTGTATAACAGGTCTAGACAAGGTATCATCTTTTGAAAACAGTCTTTCTAGAGGAACTAAACCTTTTGGGATAAAATTTCCTTTCAACTCAATTATTTCATGTTCTGCAATGATATTTTCTGAAAAACTATCCATCCCTTCTACTTTGTCTTCCTGCTCTTCATCAATAAGTGAAGAATAAAATTCATCAGCCAGCTCAAGGAACTTTTTAATCTCTTGATCATCTTGAAATACTTTCCAATGCTTTACATTATCGGGTAGTGAAGGTATGAACTTGACTTCTATAGGATATCTGAGCTGAGTTTGCTGAGGAATTCTAAAGTGTGTAGCAGCAAGGGCTTATGAATCTGCAATTTGATTTTCATTTCTTGGAATGAATGAGATATTGAATGCCAAGAAGTAATTATCTATGAGATCCCATGCTTCATTCCTATAGAATTTTAACAATGGCTACTTTACCTGATAAATATTTCTAATATGTTGAACCACCAGTCCGGAGTCGCCAAAAACAACCAATTGTTGTATTTTCAAATCCTTTGTAGCTTTCAAACCTAAAATAAGAGCCTCATACTGCAATATTATTAGTGGTCTGAAATTCAAGTTTATACATCAAGGAAATGATTTCATTCCCTGGAGATATAAGAAGAATCCCTGCTCCTGCTCCTTCCTTACAAGATGATCCATCAAAAAA
The DNA here is from genome assembly GCA_027924585.1 of Larix kaempferi. NCBI lineage: Eukaryota > Viridiplantae > Streptophyta > Pinopsida > Pinales > Pinaceae > Larix > Larix kaempferi. The sequence goes on from BSBM01002018.1 coordinate 161,037, forward strand.
CATTTTCCACAGACAATCTTGTTCTACCCTTTTCGAACATTATGAAATTCCTTTTTCTACCTGAACTGTTCCTATGGTTTCATCACTGAAATGTAACATACAAGACCCAATGTCTTCTTGGACTGCATAAATAGGATGATTGGTTGGGTTTTCATGATCACTTACCAAATATGACAACTGAACTTCCCTGTAATATCTTCTTTGCTCACCTCCAAATGTTGGGACTGTTGCATATGACAGATCCATCTTTAATGTGCCACCAAGATTCTTTGTCCATGACCTTGATAAAATCATCCCATACCTAGGAGGTATATCAGCTACTACAATGTCCATCAAAATACTCTTCATAGGTAATTGAATCAGGATAACTACAAGATCTTTTATAACTCCAAGACACTTCATAGCTCGGGAGTCAAATGAATAAAGATCATGATAGGGCTTGGTAATATTCAGACCTAGGGTTTCCATTACTACTTTGGGCATCAAATAATGTGAAGCACTAGAATCAAGGAGACAGTTATGAAACATTTTATCATGGAAAGTAAGTGAAATGAAAAAAGGAGGATAGTCAGAATTCCCTTCTGTTTTAGGACCAAATATGATAGTAGAGTTTTCATCTTGTAGATTCACACTATCTGAAGGAGAAGCTTTGCTTGAGGACTCAAAAATATTAAGGGAAGACTCTCTGTAAGATGGATTTTTGACAAGTTCAAATAAAGGGATTGGAATTTTAAGTTTATTGATTTCATTTTCAAGGTTAAAACCTGTAAAGTTCTTCCCAAAATCTTCAATTCTCTGTTGTTTATCTTCCACTAGTATCTGAACCAATCTCTTCTCTAAAATTTGTTTCTGTGGCTGCTTATCTACATCATTACCTCTTTTTTGTTGATTTTGAGGAACTTGTCTTCCCATTCTCAGACCATAACTTTGTTGAGGAGAGGATTGACAAATCCTATGAGAACCTGAAACTTCTGGTACAAACTCTTCTTGTTCTTCTAAAATAGCCAAAGAATATTGATAATCAACTTTAGTTAGAAAAATTAAGGAAGATTCTTTTTCAATACTATTCATCTCTTGTTCCTAATCTTCCATCTCAACCTAATCAAATTCTTCTGACTCATTCACCATGTTATTCTGAAATGGAGGCTGAACTCTTTGATATTCATTGTTTCTTCTCTCTCTTGGCACAAACCTTGGGTTGAATGGTGTTCTAAATTGATTTTGGTTCTGATTATCCTCTTGCATGGATCTATTCTGATTCTTCTTCTCTATTTCCATCCTATCTACTTTCGCAGATAATTTTTTTTATCAATTTGGTCATTTCATCCATCTTGTTTTCTGATGTTTTTGATGTAGTGGCTGATGGAATTATTTCACTTTTACCCTTTTTTCCATATGTTTGACCAACAACTGGGCTATCTTTAATCTTGTTAGAAGCCAATATGTTAGATTCCACCTCTAAGGAAGCTTCCTGCATGTTTAAAAGAGATGGATCTCTTCTTTCTCTTAACCACGGGGAAAAAGCATGATCAAAGAAATTTTCATAAGTCAACTTTGTTGATGTTTCTAATGGTTTGATTTCTACTGGAATTTTCCCATACATTTTATTGAATTCTTTTGAAAATTCAACCACTGTTTCTTCATACTTTCTTTTTAATGCACCAAATTCTGTTATATAATATAAGTAGTCTTTGGTGTCTCCCCATTCTTTCATAAAATTATCTTTTAAGGCTAGAATTCCATCTATGGAAGCAATTGGTAATTCCCTAAACCATTTTCTAACCTCCCCATCCAAACTTTGAATGAACACTCTCATCCATACATCTTGATGTTCAATGTTTTGATTGTCAGCATAGCTAAAATATGCATTCCAATGCTCTTCTGCTATAGTTTCCCCTTGTCCATTAAATCTTGGGAGATACATTTGATAATCTCCACCAGGGAAAGCATTAAGGGGTTGAGGAAGGACTATTGGTGCATTCCTAGCAGCCACAATGGCTTGCATAGGATCAAGGGGCTAACCATCCATTTGAGAAATGACTTGAGGATTATTCCAAGGATTTAAAAGAGGTGAACTCTTAGCAATCAACTGACTAATAGGAATTCTACTAGTAAGAGGGGTATAAGGTGTTTTTTGAGGTTTGGGACTTGTGAGTTCTGATTTGACTACTGAAGATAATGGATTTGTATATACCTCAAACCTATAAAACTGAGAAGAAGGATCTAAAACTTGAAATTTAGGAATAGAAATAGACAAAACTTGTTCTTTTTCTTCTTTTTCACAATCTAATAAATCTGAAAAATGGGTTTTCTTGATCTGACTCACCTGGAAATTCTGAACTTGTAGAGGACTGAAACCTTCCTGAAGTAGAATCCAACCTCTGCCTAGCTTCTCTTAGAATTCTCTTTGGTTCTGGAACCCCTGTGCGCAATGGAGAGGAAGGATTCGCTCTAGTTACCATCTGCTTCAGAGCCACAACTGCTTTTTTTCTGAAACTCAGTGAATGACTGTAGTCTACAAAGATTTCCCAACTTTGTTCACTGTCAAAATTAGAAGAAAAGATATAATATCCGGGGAAAATATTGAATTGCGTTCCCAGTATGGTCGCCAAAATATGTTAGCCCTAAAGTTTGCTTGACTACAAGAAGGTAAACCATATTATTGATATTAATATGGCTTGCTAGTTGATGGTCAATCCATGGAGAATATTTAGTGAATTTTAATATTATTATTATAGTTGTGAAAATATTAATAATAAGAAGTATTACTATTTTTAAATAATAATTATTTTTATTTATAAAAATAGTTAAATTTTATATTTATAATTAATCAATCATAAATAATTTATAGTACTAATTAATTATTTAATAACAAATATTATTTTAAATATTTTATAAAAATAATTAGTTTATAATTATGTTTAATAAATTATAAATAATTTAGAATAATAAATATTTAATTGTAATTGTCCCGAGAGGCACTCTACAGCCCAGTATGGGGGAGATCTTGTTAGTCGAGTGTTTCTCGAGTTTGTCGAGTAACAAAATAATACAAAGTAAACAAAAAAAGAATAATACCAAGTAAAAAGTAATAAATATTATGTCGGCCATAAATAAAAAAGAATAATACAAAGCAAAAACTAAATATGAGACTTAAATTAGAGACTTTAGAGCTTAGGATTAGGTGGTAAATATTATGTCGACCATAAACAAAAAAGAATAATACAAAGTAAAAAGTAAATATGAGACTTAAACTAGAGACTTTACTTTTTATTTTTAATACAAAGTAAAAAGTAAATATGAGACTTTAGAGTGTTTGTCCAGTAACAAAATAATACAAAGTAAACAAAAAATAATAATACAAAGTAAAAAGTAATAAATATTATGTCGGCCATAAGAATAATACAAAGTAAAAAGTAAATATGAAACTTAAACTAGAGACTTTAGAGCTTAGAATTAGGTGGCTCAGGTATTGCACTCAAGGAGCTATTCAAGGAGAGGTTTGCACCTCGGGAGATTTGATCCCTCTTGACGCTTGATAGAACCTAGAATTTGGATCTAGGCTGATATTAATAACAATTATTATTATTATTATATAATAACAAATATTGAAATATTTTATAATAATAATAATAATTATAAAAAAATATTCTATTATAATTATTATTATTATAAATAATAAATAGAAATAATTTATAATAAGGATTGAAAATTATAATTATAATTTTAAAAATAATAATATTAATAATAACAATAATTTATATTATTATTTTTTATAATAATTATTATTATTATTATTATTATTATAAAATAATAATTTTATAAATATTTTATAATAATAATAAAAAATTATAAATAAAAAAAATTATAATAATTATAAATGAAAATAAGAAATTAATTAAAATATTAATGATAATAATAATTAATTATTATTTATTAATTAAAATAATTGTAAATGAAAATAAGAAAATATAATTATTATAATAATAATAAATGAAAATAATTTATAATGAAGATTAACAACTTTAATAATAAAAATAATTTTTAACAATAATAATAATAATTTATAATAATGTTTTATTCCTTACATGAAAATAAAAATAATTACCACTAAACATACATTGGTGAATTTTTATTATTAATATTATTACAAGAACAACAATAACAACAAAATTGATAGATTGAAAATTATTATTATTATTTAATAATAATAACCAATGGTTGACCATTGGATTGATTGACCAATGGTCAACCAATAGTCAACTATGGTCAACCAATAGTTAATCAATGGTCAATTAATGTCAACTATAGCCAAGCATGGTAACTATTAGTCAACTAATTGTCAACCATTCATTTGGTTGACATTGGTTGACCATTGATTAAATATGGTCAGCCATTGGTCGACTATGGCTGACTATGGTTGACCATTGATTGACTATTGGCTGACCGTGGTTGACCATGGTTGAATATTGGCTGACCTCTTGTTGACTATTAGTTAACCATGGTCAAGTAAAAGTCAATCAAAGTCAACCATGGTGATCCGTGATCTATTGTGGTCAACCATAGTCAACCAAAGTAAACCATGATCAAACAAAGTTACCATGGTCAACCATAGTCCACAAAAACTAAACCAAATGTCAACCAAAAATTCAACCATGGTTAACCGATGTCAACCAAAGTAAACCATGGCCAACCAAAGTTAACCAAAATTAAACCAAATTGAACCATGGTTAATGAAAAGTCAACCATGGTCAGCCAAAGTCAACCATGGACAGCCAAAATTCAACCATGGTTAACCAATGTCAACCAAAGTAAACCATGGGAAACCAAAGTCAACCATGGTCAACTAAAGTAAATGAAAGGAAACCATGGTTAACGAAAGTCTAACATGGTCAAGTAAACGAAATTCAACCATGGTTAACAAAATTCTACCATGATAAAGTAAAAGTAAACCATAGTCAATCATGGTAAACCAAAGTAAACAAAAGTCAACCATGGTTAACGAAAGTTAATGAAAGTCAATCGTGGTTAACACAATCCTACCATGGTCAAATAAAACAAATTAAACCATGGTTAATGAAAGTCTACCATGGTCAAGTAAAATTCAACCATGGTCAACCAAAGTCTACCGTGGAGAGCCGTAGTCCACCGTAGTCAACCATGGTTAACCATAGTTAACCAAAGTCAAATAATATCAACCATGGTTAACCATAGTGAACAAAAAATGAACTAAATTCAACCACCTTTAACCAAAATTCAACCATGGTCAGCCAAAGCCAACCATGGTCAACCAAAATCCAACCATGGTTAACAAAAACTTCAACCAATGTAAACCAAAGGAAACCATGGTCAACCAAAGTCAATCCATGGTCAGCCCAAGTCAACCATGGGAAAAGTCAACCAAAGTTAACCAAATATGAACCAAAGCCAACTGTGGTTAACCATTGTAAAGCAAAGTCAATCATTGTCAACCAAAATTCAACTATGGTCAACCATGTTCAACTATAGTCAACGAAAGTGAACCAAAAGTAAACCAAATTCATCCATTTTAACCAAAAGTCAACGAAAGTCAAGCATGGTTAATGAAAGTCTACCATGGTTAAGTAAAATTCTACAATAGTTGACTATGGTTGACATTAGTTGACTATGGTTAACTATGGTTGACAATTGGATGACCATGGCTAACCATGGCTGAGTTTAGTTGAGAATGGTAGACCATGGTTGACTTTGGCTAACTTGGGTTGACTCTTGTTGACTATGGTTGACTTTATTTTTCCATAATTAACTATTGGTTGAACTTATTTGACTTTTGATTATCGTTGAGAATGGCTGACTTTGGTTGTCTATGGTTGATTTTTTTTTTACTATGGTTGACCATGGTTGACTTTGTTTGGCCCTAATTAACTATTGGTTGACCTTATTTGATTTTTAACTTTAGTTGAATTTGGTTGGTTATGATTTACTTTGATTGAATATGGTTGACTTTGGTTCACTATGGATGATTTAGGCTCAATATGGTCGAATTTGATTAACTATGGTTGACTATGGTCAATTATTCCTCGGGGATTTGTTTGATTTTGGTTGACTAATTCACTATGGTCAACCACTAATTCACTACTTCACTATTGACTATGGTCAACCACTAATTCACCATGGTTAACCATGGTTGACTATGGTTGAATTTGTTTGACTATGGCTAACAATGAGCGACTTTGGTAGATTTTGATTAACCATGGTTGACTATGGTTGACCATTGTTGACTTGAGTTGGCCTTGTTTAACCATGGTTAAATTTGGTTGAATTTGTTTGACTATGGTTGACTTTGGTTGACTAGTTGATTATGGTTAACTGTGTCTTACCATGGTTGACTATGGTCGACTATGGGTGACTCTGGTTGGCCATAATTGACTTTGGTTGACTATGGTTGACCTTGGTTGATTATGGTTAACTTTGTTTGACTATGGTTGCCCCTGGTTGGTTGTGGTTGGTTGTGGGTAACTTTGTTTGTCCATAATTGACTATTGGTTGACCTTGTTTGACTTTGATTATGGTTGACTAATTGATTATGGTTGAATATGGTTGACTTTCGTTAACTATGGTTGACTTATGTTGGTTGAATATTGTTAATTGTGGCTAACCATGGGTGACCATGGTTGGCACTGGTTGACTTTGTTGGAATTTAATATCATATGGTTGACTTAGGTTGGTTGAATATTGTTGATTGTGGCTGACCATGGGTGACCATGGTTGGCACTGGTTGACCTTGTTGGATTTTAATATCATATGGTTGACTATGGTTGACTTGATTATGGGTGACACCAGAGTTGAATTTAAAATCATATGGTTGATTATAATTCCACTATTGTTTGACTATTATTGAATCTGGTTGAATATGGTTGACTATGGTTGATATTGTTTGAATATGGTTGACTTTGGATGACCATGGCTGACTATTGTTAACTTTGATTAACCATGATTGACTTTGGTTGAATTTAGTTGACCATGGTTAACTTTGGTTGAACACGATTGACTTTGGTTGACCATGGTCAACTTTGGTTGTCTTTGGTTGACATTGGTTGACCATGGTTTAGTATGGTTGACCATGGTTGAATTTGGCTAACCATGGTTGACCATGATTGACTTTGGTTGAATTTAGTTTACATTTGGTTAACTATTGTTGAATATTGTGGATCATGGTTGACTTTTGGTTGACTATGGTTAACCATGGTTGGCCATGGTTGACTTTTGGTTGACCATGGTAGACTTCTAGTTGACTATGGTTAACTATGGTTGACAATGGTTGACCATAGTTCACTATAGTTGACTATGGTTTACCATGGTCGACTTTTGGTTGAACATGGTTGAATTTGGTTTAGCATCATTGACTTTGGTTGAATAAGGTTGACTATGGCTGACTTTTGTTGACCATGCTTGAATTTGGTTGACTTTGGTTGTCTTTGGTTGACCATGATTGACTTTTGTTAACTATGGTTGACTTCGGTTGACCATGGTTGGCTGTGGTGAACAATGTTGACTTTGGTTTACAATGTTTGACTATGGTTGACTTTGGTTTATAATGGTTGAACTTGGTTGACTATGGTTGACTTTGGTTTATAATGGTTGAACTTGGTTGACTATGGTTGACTTTGGTTTATAATGGTTGAACTTGGTTGACTATGGTTGACAATGGTTGACAATGGTTGATCATGGTTGATTTTGGTTTACCATTGTTGACTATGTTTGTTCATGGTAGACCATGGTCAATGATGATTGACCATGGTTGACTATGTTTATTCATGATTGACTATTGTTGATACTGGTTGTGTATAGCTGACTATGGTCGATTATGGTTACATTCATGGATGAGCATGATTGTTCATGTTTAACTATGCTTGTTCATAGTTGACTATGGTTGACCCTAGTTGGTTAACCATGGTTGAACATTGTTTTTCATGGCTAACCATGGTTTCCTATGGTTGAACATGGTTATTCATGGTTGACCTTGGTTGACGATGGTTGTTCATTGTTGGTGACTATAGTCAATGATGGTTAAGAGTGGTTGAGTATGGTTGACCATGGTTATTGATGGTTGATTATGGTTGATTATGGTGTTTAATGGTAAAATGTTGTTGTTCATGGTTTACCATGGTTGTTCGTGGTTTATCATGGATTACCTATGATGTTGTTTGACTTATTAAAATCTTGACTTTAGTAATAATGTTAACCATGGAACAATGGTTGAACATAGTTTGCCATGGTTTTACTATTATTGATCATGGTTAACTATGGTTTAATATTATGTTTGAATATGTTTGTCCATGGTTGAGTTTGGTTGGATATGGTTGACCATGGTTGATCATGTGTTTCTATGGTTGACTCGAGTTAACTAATGTGGACCATGATTGACTATGGTTGACAATGTTTGAATAATATTGACTATGGTTAACTTTGTTCATATTAGGTCAATTTTGCTTGAATATTTTATAATGTTGTTGACTATTGTTGACCTTAAGATATCCATAAATGTTATGTTTGGGGTTTATATTAATATTTCTTAATATGAATGTTGTTTTGTTGTTAAAAATATTATTGTTCATATTGATAACATTAATAAAAGCATTATTGTTATTAATGTTATCATTATAATTATTGTTGTTGTTGTTGTTCTAGTCTAACATTAATAATGTTTATAGTAATGTTATAAATATTACTATCAATGTTAATATAAATATCAATGCTAATATTAGTATTAATGTTAATGTTTTCAAAGTTAATATTATTTACTTAATTAATTTTATTAATTATGTTATTAAAGTTGTTACTTTTATTAACGATATTGTTATTGTGCAGGCGCTCTACAACCGTATGAGGGAGATCTTGTAACATGTGTGTGTTTGTCGAGTGTTTGGCTAGTAACAAAATAATACAAAGTAAACAAAAAAGAATAATACAATGTAAAAAGTAATAAATATTATGTCGGCCATAAACAAAAAAGAATAATACAAAGTAAAAAGTAAATATGAGACTTAAACTAGAGACTTTAGAGCTTAGGATTATGTGGTAAATATTATGTCGTCCATAAACAATAAACAAAAAAGAATAATACAAAGTAAAAAGTAAATATGAGACTTAAACTAGAGACTTTAGAGCTTAGAATTAGACTCAAGGAGCTATTCAATGAGAAGTTTTCACCTTGGGAGATTTGATCCCTCTCAGCCCTTGATAGAGCCTAGGATTTGGATCCAGGCTGGTTATTAATAACATTTTATTAATGTTAATCAATATTTTCTTATCATTATAATGTTGTTAAATTTATTAATAATATTGTTATTGATCTTACTATTAACATATTAATATTCATTTTAATATTTTCATATGTTAATTTGATTTAATTTTATGCCATTATTAATAATGTTAATCAATATTATTATGGTTATGAATGTAATCAATATTAATTTTTATGTTATTATTAATGTTGTAGAATATTGTCAATGATTAATAATGTTAATAATAATTATATGAATGATTAGTAATAATATTAATGTTAATGTAAATATTAAAAAATAATATTAATAATAATATTGATATTATTAATATTATTATTAATATTATTCATACTTCATATAGCCACATTTAAGAAGTATTAATGCATAAATAATACATTTCAATATTATCTCAAATTGTATTAATGGTATTAATACAATTGTATTATCTCAAATTGTATTAATTAATATTATTACTAATATTAATGATATTAATGTTATTATTACATTATAACAAAAATAATGTTGATACTAATGTTTTTAGTGTTATTATTGATATTTTTGAATAATTGGTATGTGCAAGCTAATGAGGGTCACTTTTGGCACGTTAGATGCAATAAAAAATGAAAAATCACGCATCCCTCAACTTGGTTTTTTTGACATTCTTACACAAGATATCTTACATCGAGTAAAAAAGATAAAACATGGGAAATTGAGTCACGTTTCCGAATATATAAGTTTTAAGTATTGAAAATTTACATAACTATGTCAAATTTCATGTGCCTAAATGATGGTTTGGGGCTACAAAAATTGGTAGACATGTATAGAACCTGTAGCACTAGTGCAGCGTTATTTTTCCAAAATTAAATGTTTAATTTTTATTTTTATTTTTAATTATCTAAGTGATCAAACCTCGAGAACAATACGTCAAATGTGGGTACAGCCTTTGAAAGTCTTAATGCAGTTATTTCGACTTGGATTTTTTACAGCATGTAGAGGTCTGTGTCTTCTAGTGCAACATACAATGTTTTTTAAAAATGGTTGTGAAATGAAAAATTTACGGAATAAACACTAACAGTATGTTTTTTGACCAATGGAGTGATGAAACAAGAAAATTAGGAAATAAATAGAAAATCTCAATATATTTTTTTTTTAAATTACATATTTGGAATCTGCATAAAAAATTCTATCTATGCCTAAAATTTCGTCAATAATGGTCATGTATATCATACTGTAGAGAGGGGTGAAAAACATGCATATTTAGGTGCAGACATACATTAATATTAATAAGGGTATGTTAGCTTACGATAATGGAAGAACATTGGTGCTTTGAGAAAATCACTGGCTATGGATGCTTTGAGAAAATCGCTCTGCACCATATCACGAAGCCTTTGCATGAAAGGGTTCTAGATACCAATCCTCGGATACAAATGATCAGATCCGGATCAATGATCCAATGGAAGGATCAGCTCAAATGTTGAGTGAGGAGATCGTGTCCAGAAGCCTTCATGCAAGCACGACCACCAATTTTTTACACAAATCGTTGAAAACATGGTTAAAATTAAAAACTATCAAAATACTGAAAGTTTGAAACTTCTTTATATGCCCTTTATTTTAATATTTTCATTTTACACGCCATTAAATATTTGAAAGATTCTTACTAAACGCTCAGTCATAAATAGGTGTTTGAAAGATTATTACTAAACGCTCAGTCATAAACCATATCACAAAGCTTTCGCATGAAAGGGTTCTAGATACCTATCCTCAGATGCAAATGATCACATCCAGATCAATGATCCAATGGAAGGATCAGATCAAATGTTGAGTGAGCAGATCGTGAGCACCAAATAGCATCAGATCTCTACGTTGAGGAAATAGCTTCTTACTGCACTCTCAGTTATGGATGAGTGCAATAAATAATAGATCGGCCTGCTAGTTGTCACTGAGTGTGGATCGCTGACAGGAAAGCCCGAGTTTATCTCTATGTGAATCGTTTCTCGTGTGGATTTCGTTAAACCATTGGATGCTTCTGCGTGGATGATTCTACCGGATTATGAATGAGGTCGCTGCACACTGAGATCGACCAGATGTGAGCATTAGCGTGAGGGCTGGCTCGAGGGCACTAGTGGATCAGTGGATCGCAGCTTGAACAGGAGGAGGAAAGGAAGATTGTAGATCAATGTACCAAATTTCTATAACCCTAATTTGTTAGTTAAACCATAATGTACAAAAACAAATCTCTGATCAATAGCGATCTCATTAAAACACTTAGGAATTTAACAAGCCATATTAATATGGTTTAAGAGCCATATTAACCACCGGTGGACCCCATGGATAATTAATTTTCATGGCTCTTACAAACCCTAAAAAAACACAGAAAGAAATGACTTTGAAAACCAGCTTGGCCAATTCGAATGCAATACACAGAAAAGAATAGTGGCAGCCTACCCAAATCGCCTAAGATGCTTGGAATGAGTGACTGAGGTAGATTCAACAGGAAAGAAACGTGAATATGTGGATGTTACACCTGCATCATCCAAAGGGACTATATATATCAAAACCTGAAAAGTTAAGTATCGAATATACCATGCAAAATTGCATTTTTCAATGTTGGGAACGAGAATGTATTGACCTAAGGTAAAAATAGAGACACACAGTATAACTCATTCGCAATTTTTTTCTGTAACATAGCTCACCCCAACTCCCAACAATCCCTCCAATAGTGTAGCAAAAGATCTGTTCAAACCTTTGCTCAACGTAGCACCTGCATTATCATTATAGCGCAAAACATTAATTTATTATTGTGAAATCCCAATAGTTGGTTTACTGATACCATATAAACGTGAAATCCTCATATCGAAATTCAAAATCTGTGAAGATATCCATATTTATAAACATAGCTTAATAAGTTTTTCGAGATATTAAAACATTGTGAGAATCTTATATTTTCTAGGTCATTAGGGATATTTTAATACCTCTAAACTGATGAAGGATTTGAGTGAAATAATTACCTACCGTGAATTCAAATACCAGAACGACAGACAACCCAAATGGCATTTCCACCAAAACTATCAAACAATGGCCTCACGAAGTAACTTAGGGAGACCAAAGACAGAGCAATGCCAACTTTGATGTAATGGATAAATCTTCGAGGATCATCTGCGCCCACCTGCCACATCCTCCTGCACACAGAAAGGACAGATATTTTCCATTGTTGGAAAGCTAGAAAATTTAATGAGAGTATTCAAAACTTTAAACAATGAAAAGGCCACCACAAATTTCAAATTCTTGAATAGTATTCAAACCATGCATTCTTGAACAGTACTCAAACGATCGTTTTGGGGCTACGTTCTCTTCGATGCGGTAAGCAAGAAAACCATGCGGCAAAGCAAACCACTACCGAATTCGATGCAGCAAAGCACTACAGAATTTCCATGCAGCAATTACTTCAGAAGGTCGCTATAGAATTTCCAGATCGCTACACGTCGATCGTTATGGATCGAAATTACTTCGCTACAGAATTTTTGGGTCAGGTCGATGGTTATGGATCGAAATTACTTCAAAGCCACCATAACGTTCCAGCCAAACGTTACAGCTACAATAACGTGGAGCTTCTTCCTGTGTGCGTTACTTCATTCCAGCGCACCACATCATCTTCCAGTGTGCCTGCCTGCCTTAATTTATGCCAGCACACTCCACTCCTCCACTCCTCTCCTTTTCTTTTCACCTGAGTTAATTTATGCTAGCACACCACATCATCCCTAATTAGGTATAGAAGAAATGCTCATTTGACTCCTAAAACTTGCACGGAAGTTATGGAATTAAATCTACACCATCAAATTGATGGCAACGATGATGAATATTCCTAATTATTAAATCAACACCACAGAATTCTTAAATGCAATTAAAAGACCGCAACCGGGTCCTGTATCAACATTAAGACTCCTATCGGCGTAAATAAGGGATCAAAAATGAAATTTTAAAAATCATAAACAATCTAGTTTTTAATCTGAAAACATCAGATATAAAAGATATATAAGGATATAATTTGAAAGATAAAATAAATGATATAGGTAGAAAAGAGGTTCAAATCATAAAATGCTCAAAGCTAAGACAACAGACAGTTCTTGTCTTGTAAAATCATATGGAAATCAAATGTTTAAAAAGACATTTCAAACATCAGTTTTGTAGTGACATTCATATACTTGCATAGACACATATGTTGGTAATACGGCTGTCGTTACACCAAAACCCGCAGGTGATTGGTAAACTCACCACCGTCATATTTCAAGGATCCACGAGAGGCGATTATTCCCTTGTCACTATACACCGGGGAGCGCTAACTACTTGCAATTTCGTGCAACAATCTCCCCCTCAGCGCGAGCCGAGTGTGTATCGAACTCGTGACCTCTAGCTCTGATACCAATTGTTGGTAATACGGTTGCCATTACACCAAAACCCGCAGGTGATTGCTAAACTCACCACCGTCAAATTTCAAGGATCCATGAGAGGCGATTAGTCCCTTGTCACAATACACCGGGGAGCGCTGACTACTTGCAATTTCGTGCAACACCATATACAGAAAACATCCATATAAAATAAAAATGCAAATAACATTTCAAACAGAAATACTAAATCTCAAAAAAATAAATAATTTGAATCTAGCTCCCAACTATCAAGACCATTCATAAGCATAAAGTATCCTCACATAAGTATATTCATATAAATTACCAGACTGTAAAATGATAACATATGTGTTCTCGGCCCTCATAAGTCTCTCCTTTACTTTAACATAAAATGTACATTATATAGAGAAGAATTCTATAACCAAATTGTCTCTTGATCCTTTTTTTAAGGATCAGATGGGTCGATCGCACCTAACGCGGACAACAAGGCTTTTCGTTGCACTGGTAAATTTTTCAGAACTTCCAAGGCTAACATCGTGGCGGGGGATTAGACCAAATCATCCACAATGTTATAGTTGGGAGCAACGCAAGAATTGGGAATATTTGTAATGAGATGAAAAGGAAATTTGAGGGCTTTGGGGGCCTCGGTAGTCAACGGTGGAGGAAGGCATAAAGACTAGTCTACAGGGTATATGTGGCAACCTTATTTGCGGGTGTGGTCTCGGTAGCTTAACCATACTGATTATGACAAGTCTATAGGTTGACTTCAGAAGAAGACATCATTAAGAGGTGGTGGAATTTTAACTTGGGTATCTGACTTGAGGATGCAGTGCACCTAACCGATGGTTGTGTTGGGACAACCCCTTGCGTGGTAAAGGTATTTTGCAACACCATTGGTTGTGTAACTGGATATGGTGGATTAGGTTGCGCCTGTGGGGCAATAGTGGCTTCCCGACGTTTAGCCTCATCCCATAGCTGACGAGATTTTTTCAAATGGGGGAAATGATGTGTATAGTTTCCATAGACATTGTAGAAAGAGCATGGGTGGTTTGTTCGTAACTGGGGGTTCTTTCCTTCCTTAGGTGGTTGATTGGGGTTCTGATTGGAAATATTTGTGCCATTATTATCCAGAGAGTTAGGAGGTTTTTCACCCCCTCCCTAGTGTTGGTTGTGACCACGGTTCTTCCCTCATATCTGATTGGGTTTCCCTTGCCAATTCTGGGGGGCTGGTTCAAGGGTTTGAGCCTGGTCCTGTTGGGAATAAAATATCTCTTATGGAATAGGAGTATCTCGAGGTTGGGTAGGTGCAGGAGCTTCCGATGGTAGGCCAGGGAAAGGGTAGTAAGAGTTAAGCACTGGAGGGGGAGCATACCCTTGCGAATTTTTATCGAAACCAGGTGTCGCATAAGTGGTTCCATGGACATGAGGAGTCAGGGCTGGAGGAACATACGATGGCGTTGCTCTGGAGTGATTCGTTGTGGTGCATGAGAGATTAGGGCCACAAATCATCGTTGGTTGTTCAAGATTAGGGGTTGGATTATACGTGGGAGTCAGTGAAGGGGGAAAAGGAACATAGGGATTGATGGTATATGCAACATGACTCATGACTCCGTCGGCAACATAATATGCCCCCGGTGTATCTTTTCAAAAGGAATCATCGTGAGGGGCATCAAGCAGAATAATATATAGCTATCCTAACTGAGCGTAGATAAGGTCAAACTAATGTGCTTTGAGGATAGCCTCTTCTTCGGTTTGGGAATGTTCTGATTCCACATCCTTAGCAATTCCTGGGATGAGAGACTTTACGAACCAATCTAAGAATATGTGATTGTCCAATTTGATCTTGCAGAAAATTTGATGCCTATGCCACTCATGGATATGGTCCATGATATGGGTGGTCGTATTCTGTCTACAAGAAAGGAGGATCTCGGCGCCAGCGTCATAATGAATTGGTAACTGGAAGAACTGCAGAAAATTCAAGGCTAGTAATGCAAAGGTGGGATGCGCTCCATGGGGTTGATCGATATACCACTTGGTTGCGGCACTCGTAAAGGTTCGTTGTAATAGGAGTAGTCGAATAAAGTCATCCACTATGGAGTTAGAGGAACACCACAAGTGGAAGGACATAATATGATTATGAGGGTCCTCTCCATCCTTCCCATCGAACTTAGGGATGTCCGAAGGGAGCTTGGTAGGCATAGGATTCCACATAGGTTCATGTCGAATAGGTTCGTTAATCAATCTAGCCATGTTAGGAAGGTTGATACTGGCCATGAATGGAAAAATGACAGTAGGATGTGGCATGGTAGAGCCAACATGTGTGTTCACTATAGAGGTAATCGTGGGGCCACCTCCATCAAAGTGTGGAGCGATAATGGTTGTCATGAGGGGGACTTTAGAACCAATGGAAGGGATCAGTGTAACCTAGAAGGAGGGCCCAGTTCCCCCGAGAATAAATCTATTTACTGGAGGGACTGTAGTCATGGGGGTAGGATCACTGCCGAAAGGAATGGATCTAGTAGCGGTATCGATTATGGTCATGGGAGTGGGCCCACTACCCGCAGGTGTGTACCCAATAATTATATGTACTATAGTCGTGGGTTTAGGTCCAATGTTGTCGATAATAGTGGTTCCCATGGATCCAATGACCAAAATAGTTGTTGTGGTAGATGTAGGGCTACTACTGCGCCCACCACCAACGATTCCTCCATAAAATGATTTGGATTCATTACAGCCATAGGGATGTGTGGGGGCGAATGTATGGGTGGCTCTAACTAGGAGGAGTCAGAAGTGAAATAAGGTGCCTTGGGAAAAAGTTTTGAAGACACGGAAGTGCACAAGAGGGGTGCACGATGAGTGGGGTCCAATGGACCGTTCTGTGGCGACTGACCTTGTATTCTATGAGAGTATATTGGGGATAAATAATGATAAGTGTGTAAGTGCTGAAGAGGTATGGTAAAAAATATGCTCAAAAATTCCAATGCAACCGAATGTGCAAAGGGAGAGCTCTCAATAAAAAGGGCACTCAAGCCAAAAAGCAATCTCAAAAAACCTACTACAGCAAGTTAGTGGCAACAAAGTGGTCAGAAAACCAACAAGTTGGACTACCTATCAAAATAAAATAACCCACTAACCTATGGGGTATGGGTGCAAGCATCCTCCTAGCTAATAGATGGAATCCCACACAAATCGTATCTTCTGTAGGGTGATGAAATTTACAATCAGACGATATGAAATGGAAGACCAAAATGGCTAAGGGATATCTCTCTATTGAGAGGGATCCTGGGAAAAATATCCCTAGAAAAGACTAGAAACTAAGATACCTTAGTCAAAGCACGTCAGGAAAGGTGTCCCGCAACTTCAGTCCTTTGGTCGTTGCACACACAGTATGGTAGCCAGCATGCGCAACGAGGACCATGAGTCGGTTTCCTTCAGTATAGAGTGGAGAGCGGCATTCCAGTCAAACCTATGGAACCAATCTTGCCACTTGCCTTCCTAAAGGATAATCACCTCGACAAAACAGTGTCAACCATGCTAATCAAAGAGGATTTTGGTACCCTAGAGGAAAACAACTATGTCTCAGATATAACCGGAAAAGGGGTGTTGTTTGGATTCCTAATCCCAGTGCCCTACCTAGCTACCAGATTCTTTCAATCCTCAAGTGAGGTTGTATGTGTGTGTTTGATTAAGATAAGTTTTAGGCTCAACTTGGGGTTATGGAACAAACGTTTATCCTGAAGGTGTGCTCTTGTGTGCTTATGTTGTGAGTAACTAGAAAACAGATACTACAAATAAAAATGGATCAACATAAATAAAATTTTCTTTTGATTTTCAATGAAAATAAAACATCTAAATTCTAATGTATCCAAGCACTACTTTAACCAAACAACTTGCTGAAATGAAGAAATGCAAATGCAAAGGATCTATATGGTTGTTCACAACATGCAGCAACCAAAGTAAGACAAAGGGATACAAAGTGGTCATGAAGGAGAGATCCAAACAAGTGCTACATCAAGCAAACAGAAAGGAAAGGGTTCTGCAAACAAGATTTTGGATGTCAAAGAACGGACTGCAAAGGGAAGAAACTGAACAAGGGGTCAAGATGCTGAAAAATAGATGAAAAAATAAAAACCAGGTGCAGGTCGCTTTTGTCACGAGCACAGTCGTGACCTGGGGTGCAGCAGATTGAAAAACAGTCGCGATGGGGGCTGAAAAAATCAAAAAAGAATGGAGCATGCTTTTTAGGGGGAAAAGCGCGACGTGGAGTGCATTTTTTGGGGAGAAAAGTGCGACCTAGGGTGCGGCTTATTGAGGAAAAGTCACAACCTAGCCTGGAAGAGGCAGGTCGCGCTTCTTGAAGGAAAAGTCACAATGTGGGGGGAACTTTCCTTATTTTGGGGGATTTCTTTTCTTTTTTGGAAGGAATGAAGCCATTTTCCCTAATTTGGAGAGGGAAATAATAATTATAAGCCAATTTGTGGGTTTTGACTTAGGATTCGTTCGTTAGTGAAGGATTTTATGGGGGAAAATAAGGAATGTAGTGATATCACTAGGGAATGAGCATGGTGAGGAATTTTTAGTGTTAACAACCTCCTAGGAGGAAACCCGTGTTCTTAACCATTAGGCCCACTTAGGTTGTATTCATAAGGGTTCACCATGTAGGCAATATTATAGCATGAGAGTTTATTTACGGGGATTTAATACTTTACAAATGGAAGCAATATATTAGCTAGTATATAGGGGTCAAGGGGTATTTTATATATATTAAAAACAATATAGATATTAGGGGGGATTATAATTGTGTATCTAGGGGTTTTGAATACAATATTGGGGGGTTTGAATAGGTACTTTATGTTTAATTTTGTTGTGACTTCGAATCTATGAAGTTAGATTAGTATTTGGATACATATGATCTATGTGTGAAGGTGTTGTGAATCTGATTGTATTTGCATTAAGAGTAATGTTTGAATATGTATGATCTATGAGTGAAGGTGGTATAAAGTTGATTGGAACGATTATATATGAATTCAACTTATGTTTACGTTGTTTTTCCCCATCTTAAAATATATTCTCTCACTAAGATTTCACGTTGCACATTGCAAGGTTTCTAGAGGTTCCAATAGCAGTGTCATGTCACTATACTAGGGGTAAAAATTTTAAAAAAAAGATATTGAAAATGTCATGGAAAAATGGATACCTATGATATGTAATAAAAATAGAGGATTTTTCAATAGGAAATGTGTATTGAAAGGGATTTAACAAAATAATTTTTGGAAAATATTCTTTGATATCTAATGAAATTATGGTGTTTTTTAATATTTTACGAAAGATTCACAAATTGAATGTAACATATCCATTTTTCGTATTTTAGTATTTGAGTGAATTTCACAAAAAATTGATAACTTAAATGATCTTCAGAAACAAAAGTTATTTGTGAAAGGACAAAATTCCTAACATACTCCCATCACTGAAATGGCCAAACTTGAATGTCATACAAAAGCACACATCCATGTGGTCATCACCACACAACATTGTCGCAACACAACATGATTAACATGAAATTACCTTCTAAAACATTCTATAACAATATGCATGTTCATAAGCATTAAAACTTTTAATTAAAATGACACAAATGAAAGGGGCCATATAACAACCAAGTCATCATAAATACATAATGAAAGATACCATTAAAATCATACACAAAGACCACATGTAAGGTGGTTCACCCAACTTGGGCTACGTCCATGAGGAAGTTTGCAAATTATTTCATTTATAAAAAAGAGTTACATACATCCTGCAACTCTATGGTTGCAGATTCTTCATTTCTCACTACCCTTCTCCAAAGAGTATTACAAGACTTCATCCCTAACATCAAAAGGATTTTCAGAGAGCTATTATGACTCAAGATCTATAATACCAAACCACATAATGATTATCCAAACTATCACATGGACTCTTTCTTACAACAAAATATATAGTGTGCCCCATGGACTCTTTTTAACAACATATATAAATATATTTCTTATAAACATAAATCTTAAGTTTATTCTTCTAAATACTTCACTCCAAAACTAAAAGGTTAAGAAGGTGAAAAGCGAAGAGGACAAAATATGCTTTAAGGTTAGGTTTACTTCACCCTCGCCCAACTTCATCGTATATACGCTAAAACATATACCTTGAAAATAACTTGAAAGTTTAATTAAAGGGGACGTGCCCTTGCTCGCTGCAACGACATATCTATAACACTTAAGACATGTCCACATCCAAATCGACGTTTAAACCGAAAAATGTCAACAAAATTATTATCAAAAAATGCTAAAGTGAAGATGATACCCAGCTCTCCACTAAACTTGATTAGAGATCGTCCAACTTCTAAACTACAACTCAAACAGAGATCAAAATAATAGTATTAATCGACTGGCGATGACTCTGTATAAATATATACATATATATAAGATCATTCTAACATTTAATGCAAGGCTACTGGAACCAACCTTTCTGAAAGTCAATAAGCATCCGGCAGTATGTAATATCTAAGATATATTTATATGACATATAATAATATAGCAAATTGAAATCTTTTCCTGCGCCAAAATGGAAAGATTGACAATGTCATATTTATGAGTGACTGGATTATATGGTTGTATGATAACCTAAAAACATTTACCAGATAAAAACAACTCCACATGTGCTGGCAGAATTCAAGCCTTTAACGATGTCTATCTGATCAAAATTAGATTGTCAAAGATGGCAGCGATCGACGCCTTCACCATTGGCACTTAGCAAAACACTCCGGTCTAAAAGAACAACATATAGACCAGTACGATTTAACCCATATAGGCATACCATATATATAAGTAAAATATAGCGCAATTAATCAGGCAGAGGTTCTATAAAGGAATCAAAGGTCAAAAGCTCTCCCAAAATCAACACCGCAGCAACCTTCGACGAGCTAATCATGACCATAATCACACAGGTAACTTTAAATATTTAAGCAATTCAGAGATCTTTTTTCTGATTTCTAAGGAAAAGCAAAATAGATTTTTTCTAATTTCACAACCAACACAAAACAAATTCTTCTTATTTTTCAAGGAAGAATATAAAACGGAGTTTTCTAACTCAAAGCCAATGTAAAATTAAAGATCTTCTCTGCTCTTGAAGGAAGATATACATGCAGAGTTTCTAACTCAAAAGCAATGCAAAACTAAAGATCTTCTCTCATCTCGAAGGAGGAAAATATATACAGCAAAATGATAACTCAACCCCCCATGCAAAAGACGCAGATCTTGATTTCTGATCTAGATGGAGAGATAAAATGTAGAGTTGCTAACTCTAAAACCCAAAGCAAAAAGACGCATATCTTCTTGATCTGGAAGAAGAAAAATATATACAGCATTTGCTAACTCAAACCCCCATGCAAAAGACGCAAATCTTGATCTAAGATGAAACTACGCTCTGTCTTCGATTATGTTGTAGGGGTCAAATACTTCAACCAAGAAGTATTATCTGCAGACATATATCCCGATGCTTTAATCAGCAGGAAAATGTCACAAAACAATAACCAACAACCACAAATCTCAATGCATTAACGTTTCGAAAGGATCTAACGAAGATCGATATCCTCGATTTGAGAAAGAGGTCTACTCTGTCCTCGGGATGGGTAATATGCTTCAACGCAGAATCAATACTAGCAAAATAAGAGTAATAACTCATAACACTTAAGTTTAGAATCCCAATCCTATAATGCATGACGCATTCAGGTTAGCGATCTCTTGTATCGTATACCAATCTAAAGTATAAGGATGCCCAAAAAATCAATCAAGAACAAGTGGTAAAACAGAAAGGAATTACTTATCTGGATAGGCATTCGCCAAGACGAAAAACCACCGAGGTCTCCTCTCCTGTGACAGCTACAATGCCATGTACCACCATTAAATTTTTCTCTCGCTCCTCCTTCGTGAGTTTTTCTCCCCTCGATCGCTAATCGCCCCTTTTGACAGATTTTGTGAAGGCAGAGCATAACCAGGGAAAAAACAGAGTATGAGCCAGACAAAAAACAAAAACAGGGTATCCTTCCCTGTGGAGCTCTGCGGCCCTTCTACTCCCTTTCGGAACTCTCGATGAACACCCAAAATACATTGAACATCAAGATGCCTCTCTTCATCCGAGACACATTTACATCTACACCTAATTGTATTAACTCTTGTACGGTGGTTGGTGGATTTAGACGCCTGGTGGGAGGAATTATCTCCAACACTCCTCCTTAATTCCGACCATAAACAAACTACTAACATCTAACATATACATACAATGCCGTCATGGGCTTTCAACAAAAAAAACATTGAAACATTAATGCCTGCTGGTCTAAGTCTCAGCTAGGCTTACATTAGTTCATGTCAAAACTCAAAATTATCTTACCATTCTTGTCTGCTGCATGCTGATGAAGCGGCTTCTTTTTCTTTCGTTTGCTCCAGACTTTGAACTCAGCGTTCTTCTTCGCCTTCTTCTTCATTCTCACCTTCTTCTTGCAATTATTGACAAACCTATCAAGTTCCCAAAGGGTTTCTGTATTGAAACTTTCTATATCAACCTCAATCTCATCCTCCTGCTGGCATAGTGACGGATTCCTTTTCTTAATAATCTGGACTATGTTCTCCAACTTCTCAACGGGTAGGCTCTGTAGGCTTGCACTCAACTTCTGCTTCTCCTCATATGTCATCTCCCGCTTATGAAGTGTAGTTTCCAGATGCTCAAGGGTTGTTGGCATGATGTTTTTTCCAAAATAAGGTGATCCTGTCACTTCGCTTGTACTTTTCCTATCTGGAAGGACCTGTTCTGTGGAAGAATCCAATGAAGCCTGTAAGTAGAAGCTCTCCTCCATGCTACCAATGCTTGTAGCACTTGAAAATCGCCTTAGGTGATTGTTCACTCCATGCTCCAGATAAGTGTTTGTATATTTAGAAGCAGCATTTTTTTCTGATGCTAGCCATGCTTCAGCACGAACTGTCTTTTCAAGATCTAATCTGGCAGTCCTCTCTCTCTCTATCTCCTGCTCAAGGAGTTCTCGCCCTGTGATTTGCTCCACCATTTCATGCTTATGCTGATTTCGAATTTCTTTTATTTCTTGTTCAAGTTCCTTGGCACGACCTTCCTGACTGGCTGCTTTTTCTACCGCTGCAAGATATTCTTGTCGATTTTCAGCTGCTCTCTGTCTTTCCTTCTCTAATGAGCGAGTAAGTTGTGCTTGCTCAGCCCTCTGACAGGAAACCTGAGCTTCTAAAACTGCCATTCGTGATAATGTCTGAGATAGACGTTCATTCATAGCTCTTTCTCTTTCTTTTGCAGATGCAGCTTTTGCCTCTGCTTCCTGAAGTCGTGAATTAAGGGCCCTCTCAACGCTAGACCATGCTTCAGCACGCATTGCTGCACTTTCCTGCATTGCTTCAATTTGCCACAGTAGTGGTCTTGTGGACTCAGGTACTCTCATTACTAACTCTTCATAACGCATTTCAGTTGCCTTATCCTCTGTATGAACTTCAATATCAATCTCTATGTTCAAGCCTTCACATGTTTCTGTCGAATCCTCCACTCGAATCGACTCGCAAGGATATGCAACTGTATCCACAGCTTGAAAGAGTGAGTAGCATTTCTGATTCTTCGCCAAGGGCACTCTCATTATTGTTCGCGGGGAATGAGACCTTATCTGATATGTAAAATTAGTGTAACTCAGTCCATAGCCAAAGGGATACATTGTGTCGCCCTTGTAAAATCTATATGTTCTATCTGGGTAGCCACTTGAATTGGCTCGCATGTGCATCTCTGCCATGCTAACTTGCTTCACATATTGTTCGGGATACCAAGTCATGGGAAGACGACCACCTGGATTATATGTTCCAAAGATGACCTGAGCTATGGCATCTCCTCCCCCTTGTCCAGGATATCCGGCCCACAGAATCCCTGAAATTTGGTCTAAATTTTGGGCAAAATTGACATCGATACCACATCCGGACATGATAACCAGTATAACTGGTCCTTTGGAAGCATTGGCCACCGAAGTTACAAGTTCCATTTGATACCCAGGTAACCATAGACTCTCTCTGTCAAGCCCTTCTGCCTCATGCTTTAGATCTAACCCCACAACCAGAATAGTTGCATCAGCCTTTTTGGCTGCCATCACTGCCTGAGGTATCAAGCCTAAATTGTTACATGCCACATTGGAGCATCCAGGTCGATATACAACTTTAGCGTACTTTCCCAATCCGTGTGCAGGTGGGGTGTATTTACAAGGAATTCCTGCATAATTGCCAATCATAGGTGCAGTGGCATCGGCATGAGGTCCAACGATGGCCAAATTTTTAATATGCTTTGTCAATAATGGCAAAGATCCCTGATTTTTTAGAAGAACTATACCTTCCCTGGCTGCTTCAACAGCCAATTCTTGATTTTGAGCAGTGCAAATGTCCTTCGCCCCTAGATTGGCATAATGCTCATCTACTTCAAATAAACCTACTCTCATCAGTACGGTATAAGCATTTATCAAAGCTTTATCCATATCAGATTCCTTGACTTTGCCCTGCAAAACTGCCGATTGTAGATAATCTGGATAGAATGATCCACAGTCCAAGTCCAATCCTGATCTCAAAACTTGTGCCACTGCATCTTCTGGAGTTGTTGTGTAATTTTGAGCAGCAAATAATACTTGAATAGAGTCACAGTCAGACACAATGTACCCATTGAGTTTCCACTCGCCTCTGATGGTTCCTCCCAAAAGCTTCGGATCTGCGCAGGTGGGAAGTCCATTGACTTGATTGTATGAACACATTGCACTACTAGCATCCCCATCTTTAATACAAGTCTCAAAAGGAGGTTGGAAAGTATCCATCATGTCTTGGTGAGTGACCTGTGCATTAAAGTCATAACGACTGAAGTTCTTCCACTGATCGAGATCATAAACACATTCTTGCACATGAACTTCTGGTTCCTTCACCAACGCATCTTCCTCTATCTGCATTCCAGGTTTATCCCCTGACCTGTCTTCTTCAACAGCAGCTTCAGTTTCCTTCACAGGCTTATCTTCAATACTCTCACATGCCTCCTGCATTTGTACATCTTCAGCTTTAGATCCCTCGAGCGTGTCATCCTGCTTTATTTCCTTTTCCTCTTGCTTCACTTCTTCCTGTTCACCCTTTTTGCCACTATCGTCTTCATCGACATGTGGGGTAGTCAACTCTTCCTTTTTTAAATCCTCATCGTAGTCTACATCGTGCTTGGGATTTGCTAGCCACTCTTCAATAAATTTCAAATCTTCATAAAAATGTCTTTTGACTGCATGCTCTTGTTCTTTAGCTATTGTAGACTGATTCTTGCTCTCAATACCTGCACACTCACAAACATCTAAACTGTTAGGAAAAAGTTCTTCCCTCATGGGCATGCTCTTCATGAGCTCATTTTCTTCATCACATTCAACCTCACTTGGCTGGCCTGTACCTTCTTGGGTTGCTTCCACACTCTCTGCTGCTACTATGGCAGCTTCCTCTTCAACCTCAACAACATCCACATGCTTGACTGCAATGTGGGATTCACTCATTTCAAACTTCTTGTGCTCTGTTTGACTGACAGAGGCTTCAAGCTTCTTCTCAGCTTCAACTTGAACCACAACTACAGCTGTTTCTTTATGACTGCTCCCCCTTTCACTGCATTCTTCCTCTAGAATGCACCATGCTTCCTTAGAAGTCTTTGCTGCTATAATCATTTGCATCAATCTGTCATCCATAGCTAGTTGGATGAGATGCAATGCCAGAGCATCTTTGGCTTCATCATTTAATTCAACATGTGTATCTACATACCGTAGATATACCCTCATTCTACTTGTCCACATGGCAAAATTTGTGCCATTAAACTGTGGAGGTGATGGCAGATCCACTCTGCTCCACTGATTTTCTTTCTTCTTGGCTTGTCTAGGCCTGGACTTTCTGCCCATTTTTGCCCTGTGGCTGTGACTGAAAGTCTTTACTATGCTGTTCCTTTTAATTACAGTCCTAGCTCCCCCTGTCTTTGCTAAACAAAGTGTTCCTTCTCACAGGACTGTTCATCTTCCAAACTCACTGAACTATTCAACTGGGTTGTTCTAAGTCCGTGGTTCACCTCCGGCAATGCTCTACGGCTCTCTGCAATAGCTAACAAAACAAACTCCGGGCGCTTGCATGTATCTCAGACATGAAGTCCGAAAAGAGGTCAGACGAAATTCGACAATTGGGGAATACTATATGATTCAACCAATTCAATCATTTCAACATGTAATTTTCCCATTTCCCTCGAGAATTCTAAACAGAGAAAGCAGAGGGTTTCAAGATCGATTCACTTCACCTGCACTGCAAGCTTTAGCTCCTGTAACAATGGGGAAGCCAGGGGGACTTGCCATATCTTTGGCCGTGTTACTTGTATTGTATTCAGTGGCAATGCCCGCGATGTCCAAATTTGTGGTGGAGAAGAACAGTTTGAGAGTAATTTCTCCGGATAATTTGAAGGGAAATTATGATAGCGCAATAGGGAACTTTGGCGTCCCGCAGTACGGTGAATCTCTGACGGCTCCTCTATTTGACCCTCTCAAACCCTTAGCTCGACAGTCTTCTGCTGCATGGGCGCCTCCACAGGTCGTGGCCCTTCCTCAAGGATTCGGCCTCCACAACAGGGATGAAACCCCTCTCCAAATCTGCCGGCCACCAAGGAATGGCGTCGGCTCTTCCTTCTTCACTGCTTTTCAACCTCGGCGGTCACCTATTCTGAGTCGCAGTTCATATTCTCAAACCGGAAATTGTATCCTACAAATCCCCGACGGCTCCCTTCTTCAACTCTGCTACTTTTCACACGGTAGCACCGGCTTCACCTTCAGGCTGGCGGCTCCTCTGTTCTGTGACGGGCTCCTCTTACCGCTCTATGATCCTTCACAAGGCTGGTGAAGGAGGATTCGTGACTCTGGGCTCTGATACCATGACAGATTTTGTGAAGGCAGAGCATAACCAAGGAAAAAACAGAGTATGAGCCAGACAAAAAACAAAAACAGGGTATCCTTCCCTGTGGAGCTCTGCGGCCCTTCTACTCCCTTTCGGAACTCTCGATGAACACCCAAAATACATTGAACATCAAGATGCCTCTCTTCATCCGAGGCACATTAACATCTACACCTAATTGTGTTAACTCTTGTACAGTGGTTGGTGGATTTAGACGCCTGGCGGGAGGAATTATCTCCAACACCTTTTAGTATGGGCTCCCCCCTCTTTTAAAGAATGTTCTTCCCCTTTGGAGGATCCGCCCCTCCAATAAATTTAAATGGCGAAATTCCTGGAGTTCGTGGGAGTCGAGCTCCATAGAAGACCTCTTTCCTAAAAATCCTCCAACAACAGATGCGCCCTATTAAAATTTCAACAAGATAATTCCATAAATCAAGGAAGATGTCCTCTTAGTTAAAGGAGCACCTCTTTAGTGGTCATTGAAAGGCTTTTTCTCCCCCTCTATCTAGTAATGGTTTATAAAAAGGTATTATAACTTTACACCTTTTATATATAAAATTTTATCAATATATAATATTTTAATTGTATGTAAATCTCTATTTGATTCATTTTATAAAAGAAGGTAAAAACCCTCTAACAAAGATATATTTACAGTTTCAAATATATATATATATATTGTTATATCATATGTAGACTTCTCTCATAGGGGTGTATGTATAAGGTTAATTACTTATAAGCATACTTCTCTCACACCCATAAATATATATAGAGAGAGAGAGAGATAAACTTATACATTCCTATTACATCCAAAAGATTATAGTTGTAATACTAGTTTTTCATAAGTACGTATGTAGATTCTTAGTCTTGGATGCCAATACTAAAGTGTGAGCTAGTTTAGGATGACCCTAGACATAACTTGACTCTCATGGCCAATGACTTCTCTCCATTCCCAAAGGTTTTAGTTACTTCCTTTAAGTAGTGTCATGTTCTTAGTAACAAAATGACATAACAATACTCCCAAGTACCACTGGTGAGGCCTTGGCCTTGAGCTCCTCACCAGGGCCGTTTACAAAGATACAATTACATTTACGAAGGATAATAATATTAGGGATCAAATTTGGAGGGGTGTTACATACTCCTTCCCTTAAGAAGAACACCGTCCTCAGTGTTATACAGTTTGTATTTCACATCCTTTCGCTTGCTTTATTTTCCTGCTTTGGTCTTCTTCTTATTTTTACGATTTCTGCAAGCTCTTTTCACTTATTACCTGCACTTTGTACAACTTGTAAAAGATTTTCCAATATTCTTCAGTATAACATAAGTATACAAAAAATTTAAAACAGTAAATGTTTTATCATTCATCCTCATCCTTGAGGAAATATTTGCTTACTTTAGCATTCATAACATACACACATAACGTCATCCATTAGTCTACAATACAAATCATTAATATTGATCATATCATAACACAATCTTTCAACAACACTTGCTTGATCATCAAACTCTCCCATGAGTTGGGAATTTCAGCAGTTCCTCTGTTGTACACAGAACTCTTCATCGAGTTATGTTCTTTTGAAAGCTCAGCAAATCAAGCTTTGCAAACATAATATTCTCTATAAACTCAACAGAATAATCAGACAGTCTCGTTCTGCAACTCATTACTTAGCATTCCCCTCATCGAATCTTCTTGTGTGCAAATCACAAGGAAAAATCTAATTAGCCTCCTTCCCAATTCGATGGATTAAATTTGCCTAGGTCTTTGGGTCAGTATAACATTCAACGAACCGCCTGCTCTGTTCCACTTCCATGGGGAACATGACCACATTTTTTTTAGGGAAGTTGCCTCCTGCAACTGCTAGTGAGTGAGTGCAAGATGCAGCCATTCTGCTTGAGTCCAGGAAATATTTGTTTCCCCTCAAACCTTTTCGTTTGAGTCTAGGAAAAAAAATTTCCCCTCAAACCTTCTCGTTTGAGTCCAGGAAATATTCCTTTGTAACAATCATTTTTTTTTTATGCCACATGCAACAACAAAATATAAAAATATATTCACCTATCATATCCTTTACATTTTCATGATTACACATCATCAATCATAAGCCTTATCGCTAATCGTGATAAAAGTAAATCATTATTTACTTTTGAGCGATTTAGCTCAACTTATCTATATAAGTTTTTTTCAATGTTCTTCCTTGATCATGTCATCAGTTGAAGTTAAGATCACTCCCTGAAATGTTATTATAAAGAAACATTTCTTTGCTTCAATTACTCTGCAATCGAACACATTAGTCCTATAGCATTACACACATGCTCTTTCAATAACTTGCATATTGTTTTCAATTCACCCTGATGTATGAATATAAATTCTTCAATATTCATATTGTGAATCTAAGGTCCAATCTTCTCACAATCAATCATATTAGTATCATAATTTAGTTATATGTAGATTCATTTCAATTTGAGACTCATCATCCAAAAATACTCTTTCAATACCCTTTCGATATTTCTTCAAAATATCCTATAATCAATCGACCATAATCAAAATCTCTACTATTTATCAAGATATTTATCTTGATGCATATCAATCTTAAGGATATAGCAAACCGTAATGAAGAAATATGTAGATTCATACTTCTTTCCAATAATCATAAACTCATAAGAATTCTTCTTGCAATTTCCATACAATAATACAACATTAAGCTCATACTTATAAGTCTAATAACGATAGGAAATTCTAAACTAGAACACAGTTTACGTTAAGAAATAAAATGATGATTTTTCATATACAAAAAATAATATTCAAACACCTCAGTCATTCTACCGCATAAATTCATTCACATCTTTCACCCGTAACCTAATATGTCAAATTCATTCTTGCTATCAATACTTAAGAGTAACAATTACTTAAGCAACTTCATACTATTGGATCCATGGCAGAGTATGAAAGAAATTCAACCATATCCGGTAATATTTACATAATACCAAAACAGAAGTAAAACAATGTTCATTTTATCATTTGATACTTTGAGGACCAACTTTTATTTCAAGCAATGTATGTAACTATAACAATTTATTTTACCCAGTCATCTTCTATAATATCTATTAATGCAAGCTTCTCACAAATTATGTCGTAACAACTATTAATTATCTAATTTAATATGCATGTTTAGAGCATTATTTATAACCTTTGTTTGTTCAAGGTACTCACACGTTTTGTTCTAGCCTTCCATATCTTATTTATTTTCTTAGGCCAGCATTACAAAATGATATATACTTATGAATCAATCAACCAACATAAATATTATTATGTCCTATACTTTTTAATCATGATACAAAAATCAAATTATATTTCACATCAATATTGGAAAAGACATAAAACAACATCCGTATCGACTCATCCTTTTTATGAAATAGTTTTCATCCAGTGTATCTTTCAACTAGTTTGATTCCTTATGACGATGTCCTAGAATGCGCTTTATATGCTAACATTGATTGTATCTTTGTATAACCAAACCCATTCCTTTGATAAAGAGTGAATTCATTCTTTTAAGCAAGGAATCATTTTTATTTATAACAATGACTAGGGTATATGCATTCACTATCATAGATTTCCACATCGAAATACATCACTCACCTATTTGTAGCAATAATTAAAATCAACTAAGTATGAATACTTTCTATCTTATGTAAATCTCATAACCCTTTGTATATATACTAAAATCAAAATACTAATTTATTAACAACACCATGTGATAATGTGAGTGTCTATATTTTATATCTAGCAAAGGATAACTCATGGTAAAATGAGAACATACCTGACTCACAATTTGTAAGAAAAACCATGATGAGAAAGACTTATCTTTACTATTTTGGAGATCTTGAAATTTCAATCCGTTAACATATCTCCCTCGTCTCGTCCAGTTCATGCGCCAAAACAAAACAAGAACAACTTGATTAGCCTTCAATAATTCTTTATTTCATGTTGAGCCCAATAGGCCCAAGTATTGTAACCAAAAGCTCTGATACCATATGTAACATATCCATTTTTCGTAGTTTAGTATTTGAGTGAATTTCGCAAAAAGTTGATAACTTGAATGATCTTTAGAAACAAAAGTTA
The DNA here is from genome assembly GCA_027924585.1 of Larix kaempferi. NCBI lineage: Eukaryota > Viridiplantae > Streptophyta > Pinopsida > Pinales > Pinaceae > Larix > Larix kaempferi. Next base: position 191,830 of record BSBM01002018.1, read on the forward strand.
TTTGTGAAAGGACCAAATGCCTAACATACTTCCATCACTGAAATGGCCAAACTTGAATGCCATACAAAGCACACATCCATGTGGTCGTCACCACACAACATTGTCGCAACACAAGATGATTAACATGAAATTACCTTCTAAAACATTCTATAACAATATGCATGTTCATAAGCATTAAACCTTTTAATTAAAATGACACAAATGAAAGGGGCCATATAACAACCAAGTCATCATAAATACACAATGAAAGAGACCATTAAAATCATACACAAAGACCACACATAAGAGACCACATGTAAGGTGGTTCACCCAACTTGGGCTACGTCCACAAGGAAGGTTGCAAATTATTTCATTTATAAAAAGGAGTTACATACATCCTGCAACTCTATAGTTGCAGATTCTTCATTTCTCACTACCCTTCTCCAGGGAGTATTACAAGACTTCATCCCTAACATCAAAAGGATTTTCAAAGAGCTATTATGACTCAATCTATAATACCAAACCACATAATGATTATATAAACTATCACATGGACTCTTTCTTACAAAAAAATATATAGTATGCCCCATGGACTCTTTTTAACAACATATATAAATATATTGCTTATAAGCATAAATCTTAAGTTTATTCTTCTAAATACTTCACTCCAAAACTAAAAGGTTAAGAAGGTGAAAAGCGAAGAGGACAAAATATGCTTTAAGGTTAGGTTTACTTCACCCTCGCCCAACTTCATCATATATACGCTAAAACTTATACCTTGAAAATAAATTGAAAGTTTAATTAAAGGGGTCGCGCCCTTGCTGGCTGCCACCACATATCTATAACACTTAAGACACATGCCCAGATCCAGATCGATGTTTAAACCGAAAAATGTCAACAAAATTATTATCAAAAAACGCTAAAGGGAAGATGATACCCAACTCTCCACTAAACTTGATTAGAGATCTTTTAGCTTCTAAACTACAACTCAAACAGAGATCAAAATAATAGTATTAATCGACTGGCGATGACTCTGTATAAATATATACATATATATAAGATCATTCTAACATTTAATCCAAGGCTACTGGAACCAACCTTTCTGAAAATTAATAAGCATCCGACAGTATGTAATATCTAAGATATATTTATATGACATATAATAATATAGCAAATCCAAATATTTTCCTCCGCCAAAATGGAAAGATTGACAATGTCATATTTATAACCGACTGGATTATACGGTTCTATGATAACCTAAAAACATTTACCTAGATAACAACAACTCCACAGGTGTTGGCAGAATTCAAGCCTTTAACGATGTCTATCTGATCAAAATTAGATTGTCAAAATGGCAGCGATTGACGCCTTCACCATTGGCACTTGGCAGAACACTTCGGTCTAAAAGAACAAAATATAGACCAATACGATTTAACCCATATAGGCATACCATATATATAATTAAAATATAGTGCAATTAATCAGGCGGAGGTTCTATAAAGGAATCAAAGGTCAAAAGGTCTCGCAAAATCAACACCATAGCAACCCTCGACGAGCTGATCATGACCATAATCACACAGGTAAATTTAAATATTTAAGCAATTCAAATATCTTTTTTCTAATCTCTGAGTAAAAGCAAAATAGAGTTTTTCTAAATTCACAACCAACATAAAACCAGTTTTTTTTTTTTTTCAAGGAATAATATAAAACCAAGTTTTCTAACTCAAATCCAATGTAAAAGTAAAGATCTTCTCTGCTCTTGAAGGAAGATATACATGCAGAGTTTCCAACTCAAAAGCAATGCAAAACGAAAGATCTTAGACTCTCATCTCGAAGGAGGAAAATATATACAGCAAAATGCTAACTCAACCCCCCATGCAAAAGATGCAGATCTTGATTTCTAATCTGGAAGGAGAGATCAAATTTAGAGTTGCTAACTTTAAAACCCAAATCAAAAAGACGCAGATATTCTTGATCTGGAAGGAGAAAAATATATACAGCATTTACTAACTCAAACCCCCATGCAAAAGACGCAGATCTTGATCTAAGATGGAACTCCGCTCTATCTTCTATTGTGTTGTAGGGGTCAAATACTTCAACCAAGAAGTATTATCCATAGACATATATCCCGATGCTTTAATCAGCAGACATATGTCACAAAACAATAACCAACAACCACAAATCTTAGTGCATTAACCTTTCGAAAGAATCTAATGCAGATCGATATCCTTGATTTAAGAAAGAGGTCTACTCTGTCCTCGGGATGGGTAATATGCTTCGACGAAGAAGCAATACTAGCAAAATAAGAGTAATAACTCATAACACTTAAGTTTAGAATCCCAATCCTATAATGCATGACGCATTCAAGTTAGCGATCTCTTGTATCGTATACCAATCTAAAGTATAAGGATGCCGAAAAAATCAATCAGGATCAAGTGGTAAAACAGAAAGGAATTACTTATCTGGATAGGCATTCGTCGAGATGAAAACTACCGAGGTCTCCTCTCCAGTGACAGTTATAATGCCATGTACCACCATTAAAGTTTTCTCCCTCTCCTCCTTCGTGAGTTGTTCTCCCCTCAATCGCTAATCGCCCCTTTTACTATGGGCTTCCCCCTCTTTTAAAGAATGTTCTTCCCCTTTGGAGGATCCGCCCCTCCAATAAATTTAAATGGCGAAATTCCTAGAGGTCGTGGGAGCCGAGCTCCATAGAAGACCTCTTTCCTCAAAATCCTCCAACAAGAGATACGCCCTATTAAAATTTCAACAAGATAATTCCATAAATCAAGGAAGATGTCCTCTTAGTTAAAGGCGCACTTCTTTAGTGGTCATTGAAAGGATTTTTCTCCCCCTTTGTCTAGTAATGGTTTATAAAAAGGTATTATAACTTTACACCTTTTATATATATAATTTTATCGATATATAATATTTTAACGGTATGTAAATCTCTTTTTGATTCATTTCATAAAAGAAGGTAAAATCCCTCTAACAAAGATATCTTTATAGGTTTCATATATATATATATTTTGTTATATCATATGTAGACTTCTCTCATAAGGATGTATGTATAAGGTTAATTGCTTATAAGCATACTTCTCTCACACCTATATATAGATATATATATATATTCCTATAACACCCAAAAGATTATAATAGTAATACTAGTTCTTCATAAGTACGTATGTAGATTCTTCGTCTTGGATGCCAATACTAAAGTGTGAGCTAGTTTAGGATGACCCTAGACATAACTTGACTCTCATGGCCAATGACTTCTCTCCTTTCCCAAAGGTTTTAGTTACTTCCTTTAAGTAGTTTCATGTTCTTAGTAACAAAAGACATAACAATACTCCCAAGTACCATGGGCCTTGGCCTTGAGCTCCTCACCAGAGCTGTTTACAAAGATACAATTACATTTACCAAAGGTAATAATATTAGGGATCAAATTTGGAGAGGTGTTACATTAAAGCCAATGACTATTCAACCTATTTTTATACAAAAATATATAATACATTTATTTATTACTTTTTATAAATTATATATTATGAGTTAATGGGTATTCATTTAATAATGCATTTGTGATTAGTGACTTGGGATTCTAGTTAGTGAAATAAAACTTAATAGATTGATAATAAATAATAAATAATTAATAATTAATAAATTAAAGTTTAATCATTTAAAAATTAAATGTTAATAAATTAATAATAAAGTAGTTATATATATGTATATCAATTTTAAAATATGATTTAAATTAAAATATATAAGGAAAGAAATCTTATAATTGTTATTGAGAAAAGGGTGAATCTATCAAAGTGGTTGGTCATTAGGAGGTTTGATTGTAATCATTTTGACTCAAATTCAAATTTATCTGAAATATGACTTAAATTAAAGTAGCACAGTCACAAGTAAAGTGGTCAGTGAACACTGATAGGTGTAACCAACCACTTAATTTGGTGGAGATGGTTGGTTGTTAAACAAAGGCTAAACATTAAACTAATTAATATAAACACAAAACAAATATTATTTAATAAACATACCTAGTTTCTTAACCACCACTTAATCTAGCTTAATTAAATCTTAATCAAGATGTATTTGAGCATAACAAGATAGGACAACCATGAAATGAATCCCAATTATACACTTGTTACACTCAGGTTAATCTTGTTGATCCACTCAAAGAACTCTAAAATCTCGAATAATATCTAAATACTGAGTATAAATATATAAAGAAAGAAATTTTATAATTGTTATAGAGAAAAGAGTGAATCTATCAAAGTAGTTGGTTGGTTGTTAGGAGGTTTGATTGTGATCCTTTCCACTCAAATTCAAATTATCTCGAGACCTATGTTATTAATTAATTGAAACCTGGATATTTTTAAAGAATAATTGGTATGATCTTTGATCAGCATTTTACAACAGTGACCCACGGTGAAAAAGAAAATGGTTGGTTGTTACATAATCTAATGTTTCCAAGGTGAACGGTGGTTGCATAAGATAATGGACACGATGGTGAAAGGATTCGCTTCCTTGCTACGGCCAGGACACTTTCATGCCGTAAGGTAAGGGATGAATCATAGATTCAACATTGAAAATTTGGAAGTCCTTGGGATTCTCGTGATAGCATGGGCTTCTGGGAAAGTTTACAGTTATCTAGATGTAAGCACATGATTGAATAAATTCTATAATTGCAATCTGCAACAAAAGTGATCTTTCCACGAAAGTAGATTGCCGCAGTTACTTGAATATCTTTGTCTGTAATTGTGGAAGAATAGGAAGGCATCACATGCCGAATAGAGATTGAAGCGTATTTTGACTGTCACGCTGTTCTTTCCTATGTAGACTCACCTCTGGTCTCCTATAAAGTCTCCAGTACAGTTGAAGAAGGAAAAGCTTGCGTATTCACGAGAAAGCTGTCTAGCTAGGCCTTCTTTTCGCCTCGATATATACATTTTCCCCAACCTAACCGATCTGTATTCACACATAAGTTTGTGTATACAATTCCTTTTATAGTCACAAAAACAACCTCTTTATACAAATAATGTTGTGAAATGCCCTTGAGAAATGTCCAAGCCGAGCTCCTTTGCAAAGAGCAGAGGTAGAACATCTGCAGAAAGACTCACGACGCCTGGAATAGAGTGCCTGTATGATAGCGAATTATCGGCGCATAGACCCATCACAGGGAAGACGACTGACCAGACAGATTTGTGGTTTTCTTGTATTGCGTAGCAGGGATAACGATGAAGTCCAATATTCTGTTGGGGAAATACGAATTAGGGCGCCTGCTGGGGCAAGGGACATTCGCCAAGGTCTATTACGCTAGAAGTCTCAAGACTGGCGAGAGCGTCGCCATTAAAACCATGGACAAAGAAGAAATCGTCAAGGTCGACATGATGGAGCAGATCAAACGAGAAATCTCCGTCTTGAGGCTGGTCCAACACCCCAACATCGTTCGGCTCTACGAAGTCATGGCGAGCAAGTCCAAGATTTACATCGTGATGGAGTACGTTAAAGGCGGCGAGCTCTTCAACAGGGTTGACGATAAGGAGAGATTGAAGGAAGAGGAGGCGAGGAAGTATTTTCAACAGCTTATTAGCGCAGTCGACTTCTGCCACAGTCGGGGGGTTTACCACCGGGACTTGAAGTTAGAGAACTTGTTATTAGATGACAACGGGGTCATGAAGGTCTCCGACTTCGGGCTCAGCGCGCTGCCGGAGCAATTCAGGCAGGACGGCCTTCTCCACACAACGTGCGGCACCCCGGCATACGTCGCGCCGGAGGTCATTACCAAGAAGGGCTACGATGGCGCCAGAGCCGATATCTGGTCCTGTGGAGTCATACTGTTCGTTCTCATGGCAGGCTACCTGCCGTTCCAGGGCGCGAACCTCATAGTCATGTATAGGAAGATCTACAAAGGGGACTTCAAATGCCCGCCGTGGTTTTCCTCTGATGTCCGGCGGCTTGTACTCCGTCTGCTGGACCCCAACCCACAGACAAGGATCACTGTTCCGCAGCTCATGGAGATCCCTTGGTTCAGCCAGGGCTTCAATCGCCCGTCGAATCCTCTTTCTGACGATGTCGATATCGGCCTACGAGACGATGTCGAGTCCCCCTTCATTCTCACCAAGCCAGCCTCCCTCAACGCCTTCGACATCATATCCCTCTCGCCAGGATTCAATCTCTCCGGGTTGTTCAGCGACTATGCCGTGGAGCAGAAGGAGTTGAGGTTCACGTTGACTGGGCCGCCGACGAGCATAATGTCGAAGTTGGAGGAGATTGCGAGGCTGTTCAGGCTCAGCTTTAAGAAGTCTAAGGACTGCAAGGTGAAGTTGCAGAGGTCTGAGCAAGGCCGGAAGGGGCATTTGTCTATTGATGTCGAGATTTTCGAAGTCACGCCCTCGCTCTTCGTGGTGGAGCTTCAAAAGACCGGCGGAGATACACTGGAATACAGTCGGTTCTGCAGCCAAGATCTGAGGCCCAGCCTCAAAGATATCGTGTGGACATGGGACGGCAACGGTTAAGATCAGCAGGCATATAAACTTGTAAATTTTTTATTCTGAACATAGCTCCAATTCTTGTAAGGTTAATGTTTTACAGTAGTTTGGATACCAGACACATATACCAATGAAAATTACAGCAATCAAACTTTGCAAGTTTAACTATCAAAATTGTGATCTCAGAGTATAACAGGTTTCTGAATCGATCTAACTGGCTGGAATAGCAGTTTGAACAACAGATTGTGTGATTTCGGCTATTGTAAGATTCCGAAGGAGGTCACGGGAAATCACGTTTGATCACCACTAAATTCGAGTGAGGTCTAATTTTCCTTCTAGGGTTATAATTCGCATTCACGGCTAACATGCACTTCCAAAAATATCTCGATACTCATAGTAAATTATAATTATAAAACCCTAATTATTAGAGAGTAAGGATAAAGAGGGTTTCAGCAATCTTGTAATGAGACCATGACCATGTGCTAGTTTCCTTTATGGGTTATAATTTAAGTATTTGGTTTTAATCCAATGTCAAAAGTCATAAACTATGATTTGCACTAAAAAGGTGCAAAGTTAAAGATGGGTCTGAAATGGAATTGTTGTTTTTTTTAAATAATAAGGAATTATGCATGCATGGAGAGTTTAGTAAACAATATGTGGCAGATTTGATTATGATTATTGAGGAATTATGTAGAGTTTTAGTAAAAGTATGTGGTAGATTGTTTAAAAAGGAATATATAAAATCAAAGATAAATTATTGTTGATAAAGGAAAAAAATATAGTATATGTAAGTGGTGGGTTGTTAGTGATGTTGATCTACTGCTCATCAATGAAACATTTTTAAAAAAATTATGTGGATCTACTTCTCACAAATGAAACATTTTTAAAACAAAAGCTAAAAAAAATTCAAGTGATAAGCAAGCACACCAATTTCCTTTAACTCATAAGCATATACAAGAAAATATAGATCAAATGAACAAACATTATGATAAATAGAACCATATCCCCATTGTGATAATAAAGTTAGGGGAGGGAGACATCTAAAAGGAAACAACATTTGAAAAAGAAATGCACGAGGATGCATTTATCAAATAGAAGCATCTCCAACAAATGGTGGCATGCAGTATTATTTCCACCCACCTATTATATAAATTAAAATATCAAAATGAATTCCTTCACTCAAACTGTAAGTGGTCAATCGACTATTTGTTGTGTTTATGTGCCTCTAGTATTAATGAAGCATTCTCAAAGTAAAATCTTACAAATGTAAATGTAGGAGAGAACCCCAGTAGAAATAACAAGCACAACATTTTCCTTGAACTCATAAGGCTATACAAAAAAATGAAAATGTTGTTAGAGAATAATGGCGAAATGCCATGATATTTAGAATATTGTTATCATGTAGATTTATTTAGAAAATAAATGGTTTGAGATCCGCTTCTATCGGAGTCTGTTGAAACCATTTATTCATTATAAATGTAATTTGATTTGCAAGTAATAGATATATTGTTTTGAGATTTTTTTTTTTTAATTTTTTTTTTTTTTATTTCAATTAATTTAGAATCTACGGACGGAAAAAATATGTGCTCTGCAAAAACCCTATCCCTTTCCCTAGCTGCCGTCGGTGCTCAAGGCCGCCGGGACTCTACAGGGATGGCTCTTCAGGGAGCGTTTGAGAAGGATTGCCGACATCTTTGGCCAGGCAAAGGAGGCGGCTCAACAGTCCAGAATGGCTGGGTTTTTACGGCGTCAAACACATCTCTGTTTTATTTAAATACTGGCAGAAATGGGAGAGATGAGTCTTGTAGAGGCGGAGTGCATGTGCGCTATCTCCAGCACAGAGATAAGAGGCCACTGTGTATAAGGCCTGTCGACCCCCCTTCAAACAAGCTAAAAGAATCTGAGGAGCGCCAAAAGGCAGAGATGGAAATAGAATCCTCTGGATCGGTTTTTTTGAAACATTTTTTATTGATCTCAGCTACCTGGGGTGCTGGCGCAGGGACCTCCATGTTTTTTTATAGCATTGGAGAGGTTACAGAATCGTCTTGGACGACAATACAGGTCGTGGAATTATATTTTTCTTACTGTTCATTTCATGTGAGAAGTCTTATTGCTGCATGTCCGTATAATGATGGAAAAACTGGAGAAACAGGCTGGAGATCAGGCTGCATGAGCTATATAAGGCCACCATCGGACCAACCACATGTTGTCAAATGGTATGAACCACAAACTGTTTTCGGTGATGGGGAAGAGGATGAAATTTTCCAGATTTTTATAAAAATGCTTTCAGGGAAAACAGTTTTGGTGTGGGTTTCTGGTAAAGATACAGGGGACACTCTAAAAACTATGATAGCGCAGAGAGAGGGTCGCTCTCAAATATCCGTTTACATTCTATACGGAGGCAAAATACTGAATGAGGGTGATAGGCTGAAGGACTGTCAGATCTCAAAGAATTCCACTCTGCATGTGAGATATCATTTGCGGGGAGGATCGATTGGGAATAAAGGAACAGTAGGCCCATCTTCATACAAAGATGCAGCTCGTGCAAAGGGGCCACAGAAGTCATCAGCTCAACATTCTTCACAGCCCAAGCCGTATATCGTGGAGAAACTGGACGATATCCCCTCTTTGGAGGTCAAGAATACAGAGGTAACACAACTATTTAGTAATCTTCAAACACATGCTCTCATCTGTCATTTTAATGGTTTCTGGCCCAGATCTTATGATCTTCACAATTGGATCTACACAAACTGGACAACAAATTGTCAAATTCTTTTATGCTCCAAAGGCTTTTTTGTTGTACAGTTTGAATCAAAGGAAGAATATGAGAAAATCATTGAGCAGGGTCCATGGTTTTGGGGGAGAGCGGGGCTTTTCTTAACCCCCTGGTTTCTCGATTTTGATGCCAACACTATGGTGGTTACCAAAATGCCGGTATGGGTGAGGCTGCCAAACCTGCCCCTTCCATTCTGGCATCATTTAGTCCTGGAAGACATTGGCAATCTACTTGGGAAGTACATTAAAAGGGATACTGATCGACATGAGCAGGGACTTTTTACCTATGCACGAATCTGTGTGGAGATCGACCTTAGCAAAGGTCTTCCTGATAGAATCAAGCTGATATATGAAAAGCACAAATGGATCCAGGCACTGGACTATGAAAACATGGCTTTTAGATGCAGATTTTGTCATCTAACCGGACATTTACAGGATTCGTGCCCTCTTGCAAAACAGCATCCCAAAAAGAACCAGGGGATGAAGTCAAAGGGGAAAACATGGCAGGCAGAATATGCTCCCCCTACTAATGAGGATTCAGAGGGTGAGGAAAGTGAACCAGAAGAAAAACAAGAGAAGGAGATTAATGAGGAAATAGTGCATAAAGATGAAACAGTGGAGACACATCATTCAGATTCAAAACATGCCAGTAAGGAAACACTGACGGATAACATGCAATTCATGGCTAATTCCTTAACCGGGTCAAAACGTGCACATGAATCAGAAAACTCAGATTCTGATAAAGAAAAAACCTCTGTTCAATCATCAGTGGCGCAGGCGAGTAAAGAGCTGATTATAGTAGTACCCCAGCAGGGGGGATGGACAGAAGAGAGAGAAGAAAGGGAAATTAGAGGATTACTATAAAAGCCCTAATTCCTAGAAATTTATGTAACATTAGTGTTTCTATTTTTTGTTGTAAGACCTATGGTCTCGCCTCAGATGTGCTTATGCACATTCAGAATGTAATTTTGTATCGCTTCGGCTTGAAATAAAATTACGCTTTTTTTTCTTGGAAAAAAAAAATATTGTTTTGTGTAATGGTTGCTCTCATATTTTCTGAGTTGGTATTAGAGCTCGGCTGGGCTTAATTCCCTCATGGGAATGCCCAAAAAAATGTGAGAGCTGTAGTAGTTGATTTGTTGTAACTAGGCGTGTGAGTTTTCTGTGTGCTTGTTATTTTATTTATGTGCAAATAAAGATGTTGTGCCGATCTGTAAACAATCCGGTAGACAGTGCATAACTGAGAGAGATCCGAAGAGAGGAGAACACAAGGGAACAAAAGGAAGCCGTAGCTGTGAATGAGAATTTTTCCCAATAATTTACTTGCCTTCCCCATCAAATTTTGTAGAAGCCGCCTTGTTCAATTTTCAGTGGAACAACAACGCCTTCATTGCAGAGTTGAATGAGATCAACTCCCAAAGACCTAGGCGACTAGAGCAGTGTTGTAAGAAGGTTTCCAATCATAGAGAGCAGAGCAGGAGAGCAATTTGTTACCTGTAAAAAGAAGTTGCCTACATTAGCGCTCCTTGGGATTTAAAGAGAGATCCGATGAATTTCTTTCCCATGAGGAAGGAGTCGCCCATCCAACTTAGAGTCAGCATGAAAATATCAATTTACAGTAGAAGATCCGCTGCCATTGAGGAAGAAATCTAAACCTCAATCATAGTTTCCTTATCAGATTTGAATTCAATGAAGTCAATTCACTGCAATTTAATTCTATTTCTGTTGCCCGTGCATTATGATGTTTTACAGATTCTTATCTATATATTAGCATTATTTTTTTATTGGGTGAGCATCCTCTCTCCAATCCATGAATAGCTTGTGTTTCTTAATGAATACAACGAGCTATGTATGTCAGCAAGAACACTGTGTTGCCTCATGGAGAAGAAAGAGTTTATGTCTTTGTTAGTTTGTGAAGGTCACTTGTATGACTATCTTCTGGATATGTTCAGTATCTAGAGTACTCTCCTAGATCCTGTTGGATTCAGCGAGCTATGTGTTCAACAGATGAAAGTATCTCCATAGAACAGTGCAGTTACTTGATTACTTCTTTTCCAAACTCAACGAACTATGTACTTTGGCATAGTTAAGTACTCAATATTGTTAGTCACTGCAATTATTTTATTGATGGCCAGAAGCATTGCAGTTCAAATGAGTCAAATAGGAAGCTCGAAGATGAAGTGAAGAAAGAGCGCAAACTGTGAGACTTCAATGTGGGTGTAAATGTTGATGAAGACCAGACAGACAAAGATCAGAGTTCCATAATGTTTGTATTGTAAGAATCGCATTTCTCCATTAAGGGGAAGTGTTAGAGAATAATGGCGAAATGCCATGATATTTAGAATATTGTTATCACGTACATTTATTTAGAAAATAAATGGTTTGAGATCCGCTTCTATCGGAGTCTGTTGAAATGATTCATTCATTATAAATGTAATTTGATTTGCAAGTAATAGATTTATTGCTTTGTGTAATGGTTGCTCTCATATTTTCTAAGTAATATAATGAACGAAGATTATGATGCATACAACCATATCCCCATTCCAATAATGAAGTAGAGAGAAATATCTAAAGTGAAGCATCAATTGGGAAGAAAAAAAACACAGTATGATGCATTTACCAAAAAAGAAAATATCCGAAAAACGATGGCATTTGGTATTAATATCCACCCACATAATATATACATTAAAATATCAAAATTACCACCTTATGTCATCAAAAATACCTTGAAGTTCTATTCTACAACATGTTCATACCAAAATCATTGTTATAAGCTTACTCTTTTTCAACATGAGATGACACTAATGAAGAGCTTTTTCAAACGAGCTTTCATTACATCATATCTAGTACCATGTCACCTGAAGTGAAAACTAATAATAAATTATTGAAAACTTAAGAGTCAATTGAAGTACTTACATTACAATTCAATTCTTCCATTCCCATGAAGTCTAATCAAATGTTACTATCAATTTCCCCCTTCACCGAAACATGGACCCAACAAGAAACTATGTTCAATCGCTTTGTAGTCACTTGGAATCCTACAATGACCTGTAAATCATGTAATTGCTTTTACCTTCAACCTGATATGAAATTTTATCTAATTGTTCTAAACTTCAATCTGACGTCAAATTCTTAGATAGGTAAAGAGACTGTCAAGTACCTTTTGTTGATGTATCTCCCTTCAGAAGATTTAGCGGTATTAGTTGAAAAAAAAGCATGATGAAAAGAAAACAATGAAATAATTTTAAAAAGTGAGAAATCTAACATCAATAATTCAATCCCACTCATAACCTAGATTTGAGCCCATATCCTAGTTTGCAAATTCTTTAGTCTCACCCTCTATGCCAATAATCAACCCAACCTGCCATATGGGTGAAAACATGAAGTTGGGAAATACTTTTGCTTGTTTTTTACGAAGAAAATTGTAAAATTTTAAGTTTTGTGAACTTCAACCCCTTGAAACTCATATTTTCTTTGAGAATTTTATTGAGGTAAAAAAGAGATTTATAGATAATTGTGTTACCTCCATACTCTGATGTCATCCTTACTAAGAAAACTAAAAGTACCTCCATGAATAGGAGGAGAGGAAGTGCACTATGGTTTTTCCTTTTTTTTAGGTGTTGTCATTTTGAAGATATTGAATTTTCTTTACAACCATTTTTCAAAATAGTAAAATTTTGAAGTGATGAAATTTAGAATAAAATTATTAATAAATATATAAATTATTGATGGAAAATACAATTCTCATATAATTAGAAACTAGATTCAGAGATGAATCCATTATTACAAGGTTTGACAAATACTCTTTAAAATTTACAGGTTTGGCCTCTACAAAGTTGCAGTTTCCATAAAAATGTAGAATATTTATTAAAAACATTTTATCAGAAACTATAGTCCAATAAAATGTCTCTGTCGAGAGTTTTCTACCAACTATTGGCCAAGAGATTTAAACTCTCAACTGAGAGTATTTTTTTTAATAGATGACTCTAATTGAATAAAACTCTAGTTTGAGAGTTTAAAATAGCACACTCCAAATGTGTTTCCCAACTTTGTGTTTTCACCCATGAAGACGATGATGTCTCATGGTGTTTGTAATGAGGCACGAACTTAACTACTTCATAGGAATTATTCGTCAATAATATGAGAATTTATGTAACAGCAACCGAAGGCTATTAAATAAATAAAAAAACTTAGAAACCTCCTGCAACACCCAATCAACATTCAATACAATTGTGAAACAGATAACAAGTGTTGTGTTGGTGGGTCATGAATCATGGAATTGTTCGTGGGAATTAATATGACCAAATGTCAAAAGGGAAACAATTTGTAGATATTTGTGTTTGGTGCTTTAGTTTACTACTAATTTAGGTCAGGGGGAGGGGGATACATAGTATTTTTTATAGGATCTCACAAGCACAAACATGTTATTTAAGGCTGAAATGGGATTTTTGTTATATGTCACACAACAAGCAACTGAGGTGACAGTCACGTGAAACGAAATTATGAAACATGTGATTGTTCAATCATGGCATCGTCTTGATGAATGCCTCTTTTGTAAGGTGTGGGACGCATGAAATTTAGGGTGGGTGCACAAAGTTGGGTCCACTTTTTTGTGCCACCAGATGTCATGATTTCAAAATACAATGCTCTATTGTTTTTTCTATAACTTTTGACTGGATTCTCCATTTCTCAAACAAATTATATGGTGCATTAGAAGAAAGATAGCTCTATACTCTCATCTAAAAAATTTCAAAATTCCATTAAGTTATGCCCTTAAAGTGTTTCAAACGCACACATCATCCTTTTTTCAGGGTTTTTTTACTTCAATAAGTCATAATAAAATGGAAAACATCATGAATCATTTCAGAAAAATAGCGTTGCACTAGCACAAGATCTGTCTTCTACACATGTAAAAAAAATATTAAAAAATACTATCAATTATTTCATATAGTGATGCATGCACATAGACATATATGTTATATTGTGTTGAAAATTTGAAAATCCAATTTTAGAAAAACAAATTTTAGAAACAGCTACACAAAATTTCTAAAAGTAAAATTTATATATTATAAAAAATTATTCAATTTCCTATATTTGTCTTTTTACATCGTCTTAAAATTTGTTATGCAACTACCTCTAATTGCCTCTTAAAGTCATAGGTTCACGTTTTTTCAGTTTTATGTGGCAACTAAAGTGTCTTGAAAGGAGCTCATGGTTATGCATCAGCCTTTACCTAACTACATTCGATATGGCCATGTTTATGTTGTTAGGAATTGCCCACATGAAATTTGAGACTGCCCTTAGGCTAAATTGACCTTGAAATAGGTAGTTTGGTGAGCCGTTGTTATAGCCCAAATCAACACTTCTCCGTTTGTGACAACACTTGCATGATGATGTTCTCATGATGACACTTTCATGACAAAACTTCATGAAGCTATTATTGATCACACAAAGGACAATATGGATGGAAGAGCCCTAATTTGGTGCTTAGTAGTGTGGCATTAATGTATTCAATGATTATTCAACAATTAAGGAACTTGTGACCACATTTGGAGTCCAAAACACCTCTAAAAAGCCCTAAAAAATGACTTGTTCCCCCACATGTGGGTTTCCTTTGTCCCACCCATGTGTAATGCACAGTTTTCCTTTGTCCCATCTACGCATGGCTTAAAAAATGCCAAAAACTATAAAAAAATCTCAAAATTGGGGCAGTTTGGGTGGTTTTGGAAACCTCCTCCTCAATTACAACTACTCCCTCCTTGAATCTAACCATATCCTTCTCCTATAAAAGAAAGAGAGATTGGCCATGAAAAATAATCTTAACCCAAGTATTGTTATGATGGGGGAATTATCATTCTCTTTCCCTTGCCATTTATGCCCTAGCTAGTTGCTCTCAAACCCTTATGCATCTGAGCTATGGTTGGGATTCTTGGAGAAGAGAAGCAAGAAATCCATAATCAACGTTTTTTGAGGTGCCTAAGTAGTTACAATGTATATTTGTACTTATTTCTATTAATCAATAAAAGAAATGTTGGAATCTTATTAATACTGAGAGGGGGGTGAATCAATATTAGCGTAGTTATGAACAATCTTCACTTCTTATCAATTTTAAATGGAACTTAAATTATGCATTCACCATAAACAGAAACATTCAACATCACATGTGCAATACACAAAACACAAGGATTTTTACTTGGAAATCCAAACGGGAGAAAACCACATAATTCTCTCTTATATTAAAAGATTACATTCATGGAAGCACCAACTTCTGAATTTTCCCAGCATCAACTAGAAGGAGGCAACAGACCCCTGGTTTTACAGGATGTGACCTAGAGGAAGAACCGAACCCTTGATTTACCAAATTCAACTAGAAGGAGGCACCGACCTCGTATTCCTTTCCCCGTCATGTTTCCCTGATATGACTGTAGAAGATATTCCTTTGTTGTTCTACTGATCTGCGCACTCTTCAGATTAATTGCAGTTTATTCCTTTGTGTGCACCTTATGTATACTAAGATCTTGTGATCCCTATACTGTATCACGTACTTCACTACACTACACACTTGATCTCATACTTCATAAAATTCTACAATCTGTGCGTTGCTTCAATATACCGTTCTATTTCTGTGCATATACAAACTCAACTAATGTTTCTCATCCTCTACTATGCTGCTATTCTGATCTCATGCACTTGTATCATATAACTCACATCATTCTGTGCATGTTTTGTTATGCTATATTTCTATCTTAGTGCATCTGTCTTAGATAATATGTAACCTTATGCATATCGTATGTGATTCTGTCTTTCTATTCTTACGCACTTGTCTCGGATAAAATTCATCATACTGCGCATCTGATGTTGTGCTACACCTATATCTTGGAGCATGCGTCATAGATAATCTGTAATCTTCTGCATATCATATGCCATTCTTCCTTTATTTTCTTACGCACTTGTGTTAGATCAACTTCATCATACTATGCCTCATCTGTTGTGTTGCATATCTATCTTCGCACATCTGTCTTAAATAAATCACTTCATCTTTTTTCCCATCATCTGTTATGATGTATTTTGTGCATTCGACTCTTCTACTAGATTACATTGTTTCGGTTCCATGAGCCATTGATACCACAAAATAGAAGCTTTCCAAATTAGAGTACTACTACTTTCGCATCCTCAAGCTTACTTCAACTCTCCAAATTGGCTTCTTAGTTATACTTGTCCTACACAAACGGTGTGTCCACAAGTTGGTTGCAACGTACCTTCTCCCTTGTTTCACGGTCCAACTTACTTCACGCTTCATCCACTTGAGAGATTCTGTGCTATTGAGGTACCACACCTTGTGGGACTTGTGCATACTTGGTTCTTTGCATAGTAGTTATTTTGCACTTTGGAACCACTTCGTGTGGGGTCTTGCGCCCTTGAAGTATCATTGCTTGTGGGTCTTGCACACTCAACTTGGCCGGCTGCCACTTTCTTCTGGGACTCTTTTGCGCTTCAACAACTTGTAAAGTTCTTCCGATTGGTGGGTCTTGTGCACTTCTGGGGATTCCATACCTGTCCAACCGCTTCTTTCTCCCAAGCCTCTTGCACACTCCCAAAAATTTTCCAACCATCTCTTTGGCATTTAACTTTGAAGTGTCACAATTAGATGGATTGTGTCTTACGCACATACCTGATGTACTTCTTCAAACTGATGTACTTATGTAATATGGATGTACTTCTACAATCTGTATATACTTCTTCTATACCTCTTCAAACTAGATGTACTCCTCCAATCGGGATATAATTCTTCAAACTAGATTTCATATACTTCTTCAAACTAGCCCTCATATATTTCTTCAAACTGGATTTCATATATTTCTTACAACTGGCACAAGGATACTAAAACCTTTTTTACATCAATTTACATCAAAGAAAACCAAATCTCAACAATCTCCCCCTTTAGCATTGATGTCAACGCCTCGTGAGGTTGTCCATGAATACCTCATGAAGTTGTGCTCTTCCTCTATTTTGTTCATAGTACTCCCCCTATGTGTACTCCCCCTATGTTCTTTCTAGTTTGAGCCTTTTCTCATCTTCACAATTCTCAATACTTTTTTGTTATCTTTCATTTCTACGTGGTCCCTATTTCTGATGCATGCTTCACTTATTTTCTGTTATCTTTCATTTATGCATGGATCCCTATTTCTAATGCATGCTTCACAATATGTTATTCTTTTTTCCTTTACATGACCTCCGATCAGTACTTCTCTATTTTTTTTCATCTCTAAGATGATTGTATGCTTCATGATATTTATCCCCCTTTGACATCAATGGAAATGATGTATCTTCAATTGCAAATTCTCAGGTTTTTATTTCTTCAGTTTTGCGTTGGCCTTCATACATTTGGTTGCTTCAATCACTCACCCTGTCTTCGTGCTTCATTCTTTTTCCTTTCTCTGGAGTTGATGTGCAGAGCTCAATCATCTTGCAATTTGTACCTTCAATACTGTCTCTCTAGCTATCTCGGATATGCTTCCCTTATACATTCATCAACTTTCTTCTATCTTGATCTTCTATTCCTGTGACATATCATTCTTCCATGCTTCTTTATTCACCTTCCTATCACAATTTTTTATGCCATCTTCCAAACGCACTTACTATGCACACTACAGATTTCCATATTCTTTCTTCCATGTCAATTTATTCCGACATCCAACCTTTCATTTTTGTCGCATTCACTGCACTATGACCAGCCTTCATCACATTTTATGACTTCACATATCTTGCAACAATGTCTAATGATTATTCCTTAATATCGCACATATTTCATCTATCTGCTAGCATCGAAACATGGCGAAGTGACTAATAACTCATGTGAAAAAATCGATGTGACATATTCATAATCGATATTTTTAGGCCACATTATTTCGATTACATGGAATAATGAGTTGGATTTCTTCTTTTTTTCCTCTTGCCCGATTTCATTAACTCATGTAATAAATTTTGACATCTCCCTAGTTTGGTTCAGACATGAATGCAATTAACCTCAACTATCGAAGGAATATTTGCGTGGGTGTAGTGCGGGCATTGTTATGATTACCTGAGCTATAGCGTGGGTTGATAGTGCATTGGTCGTGTGACCCTTTCTTTCGACTGGTTTTTTGGCACTTTTGGACTCGTGTTGTCTTTTGGATCTATTAAGGATGTGTTGCAACCACAACTTTTTTTTCCCCAAATTTTGCATAAAATTATCAGGCCCCTCCTTTAATTTTTTATTTACTAAGGCTTTCTTGTTTTTTTATCTTCCTTTGATTGTAAACACTTTTTGGTCCTTAGAAAAGGTTTGAACTCAAAATAGTTTTTTTTTTTAGTTTTTTTGTTTCGGAGCATAATTTGATTTTGCGCCGAAACAATCGAAAGAAAACAAATGTTTCGTGTTTCGGAGAAGATTTTGGTTTTGCACCGAAACAGTCGGAACAATTTCTGATTCTTCACCAAAACTATCAAATAAGTTTTTTGTCGATCAAAATACGATTTTAAGCTGAAACATTCGAAAGAAAACAATTTTTTCCTGCAATCAGAGAAAAATTGGATTTCATTCTAAAATGGTCGGAACATTTTTTGATTCTTCGCTGAAACAACCAAATTCGATCAAAATGCAATTTTACGCCGAAACGGTCAGAAGGAGATAAGTTGTTTTGCAATCAAAGCAGAATTTGTTTTCACTTTGAAACAGTCGCAGCAAAACAAGATTTTACACCGAAACGGTCGGCACACAATGATATTCTGCACCGATAGTTGGTTGCTTAGATTTTTTATTCTCTATCGATATTGTGATAAAAGGGTATGTATGAAAGGAGGTCGGTATTGGGAATTTTTTTTCATGATTAGCCCAACACCAATTTTATTTTTGCTCCGAACTAGTATGGTGCTAAAGGATTTTTTCTCCAAAATTGACTAAAGAGTGAAATCAATCGGCGTCAAACTCAATTTTAATCCGATATGACCCGGCGCCAAATTCAATTTTTATCCATAATGGGCTCGGTGACAAAACTTATTTTTCTCCGAAGTTGACTAGAGTGAAATCAATTAGCGCCAAACTTAATTCTGAACTGAAATAGCCTAGCGTAAAAGGGGATTTTGACCCGAAATGGATTCGGATTTAAACTTTTTTTTATCCGAAACTAATTTTGATAAACCTTTTTGGGACTTCGAGAAAAGTTTAACTCTAATATAAATAATGAATTCTGTTTTGTACACCATTAATGCAGATTTATTACTAGGGTTATCCTGTTGCTTTGTAAGGGAGGGCGTTTAAGGGTTTGTGTCACATTTTCAAAGACCATTTGGTCGAGTTAGAGTGAATTGTTTCCAGACACCTGGAGTCTCACTATTACGAACTTCTGGACGCTCGACTGCTAACACCGTCCTTGCACTAGGTAGGATTTCTTGTATCCATTAATTATGTTACATCTATTGTGTAAGATTGGAATTTTTAAGGTTAATAGAAAAAAATTTAACCGTTATTTTCGTGCCCTACTATTTGTGTCTTCAAATCCCTCAAACTTATTGATACTTTTGAATAATAAAGGGGGAGTGAACACAATGCATGTATCGGTTTTCCATTACATATGATATAAAACCTAGATACCTTGCCTTCAATTGCGAATAGGGTTTGAAAAAACGCCTCCGGATTAGGGACTGAGTTCGACCTATGGAACCACTTTTTGGACAACGGTTTGGAGTTGGCCTTCCCATCCTGCCTACCCTTCACGGCAGTATTCAATCCTTTATCTGTATCTCTTATGGGGAGAGGAATCCAGTCGACCTTACTTTTTTTTTACTAATAAAGGGCAACTAATATTTATTTACACAATAAAATTATTGAATTTGATGTATGGGAGGAAGGATTTGCTCTTTTCGACTAAGTTTTTCCTACCAACATCCTATTTATCCTTTCCTATAAATGGGAACATAAATAAGGAAAGGCGTGGTTTGTTTGTTTAAATGCAAAACCTTACCCATTGCATAGTAATTTATTTTTCATGTAGTATCAACCCTAGGATCCTCTAGGTTTTAAATCTGTATCGTTCGGGGTAAAGTACATAGAAAACCTTGTCGACGGAGTATCTCTCAACGAAATTTCGAATTGAAGCTCTCTATCATGAACCCTAGAATGTTTTAACCCGAAGCTGGGCTGAAAATTATCACCATGAGGAGTATTGTATGGCTTGAATCTAAATAAGAATTGTAAAACCTATCTTATATATTTCTTTACGAAAATGCATATTGGATAGGTTATTACATTTGTAGTTTGTTACTTGCATTGGTTTTGTTAGAATAATGTTATACACTCATTTTCCATTATGCTTGAGTTATGTTAATGATTAAATGTTGAAAAAATAACAATGTTCTATTTGATATTCTATCTATACACTAACATTGTTTTGATCACATGATTCAGAAATAAACAAGAGGGATTCTAAACGCCAAGCTAAAGTTGCGGAATTTGACTCATATATTGAAATTGTACTAGAAAGCATGACGGAGACCCTATTTGAAAATACCAAGGAAATAACTGGAATAGCACCTGAGTATAAATGGGGTGAATTATATCACCATATCCAAGACCAGAATGTTCACACCACTTCTATTAAGGAAATGATGGTATATTAAAAAATAAAGAAATCAAGTCTTCATAAGGTCACGACTCATTTGGATTTATTCCCATGTTTGGAGGTGATAGGATGGATATTACCTCACATAGATGTCAACTATAGGATCATGGCGGGAGCAAATGGGAAAGGATTTGCTACATTTCAACCCACTCATATAAGCACAACCTACAAGTTACCTGCCACGGAAATCATGATGACAAATGATTGGATAAAGAGTGTCAACATAGACCATTCAGAGTATGCCATGAAGATTATCATACCAGGAAAACAACTAAGGCAAAGATCAAGCGGGAACATGATTCACAAAATTTAAAAACACCTTTCAGAATTATAACAAAGATGCTTAGCATGATATTTGGAAGAGAAAATGCAAATATATATAAGCTCAGTTGGGTACCCATCATGTACCATGTTTCTTCTCATGGTACTCTTTTCAATGGGGAAGACAATATTTTGGAAATCATGGTAGCAGCAGTGTACGCAGCCCAACGAGGCATGTCGCAGAAGAAGGAATAATTCTTCAAGTCTTCCTATCTGATTGACTGCATATTGATTAGAAACCCATTCCATAAGTTGGGATGTTTTTGGGTCTCGAATGAGACCACGCTTTACGTTTCCTAACAAATTATGTGGGCTCACAAGTATGCAATCTTTTATGCTAGGAATTCATAATCCCTTTGTATAAGTTGATCTTTAATGAAGAACCAAATTTCCTATCAGGCAATGCAATGGCAGTAATCAGTGAGTACCGAGATTACTACTTCACTCCAGAAGGCACCTATATTCGGATGCATGGGGGAACTAAAAGTCCTTCACTGATGCCAAGATATGCCACATATTATGTAGTTCATAAAGAAGTTTTAATCCAAGTATTCATTAACGGAGTTGGACATGTTTTGAACGAAAAATAAAAAATCTTCTTATCCTCTACTTCCCATCGCCATTGGGGCATACAAATTTACCAATGTAAAAGGAGCAGATATTTTCATGAAAGACCTCGAGGCCTATCATTTTGGGGAAAATATTTTTATTAGAAATGACAAGTTGCACAAGGCAGCTAAGCATTGCGCTTCGTGCAAGATTAATTTTGAATACACAAATCACTTCCTGAAAAAACAGGAAGTATATAGAAGATCAAAAAATATGGCAGAATTGAATAAAAGGTTTGGCAGGAAAGAAGGAACAAACTCCAGTTAAAAAAAGAGAGTGCAAAAGAAGCAGATAATTAGAGAGCTAGAGATGAGGCTTTGGCAGCCGAAGAATCAAGAAGGAAACAAGATGAAGAAAGAAAGAAGAAAGAGGAGGAAGCTCAGAGGAAAGAAGAGTAGGAAAAGGAAATAGAGAAAGCAGCTGAACTAGAAAAACAAATAAAGGAAGAACAAGAATCAATAGAGAAAACAACTAAGTTAGAGAAGAAAAAGGAAAAAGAAGCAAGGATCAAGAAAGTTGTGGAAGACAAAAGGATTCGGGAAGAAGATTAGAATTTACATGATATGGACATAGATCCACATGTTGATTTGGAAGTACCACTTACAAAGGTACATCTCCCATTTTTTGAGCTTGGGATCATACCGTTCACCCCTTCGAAGTAACACTCTGTAGCTAGGTTGGACACTATCGTGTTTGATCCCAAGAGGAAGACGATTCTAAGAAGAACATAAAAGAGGTTAAATAAGGTTACTCAGAAAAATATAGTTACCATACAAGAAAATACCCAGGTAGAAGGAACTAACAAAGACCCAAAATTTACTGCTTCAATCAATATTGCAGTGGAACAAGTCAATGCAGATAATGTAGATAAGTTGATGAATGACCTAGAACGGAGTAAAATGAAATTGCTGAAATTGAAAGATAATTTGGTACAAGAACAGAGCGAAGGATTGAAATGAAGGGAAGGCGGGATACTGTGGAATCTGAAAAAGAAAAACTATTGTTGGATTATCAAGCACTTGAAGATGAAAGAGATTCTTTAAATGTGCAACTAGTAATTATGGCAGGAGAACGAAGGATCTTTACAATCTCAGGTTAATGAATGGATGAATGAAAAGGAATCCTTGATGGAGCAAATCAAAATTGCTCAAAATCAAAAGGAGAACGTGACACCTTTTTTCGAATATGCTCACAAAGTACAAGAACAAATTTGTCACTCACAAGAGTTAGTCACTGAAGAAATTTATAAATTGAAAGGAATGATTGAAAGAATGAAATAAATATCAGCAGAATCCCCCACTGTAAAACATAAATTGATAGATGCATTTAATAAGGTGAAGAAGTTGATTGTCTTGAAAGGAAAAAAATAGATTTTCCCGACCACTTGCCAAATAAGACAATTGTTGAATTGAAATTAGATATAGCTCTTCTGGAAAGTTATAGAAAGGCTTCCAGAAAGGTACAAATTGAAGTATCAAATACCATTTCAAAATGTGAGGGAATCTATCAAAATATATGCCAAGTACACGAAAATTGCCACAGCCCAATTACTAAAGACATGTACGAATTACCACCCAAAGATCAATGTCTAGTAGAGTTGAAGAACAACTTGAATGAGGATTTGGAATACATCAAGGGACTGGACGTGCTTACAGCAGAATATCTTCAACAACATATAGGAAAAGCAACTATGAATGTGTATTTTTTGGAAGAAACTCACAAAGCAGCAGCTAAAGGGTTAATAAATGTAGGGAAAGAGTTGTCTACTCATGAGGTTGCTTTCAAATTATTGCAGCCTCAGCAATGTAATGTAATATTTTATGAAACTAATCTTTGGGATAGTGATATTTCTAGTTTAGAAAAAATCCCAATAGAATAATATAATTTGTATTCAATTATCTTTTTTTTTTATGAGCAAGCACAAAAGGATAAAATTCAACAATCCCAGAGTTTGAGGGTAGATGACACGATTAGTCATGTACAAACAATTTTATTATAAAGATGAATAGTAGAGAGGAGAAAGGGGAAAGGGGGTTTTTCTAATGTAGTAGAAGCTAGAAACATTTTGTATGAAAACTATTTTTATGCTAATGATAATGAACTATTTTCTAGGTAAATCTTACATGGAATTTGCATGGAATGTCATGAATCAAGGATCATAATTATTTCTTCCTGCGTCCATCTTTATGCTATGAGATCTTTCTTACTTTGTTGGATTCTTCTAATAGTAATGAATGATTTACTAGTTTATGCAAATTTCTATGTAATAAAAAGTAATAAATGGAATTCAATTTCATCAAAGCTATCTTTGTGTATTATTTCTGCTGTGACTGTAAGTGCTTTATTTCAATGGGTATCTGTTGAATTTGTACAAGCATTCTCAGATATTAGTCTTCTTTGTAAAACTCGCTCCTTGCAAGGATAGATTAGTTAAATTAGAATAATGTTAGTTGATTTATAAGGTAGAAGTGATAAGATGAGAGGTAAGAACCTGCGCATCACTTGTGAGGATTCTACCTGTCAATTATAGGTTATCCATTATTTAAATTAGGGCACTTGCATACGTATACCTAAATATAAAATATAAACGGTGGGCTCGGCCACAACTGGTAAAGTTTAATTGAAACACATCTATGGTAATCGGACCATTAAGCAGATGGATTCCCTATTCCAAACAATGAATGATCTAATTGGGATTATTCATTGGGGAGAATCCCTACTGTCGATGCAAGGATTTTTGCAAGCATCAATAGGTTTTGGCGCTAGAAGGAGTGCCTCCATTGCATGGTTGGTAGAGGAAATATGTTTTCACAAGGAAATTTCTCTGGGTCTCCATTTGAAACATCCCAACCAGAAGAATTAATTTTTGAGGCTGATTATCAAGAAAATTTTGATTCTAAAATTGATCATACTAAGCATTTGTATGCCATCCCTCATTAGGAAGTAGATCATTTTAGGAGACATACTCAATCTTACGTAATAAAACTTGGAGGATTATCGGTAGTACCCTTACTACCTAGAAGAAAAGCTCCTAGACATAAAATTGTGCAAAATAAAGATTGTGCTTGTAGAATCACTAGAAGAATTAGTAGATATAGCGCTACAAGACATATCTGATCCCATAAATCAGTTAAGACCTAATTCTCCTAATTCAATCACTTCTCCGCACATATAAACGCTTACACCTCCACATTCACCTCAATCTCCTTGACGTATTGCTAACATGACTCATAATGCTAATCCGCCATTGTGTGGAGGGATAGAGGACCACTCAACTTACATGCTCCTTTGCATGATTTACCTAAACATCCAAAGTGAGTATTACCTAAGTTTGATCCTAGAAAATGAGTCTCTACTGATGATCACTTAAATATTTTTTACTTGGATTTAAATTTTTTGAATGTAGAACATGAAGATGTTGTGTGCAGACTATTCCCATATACGTTTGAACCTAAAGCATCATATTGGTTTTTTAGCCTACAGACTGGTTCTCTAATAGATTGGGACAGCTTTGAAAAGGTTTTTATAAGTAATTTTGGTGATCAAAGGACCCTGGCTTCACTCATGAAAGAATTAATGTCTTCAAGAATGGATAAAAAGGAAAAGGTACAAGATTTTAATCAAAGATTTACTACAGTCTTGAGTAGTTTCACCGCTACTTCAAAACTCGTTGAAGAGTCATTGGTTGAATATTATACCACAGTGCTTCATCCATCCATAGCCATGTTTGTTAAGATATCATGTAAAACTACTTTAGCATAAAATTTTGAAGAAGATAAGAAAGTAGAAACAGACATTAATGGTATTATGAAGTATGCTCTAGACACTAAGGCAAAACCTACAGTAAATAAGAAACCTTTGTTGTTAACAAGACCGAAGGAAGAATCTTTAAATGAGTTGGAAAGTGTATTCAAATTGGTTCAAAATCTATCAAATAAAATAGTGGATTTGGAAAAGGAAAAAGGCACTAGTTCTTCGATGAGAAAACCTTTTAAGCCTTTCTATAAGAAAAAAGAAGAAAACATGAAACCTCCATCGAATGATTCTGTTGTTTTTAATTTAAATAAGGTTGGCATGGATCACTTTTTTACATTCCACCAAGATCATCATTCTAAAAAACTTTCCCATAGTGAATAAATTCAATGACTCTAGTGATGAATCAATTATTGGATAAACAACTTTTAGATCAAGAGGATCATTATAAACACCAATCAAATGAGACAAAATATCATAGTGAAGAAATCACATTAGTGTTATGGGATTGGGCTCCAAATCTGGATTTAGATGACGAAGACGAAGTAGAGGAAATACAAGTCTCAATTGTAGGTTATGCTACCAGGAGTAAGGGACCAATGTAAGAATAAAGTATGTTACTACCAAAAATGAGAGCAGCCAAAGAAATCATTAAAAAAATAGCAGTACAAATTAATCGCAGCCAAAAGTGATTGAAAAAGGATCCACTAGTCTTTCGGTTGCAAATGAAACGAATCCATTAATCAATAAACAAGTAAACCTTGTATTCAATAAATCTGATCTAGGTGGAAGTATTGGGGGGAATCATAATACGGGGTATGATATTGTGGAAGATATAAATAAGAGAAAAGCCAATATATCTCTGTTTGAAATCTATAATTTTCCACAATAGAGGAAGAAAGTATTGCAAGCTTTTGATTTAAATAAAAAAATGAGCAGTATGGTAGATACAGATAAACAGTCATAAAGGATTTATTCAGATGCTGATATCAATGAGGAGTATTGGTGGAAAATCAAAGTCTCAAAATCTACCTTTTCTTCTGACTTTTGAAATTTTTAATTCTAATGTGCATAATTGCTTGGTGGATTCTGGAGCTTCATCTAACATCATGCCACTATCTGTTTTTAAAAGGATTAATGGAAAACCAATAGAATCCCCTTCTTGGATTATCCAACTTGATTGATCAGATGTTAAACTTATTGGAGAAATGAAGAATTTCTTGATTAGATTGGCTCCAGATTCAAGAGTGTGTCAATTCATTGATATCATGGTAGTAGAAATACTATAAGCTTATGGATTAATATTGAGTAGGGATTGGTCAAACAAGTTGAATGGTTATTTTGCAACAGATTGGTGTCATTTGTGGCTGCCATATCAAAACAATCAAAATCAAATCAAAGTATTGAGAGAACCACATATGAAATATAATGTGTCAGAGTTAGAAGTAAATAATGAACTAGTAAATTTTTCATCTTCTGTTTTGGGGAATTATTTTTTGGAAATTGAACCCAAAAATTATCAGGTATAAAATACCTATCATGCTTCAGACACATAATCCAATCTCCTTCAATTTGCATGGGTTGGTGATATCGACTGTAATATAGTAGAGTTAGTTACCGACATAGATGACAATACTATCATAGTTAAAATAGAAGATAAGTTTTGGAATTTATATTTTGATGGCTCCAAGACACAAGAGGGAGTAGGAGTCAGTTGTTTTCTTGTAGCTCCCCAAGGAAAAATACAATTTCTCTCTTGTAGATTAGAATTTGACTGCACAAATAATTTTGTTGAATATGAATCTCTAATTCAGGGCCTAAAAAAATCCATTGACTTAAATGTAAAGAATTTAAAGGTTTTTGGTTATTCATAGATACTTGTCAGGTAGGTAAGAAATATCATTCATTGTTTATCTCCGCACTTGAAAGGGTATTAATCTGAGGTATGGAATTTAATATCTAATTATTTTTCTTTTAATATAAATGCCATCCCTAGATTACAAAATGTTGTTGTTGATTTATTAGCTACTTTTGCTTCACGTTTAGTACCAACTAATAGCAAATGTTCCATTGAATTACTTTTCAAGCCATTTGTCCCTGATAATATTACTAATTGGAGAGTTTTCGATGACGATGAAAAAATTATTGACTTTTTGACAGATGAAAATACATTCAAAGAATCAGTTATTGACGAAGATAAACACCAATCAGAATTAGAAGATAAGGATATGTAAGGGAAATTTTATGCCAAAGGGAGTATGAACTCTTGAAAAAATATTTGATCTACAACATAAGTTTAGGAAGCTGGCTAATGTTAAAACAAACAACTCCTCAATGCAGTACAAACTAGCAAAATTGGGTACGGAGAAGGAACCAAAATATGTTAATTTGGGACAGTGTTATTCCCCTGGAGAAAGACACAAATTCATTAAACTTTTTCAACAATACAGGGACGTTTTTGTATGGACGTATTATGATTTGAAGACATACGATACAAGTATCATACAACATGTGATACCTATAAAACAAGGTGTAAATTCATTTTAGCAGTAACTCCAGAAAATGCATCCTACGCTAGAACCATTAATACATAAAGAATTAAAGAAGTTGTTGGATGCCAAGATTATTTTTAAATTTCGGCATTCTGAATGGGTGGAAAATTTGGTACATGTACGAAAAAAATCAGGAGAGATAAGATTGTGTGTAGATTTTAGAAATCTAAATAGAGCATCAGACAAAGACAATTATCTAGTCCCGCCTATGGAACAAATATTACAACTGGTAGCAGGCTCAGAGATGTTCTCCTTGTTAGATGGATTTTCAGGATATAATCAAGTGTTAGTGGCCGAAAAGGACAGACTCAAAACTACCTTTTGTACAAAATGGGGAACATTTGATTATAGAATAATGCCTTTTGGTCTTATGAATGTTGGAGCCACATTTCAAAGGCCATTGATATTGCATTCCAAGGATTGGTTGGCCACATTTTTTTTGTTTATTTGGATGATGTTATGGTATTCTCCAAGAAAAGAGAAGATCATGCTTTTCATTTAAAACATATTTTTGAACCTTGTATGAAATATTGCATATCTTTAAATCCCAAGAAAAGCATATTCATTGTTTTAGAAGGAAATCTATTGGGACACATCATCTATAGAAAGGGAATCTCTATAGATCCAGAAATCATTCAAGCTATACTACATATTCCCATGCCCCATAATAAGAAGGAAATGCAATCATTTATGGGAAGAATAAATTTTGTTCCAAGGTTTGTGCCAGATTTCACGCAAATTGTAAAACCTTTGCAACAAATTGTGAAGCAAAGTGTGTAGTTCAAATGGACTGAAATAAAAAAGAACGTGCTCAAAGATATAAAAAACGCTATTGTTGATGCACCTTCATTAAGTAGTCCATATTTTGAAAAGGATTTCATCATATATACTTTTGCTTCAAATCATTCTCTTGCAGCAGTGCTCACACAGAAAGAGGAGAAAGGAGAGGACTATCCAATATCTTTTATGAGCATTGGATTACAGGGAGTTGAACTCAATTACCTAGATGTAGAAAACTAATCATATGTGGTATTTAAAGCAGTAAAGCAGTTCATACCCTATATTCTGAACAATACCTCATCCGATTGTCAGATCTTTATTTGTACAAAAGGAATTGGGAGAAAGATGTGGGAATTGGGTGACTGCGTTACAAGAATATGACCTGGAATTTAAGCCCGCCAATATTGTCAAAGTTCAAGGATTGTGCAATTTGCTTATGGAAAATTCAAATTATGGTTGGGAGAACGAATCTAAAATGAATTTTCTTGAGGCATGTTTCGTTTACACCACTCTTGATTCATGCAGGTATAGAGATATAATACATTATCTTCAGCATGGGTATATTCCAGAACATTGGAATTCTAAGAAAAGAATGGCTCTTAGATTCAAATCAAATTCATATAAAATGATCAATGGTCTTCTTTTTAGAATAAATTATGATGGATTATTTATGAGATGTCTAGAAAAGGATGATGCAGAAAAGGTGGTTAAAGAATTACATGATGGTCTTGCATGAGGAAATTATTCCAGAAATACCACTGCTCATAAAATATTGAGAGTCGGATATTACTGGCCCACTATTTTCAAGGATGCACACGCCTATGCATAAAAATGAGAATATGTCAAAAAAGTGTCAGAAAACTATCAAAATCAGCAACAACATTACAGTCAGTTATCATTTCAGAACCATTCAAAAAATGGGGTTTAGACATTATCGGACAAATCAACCCCAACTCTTTATTACAGCATCGTTATATGCTTACTACCACGGATTATTTTACGTGGTGGACTGAATCCATACCTTTGCGCAAAGTCAATGAAGATGTGGCTATCAAATTCTGCAAGAGAACATCATAACCAAGTTTGGGGTTCCAATTTCTTTAGTTTTTTATAATGCTTCTTATTTTTCCTCTTTCACGATGAGTGAGTTTTCTATTTAAAGGGGGATTAAATTGCATTACTCGTCTAATTAATATCCACAAGGGAATGGGTTAGCAGAATCGACCAATAATAACTTATTAAGAATATTAAAGAAAATTGTTATTGAGAATCAAAGAAATTGGCACATAGCTCTTCCCAACGCTTTATCGGTAGACAGGTTCACTTCAAATAATTTTTTAGGGGTTTCTCCTTACACATTAGTTTATGGGAAAGAACCTATTCTTCCTCAAAATGTATTACTCCCTTCCTTGCAATTAGCTCAGGCATCATGAGGGTCGAATAGTGGAATTATACAGTCACGAATTAATACCCTGCTGAAACTTGAAGAAGAAAGGAAAAAGGCTAGATATAAGTTTAATTGTCACCAAGATATTGTAAAAAAATGGTTTGATAATCAGAAGTATGAAAAGAATATTTTTGGGGTAGGAGATCTAGTTCTAAAGTGGGATCACCCTCATGAAGAAAAGGGAAAGCACACTAAGTTTCAACATTTATGGCTTGGCCCTTATCAAGTTATTGAAAAGCTTGGCCCAAGAACATATAAGTTACAAGATTTACAAGGGGAGAGGGAAAAAATTCCCGTCAATAGCCTAACACTCAAACAATACTTTTCTTAGGAGTAGGAAAACCTTTGTACATAAATAATTATTTATTTTCTTTCATCTTCTCCTTTTTTTTTCTTTTTTTTCAAGAAATTCTTATTTCAACCTTAGCACGAGTTTTCATTTCAGTTTTGGTTATCATTTTATTTTGTTTTGATTTGTTTCGAATAAATCTCGGCTCGACTTTCAGAGTGATATGCAAGAAAATATAGATCTGATATAGAATTACTCTCATGAAAGAATTTTGGATTCTGGAAAGGTTAGAATTTGATTTGAAATAAAAGGGGTTTCTCTTTGCAAAAGTTATAAAATGGGTCATTTAATTGTTACTCTATTTCAAAATGGGACACATGTTCCTTGGTTCATTTTATGTCAAAACAGTTTAAACCATGTGCAAATAGCCAGGATTTACTAATTAGAGGAAATTTGAGGTCTAAAATGGGCCTCCTAAGGAAAATAATAAAATAATAGTTAAAATAATGAAATAATAGTTAAAATAATAAAATAATATTTATTAATTTTGGAGGAAGAAAGAAAAAAATACATTTTTTGTTTGTATTTTCAAAATATATCCCTGTATTTTTACTCAAATTTCGAGCGGGAGAGCTCGTTGGATGCGGAATTAAATTCCACATCCAATGAGTGCTCCCGCTCTAAATTTGAGTTAAAACACATGGAGATATGTTGAAAATACGAACAAAAAAAAAAAAAATTATGACAAATATCTCAAGTAAACCATCATGGTTGACTCATTTTATTGAAAGTCTATTGGTTCTTGAATTCCAACTCATCAAGAAATTATGGTTGGCTCGTTTTTTTATATGATGCCTCACTTTCTTATAAGGTCCATTTTAGACCTCAAATTTACTCTAATGAGGGTTCTAAATTACTATCTTGAGGCTCCAATCACTCACATATAAATTACCTTCTTAGGTAGCCTACTACAACTGACCTATGGAAAGAATCAAGTCTTACATATTTTTGGAAATTAAAATTATCCTATGATACAAGAAATTATAGCCAAAAGGCACATAAATGGAGTCAAATTTCTCTAAAAGATTCAATATCCATCAATTGGAAATTTAAATAGATGACAAAGCCGATAAAGAAGATATGTTTGATGATACTTTAGAAGGTTCTTCTCCATCCGTGAGTATGACAAGTCAAATAAAATATTCATTACTCACACAAAATGACATTATGGATGGAAGAACCCACGACAAATTTTTGAAGACTAAATAGAACCATCTATGAAAGGAATCGAACATCAAAGTACGTTAAAAGAATCAAAAGAAATGCTAGTAGTATAGGAATGAGGAACACATGAATGCATCTGGTTGATATTGTTACAATACTGTGGTGTCATATTCAATGGCGGCCAAAAGACAGGGCAAGTAACGAACTTCATACTATGGCCTCAGGAGAGTGATTGGGTAATCTAATCTAGGCTACCTTTTCCTTGAAGTAACTGACCATTATGATCCGAGGAGTTCTTATCCTTAACTGAAATATACACTTTAAATCATTAGAAGAGATGTTAAAGGCATGACTTTACAATTAGAAATGATCAATAAGTAGAAGCAATATTTTAGTCCTAAGTAAGATTTTTGTTCAGATATATATGTTCACCAGCCAGTCGCCAATTGTTGCAGTCGCAAATGTTTTTCCCCAAATTTTGCATAAAATTGTGGGGCCCCTCCTTTAATTTTGTATTTACTAAGGCTTTCTTCTTTTTTTATCTTCCTTTGATTGTAAACACTTTTTGGTCCTTAGAAAAGGTTTGAACTCAAAATAGTTTTTTTAAGTTTCTTGTTTCGGAGTATAATTGGATTTTGCACTGAAACAGTCAAAAGAAAACAAATATTTCCTGTTTCGGATTAGATTTGGGTTTTGCGCCACAACAGTCGGAACAATTTTTGATTCTTCACTGAAATTGTCAAACAAGTTTTTCGTCCATCAAAATACGATTTTATGCCGAAAGAGTCAAAAGAAAGCAATTTTTTTCCGCGATCGGAGCAAAATTGGATTTCATGCAAAAACGATCGAAACGTTTTTTTATTCTTCACCAAAATAGTCAAACTTTGATCAAAATACGATTTTACACTGAAACAATAGGAAGGAGATAAGTAGTTTGGCGATCGGAGTAGAATTTGTTTTCACGCCAAAACAGTCGGAACGAAACAAGATTTTACGCCGAAACAGGCGGTACACAATGATATTCTGCATTGATATTTGGTCGCTTTGATTTGTGATTCTCCGTCGATATTGCGATAAAAGGGTATGCATGAAAGGAATTCAGTATAGGGAAGTTTTGTTTTCACAATTAGCCCAGCACCAATTTCATTTTTGCTCCAAACTAGTCTGGTGCTAAAGGAATTTTTCTCTGAAATTGACTAAAGCGTGAAATCAATCGATGTCAAACTCAATTTTAATCCGATATGACCCGGCGCCAAATTCAATTTTTATCTGAAATGGGCCCGGTGACAAAACTTATTTTTCTCCGAAGTTGACTAGAGTGAAATCAATCAGCGCCAAACTTAATTCTGACCCGAAATAGCCCAACGTAAAAGGGGATTTTGACCCGAAATGGATTCGGAGTTAAACTCTTTTTTATTCGAAACTAATTTTGATAAACCTTTTTGGGCCGCTAAGAAAATTTTAACTCTAATATAAATCATGAACTCTGTTTTGTAAACCATCAATGCGCATTTATTACTAGGGTTATAGCGTTGCTTTATAAGGGAGGGCGTTTAAGGATTTGTGTCACATTTGCAAACGATTTAGAGCGAATCTTTTACATACACCTGGAGTCTCCCTATTACGAAATTTCGGACGCCCGACTACTAACAATGTTCTTGCACCGTCAGGTAGGATTTCTTGTATCCATTAATTCCATTACACCTGTTGTGTAAGATTGGCATTTTTAAGGTTAATAGAAAAAAAATTAATCGTTATTTTCGTGCCCTACTCTTTTTGTCTTCAAAGCCCTGAAACTCATCGATACTTCTGAATAATAAAGGGGGCACGAACCCAATGCATGTATCGAGTTTCCATTACATATGATATAAACCCTAGAAACCTTACCTTCAATTGTGAATAGGGTTTGAAAAAATGCCTTCGGATCGGGGACTGAATTCGACCTATGGAACTACTTTTTGGAAAACAGATTGGATTTGGCCTTCCCACCCAACCTGGCCTTCACAGAAGTAGTCAAGACTTTATCTATATCTCTTATGGGGAGAGGAAGCCAGCAAACCTTACCTTTTTTTTTTACTAATAAAGGACAACTAATATTTCTTTACACAGTAAATTTATTGAATTTGATGTATGGGAGGAAGGATTTGCTCTTTTCGACTAAGTTTTTCCTACCAACCTCCTATTTAGCCTTGCCTATAAATGGGAATGGAAATAAGGAAAGGCGTGGTTTTTTTTTTTAAATGAAAAATCTTAGTCACTGCATAGCAATTTATTTTTCATGCAGTATCAACCCTAGGATCCTCTAGGTTTTAAATCTGTATCGTTCGGGGTAAAGTACATAGCAAACCTTGTCGACAGATTATCTCTCAACAAAATTTCGAACTGAAGCTCTCTATCTTGAACCCTATAATGTTTTAACCTGAAGCTTGGCTGAAAATTATCACCATGAGGAGTATTGTATGGCTTGAATCTAAATAAGAATTGTAAAACCTGACTTATATATTTCTTTACAAACAATGCATATTGGATAGGTTATTACATTTGCAGTTTGTTACTTGCATTGGTTTTGTTAGAATAATGTTATACACTCATTTTCCATTATGCTTGAGTTATGTTAATGATGAATTCTTGAAAAAATAACAATGTTCTATTTGATATGCTATATATACACTAACATTGTTTTGATCACACGATTCAAAAATGCACAAGAGGGCTTCTAAACGCAAAGCTAAAGTTGCGGAATCTGCCTTAGATATTAAAATTGTACCAGAAAGCGTGATGGAGACCCTATTTGAAGATACCTAGTCAGTAACTAAAATAGTACCTGAGTATAAATGGGGTGAATTATATCACCTTATCTGAGACCAGAATGTGCCCGACGCTTCTATTAAGGAAATGATGGTATATCAAAACATAAATAAAGCAAGTCTTCATAAGGATGCGACTCGTCCAGAATTATTCCCATGTTCGGAGGTGATAGGATGGATATTATCTCACATAGATGTCAACTCTAGGATCATGGTGGGAGAAAATGGGAAAGGATTTTCTTCATTTCAACCCGCTCATATAAGCACGGCCTACAAGTTACCTAACCCAAAAATCATGATGACGGATGATTAGATAGCGAGTGTCAACATAGACCATTCAAAGTATGCCAAGAAGATTCTCATACCAAGAAAATAGCTACGGAAAAGATCAAGCGAGGAACATGATTCACAAAATTTTAAAACACCTTTCAGAATTATAGCAATGATGCTTAGCAGGATATTTGGAAGAGCAAATGCAAATATATATAAGATCAATTGGGTACCCATCATGTACCATGTTGCTTCTCATGGTACTGTTTTCAATTGGGAGGTCATTATTTCAGACATCATGGTAGTAGCGGTGTCCACAGCCCAAGGAGGCATGAAGTAGAAGAAGGAATAATTCTTCATGTCTTCCTATCTGATTGACTGCATATTGTTAAGAAACCCATTCCATAAGTTGGGATGTTTTTGGGTCCCGGATGAGACCCTGCTTTACATTGTCTACCAAATTATGTAGGCTCACAAGTATGCAAGCTTTTTCCAGATTTTATGCGAGGAATTCATAATTACTTTGTATAAGTTGATATTTAATGAAGAACCAAATTTCCTATCAGACAGTGCAATGGCGGTAATCAATCAGTATGGAGATTACTACTTCACTCTAGAAGGCACCTATATTCAAATGTATGAGGGAACTAAAAGCCATTCACTGCTGCCAAGATATCCCACGGATTATGTAGTTCATAAAGAAGTTGTAAGCAAAGTATCCATTAACGGATTTGGACATTTTTTGAACAAAAATAAAAAATATTCTTATCCTCTGCTTCCCTTCACCATTGGGGCATACAAATTTACCAAAGTAAAAGGAGCAGAGATTTTTGTGAAAGACCTTGAGGCCTATCATTTCAAAGAAAATATATTTATTAGGAATGACAAGTTGCAGAAGACAGCGAAGCATTGTGCTTCGTGCAAGATTCATTTTGAATACACAGATCACTTCCTGAAAGAAGAGGAAGTATATAGAAGAGAAAACAATATGGAAGACTTGAATAAAAGGTTTGGCAGGAAAGAAGGAACAAGCTTTGGTAGCCGATCAATAGAGAGATAGAGATGAGGCTTTGGTAGCCAAAGAAGCAAGAAGGAAACAAGAGGAAGAAGAAAGAGGAGGAAGCTTAGAGGAAATAAGAGCAGGGAAAGGCAGCAATGAAAGCAACCGAACTAGAAAAAAAAGAAAGGAAGAACAAGAAGCAGCAGAGAAAACAACTGAGTTAGAGAAGAAAAAGGAAGAAGAAGCAAGGATCAATAAATTTGTGGAAAAAAAAAGGATTCAGAAAGAAGAACGGAATTTACAAGACATGGACATAGATCCTCCTGCTGATTTGGAAGTACCACTTACAGAGGAACATATCCCATTTGCTGAGCTTGGCCTCACACCATTTACCCCTTCGATGCAGCACTATTTATCTAAGTTGGACACTATCGTCTTTGATCCCAAGAGGAAGATGATTCTAAGAAGAACGGAAAAGAGGTTAAAGATGGGTACTCAGCTCGATATAGTTAACATACAAGAAAGTACCTTGGTAGAAGGCACTAACAAAAACCCAAAATTTACTGCTTGAGTCAATATCGCGATGGCACAAGCCAATGCAAATAATGTAGATAAGTTGATGAATGACCTAGAATGGAGTAAAAAAAAAATGTTGAAATTGAAAGATAATTTGGTACAAGCATGGAGCGAAGGGTTTGAAATGAAGAGAAGTCAAGATTATATGGAATCCGAAAAAGAAAAACTACTGCTAAGAAGACACCAAGAAGAAAATCTACAAACATACATCCCTTGGTTTTTTGTTTGGTATATGTTTCCTATATGTTGCATATAGATTTTCTTCTTAGTGTCTTTCGAAATCACAAACATGCATTCCTTGTTTTGTTGTTTTCAAGGATTTTTCCCATGAGTCACCTAAACTACCATATTTTGCACAAAACCCATGTCTTGTATTTTTTTTATTTCATCTTTATATGCTTGCAAATGACATGGAAAATACACCTCTTATAACTATCTGCTACAAGAAATCTAGAAAACGTTGAAATCCGCTACTACCTTTAGAAGCAAGTTAGGAAAAGACAATATCCATTCCAAGTAACCATCAAAACATGGGAATTCAACCATGTCAGTGCTCACATGCTACATGAAGCTTGCATAGTGTGAAAGTGGAAAATGTGTGATGATATATGTTAATGGAAGTGTCAAATTAGCAAAGAGAATGAATAAATAAAGAAATAATAGGCTAAATAACCATTGTAAACATCTCAAAACCGAGGCCCAACAAATATATTGAATCCAAAC
The DNA here is from genome assembly GCA_027924585.1 of Larix kaempferi. NCBI lineage: Eukaryota > Viridiplantae > Streptophyta > Pinopsida > Pinales > Pinaceae > Larix > Larix kaempferi. Next base: position 229,083 of record BSBM01002018.1, read on the forward strand.
CTTAGAGGATGGGTTCAAATATTCCATTATTGGAACATATCATATCTAATCCCTAAATTAACCTAGTCTCCATATTTATACTATAATTAGGAAAAAATTACTCCTACTTAGTTGGGAGTGATCCAAGAGAATCATCTCATCACCAATCAGGTTTAAAGTCTTCAAACACCAGTTCAAAGGTTACAGTGGTAAAGAGCTCGTTGACAGCTTTCCGTCAATGCTTGTTTCGTGCGAAACGGTCTCCAGATAAAGAAGTTGTCAGTATTTGAAGTTTTATCAAGGATAATTAAAATGGTTCAAAATGGTTGGAAGATTTGATTTATTGAAACAATGAGAATTGAACCCATGACCTTCACAAGGCCCACCTTGTTCTCCATTATTAGATTGTATAAACATTGTAAAAAGGGGGGATCAAGGGCATAGCCCTTTTGACCCATGCCAACACCGAGGCATATGTCATATGGTATAAACCATATGCTAATCTTTGAAAGAGTGGAGCACCAAGGTATATCAAATCCTAACAAACATTACAACGTGTAACAACCTTGTACTATACCACATTTGAACCATATCACATTCAAACTATAGCGCATAACTATATGCTATAGTATAGCGCATAACCATAACTATAGTGGAAACCATGTGTTATAACCATATATGCCACTGTTTGAACTATGTAACGTGGTTAAACCACATATATGCCACCATATAAAAATGCGCAAGGGAAGGAGAGGCCCGTGGGTTTGACCCCGGGACCTCTTCCTTTCAATTGTGCACCTTTACCATTCGGCCACACCTTTACCATTCGGCCACGGGCCCTCCATTGAGGTAGAAGCGGAATCAAAATCTAAAAAGGTTACATGCACCCATTGGTATATAAACCACGATTTCCAGCCACGGTGGTCAAGTTTGGGTTCAAACAGCGCAGTTCTGCACAGTAACCGAGACAGATTATAGGCGTGTTTCCCAAGGCGTAGAGGCCATTAATAGGCATGGATCCTGAGGCGGAATCCATACTATCAGTGCTATTTTGTCTTTAATGCAGGAAGTTGATCTTGTTTTGTGTGCCATAGGAGGTATCAAGCATATATGGTCAACTTATACGCATTTTTCTCAGAATTTCGAGATGGTCACAGTGGTGCAGTCTATTTCTACGTTTGATAGTTAGAATTCAGAAGTGTTTCCAGAACACTCATTTTGTAACCTTTGAAGACTTAATAAGATCGACCTTCCCATTGGAAGCGGCCCGGAGACATAGCCCAAGAAGGGTGAACTCCGTTATCAGCTCGTGTCTTCATTTTCTGGTTTGCATATCTCTTTTATGTGCTTTATGTGCTTCAATTTTTCTCTTTAAATTTTTCATTTAAGCCTCTTTAATGGATTTTAGCATTTAAACATTCACATGCAAATATTGGTTATAAAGATCCTGAATAATTTTCAGATCAGGGAGAGGTTACAAAATAGTTAACTCTCGTTTCTAGATTATTCTAGCATCATTACAATTCAAATTTGAATTTTAAAAATTAAAGGAACGATGCTCCTGCATCAAACTCCCATGGAATAAAAGAATGGTTTACGGGCGCATTCTCGTGAGTGCTTCAATACTTCTTCCATGATGTTGAACATATGCTTCAGTCGTCCATGTGGCATGTTCAAGTGGATCATTTTCCCACTTTACTAAGTACTAAAAATACTCCTTGCTCCCAGTCCTCTTCACAACCTTCTTGTCTAAAATTGATTCAATCTATTTTGGCGCTACTATAGGTAACTATTATTCCTAACATATGGTTTGATCACCTATAGTATCAAGTGCATCTACTGATTTTTTTGCTCTTCCCTTGTAAGGATACAAATCTGAAACATTAAAAATTGAAGAAATTCCAATGTTGTGTGGAAGCTCAATTTCATATGCATTTGAAGAATTTTTTTTCAAAATTATATAGGGTTCAATCTTATTTAGCTTTAGTTTGTTGTATTGTCCCTTGGGAAACCTTTCCTCTATGAGGTGTGCCAATACCTAATCTCCAACTTCAAATTTCAATTTTCATATTTTCTAATATGCCCATTATTTGTACTTCTTGTTGATTTCCTATAGCTACTGCTTACTGCTTAACTTGATCATGTAGTTCCTACATAGTTGTAGAAAAGTCTTCACCATCATCATTCCTAACCTCCTACTTTCCTAAATTTCTCAACTCATAAATTCCTATTAGGTGCATTCCATATACAATCTGAAATGGACTCAAACATGTGCTTATGTTTGGTGAATCATTGTATGCAAATTATTCTTGTGCAAGTAATTGATCCTACTGTTTGGGATGTTCACTCACCAGACTCCGTAAATTATTTATCAAACTCTGTTTACCACCTTTTTCCCAGCTGTCCGTAGGTGGTAAGTTGAACTGAAATTGAGACTAGTTCCCAAATTTTTCCAAAGAGAATACTGGAAGACACCGACCATTCCTTTTGTGGATCAATGCAATTGACAAAAGTGCTCGATTAATTTGTTGATCGATATCTGCTGCGTAAAGTGAAGGTAAATTCCATATTTATATTATGGTCATGTTATATTATAGTAATAGAAGCTACAGGTGCTCTAAGGCGAATCCCATGTAGAAAAAGAGTTTGTCAGTAAGTCACTCGACCATCCGTCGACGTGAATGTGTCAATTTGGCAAATAAAATTTATGACTGAGTAGATGGGTGTCGACCACATTCTTGTTTTTGCTTGATCATCGTCTGACCAATGGGGAGTCCAGTCAATCGCATATGCTCAGCCAGCTACCAAAATGTCTCTATAAAAATGTTTAATAAAAGTATGCAGTCGGGCTATGGCTTTCGTTGAGGGCCTTCTGCAGTTGGAGTCAATATTGAGCCCAACTAGATGGCCAATGCTTGAACTATTTAAATGTTTTGTCAATGAATTATAGCGATTTGTCCTTCGGCGTTGCAAATGTGCTAAAAGAGAATCCATCGAATTTCAGGGAGTTGAACAAGAGAGTCGACTACAACAGTCGACTCTGATTGTTCTCATTCCGACTGCCACAGTTGTCTACTTCCAGAGCCAAAGTCTATAAAAGTCGACTGCATTACTTGTCTTGGATTTTTCACATGCCAATCGACGAAGATCTAATGATCGGTCGTTGATACCACTGTGTTAGTAACTACATTCTTATGAATATTATTAAAGGAGGGTTGATGTTGACAAATGAATGCGTTGTATCTTACAAATTGTGATTTTGTCGACTACCGACTAAATGCAGTAGTGTAATTAAATTTTCTTATGTTCGGAGTTGTCTATCAACAGAGTATCTCGAGTGCAGTATCTATCGATCACGTACTCGATCAAAATTCCACTGACCAATGTTGAATCAGCTGATCATCGACCGCACATCAGACCTCGTCCACTTAAACAAATTTTGTAATGTTATATTCTTATGTATATGGTCGATATGGTTGGATTTATGTATATGGTCGATATGGTTGAATATAATAACTTTTGGTCAGCCTCTCCAATATTGAGTCGGGATACATGTAGTTATTGTCGATCCTATAATTAAGTCGGTTGAGTCACTATTCTTTGTAAGTGACTCTAGTTTTGAAGTTGATTAAAATTGAGGAGGTTAAACGTGTGTCTTTATTAAGGCAGGCAATCTCCCCACTTATGTAATTGAAGTCGGTCTCTAGCCAACTCTATATGTTGAGACAAGTCATTCAAACCACAAGCAGTTGACCTCGATCAAGATCATCCACAAGCAGTTGACCTCGACCAAGATCATCCACATAAGAAGCAATGCAAAATATTGCAGGTATCTTAAATCCTCACAGCAACAGAAGACATTGCAAACATTCAAACATAAGACAACTTACACCGCACAGAAAAAATGCTTTAAAGACAAGTTGACGACACCAAGAACACCTGAACTGATCATACCCCTCGGTGTGGAAATGCAGAAGCATCTCTTAGAGTGTGACCTCAGATGTTGAAGGCAGAGAAATGGTATGGAAAGCAGAGTCAAAAGACCTCAGTTATGAGTCGTTGATGATAAATCTGGCTAGATGTTTAAAGGGTGAGCCTCTGATTGATTATTCCCAGATTGAAAACGAATGCTGACGAGTCACAAGCCTTGGTTGCTTTCTGCATATTTGCTCCCTTCGGGAAGAAGAAGCATTTTGTCGGTGGGGAAGATGTTGGAGGGGCCTCTTAGACTCTATATGTTATCATGTTAATATATCAATGTATGTAATTAGATCTTAATGAATGAGCAGTTGGAATAGATGTAACCGCTCCAACCTCTTCATATGATGTATAAATACACCATCCGAGAATGAATAAAGTGGTTGAATGTTCATCCCTATCCATTCTTCTTGATGGTTACTCTGTGTATGCTTAACTTATGTTGAATTTTCATGTAATCCTGTGGATTACAACACTTAGCATGCTGACAAATTCTACATCTTTCCAAAAAAAACATAACATCGGCTTGCATACCTCACCAAAAATAGTATACATTCAGTTGAGAAAATGTTTTTCTTGCCCAAATGTCCTTCCAAGCCTCCACTATGTTTTTCCTTCAATAAATTTTCCCTCATTGAACATCTTGGAATACATAATTGTTTGCCTTTAAAAAATAGTCCTTCATGTATCATGTAATTTATTGATTCTCAACATCTGTATTATTATGAAGTGTCGTAACATAGTATCATAGGAGAACACCCTTAACAAGGTCGTCATCTCCTTTTGTCTATACCATGATGTCCAGTACGATGTCCTATTTCTTTCCATTGTCAGTTTCGTCGTTTGTGTCATCATTTGGTCCTTACACCTCTCATGGGAATGTTCGTCATATGCATTATCATGATGATACTACGTCTAGTTTTAAAATTTGGCATTTCTTCCTATATGTATTGCCATGTCATGGGGTCAGCTTCATTGCATCCAGAGTGAAGAACTTGTTGCACCCATATTTTGTTTTTCCAAATCTTTCATCGTTTGAGCCCTGCGCCAATCTCGCAAAGTTTCATCTTTTCAAGGTCATATGTGTCTTGTCTCATTTTTTGTGTTTAATCATGTGTCTATAATTTTCATTGGCTTTGTCCTTTAATGTTGTCATCATCACACCTTTGTCCATAAATTAAAAATAAAAACCGTAGCCTCGTTCTTCATAATCTCCTTTTGCACCATTATCGTGTTAATTTCTATTGTTAAAAGGAAAATTTAATTTGAAAATTCCCCTTCCTCACACTTTTCACTATCATCTCCCAAAACTCATATGTCAAAATCCTCGTTAATAAGATGAAAGGGGATATGTCACAGTGAATAGAATTATCATTCCTCTTGGGCATATGATACCGTCCAAAAAGCATAGTCGTCACACAACACATAGGTGATCTTGCTAGTTGGGAATGACCATCAATTACAAGTATCACTCAACTATGCTTCACCGATACGTTCTGACTGAACCCAAGCCAAGAACCTCTGAGAGTGTATGGAATTTCAAGTGCTCATTTCACCGTAGGAGATGCTACACCATCGCCACCCAACCTTAGACAATGCCTCGTTGATTTTCTCGTCCTACTCAACTAGGCTTCCTTCGTCTTCCTAGCCTCCACGCTAGTACTCCATCTTAACCATCTTGTGGCTATCACACATGAGTCAGCCACCAAAGTTACCAAAATGTATGGACTCATGGTACACTGTGCCTGGTTTTTCCCAACATGCCCTCCACCATGCCATTACAAATGGCATTCAACATAAGGTCATGAGAAGATCCCTCCTTCTAATTCACTTTTTTTTTTAAATTCATCCCAAAATAATAATAATAATAACTCGAGCCTCATTAACCTCTTATAATACCCCCTTCTATGACATCCTGATGCAGACTTATAACCATAAGTCTACTCCATCAAGTCTTTGAAATGGTTAATCAAAAACCATATGTCTAATTTACCATAGACCTGTTCTATGTTCTCAAAAGATGAAAGGGTTCCTACCAATCCTACTTTAACTCTCTATCAAACTCATTTATATCTAATCTACAAACTTTTTCAAATTTACATATACACTACATAAACTCAAGAGCACTGTAGGAATACAATTGTGTTGCATAAATGTAATGGTGTTACGGGAATGCTTAACACGTTATCAGAATCTAAGTACACTGCAGAATGGTCAGTCATACACATATACCTTGCGTTGGATTGAATGCTCACCTTCGTATCTTACCTTAAAATGCTTCCTTGCTTTCCTTAATCAAATATAGACTCCATACCTACTTGTACTTGAGTGGTCATTAGGATATCCTGTTTACTAACGGATTTATGTTAGCCCAACATAATTCACAATCATTCATACATAGATATTTGGGTTCAATTTATCTTCGAGGAAACTAGAACTCATAATAATTCTACACATTCTCACATCATGGGTTTTCAATGCATTCCACAACATTTTCAACATACAAGGGTTGGACAGGTTGTGACAACCATGGTGATACAATCTTTGGAATTTCAACGTTTTCTAGCCTAGTCTTCAAAATGAATCTCGATTCCCAGAGGATCGAATTCCAATAGAAACGCTTTCAAAGTTCAGAACTCTAACCATAGGATGAATCAGCAAAACAGTACCTTTCAATGCAGCCCCAAATCCTTCACATGAGCTTTCAACCAATAAGGTTTTGGTCAACTTCTATATGACAAAGACACCAAGTTGGTGCATTCCTTCATCAATCTTTCTGCTTAAACCCATTCAATTCATTCTGCGGCATTTTCCAACGAACATGAATCTTTGGGTTCTTCTCAACCAACAACCACTTCAACTACGTTCTGGTTCTTGCAAGCGGATAACGAGTCCGCTTACAGATTTGGCCTCTGCTCTGTTTATACAGAGTTTCTTTCTGTCTGTCATACAAACAGATACTCACATGTACAGATTATTTCCTCTAATTTGTCTCGAATCTTCAACATAGAATTTATTCCTCTCACTTTGACAAATTCCTCTTATCTATCATAATTCTGAATACATACACTCAGATTCGGATTACACAATTTAACATAGAGACCATTTCATAATGAAACTTCAATTCATTAATATACTCTGCACATACATCTTCTCAGAACTCTCGGTTATTTTCTTGGCATGATTCCTCTTCATTTGGCCATCCTTCTAATGCCCGCAGTCTTACATCTTTTATACATGAAATTTGCTTCCAACACATTGAAAAACATAACCCCTAACTCCTGTAATTGACTTCTATTACTAGAAACCTTAATCCTATCTTATTAGAACCAAATTTCTCATCGTAATCTTATCAACTAGCTATCACTACCTTTGAACAGGTGTCCTTGAAACAGGTGTCCTTGAGTAAAATCGTCTTACAATGACTCGTCTATTCTAGAAACTATTAAACAACTTAGGAAAATACAATATTCGTATCAAAGAATTGAGATTCCTTAGCAAATGTTAAGAACCCCTTTGGAGCTGACCAACTAATGTCGATTTGAGAGAAGATGCTCCTACATCACAACCCTATGGTTTTAATAGAAAAAAAAATTCATTCCTCGATGCTAGAATATAAAACTATATAAAGGGGCCCTTGTTTTGCCAAGTTGCCATAACCAAAGCTCGAAAAGGATTTTTTCAAAGTTATCAAAATATGAGGAGAAGTGAATTCTGACGCATGGTTTGGAGAGGTTAATTTGGATGGGAAGCAATAAGTACTTGGTAGTGCAGAATTGAATGTTGTGATGGAGTATTTGTTGATTGTTGGATTGTTAACAAAACCCCCACCAACGCATTCAATACTGCATTGCATACATCCATTTCTGGTTTAAACCCTAAATCAACCATAAGCAACAAAAATGTGGCGAACACCATATAAAGGGATCCTTTTTTTGCCAAGTTTTTTTTCTCAGCGGAAAATACCACCTTCCTGCTATTCCAAAGGAATCAAGGAAAGCTAACGCGCATGGGAAATCCCAACAAACTACTCCACATATCGTGGATGGTAGGTCGAGCAAACTGTTAGCCGGTCATCCAAACCAGAAGATGTCTCAACGGAATAGAACCCGGGTGGATGGAATGAAATCCATCTATCCCCACCAACGGACCACCGTATCCTTGACAGAGTTACCATAACCAAAGCTCGAAAAGTATTTTTTCAAAGTTATCAAAATATGAGGAGAAGTTAATTATGACACATGGTTTGGAGAGGTTAATTTGGATGGGAAGTAATAAGCAGGATTGAATGTTGCGGTGGAGGATTTGTTGACTATTGGATCCCAACAAAGCCCCCACCGCATCATTCAATACTGCACTGCCCGGTACTTATTTCTCATCAATTAGCATGAAAATATTTTCTATTGATCAATTTTGGCATTGCGCAAAGTTCTGGTTCAGTAACCTGTGGCGGCATACACCATCCAACAACAAGCAACAAACATGTGGCGAACAAGTTGTCAGTGGCACAAAGACAACGCATGGCAGACATTGGGGGCAAAAACAATAAACATGCAACTGCAGCTCATACATGGAAGTCGAAACAACCACCAAAATTGGCAAACAATAGTGATAACAGGGGGTGCCTAAAAGACATCTATGAACCAGTTGGAAGCATGCGTGGTGAAGATCGACGATGCCCGACCTACCCCACAGAGAACAGGGCACGAGTGGAATGTTATAGCTGTTAACTAAATCCTTCAGTTTTAATTAGTTTAATAAACCGATTTGTAACCGTAGACCGGTAGCAACTGATTTTCAATTCTACATATTGTATCTTGTTCTGTCTTTCTAAATCAATAATATTTTGGAGTTTATTTTCTGCTCTGATCTTCAGTGGTATCAGAGCCGGTGAAGAAGATATCTGTGCAGACCGCATACATGAAACTCCATAATGAAGATTGTTGTTGTTCTTCAACCCCTGCTGCCATTTCGTTGCTGTGTTGAAGAGCTTTGAAAGAGATCGTTGCTGTGTTTAAGGGCGATCTATGTTGAACACTGCTGGGAGAAACTTATGCTGTCATCTTCTTCTTGTGCGCTAAGGCTACAGCGAATGAGAGCTAGAGACCAAGATTCCAGGGCAGAGAAAAAGCTGTTGCTTCATCTTCATGTAGAAGAGAGATACAGAAGATTTCGATAGCAACAGAGCCGTGGAGGAATCCCCTGCAGCCAAGCCAACAGTGAGAAATTCTGGGCAGTCCCTGATAGAAATTCTGGCCTCTCTGAGATTTGAAACTAAAACTCTGGTAAGACTGTGGTTTCATTTTTTTAATGGAAGTGCAGTTTGACCTGTGAAACTAAAATGCATTCCCTAATATCAATTGTGGGAATAGTGCTTTCTGGAAAAGCAAACTACCAAGAATGGTTTCGAAAAATAAAGAATACCCTTATTTTTAAGGATATGTGGGATGGAATTTGTGAAAAGAGAATTTAGAAGATAAGAAAGATGAAGAAGAAATAGATGAAGTGGATAAAAGTGCACCAGTACCACCTACTAATACCAAAGAGTTAGCATTATGGAAAAGCAAGGACAAGAAGGCTTATGCCTTGATCATTGCCTCTGTAAGTGAAGAAGTAAGTAGACATTTAGTTTCTAGCAAAAGTGCTTGGGAAGCATTAAAGAAACTAAAAGATTTGTATGATTCACATTCTGAGCTTCAAATCATACAATTGTTGATGAAGTTATTTAACTTAGAATTAAAAGATAATGATCCAATGAAACTTGCTTCTGAAATTAGAGCTATTTTCCATGATATTGATGCAACTGGTGTAAAAGTTGACATTCAACTTATTGCATTTATTAAAGCTCTAAATCCTACCTATACTCATTATTTAGAATCACTTCAAGCTAGTGGACAGATGAAAGCCATGTCTTTTGATATTCTTGTAGACAAAATTGTTGAAAGAGAGAAAGCCTTTGGGAAAAATGAATCTCTTTCCAGTTCCACTGTTGAGACTCTATGTCTCGCCCAGAAAGAACAGAAGCCTAGAGGGGAGTCTACTAGACCTGACCATAGTAGCAGAGGTCGTGGTAGGAGAACATTTAGAGGTAGAGGGGTAATCATCATCAAGATGATAGACAACAAAAATATGTTCAGAATGATAGGCAATCTATTAAATGCTATAGATGTGGAAAACTTGGTCATACTGCCAATTATTGTCGCACTCCTTGGGAAAATATTAATTAGAAGAAAGAGCAACAGCCTCCAGACAAAGGAAAACCACCTGAATCTGCTCATTATATAGTTGCACATTGTAATCTTAGTATTAATGAAGGTTTTAGCACTTCTTTTGCTTCGTGGGAAGACACTTGGATTTTAGATACTGGAGCCACATGTCATATGACCTTCAGAAGAGATTGTTTTGAGACATTTAGTGATCATATTGATGGTATAATTTATTTTGCTGATAAGTCACAGTTGAAGCCCTCTAGAATTGGTTCTATTCGGCTTAAGTTACCCGGACTTGCTGATTATATTTTGCATGATGTTCTTTATATTCCTCAATTAAAAAAAAAGTTGATGTCTCTCATACAAGTTAGGCAGCAAGGGAATTCTATACATATGTTTGATGGTATAATTGAGATACAAAGAACATCTAATGATGTGATTGTTATGACTGGTGTTGAAGAAGACAAACTCTTAAAATTAAAAGGGACATCATCTTTTTTATCCAACTCAGCTCTTTTGTCTCAGCATAGTGATACTCTATCCTCCAGCTTATTGTGGTATGCTCGTTTTGGTCATATCAGTTATGATAGTATCAGAATTATGAAACAACAAGGTATACAGGGGCTTCCTACTGTTCCAAGAAAATTGTCTCCATGTAATGCTTGTATTTTAGGCAAGCATTGTAAACAGCCTTTTCATAGGTCTACTTCCAGAGCTTCCAGGAAGTTAGGACTTATGCATTCAGATTTATGTGGGCCCATGCCTATTCCATCTGCCAATGGTAACAAATATATGCTAACATTTATTGATGACTACACCAGGATGTGTTGGGTTTACTTGTTGAAAGAGAAATCGCAAGTTTTTGCAACTTTTAAGAATTTTTATTTATGGATTTCAAATGAAACTCAACTTAATATTGACACTCTTCGCTCAGATAATGGTGGCGAATACACATCTAATGAATTTGAATAGTACTTACAAGACAATGGTATTAAACATCAAACCATTGTTCCTTATTCTCCACAACAAAATGGTGTGGCAGAACACATGAACAAAACTTTGCTTAATATGGTAAGGTCAATGATGTTTTTTCATAATGTCAAGTTGATGTTTTGGGGAGAAGCAGTACTTTGTGCAGTCTATATTCGTAATCGGTGTCCTTCTACTGCCATCAATAATAAGTCTCCTTATGAAATGTGGTATAGTCGACTTCCTGCTATTCAAAATTTTAGAGTTTTTGGTTCTCCTTACTTTTCCTTGATTCCTACACAACAACGTAACAAATTGGGCGCCAGGAGCCGCAAATGTATTTTTTGGGGATATTCTAATACTTCCAGAGCTTACAAGTTGTATGATGAGGAGAACAAGAAATTTATTGTTTCAAGAGATGTAGTTTTTCTTGAATTTGACAAAGATGCTTCTACTGTTGATCGACAACTAAGTCATTTGGATAAATTCTCTTCCAAGAAATTTTATTATGAATGGGATAATGATCTTCCACATCTTGAATGGGGGATTCATATTCTTGATCGGTCTCAGTCTGTGGATTTCCCTTCAAATAATTCTCCTTATGTTTCAACACCTGAGAACGAAGACAAATTAGTTGATAAAAATGATTATGTAGAAGGAAAAATAATTGACAATAATGCAGAATCAAAAATTGAAGAAACTATTCAGCCATCAGAAATTGAAGAAGCTATTCAGCCATCACCGCAGCAATCAGTTCGTAGATCAACACGAACAAAGACAATTCCAAAAAGGTTTGATGAATTTAATTTAAAATTTTCTATTGCTATTAATGAGCCTGCTTCTTTTGAAGAAGCTGCTAGTTGTAATGAATGGAAAGATGCAATGCAGAAAGAATATGATGCTCTTATTAAAAATGGCACTTGGAGGTTGGTGGACCCTCCTATTGGCATTAAACCAATTGGCTCTAAGTGGGTTTATAAAACTAAATATAAGGTTGATGGCTCACTTGACAAATACAAGGAAAGACTTGTAGAAAAGGGGTATGCTCAAAAAGAAGGTAGAAGGTATTGATTACACAGAAACATTTGCTCCTACTGCAAAATGGGGCACTATTAGAACTTTGTTTTCTCTTGCAACTCAAAATGGATGGAAAATACATCATATGGATGTAAAAACTGCTTTTTTAAATGGAGATCTAAAAGAAGATATCTATATGTTTCAGCCGGAAGGTTTTTTCTATTAAAGGAAAAGAAAAGAAGATATGTAAATTGGTGAAGTCTTTATATGGTTTGAAACAAGCACCCCAAGCATGGTATGAGAAGTTAATTGAGCACCTTTTCAAATTGAATTATAAGCATTTCAATCTAGATGATGCAACTTTATTTGTTAAGAAAGTTGGGCATTCAGTTGTATATCTAATAGTCTATGTTGATGATTTGCTTATCACAAGGAATAATGATGATTATATAGTCTTTATTAAAAATGAGCTACAAAAGGTTTTTGACATGATGGATTTGGGATTACTTCATTATTATTTAGGAATTGAAGTAGATCAAAAACCAAAGTATATATTTATTTCTCAGAAGAAGTATAATGGAGATCTGTTGAGTAAATTCGGGATGTTGGATTGTAATTTTGTTTGTACTCCAATGGAGCATAATGAAAAGCTTAGTTCACATGAAGGCAGTGCATGTGAAGATCCAACAAAGTACAGGCAACTTGTTGGAAGCTTGATTTATCTTACTACTACTCGTCCTGACATAGCTTTTGTTGTAGGAATACTTTCCAGGTTCATGCATCAACCTTGTGAAGGTCATTGGATCGCAGCAAAACGAGTTCTCAAATATTTAAAAGGCACTCAATCATTTGGCATCAAATACTCTAAAGTTTCAGACTTCCATCTTATTGGTTATTCAGATTCAGATTTTGATGGAGATAAAGAGCATGGGGTGTCTACTTTAGGTTATTTGATGAATCTTGGATCAGCAGCCGTCACTTGGAGATCACGAAAGCAATCAGTTCCTGCTGATCCTACAAGTGAAGCCAAATACGTTGCAGCAGCTCAAGCCACAAAATAAATCATTTGGCTTCGAAAAATTCTTGAAGATTTGCAGGAGAAACAGAAGACTTCAACACCTCTCTTTGTTGACAATACTTCTGCAATACAATTGGCCAAGAATCCTAAATTCCATGATCGAACCAAACATATCAATACCAAATATCATCTGATTCGACATCATGTTGAGGCTAAAACTATTCATTTGACTCATTGTCCTACTTCAGAACAAATTGCCGATATATTTACTAAAGCATTGGGACGTGAAAATTTTGAAAATTCATAATGTTACTAGGCATGTGAGATGACCCTTCAGATTAAGGGGGGAATGTTAACTAAATCCTTCAGTTTTAATTAGTTTAATAAACCGGTTTGTAACCGTAGACTGGTAGCAACTGATTTTCGATTCTACATATTGTATCTTGTTCTGTCTTTCTAAATCAATAATATTTTGGAGTTTATTTTCTTCTCTGTTCTTCAATAGTGCATAGGATGAGTGGGAAGAGTAGCACGTTTACCTTACCATAATTATCAACGTCGAATCACCAACACGCATTAGTTGGGAAGAAAAAATAACGCACATAAGTTATTACTTGACAGGAAGACTGAACGTAGCGACAGTTACACTAACTCGCAACATAATTCGAACATCTGCAAGCAATGGAATCTCCTAGTGGCAGTGACTCGGTGATGATGATCTCCCTCATCTGCAGTAGGCATCCACCGGCCAACAAACCACCACGGACAATAATGGATACAGAAGCATCCCACACATTGGTAAGATGATCGAAACGCATGCAAACTGGTTTGGGTTCCATCGTCCATCCATAGAAATGCTCGGCTCGACCAATATCGTGCAAACAATAGATAAAATGATAAACAAAACAATATAGGTGAATGTGACCAACTGACTATGCACAGAGGCTGAACACACAAAAGCTTGATGACCAAAGCAATGGAAAGTTGAGGATTTGAAACAAATGTAATCTTATAGGTTTAAACATGTTCGCCTAAAGGTTCCTGTACACAAGAAATTGTTCGAGGAAATGCTTGATCTCATTATCTAAGGTTTTATCCATGGACATTCATTGTTAATCGACCAACAATGCTCAGATGACAACACAACACATTTCTTATTAAAGAAAGTCATTACAAGAGATGTGCAAAGAAATGGAAACGACAGAGGATTGTTTTGAACACCGCGAGTAGATGGGGTTTCATGCAACAAAGAAAAAAGTATCAACAAAAGTGGCGAGGATATGATAGCATACCATAGCTCGTTACTATGCGTGAATCTCTTGGTACAGTATTCACATTCCAGAGTCCAAAAAGGGGATCGTTCTATTGCTTGAAGAAAATACTTTCATTTTTTAATTCATTGGAATATTTCACCTACTCCAAGTAGACTTATTTAAAACTCATGTGGTTGATGGGTTGTTGGAATCCAGTAGAGCGTGTCAAGCCTACGATACGCTACACTACTACATTTTTTTTCAACATTGAGCCTCTTCAATTTCACGTTACTCTATGTAATGCACGGATATTGATAATAGTATTTAGTGCAGGGTTGTGTCTACACTAGTTTAACTATCTTCCTAAAGAATGGTGAGTTCCTACGTCAGCAACTTGAAAAGTTTATCACAAATTTCCTAAAGATCTATATCTATTCATCAATCAAGATAAACAAACTTAAGATCTAAAGCCATCCAAGAATTAAATTCATACAAGATAAACCAGATTTAAACTCATAGATGGTAGAAACTTGAATCTATTCACAGTAGAACAATGAAGAAATACATCCTTACCATGGCATTATATATGAATCCTTCCGGGGGTGTAGCCAGCCAAAGTTTGACTTTTCTCTTTATATGTTTTCTTACCGTCTCTCTATTCATCAACTGGAAAAGCAAGTTGCCAGTATTGATCTTCAATTGTCTACTATCCCTGTTTTTAGACACACGGAGAGAACAGCCCTAAGAGAAGAAAAGAAACAATTACTTGCTAAGATTGAAACCCTGACTAAAGAGAAAGGAAAAGCTAAACTGACAGTCCCTAGTTATAACCCTATAGAGCTATACCAGCACTATCCTAATAGCCATTTTGATAGACAAAGCCACAGACAGGATAGAATGACTTTACTCCAGAGTCAGATAAATCAAAAGCACGAGCAAATAAAGACACTGCTGAAAGAAATAGAAAATTTAAAACAATCCATCTCAGTGTTTTCAGCAGAAAGAGATCAGTCTTCAGAAGAAGAGCTCTCTCAAGAAATTGAAAGAGTTTGTGGTACAAAAGAAAAGTCCCCATCTCCTAGATCTACTCCTGAAAGATCACCGTCTCCTAAGTCTCAATCCATAAGTTTGCTTGGTGCAGTTTCAGGTCCAAAGTTGTTTATAACTGTAAATTTTTGTCCAGCTGAATTTCAACCTTACCCTGTACAGTGTTTGATAGATTCTGGTTGTCAGTTTAATCTAGCAAAAGGGAATGCCCTTCCATCTTTTTACTGGGAAAAGAGTAAAGAGTTAGAATCTGCAATTCAAGGTTCGCCTGTGTTTTTAACAGGAAAAGTCAAAGATTTTCCAGTAAATTTGTCAGGTCATTCTAGTTCTTTATCTTTGTTTAGATTAGACCAAATAAAAGAAGATTGTGTTTTGGGATCTGAATTCCTTGTGAAAGTTAGTCCGTTTTCCATTGATACCCAAAAGATGATTTTCATGTGTACAGTCAATGGTCAGTCAGTGTCCATATCTTTGAGTAATAAATTTAGTCCTCAATGTAAACCAATTGTAAATAGTCATGAGTTAAGTGTGTTTGGTTTGTCAAGTCAGTCCAACAAAAGTTTGCACAAGATGGAACGCTGCATCTCCTATGCAGAAGTTCATGGTGAAAAGATTCTTGCAGACATCAAGGAAAAGATTATCAGAGACTGTTGCTCTGAGAATCCAAATGCCTTCTGGAAAAGGGAAAAATACTTTGTCTCCATTGAGTTAGATCCTCTCCAGAAAATAAAACCAATGAAGGCATCGGCAAGAATCATGAGTCCATCAGAGAGAGACTTTTGCTCCAAAGAAATTCAAGAATTGTTATCCAAAGGTTTGATTGAGCCATCAAAGAGCCCTTGGGCATCTAGAGCCTTTGTGGTAAATAAACATTCAGAGCAAAAGCGAGGAAAGCCAAGATTAGTGGTGAACTTCAAGCCACTAAATGCTGTGTTGAAGGAAATCAGGTATCCTCTTCTTGATAAGTCAAGCTTGTTGCAGAAAATCAATGGTTGCACTATATTCAGTAAGTTTGACTTAAAATCTGGATTCTATCAAATAGGAATAAAGCCAAAAGACAGATACAAAACAGCTTTTGTTGTTCCACATGGTCAGTACCAGTGGAAAGTCTTGCCATTCGGAATAAATAATGATCCATCAAAATTCCAGAAAAGAATGGAAGATATCTTTAGAGACATACCATGGTTGCTTGTGTTTATAGATGACATATTAATTTGTTCCAAGAATGTACAAGATCATCTAAAACATTTGCAGAAATTTTATGATATGGTTTTTAAGCATGGATTGGTATTGTCTGCTTCAAAAATGGAAATAGGAAAGACAGAAATGGATTTCCTAGGTTTTCATATTAAAGCTGGAACTGTCATTCTGCAAGAACATGTATTGAAGAATTTTGAAAAGTTTCTAGATAAGATTTTGGATAAAACACAGTTACAGAGGTTCCTTGGCAGCCTCAACTATATTCGGCCATTCTATAAAGGCCAAGCTTCTGACATCAAATGTTTGCAGCAACGTCTCAAGAAAAATCCTGTTGCATGGTCAGAAGAGATGACTCTGGCAGTCAAAGCAATAAAAGCCAGAGTAAAAGAGCTTCCAGCACTTCATCTCCCTCTGGGTACTGGTAAGTTGATTATTGAAACAGACGCTTCAAACTCTACGTGGGGTGGAGTTATTCTTAAAGAGATTGAGGGAAAAGAAAATGTTTGTGGTTATGCTTCTGGTTCGTTCAGAGGAGCGGAGTTAAATTATCCAAGCAGCCACAAGGAAATTCTGGCTGTCAAAAAGACAGTCAACCACTTTATTTTATACCTCAAGCCAGTCAGGTTTATAGTCAGAACGGATCTGAAGATAATGCCTAGAATATTTAGAAATGAAAACTTGATGGCTGAGAATTCAAGTAGAATATTAAAATGGTTCATCTGGTTGAATAACTTTGATTTTGATATTGTGTATAATTCTGGATATTTGAACTGTTTAGCTGATATGCTCACTCGGGAAAACTTGCAGATTGAAGACAGCAAAATTCCAAGTTTAAAGATGTTTTCTGCAGGTTCTAGCTCCAGTTGCAGGAAGGATTGTGATGATGATCCTAAAGGCAAAAAGCCAATTTCAAGCTATGATGAGAAACCAATGTTCCATGGAAATCCCATATTGGGAAACCAACCTGAAAAGCTTCCAAAAGAAGCTTTATTCATGAAGCCATGGGATAATAGTCTTACTGAGGAGGAAAGAAGAGAATTGCTCGATTATGCTAATCGAGAAGATGCAGAAAAATATCTCAGTCTGACTTTAATAAAACAGATTCAAATGAGTCCCTGTAAACTCCACATCATGGAGAGATGGGAGAAGAAAGCATTCAGAGGATTGCAAAATGCCAAAGAACAGCTCAGGAAATGTAATAAGCTGTGGATCGATTGTAATGAAGAAAAAGAAGGCCCCAAATGGTATGTGGATATTGGTGAGGGAGACCTCACATGGACTTCTTATAATTTGATTTTGCAATTCTGCTGGGAAGAAACATCCATTGTCATATGTGCTGACCCAGGAAACATGCGCAACAAAAAGTGGTCCGGGTGGACTGAAATTTTGTTGGATAAATTCTGTCCAAGAAAAGATTGGACTGTGCGCAGAGCCAATTTTATCCTTCATCTTGAAGCAGATATGCAGGCTGCGGACCAGGCAAATCTTTGGTTTAAGTTTCTACTTCGACATCATGGTGGAAGATACTCTGAACTTGAACACTGTGTAAATGTTACACAGAAATATATTAAAAGGGATGAAAATGGTAACAGGATTGATACTAAGGTTCATAGGCGAACTCTCCCTTTGAACTATCTTGTTGAATCTCAATTTCAGAGCGAGTATCTTTATGAAGAAGGACACGAAGCTGTGTTTGGTTCTGATGTAGAGCGCTGTTTCGGAGAACTTCTATATCCAGAGGTTGATTATCCTAAAGATGAGCAGTACATCTATGATTCCCAACCACCATATCATTGGGAAGATGAACTTGTTCGAAGAGAAATAGAAGAAGCACAGTATGATGATGACCATGAATGCTGGTGTGGAGGCCAAGGTGTCGGACCGCCGGATGATCCTGATGTTTTTTGTGTTTGCCGCTCCGGAAGTGACTAAAGAAGAATCTCCATAATGGGAATGGAGCCCATGGTCCGATTAATTTGTAATAATTTGCTTTTGTACATAAGCATCTTTTAGTGGAAGCCGTAGTGGGCCGGTAATAGTAGCTCCACTTTGTAATGTCGTCCAAGCTTGTCGGCCATACTTTGCTTTTCCGTAGGAATAATTAGATGGGCCAATAGGTTGTCGACCATCGAATCTACTTTTGGTTGTCAGTTTCCGAGTCCCCTCATGGCGCTGCCTCATAGGGACTAGATAAACATGGTGCTGTCCCAACATGTCCTCGGATTCCTTTACTTTAGACTGGTTGGTGTAAGTTTCTAATGACCGGATGACTGCCTAAAGAATTATATAAGGAAGAGCCCGAGCTCATTCTTGTCATTGGAGTCTAGTGCATTGAGCTGGTTAAGAGCTCTGCAACTAAGTTAGGAGTTGAACTAATCTAGTAGTTGGAAGCTCTGAGTCTTAGGTGTGTGAGAACTGTAGTTCTATGCTCTGCTAGTTTCCCTCGTGGTATAACATAGCAACAGAACAACTGCATGTTCGCCTCTGTATAAAGAGTCTGTAAGTGCGCTAGTGGATATACCATGGGTGTCCCAGGAGCCTGCTACTAAGCTCATGCCTTCGGGAAGTGCTGAACGCTAAACGGCCCCATGTCATTGTATCCAGGTGCTCAGTCGAGTGTATGGTGACGACCTTCGCAGTCCGAAGGCGATCCATTGGAGTCTGTTTGAATGTAATTCCACATTGAGGCGATAATAAATTTGCAGAAAGCTTGTTTGGGGAGATCGTGGTGTCAGAATCAGGGAGTTCAATTATTTCTCCAGGAGGGAGAGGGGAATCAACAGAAACTTCACATAAATCCCACCAATCGGGATCTAGTGCTGTACAAAGAGCTGCAAGCCTTGGCTTAGACTTCCTCTTAGGACATTTGCTCGCCCAATGTCCTTTTTCTCCACAAATAAAGCATTTGTCTGTGGAACCTTTATCTGTATGCCGCTTTACAAATCTTTTATACTTATGCTTTTTCTTAGATTTGTAACCCTTATAGCGGTACTTCGGCTTATGTTTGTAGGAGCCTTCAAGATGATATCTCTTTTCAGAGGTATAGTAATGCTTTTTCTTCTTTTTACATTTGCATTCTTTTAGATGACCTCTGTTGTGTGCTCCACACCCCCAATCTGGCATACCTGCAACTTCTTTACAAAAAGAAGCAGAGAACATTTGTTGATGCCTTTTAAAGTCTTTGCTAACTCTTTTTTCTAAACAATGTTCTTGCCAACATTCTAAGATATGACCATGTAATTGTGCCAAAGATAAACTTCTTACAGCAATATTTTTATCTTTAAATCTTTGCTCAACAGCATCTGGCACATGGCCGGGGTAACTCCTCAAATAGTGCTTGAGGTAAGCCGGGTCTCCTGATTTACCTGATGAAATTAACAATTTCTGCATATAGCAGAAATATTCTTCAGCTTTACTCAGATCACACAATCTAGCAGACATAAATAAAGATGCAAGGTGATCTGTGTCTTCTTGGTCTTCTGGACCATAAAATTATCTTGCTAATGCAACGAGAAGTTGTTCATCAGCATCATTGGCTGAGAGTATTTCATGCCTTGTTTCTTGTGGCAACCATCGCCACCATTCATAAGCTAGACCAGATAATCCTACAACTAGTTGAGTTGCAAGCATTTGACCAGTAACATTATGGTCTTGCTGTTTCTTATATAAAAGCCAATGTTGTAACAACTGAATAGCATTTCTAACTTCTTCTCTTTTTTGGCACTGAATATTGAGCACTGGCTGCTCAAGCATTTGGGAAATGAGATTATTCATATTATTAATTCCAAAGTTAAAAACTTTGGGTTGGGCATCTACAGTAGTAGTAGGATTGGCATCATACATATGCTCATCATAGTGTTCTCTTGGACCAGTAATCCTCATTCTATTAGAAGATTCTTCTGCCATCATGTTTAATGACACTTCATATTTTGGATCTAAGACAGGATTGAAAGATTTAAACTCAGAGATCCAGTTTTCAATGAATTCTATTTTGGCATCACTTTCACCAAAATCCCACACTGGTTTTTCTTCTTCTGGGACAATATTGAACTGTCCTAGGGATTTACTCCTATTATGTCCTTGGGCTGCTAGGCGATGAACATGATCTGGGACATAATAACACTTCTTCTTTAATTCTTCTGTTTTGCTTGAAAGTTCTTTTAAAACAGAAATTCTTCTTTCTAATTTATCAGAAGCTATAGTGATTGCCTTTTGTATCTCTGTAGTGTCATGCAGTAAATGATCCAATAGTTCCAACTTTGTTATAAATTTATCTAGTTGGACTCTTTGTTCAGAACACTGATGTTTCAACATTAAAATGTCATTTGCCATATCATCAATATATCTTGCAGTGCACATTTCCTGCAAGTTTCCCCAATTTGCTAACTTTATTTCATCTGACACAGATTGGTCAACAGTAGAAGACTTTACAATCATATATTCCCTTTTGGATGAACCATCTGAATCATACTGGCGGAAAGGTGTTTCTGGAAGGTTCCTACCAGGGTAGTAAGACTTTTGACCAAGGGTATTGGTGGTCTCTACATCAGCTCCAGAACGAGGTAACGAAAACATTCCTAGGGACGGATATTCATGGGGATATTCTTGAGCCTTTTTCATTTTTTGTTTTTGTACTAATTTTTGTTTAATTTTTCTACATGCAGGGCAGTCTGCATGTTGACCTTTATGCTCAAAATCTGACACACCAGAAAAATAAGTGGTATTTACAGAGGTAGACCTAGGCAGAGTGGTATTATCTTCAGCTTGGCTTCCTTTGCT
The DNA here is from genome assembly GCA_027924585.1 of Larix kaempferi. Taxonomy (NCBI): domain Eukaryota; kingdom Viridiplantae; phylum Streptophyta; class Pinopsida; order Pinales; family Pinaceae; genus Larix; species Larix kaempferi. The sequence goes on from BSBM01002018.1 coordinate 250,532, forward strand.
CACCTGATCAGACAAGGCTTGTAGTCGGGCATTGTTATAAGAGGCCATTGAAGTAGATCTGATGAGTGGAGGACAAGATCTGGAAGTTTGATTTTCTTGGGCTGGTCTGAAAGAACAACTAGCTTCATCAAAGACAAGAGGCTATGGGTTATATGAGGCTATCATTCTTTCTTGGTTTCTCAACTCAGAATATTTAACTTCCCAAGAGGATGGATACTTTATCCCAGTCCAGTTAAAAGTAATCGGAGTGGCATTTTTGGAGATAGCTGCTTTTGATTTAGCAGATTTTGCGGAAGAAGTGGGATATTCCACCATGCTGCAGTCTGCAGAACTCTGGTGGACAGCAGTTCGTAACTGTGGAAGAGTATCATTACCAAACCGAATACAGACTCCTCCTTTGAGCTGGATAATTCTAGATCCAGTCTCCATATCAAACCCTTTAGGCAAGATATAAGCTTTGAGAATGTTATAAATATGAGGGTCTTCCACGCTGACAGAGAATTTGGGATAGATTGTCCCGAAAGCAGGACCATCATGCAGAGGGGCTGTGAATCCGCCGATTACAGCATCAGAAAACTTTCTATGCCTAGTATCAACTATACAACACAAAGAAGAAATAGCAAGCCGTGGACGAACCAAGGGTCCAAGTCCTAACTTAACTGCTCCAAAATGAGCATACTTATATTTCATGGACTTAGCCCAATCTATCTGTGCTCGGTCTAACAGATTTATGTGTATGGGTTCTTGTTTATCCGTAAAAGCAACATCAATACTGGAAACACGAATATGAGTAGTAGAAGTAATATTCCACCAATGGAGTTTATACACATCTCGAGGCAAGATTTGGGGTAATTGCCAGTCAGCGCTAGGATTTTGATCACGAATAGTAATATAGGATGCATCTTCAGAAGTAGAAGGATTAAAGGAAGACTCTCTGCGTTCGGCTAACGAGATTTCAGTATCATTTGCTGATTCACACTCTATGTGATTTGTCAGCTCAATAGTATCCATAGTTGGGTCCATTTTGAAAAGAGGTGAGTGCTGACTATATAATAGACTCCAGAAACTCTGTAGACTTACTCCCCTTCACTCTACGGGCCTTACTGCTACTCTGACATCGGACATCTCTTACACCCCTGTGGATTCCAACTATCGCTCAGTGGTCATTTCCACCACCTACAGAATACTATTTATAGATTTTATGACCAACAATTGATAGATACCGACTTAAACTTATTCAGAGAAATAGTTTCAGATTTCCTTTAACATAATTTTAGACAAGCATCCCAATAATACAATGCAGACAGCAACAATAATGATAAAGATTATCAATTCATTCATATACATTGTAAGAGTATATAAAGCTGTTACCAAAGATAAGCGCAATTTGACAACCCTGGCTCTGATACCATTCACACCACGATCTCCCCAAACAAGCTTTCTGCAAATTTATTATCGCCTCAATGCGGAATTACATTCAAACAGACTCCAATGGATCGCCTTCGGACTGCGAAGGTCGTCACCATACACTCGACTGAGCACCTGGATACAATGACATGGGGCCGTTTAGCGTTCAGCACTTCCCGAAGGCATGAGCTTAGTAGCAGGCTCCTGGGACACCCATGGTATATCCACTAGCGCACTTACAGACTCTTTATACAGAGGCGAACATGCAGTTGTTCTGTTGCTATGTTATACCATGAGGGCAACTAGCAGAGCATAGAACTACAGTTCTCACACACCTAAGACTCAGAGCTTCCAACTACTGGATCAGCAGTTAAGTCCTAACTTAATTGCTCTGATACCATTCACACCACGATCTCCCCAAACAAGCTTTCTGCAAATTTATTATTGCCTCAATGCGGAATTACATTCAAACAGACTCCAATGGATCGCCTTCGGACTGTGAAGGTCGTCACCATACACTCAACTGAGCACCTGGATACAATGACATGGGGTTGTTTAGCGTTCAGCACTTCCCGAAGGCATGAGCTTAGTAGCAGGCTCCTGGGACACCCATGGTATATCCACTAGCGCACTTACAGACTCTTTATACAGAGGCGAACATGCAGTTGTTCTGTTGCTATGTTATACCACGAGGGCAACTAGCAGAGCATAGAACTACAGTTCTCACACACCTAAGACTCAGAGCTTCCAACTACTGGATCATCTCAACTCCTAACTTAGTTGCAGAGCTCTTAACCAGCTCAATGCACTAGACTCCAATGACAAGAATGAGCTCGGGCTCTTCCTTATATAATTCTTTAGGCAGTCATCCGGTCATTAGAAACTTACACCAACCAGTCTAAAGTAAAGGAATCCGAGGACATGGTGGGACAGCACCATGTTTATCTCGTCCCTATGAGGCAGCGCCATGAGGGGACTCGGAAACCGACAACCAAAAGTAGATTCGATGGCCGACAACCTACTGGCCCATCTAATTATTCCTACGGAAAAGCAAAGTATGGCCGACAAGCTTGGACGACATTACAAAGTGGAGCTACTATTACCGGCCCACTACGGCTTCCACTAAAAGATGCTTATGTACAAAAGCAAATTATTACAAATTAATCGGACCATGAGATCCATTCCCATTATGGAGATTCTTCTTTAGTCACTTCCAGAGCGACAAACACAAAAAACATCAGGATCATCCGGCGGTCCGACACCTTGGCCTCCACACCAGCATTCATGGTCATCATCATACTGTGCTTCTTCTATTTCTCTTCGAACAAGTTCATCTTCCCAATGATATGGCGGTTGGGAATCATAGATGTACTTCTCATCTCCAGGATAATCAACCTCTCGATATAGAAGTTCTCCGAAACAACGCTCTACATCAGAACCAAACACAGCTTCGTGTCCTTCTTCATAAAGATACTCCCTCTGAAATTGAGATTCAACACGATAGTTCAAAGGGAGAGTTCGCCTATGAACCTTAGTATCAATCATGTTACCATTTTCATCCCTTTTAATATATTTCTGTGTAACATTTACACAGTGTTCAAGTTCAGAGTATCTTCCACCATGATGTCGAAGCAGAAACTTAAATCAAAGATTTGCCTGGTCCGCAGCCTGCATATCTGCTTCAAGATGAAGGATAAAATTGGCTCTGCGCACAATCCAATCTTTTCTTGGACAAAATTTATCCAACAAAATTTCAGTCCACCCGGAGCACTTTTTGTTGCGCATGTTTCCTGGGTCAGCACATATGACAATGGATGTTTCTTCCCTGCAGAATTGCAAAATCAAATTATAAGAAGTCCATGTGAGGTCTCCCTCACCAATATCCACATACCATCTAGGGCCTTCTTTTTCTTCATTACAATCGATCCACAGCTCATTACATTTCCTGAGCTGTTCTCTGGCATTTTGCAATCCTCTGAATGCTTTCTTCTCCCATCTCTCCATGATGTGGAGTTTACAGGGACTCATTTGAATCTGTTTTATTAAAGTCAGACTGAGATATTTTTCTGCATCTTCTCGATTAGCATAATCAAGCAATTCTCTTCTTTCCTCCTCAGTAAGACTATTATCCCATGGCTTCATGAATAAAGCTTCTTTTGGAAGCTTTTCAGGCTGGTTTCCCAATATGGGATTTCCATGGAACATTGGTTTCTCATCATAGCTTGAAATTGGCTTTTTGCCTTTAGGATCATCATCACGATCCTTCCTGGAACTGGAGCTAGAACCTGCAGAAAACATCTTTAAACTTGGAATTTTGCTGTTTTCAATCTGCAAGTTTTCCCGAGTGAGCATATCAGCTAAACAGTTCAAATATCCAGGCTTATACACAATATCAAAATCAAAGTTATTCAACCAGATGAACCATTTTAATATTCTACTTGAATTCTCAGCCATCAAGTTTTCATTTCTAAATATTCCAGGCATTATCTTCAGATCCGTTCTGACTATAAACCTGACTGGCTTGAGGTATAAAATAAAGTGGTTGACTGTCTTTTTGACAGCCAGAATTTCCTTGTGGCTACTTGGATAATTTAACTCTGCTCCTCTGAACGAACCAGAAGCATAACTACAAACATTTTCTTTTCCCTCAATCTCTTCAAGAAGAACTCCACCCCACGTAGAGTTTGAAGCATCTGTTTCAATAATCAACTTACCAGTACCCAGAGGGAGATGAAGTGCTGGAAGCTCTTTTACTCTGGCTTTTATTGCTTTGACTGCCAAAGTCATGTCTTCTGACCATGCAACAGGATTTTTCTTGAGACGTTGCTGCAAACATTTGATGTCAGAAGCTTGGCCTTTATAGAATGGCCGAATATAGTTGAGGCTGCCAAGGAACCTCTGTAACTGTGTTTTATCCAAAATCTTATCTGGAAACTTTTCAAAATTCTTCAATACATGTTCTTGCAGAATGACAGTTCCAGCTTTAATATGAAAACCTAGGAAATCCATTTCTGTCTTTCCTATTTCCATTTTTGAAGTAGACAATACCAATCCATGCTTAAAAACCATATCATAAAATTTCTGCAAATGTTTTAGATGATCTTGTACATTCTTGGAACAAATTAATATGTCATCTATAAACACAAGAAACCATGGTATGTCTCTAAAGATATCTTCCATTCTTTTCTGGAATTCTGATGGAGCATTATTTATTCCGACTGGCAAGACTTTCCACTGGTACTGACCATGTGGAACAACAAAAGCTGTTTTGTATCTGTCTTCTGGCTTTATTCCTATCTGATAGAATCCAGATTTTAAGTCAAACTTACTGAATATAGTGCAACCATTGATTTTATGCAACAAGCTTGACTTATCAGGAAGAGGATACCTGATTTTCTTCAACACAGCATTTAGTGGCTTGAAGTTCACCACTAATCTTGGCTTTCCTCGCTTTTGCTCTGAATGTTTATTTACCACAAAGGCTCTACATGCCCAAGGGCTCTTTGATGGCTCAATCAAACCTTTGGATAACAATTCTTGAATTTCTTTGGAGCAAAAGTCTCTCTCTGACGGACTCATGATTCTTGTCGATGCCTTCATTGGTTTTATTTTCTGGAGAGGATCTAACTCAATGGAGACAAAGTATTTTTCCCTTTTCCAGAAGGCATTTGGATTCTCAGAGCAACAGTCTCTGATAATCTTTTCCTTGATGTCTGCAAGAATCTTTTCACCATGAACTTCTGCATAGGAGATGCAGCGTTCCATCTTGTGCAAACTTTTGTTGGACTGCCTTGACAAACCAGACACACTTAACTCATGACTATTTACAATTGGTTTACATTGAGGACTAAACTTATTACTCAAAGATATGGACACTGACTGACCATTGACTGTACACATGAAAATCATCTTTTGGGTATCAAGGGAAAACGGACTAACTTTCACAAGGAATTCAGATCCCAAAACACAATCTTCTTTTATTTGGTCTAATCTAAACAAAGATAAATAACTAGAATGACCTGACAAATTTACTGGAAAATCTTTGACTTTTCCTGTTAAAAACACAGGCGAACCTTGAATTGCAGAACCCAACTCTTTACTCTTTTCCCAGTAAAAAGATGGAAGGGCATTCCCTTTTGCTAGATTAAACTGACAACCAGAATCTATCAAACACTGTACAGGGTAAGGTTGAAATTCAGCTGGACAAAAATTTACAGTTATAAACAACTTTGGACCTGAAACTGCACCAAGCAAACTTATGGATTGAGACTTAGGAGACGGTGATCTTTCAGGAGTAGATCTAGGAGATGGGGACTTTTCTTTTGTACCACAAACTCTTTCAATTTCTTGAGAGAGCTCTTCTTCTGAAGACTGATCTCTTTCTGCTGACAACACTGAGATGCATTGTTTTAAATTTTCTATTTCTTTCAGCAGTGTCTTTATTTGCTCGTGCTTTTGATTTATCTGACTCTGGAGTAAATTCATTCTATCCTGTCTGTGGCTTTGTCTATCAAAATGGCTATTAGGATAGTGCTGGTATAGCTCTATAGGGTTATAGCTAGGGACTGTCAGTTTAGCTTTCCCTTTCTCTTTAGTCAGGGTTTCAATCTTAGCAAGTAATTGTTTCTTTTCTTCTCTTAGGGTTGTTCTCTGTGTGTGTCTAAAAACAAGGATAGTAGACAATTGAAGATCAATACTGGCAATTTGCTTTTCCAGTTGATGAATAGAGAGACGGGAAGAAAACATATAAAGAGAAAAGTCAAACTCTGGCTGGCTCCACCCCCCTAAATGTAGATCATCTAAATCAGAATCGGATGAAGAGGATGAATTTGGAGGATCACATTTAGCAATGAGTGGGATATCGGAACTAGAGTCAGAAGCAGAATTATTATCAGAATTAGGGAGTTCAATTATTTCTCCAGGAGGGAGAGGGGAATCAACAGAAACTTCACATAAATCCCACCAATCGGGATCTAGTGCTGTACAAAGAGCTGCAAGCCTTGGCTTAGACTTCCTCTTAGGACATTTGCTCGCCCAATGTCCTTTTTGTCCACAGATAAAGCATTTGTCTGCAGAACCTTTATCTGTACGCCGCTTTACAAATCTTTTATACTTATGCTTTTTCTTAGATTTGTAACCCTTATAGTGGTACTTCGGCTTATGTTTGTAGGAGCCTTCAGGATGATATCTCTTTTCAGAGGTATAGTAATGCTTTTTCTTCTTTTTACATTTTCATTATTTTAGATGACCTCTGTTGTGTGCTCCACACCCCCAATCTGGCATACCTGCAACTTCTTTACAAAAAGAAGCAGAGAACATTTGTTGATGCCTTTTAAAGTCTTTGCTAACTCTTTTTTCTAAACAATGTTCTTGCCAACATTCTAAGCTATGACCATGTAATTGTGCCAAAGATAAACTTCTTACAGCAATATTTTTATCTTTAAATATTTGCTCAACAGCATCTGGCACATGGCCGGGGTAACTCCTCAAATAGTGCTTGAGGAAAGCCGGGTCTCCTGATTTACCTGATGAAATTAACAATTTCTGCATATAGCAGAAATATTCTTCAGCTTTACTCAGATCACACAATCTAGCAGACATAAATAAAGATGCAAGGTGATCTGTGTCTTCTTGGTCTTCTTGACCATAAAATTCTCTTGCTAATGCAGAGAGAAGTTGTTCATCAGCATCATTGGCTGCAAGTATTTCATGCCTTGTTTCTTGTGGCAACCATCGCCACCATTCATAAGCTAGACCAGATAATCCTGCAACTAGTTGAGTTGCAAGCATTTGACCAGTAACATTATGGTCTTGCCGTTTCTTATATAAAATCCAATGTTGTAACAACTGAATAGCATTTCTAACTTCTTCTCTTTTTTGGCACTGAATATTGAGCACTGGCTGCTCAGGCATTTGGGAAATGAGATTATTCATATTACTAATTCCAAAGTTAAAAACTTTGGGCTGGGCATCTACAGTAGTAGTAGGATTGGCATCATACATATGCTCATCATAGTGTTCTCTTGGACCAGTAATCCTCATTTTGTTAGAAGATTCTTCTTCCATCATGTTTAATGACACTTCATATTTTGGATCTAAGACAGGATTGAAAGATTTAAACTCAGAGATCCAGTTTTCAATGAATTCTATTTTGGCATCACTCTCACCAAAATCCCACACTGGTTTTTCTTCTTCTGGGACAATATTGAACTGTCCTAGGGATTTACTCCTATTATGTCATTGGGCTGCTAGGCGATGAACATGATCTGGGACATAATAACGCTTCTTCTTTAATTCTTTTGTTTTGCTTGCAAGTTCTTTTAAAACAAAAATTCTTCTTTCTAATTTATCAGAAGCTATAGTGATTGCCTTTTGTATCTCTGTAGTGTCATGCAGTAAATGATCCAATAGTTCCAACTTTGTTATAACTTTATCTAGTTGGACACTTTGTTCAGAACACTGATGTTTCAACATTAAAATGTCATTTGCCATATCATCAATATTTCTTGCAGTGCACATTTCCTGCAAGTTTCCCCAATTTGCTAACTTTATTTCATCTGACACATATTGGTCAGCAGTAGAAGACTTTACAATCATATATTCCCTTTTGGATGAACCATCTAAAGCATACTGGCGGAAAGGTGTTTCTGGAAGGTTCCTACCAGGGTAGTAAGACTTTTGACCAAGGGTATTGGTGGTCTCTACATCAGCTCCAGAACGAGGTAACGAAAACATTCCTAGGGACGGATATTCATGGGGATTTTCTTGAGCTTTTTTCATTTTTTGTTTTTGTACTAATTTTTGTTTAATTTTTCTACATGCAGGGCAGTCTGCATGTTGACCTTTATGCTCAAAATCTGACACACCAGAAAAAGAAGTGGTATTTACAGAGGTAGACCTAGGCAGAGTGGTATTATCTTCAGCTTGGCTTCCTTTGCTCACCTGATCAGACGAGGCTTGTAGTCGGGCATTGTTATAAGAGGCCATTGAAGTAGATCTGATGAGTGGAGGACAAGATCTGGAAGTTTGTTTTTCTTGGGCTGGTCTGAAAGAACAACTAGCTTCATCAAAGACAAGAGGATGTGGGTTATAAGAGGCTATCATTCTTTCTTGGTTTCTCAACTCAGAATATTTAACTTCCCAAGAGGATGTATACTTTATCCCAGTCCAGTTAAAAGTAATCGGAGTGGCATTTTTGGAGATAGCTGCTTTTGATTTAGCAGATTTTGCAGAAGAAGTGGGATATTCCACCATGCTGTAGTCTACAGAACTCTGGTGGACAGCAGTTCGTAACTGTGGAAGAGTATCATTACCAAACCGAATACAAACTCCTCCTTTGAGCTGGATAATTCTAGATCCAGTCTCCATATCAAACCCTTTAGGCAAGATATAAGCTTTGAGAATGTTATAAATATGAGGGTCTTCCAAGCTGACAGAGAATTTGGGATAGATTGTCCCGAAAGCAGGACCATCATGCAGAGGGGCTGTGAATCCACCGATTACAGCATCAGAAAACTTTCTATGCCTAGTATCAACTATACAACACAAAGAAGAAATAGCAAGCCGTGGACGAACCAAGGGTCCAAGTCCTAACTTAACTGCTCCAAAATGATCTCCCCAAATCTCCCCAAACAAACTTTCTGCAAATTTATTATCGCCTCAATGTGGAATTACATTCAAACAGACTCCAATGGATCGCCTTCGGACTGCGAAGGTCGTCACCATACACTCGACTGAGCACCTGGATACAATGACATGGGGCCGTTTAGCGTTCAGCACTTCCCGAAGGCATGAGCTTAGTAGCAGGCTCCTGGGCACCCATGGTATATCCACTAGCGCACTTACAGACTCTTTATACAGAGGAGAACATGCAGTTGTTATGTTGCTATGTTATACCACAAGGGCAACTAGCAGAGCATAGAACTACAGTTCTCACACACCTAAGACTCAGAGCTTCCAACTACTGGATCAGCTCGACTCCTAACTTAGTTGCAGAGCTCTCAACCAACTCAATGCACTAGACTCCAATGACAAGAATGAGCTCGGGCTCTTCCTTATATAATTCTTTAGGCAGTCATCCGGTCATTAGAAACTTACACCAACCAGTCTAAAGTAAAGGAATCCGAGGACATGGTGGGACAGCACCATGTTTATCTCGTCCCTATGAGGCAGCGCCATGAGGGGACTCGGAAACCGACAACCAAAAGTAGATTCGATGGCCGACAACCTACTGGCCCATCTAATTATTCCTACCGAAAAGCAAAGTATGGACGACAAGCTTGGACGACATTACAAAGTGTAGCTACTATTACCGACCCACTACGGCTTGCACTAAATGATGCTTATGTACAAAAGCAAATTATTACAAATTAATCGGACCATGGGCTCCATTCCCATTATGGAGATTCTTCTTTAGTCACTTCCGGAGCGGCAAACACAAAAAACATCAGGATCATCCGACGGTCCGACACCTTGGCCTCCACACCAGCATTCATGGTCATCATCATACTGTGCTTCTTCTATTTCTCTTCGAACAAGTTCATCTTCCCAATGATATGGCAGTTGGGAATCATAGATGTATTGCTCATCTTCAGGATAATCAACCTCTGGATATAGAAGTTCTCCGAAACAGCGCTCTACATCAGAACCAAACACAGCTTCGTGTCCTTCTTCATAAAGATACTCGCTCTGAAATTGAGATTCAACACGATAGTTCAAAGGGAGAGTTCGCCTATGAACCTTAGTATCAATCCTGTTACCATTTTCATCCCTTTTAATATATTTCTGTGTAACATTTACACAGTGTTCAAGTTCAGAGTATCTTCCACCATGATGTCGAAGCAGAAACTTAAACCAAAGATTTTCCTGGTCCGAAGCCTGCATATCTTCTTCAAGATGAAGGATAAAATTGGCTCTGCGCACAGTCCAATCTTTTCTTGGACAGAATTTATCCAACAAAATTTTAGTCCACCCGGACCACTTTTTGTTGCGCATGTTTCCTGGGTCAGCACATATGACAATGGATGTTTCTTCCTTGCAGAATTGCAAAATCAAATTATAAGAAGTCCATGTGAGGTCTCCCTCACCAATATCCACATACCATCTGGGGCCTTCTTTTTCTTCATTACAATCGATCCAGAGCTCATTACATTTCCTGAGCTGTTCTCTGGAATTTTGCAATCCTCTGAATGCTTTCTTCTCCCATCTCTCCATGATGTGGAGTTTACAGGGACTCATTTGAATCTGTTTTATTAAAGTCAGACTGAGATATTTTTCTGCATCTTCTCGATTAGCATAATCGAGCAATTCTCTTCTTTCCTCCTCAGTAAGACTATTATCCCATGGCTTCATGAATAAAGCTTCTTTTGGAAGCTTTTCAGGCTGGTTTCCCAATATGGGATTTCCATGGAACATTGGTTTCTCATCATAGATTGAAATTGGATTTTTGCCTTTAGGATCATCATCACGATCCTTCCTGGAACTGGAGCTAGAACCTGCAGAAAACATCTTTAAACTTGGAATTTTGCTGTCTTCAATCTGCAAGTTTTCCCGAGTGAGCATATTAGCTAAACAGTTCAAATATCCAGGCTTATACACAATATCAAAATCAAATTTATTCAACCAGATGAACCATTTTAATATTCTACTTGAATTCTCAGCCATCAAGTTTTCATTTCTAAATATTCCAGGCATTATCTTCAGATCCGTTCTGACTATAAACCTGACTGGCTTGAGGTATAAAATAAAGTGGTTGACTGTCTTTTTGACAGCCAGAATTTTCTTGTGGCTGCTTGGATAATTTAACTCTGCTCCTCTGAACGAACCAGAAGCATAACCACAAACATTTTCTTTTCCCTCAATCTCTTCAAGAAGAACTCCACCCCACGTAGAGTTTGAAGCATCTGTTTCAATAATCAACTTACCAGTACCCAGAGGGAGATGAAGTGCTGGAAGCTCTTTTACTCTGGATTTTATTGCTTTGACTGCCAGAGTCATCTCTTCTGACCATGCAACAGGATTTTTCTCGAGACGTTGCTGCAAACATTTGATGTCAGAAGCTTGGCCTTTATGGAATGGCCGAATATAGTTGAGGCTGCCAAGGAACCCTTGTAACTGTGTTTTATCCAAAATCTTATCTGGAAACTTTTCAAAATTCTTCAATACATGTTCTTGCAGAATGACAGTTCCAGCTTTAATATGAAAACCTAGGAAATCCATTTCTGTCTTTCCTATTTCCATTTTTGAAGCAGACAATACCCATCCATGCTTAAAAACCATATCATAAAATTTCTGCAAATGTTTTAGATTATCTTGTACATTCTTGGAACAAATTAATATGTCATATATAAACACAAGCAACCATGGTATGTCTCTAAAGATATCTTCCATTCTTTTCTGGAATTCTGATGGAGCATTATTTATTCCGAATGGCAAGACTTTCCACTGGTACTGACCATGTGGAACAACAAAAGCTATTTTGTATCTATCTTCTGGATTTATTCCTATCTGATAGAATCCATATTTTAAGTCAAACTTACGGAATATAGTGAAACCATTGATTTTCTGCAACAAGCTTGACTTATCAGGAAGAGAATACCTGATTTTCTTCAACACAGCATTTAGTGGCTTGAAGTTCACCACTAATCTTTGCTTTCCTCGCTTTTGCTCTGAATGTTTATTTACCACAAAGGCTCTACATGCCCAAGGGCTCTTTGATGGCTCAATCAAACCTTTGGATAACAATTCTTGAATTTCTTTGGAGCAAAAGTCTCTCTCTGACGAACTCATGATTCTTGCCGATGCCTTCATTGGTTTTATTTTCTGCAGAGGATCTAACTCAATGGAGACAAAGTATTTTTCCCTTTTCTAGAAGGCATTTGGATTCTCAGAGCAACGGTCTCTGATAATCTTTTCCTTGATGTCTGCAAGAATCTTTTCACCATGAACTTCTGCATAGGAGATGCAGCGTTCCATCTTGTGCAAACTTTTGTTGGACTGACTTGACAAACCAGACACACTTAACTCATGACTATTTACAATTGGTTTACATTGAGGACTAAACTTATTACTCAAAGATATGGACACTGACTGACCATTGACTGTACACATGAAAATCATCTTTTGGGTATCAATGGAAAACGGACTAACTTTCACAAGGAATTCAGATCCCAAAACACAATCTTCTTTTATTTGGTCTAATCTAAACAAAGATAAAGAACTAGAATGACCTGACAAATTTACTGGAAAATCTTTGACTTTTCCTGTTAAAAACACAGGCGAACCTTGAATTGCAGAACCTAACTCTTTACTCTTTTCCCAGTAAAAAGATGGAAGGGCATTACCTTTTGCTAGATTAAACTGACAACTAGAATCTATCAAACACTGTACAGGGTAAGGTTGAAATTCAGCTGGACAAAAATTTACAGTTATAAACAACTTTGGACCTGAAACTGCACCAAGCAAACTTATGGATTGAGACTTAGGAGACGGTGATCTTTCAGGAGTAGATCTAGGAGATGGGGACTTTTCTTTTGTACCACAAACTCTTTCAATTTCTTGAGAGAGCTCTTCTTCTAAAGACTGATCTCTTTCTGCTGACAACACTGAGATGGATTGTTTTAAATTTTCTATTTCTTTCAGCAGTGTCTTTATTTGCTCGTGCTTTTGATTTATCTGACTCTGGAGTAAAGTCATTCTATCCTGTCTGTGGCTTTGTCTATCAAAATGGCTATTAGGATAGTGCTGGTATAGCTCTATAGGGTTATAGCTAGGGACTGTCAGTTTAGCTTTTCCTTTCTCTTTAGTCAGGGTTTCAATCTTAGCAAGTAATTGTTTCTTTTCTTCTCTTAGGGCTGTTCTCTCTGTGTGATGAATCCTTCCTCCATTGACATGAGCTTCTCTTCCTTCACCCTTGCTTTTGAATAATTTCATCTCTTTCTCCTCCTTCAGAATCTTTCCATCATTCATTTGCTCTTCCTTTGTGTGTCTTTACCATACCCCAAAGCCTTTCTTATATAGCATTGGGAAATGTGCCTTAGGTTTCTCTTTTGAGTGTGGGATAATCCATTTTAGATTATTTTAACTTGAAAACCCACTTTTCATAGTTTTTAGGCTTTTTGCACCATTTAGAATGATTTTAAGCACAATTAATGCATTTTAATGCATTTCTCAGAGAGGATTCATCTCTGCATGAACTTGTGTCATGTCTTCCTGCTACAGGTGCATGGTAAAAATGCGCTTCTTCCGTCACCTGACTAAGGGTGTTAATTTTATTGTTAACATATGCCCCCTAATGTGTGAAGTCCGAAGCAGAGCTAAGGGCCGAAATACATTACTTAAATTTATATTATGTATACTGATACTCTTTATCGTTCAAAGCAAGGATAAGGGAAGGAAAGATCACATGCGATGGATTGAGGATCACACCTATAAAACATAGCAATTTCTCAAATATATAATATCTTCCTAAGGCGGGCATACCCATGCTCAGCAGTAAACAAGCGTGGCCACAAACAATACACAGTGGATCCATGTCAAAAGCAATTTTTTCCGAAAATGTAAATGTGCACTTTGATGAGTGCAATAACAAAGTATTTTTGGGCTTCTGACATGTCAGTCTAATCTTGCGCAGCTCAGGGCAATGCATCGATGAGTGATACAACTGTTTTTCCCAAGGTCTTCAATACAAACTGACGATAGTACGAGTTTATATCATGTGAATAAGTGATCTGATGTCGAGCATAATAAAACACCATCTAATTACCGGTCATTGATGTATACCGTTAACAGATGCAAAGAGACCCACCGATAATGATGATGGACTCTAAGGTACTGAGTACAAACTAACAAGTGTGAATAGATGTTCTGAAGTCGAACGCTTGTGGAATCAAACAATCAGGGGTCATTGTTGTATACCCACTGTCATTTGCGAGGAAACCTGCCACTAATGACTGCAAGATCCAAGGTACTCTTGGGTCTCTAGATCCATGTCCTAGATAATGATTTCATGTCGATAGGAATAGATCCATCAGAAGGAGGGCATTGATGTATCCCACATCAATTGATACGAAACAAAGATCAATAGTATGATATAATTTGGTAGAACTACAAGATTCAACACTGTATACTGACACAAGGAAGGCCGACATGATTGGTCAAGAATATTTGAGGAATGGCCAACTCGGTTTGGACTTCCCTTGAACACATAACATGACGCAGAATGGACACTTGGCAACATAGGACTTTGAGTAACAAACCTTAATGAAATCCGCTAATGCCAGATGCATTAACGAAAAGATCCATTGGTGACGGGAAGGATAACCCATCGGTGGAGATCTGATCAAAATACTGGTACAGTTTCCTAAGGCAAATGCAGATGGTGTACTGACAACGGAGACCAAATTATGTGCCGTGTTCAAGGGCGACAAGGACTGACTGTTGTCATTTTCTCCAAGGATTATACTATGAAGTGATTCAAGTCTCTACCATTTTGGGTTTTGTGTTTTTTAATTTTTATGCTTTTTCAGTTTTTGTAAAAAAGAATAAAGAATGCTATGATACATAGGAAGGAACAAGTGTTGCATGGGCGTACGCCTATTTTTCAAGGGCATGGGTTAGGCCAAGGAAAAGATCCATATTGCAAACAAGGGCTAAGCTAGTTGTGGACACTCTTACAATGTTCCTTCCCGGGGTAGTCTATCTGAAGCAGGATTATGTGTTGACGGACGATGAAGTAATACCATGTGACTGAAGGTATCCGATTTGGGAAAATGGCCAAGTAGGAATGGTTCAATGAGGTTTACTTCAGCTTGAGTCTTGTGAAAAATGCCAAAAGCATAGATCATCATGAATCATAGTCTGTCTCAACTACCTGAGTCAAATAATTTGAATTGTCAAAGTCTTCAAGTCATGAAATCAAAAACCATTTCACTAGCCAGCAGTTTAGTTAGAAACTGGTTCAAATGTGCCTTTAGTATCTAAAAAGATAGCTAAAAATGAGGAATTATGCACTTTTATATCATTCAAAAGGATACGGTTTGTATATGTATGAATAAAAGATAAGTAAAAATACTCATGATTTACCATATGTGTTCTTTGTGTAGCCGATGTATAAGAGGAGGCATCTCCTTTTAGCTTGAATTCCTATAAGCTATGAACCTTTAGTCTTTGATCTGCCAGTAGTGGATTAGTTTCGATGTTGAACTAGAAAATTTTGAAACAATTTTCCATGTTTTTGAGTTTTTCCAAATTTTTCATTTTTTGTTTGTATGAACATTTTTTGGGTCTTATCTGTAAGAAAAAGAATAAAAAAAAGAAATAGTATTTACACTATTCTTTTTGGTGTGTGCAACATTTACACACGTTTTGGGTTATGATGTAAGCTAGATTATTTCGGTTTCACTTATGTCTTTAAATGATATGTCCAATTAAATTGGCCATGAAATAATGTACATGCTTGCTTCTTGGTATGATGTTAATGACTTAGATGCCAATCAAGTACATAGTTGGCCAAAGAATCAGCCAAACTATTCAGACTTCTAGGAACGTGTATATACTCAATAAACTCGAATTGACGCTCTAAAAGACGTACTCATAGAAAATTTCTAAACAGTGTAGGATGTCGAACCTGATACTGACCATTTAACTGGGATACAACTAATTCTGATTCCAGTTTGACGATTATTCGTCAGATGCCAAGGGTGATAGCCTCGACAAGAAGCTCAATGACTGCGCTATAGTCTGCAACATTGTTGGTTGCAAATCCGAGAAAAGTTCCTCCTGAACTAAGAACTTCGTTATTAGGTGAAAAAACAACCCATGCGGCGGAAGCAAAGTTCCGAGAACTACAGCTGGCGCCATCCGCATATCCCAAATATGTGAAAGACTCTTGTGCCATCTGCCAAAGTGACAATGCCAATCAAGATAAGTGTGTGCCCGAAATAACTAATGTACAAAAGTTTATACAAAAAATACAACATAATACAACAAATGGTGCGAGGCATCAGTGCCTACGCGAAGTATTTCTTCAGATAGAGACCATTTCTGATCTCCGACATGGGTTCCCCATCAAAATTGATTAATTCATAAGCTCCCTTTTTTAACACAGTTTTGACAACAAGTGGGCCAAACCATTTAGGTACAAATTTTCCTTTTCCTATTTTATCTTGGTCTTGTTCATAAACTAAAACTAGATTGCCTTCAGAAAAGACTCAAGGACGAATGGACTTGTCATATTGTGTTTTGACCCTCTTCTTATGTACTTCTATGTTTAGAGAGGTTTCTCTTCTAGTTTCATCCAAAGCATGGAGATGGAGAAGCCTTTCCTCTTCCGCAGAAGTGTTAGGTAGGAGTTCGACAACTATCTTTAATGATGGGATTTCACATTCAATTGGTAACACAGCTTCTTCTCCATAAACCAGTTGGAAAGGAGTGAATCCGGTTGCAGTTTTAGTAGTTGTTCGGTAGGCCCAAAGATCAGTAAACAACATCAAGTGCCAGTTGTTCTTGTTTTTATTAATCATCCTCTGTAACATGGTTTTAAAAACCTTGTTGATGGCTTCTACTTGTCCATTATCTTGAGGATAATATGGCGAGGAAAATTCTTGCCGCAATCCTAACCGGTTTATAAGTTCATGCATACAGGAATTCCTAAAATGACTTCCGTTGTCCGTAGTGATTTCTTTGGGTACACCAAACCTTGCTATCACATGATTGAATAGAAAGTATGCTGCAGTTTTACCCGTGCAATTAAATGTAGGTATTGCCTCAGCCCACTTGGTGAAGTAGTCCACTGCTACAATGATGTAGTGGTGGCCATCGGATGAAGGTGGGTTGACTGTCATATAATCAATGGTCCATTTTGAAAATGGACCCACAGTTACTACAGGGTGTAAAGGAGAAGGATGTGTGTGCATTTTTCCTGTGTAAATTTGGAAAGGGTTACACTTTTTGACAGCATTTATGCAATCTTTGAAAATTGTAGGCCAAAAGTATCCTGCACACAAGATTTTCTGAGCAGTTGCTAACCCAGAAAGATGACCGCCACACACTCCAGCATGGCAATCATTCAATACTTGTTCAGCTTCTTAGTGTACTAAACAAAGTCTTAATATCATGTCTATTCCTCGACGATACAAAGTATCCCCGATGATGAGGTATCTTTGAGCTCGATGTCGAATGCGACGTCGTTCAATACTAGAAAGCTGAGGATCGATCCTTTGGGTTTGAAGGTATATAATGAATGCTCCATACCATGGATCAGAAGGTGCAATGAGGAATATATGTTCATCTGCCCAAGTTTCAACATATATAGTATCCTCCTTCTCTATGGGTAACTCAAACATTATTTCAGAAAATGCCAACAACTTCTTGGCTTTAGCGTTTTTGAATTCAAGGTCAAATTCTTGTAAAATTACTATCCACTTTGAGTATTTGCCACCAATGACATGGCGGGACAAAATGTGTCTCATGGGGTTCATTTCAGCCACTATGGTTGTTTTCCTTGGAAATATGTAGTGTCTAAGTCATTGGACAGCATGGACTGCTGCCAAGGCCAACTTCTCAACCTGGGAATATCTCAATTCGGGACCTGCAAGGCCCTTACTAAGATAGTAAATAACATGTTCTTGAGAGGATTCATCTTCGTGTGCTAAGACCATTCCAATTGTGGTAGGAGAGGCAGCCAAATATAGTAGAAAGTCTCTATTATAGTTCGGTGGACTAAGCACTAGGGCAGAGACTAAAGATTTCTTTAGTTCATCGAATGAGCGTTGAGCTTGGTCATCCCATGTGAATATTGCATCTTGTTTTAAGAGACGCATGAAACCTTTAGCTTTTTCAGTAAAATTCTCGACAAATCTCCTCAAGTAGTTAGCTTTCCCTTGAAGGCTTTGAAGTTGAGTGATTGCTTTTGGGGAAGGAAACTGAAGTATTGCCTCAACCTTGATGGGATCAACCATGATCCCTTTTTGGGATACTATGAACCCAAGTAACCTCCCAGAGTCCACACAAAACATGCATTTATGTGGATTTAACCTAATGCTGTAGTTGCGGCAATGCTCAAAGATGGATTGTAAATGTGCGCCATGTTCAACTCTCTTTTTAGATTTAGCTGTCAAATTATCATGGTAAACCTCGACAATATCCTTAATATCGTGAAATGCATATGACATAGCTCTTTGAAAAGTAGCTCCGGCATTTTTAAGGCCGAATGGCATTTTCCGATATGCAAAAGTTCCCCAAAGGCATATAAAAGTTGTTTTATGTGGGTCTTACTTTTTAATCTAGATTTGGTTGTAACCGGAGAAGCCGTCCATAAACGAGAAGATTTCATTCTCAGCGCATTCGTCGACGATCTGATCAATGAAGGGTGTAGGATAGTTATCCTTGGGACAAGCTAAGTTTAGGTCTCTAAAATCGGTACAAACCCAGATAGTTCCTTGTTTTTTGTTAACTGGAACAGGGTTGGATACCCATTCAGTCAAAGGAACAGGATAAATGAATCCAGCATTCAAGAGCTTTTTGACTTCTGCTTTAATGGAAGCTGATTTCTTAGGGTTCATTGGACGTGGTTTTTGCCGCACAGGTTTAACATTGGGATAGGTTTTGATTTCATGTTCTACGATGCTGGGATCGATGCCTGACATTTCTGGATAAGACCATGCAAACACATCACGATACTTTTTAAATAAAGCAGTGTCAAATTTTATTTCTTCAGGAGAACAATTCTCACCTATGTTGATGTGCTCAACAACGCCAGGTTTGATGGATATATCAATTCAGATGGTTTTCGAAATGTTCACCAAATTACCTTCTGAACTCACATTGTGGATCAGGATAGGGCATTGGTATTTACTAATGTCATCATCAACGTAGAACCTTTTCAGCCAATTGCCTTCTAAACTCACATTGTGAACTTGATCAGGGCATGGGTACTTGCTGATGTCATCATCAAAGTAAATATTTTCAGGTTTAACTTCTAATGAATCGATCTTAGGAAGAAACGAGGATTTGTGATGCATATCGTCCCAAGGTCGTTCTGAGATGTTCATAGCCTCTAAGATGGCTTCATCCAAAGACAAAGTCTGATCTAGGATATCATGGTTACTTTGAGAGTTCAAGGCCCAAACAAGTGAAGTATAGGGATCATACTCCTCCATCTTGGGAGGTTTTTGATCTGGTTCTACCGAAGCCATTTGAATAGCTTGATAAGTGAGCTCTACGGCAGAAAAGGGAACACTACTCTCCATTTCCTCATGGTGTGCAAAAGTATGTATCTTGCCATCATTATTTTCATCTAAGGTGTTTTCTTTGGAGGTTCCAACCGATGAGGTAGAACCGACCTCCAAAACAGAATTAGAGAAAACTCTTAATGGAAAGTATACCTCCGATGTTATGGTGAAAATTGGAGCAATGTTAGGGGTCAATATTGGTGGTGGAAGTGGAAAATTTCCCAAAAGGGACGAGTCTTTAAACATTTCTACCCCGAAATATTGAATAACCGTTGTTCCATCCCCTACATAACGTACATTCGAATGGATACCAATTTCAGGTGAGCAATAATCTAGTTGATCGATTGTAACAATCTTCCCTTGGTTGGGGAACTGGAGGACTCAGAATACGGAAGACACTATCGCTGTCATCTTGTGTATCCAACTACGTCCCAATAGAAAATTGTAGTCTATGGGTGCATCCACTACCTCAACATCTACTTGAACTTTTTTCCCCCCAGTTCGACTGGGAAATCCAAGATAAGTCCATAAGGTGGGAACGAATGTCCATCAAATTCCTTGAGCATTGTGTGGGATGGTGCTAAGGTGGGTGATCCCAAAGCTTTCCAACAAGCTAGGGACATGACACAAGTGGAGGCTCCTTCATCCACAATGGTTTGAAAAATATTCTTCCCATGTGAAGTTACTTTAATTTGGAAAGCAATTTGTGAGGGAAGCCTACATGTGGGCTGTTCTAAGTCAAATGTGATTAAATTGGTATATGGTGGATCAATAGCACCGATGGCAAACAATAGTGATTTCCGCTGAGTGGGAAAACTTTGCAACACCTCCAAGGCAGACATTACACAAGGGGCTTGAGCTAAATCTTTAACCACATTGTAGTTTTGAGCAGCTCGCGCATTGGGATTGTGTGTTGTTTTGCGGAGGAGCCCTTTTGGAGGTCGAGGCACCGTGTCTATGGTTGGTTTTTCAATATTTAGAAAACCACTAGGCTAAGATCTAGTTGCTTCAACATCTTTTGAAGGTATGTCGTAAGAACGGGCCCTAGTTTGGATATGAATGTTATGTTCACCAATTGTGAAGATATTCGCGTTGGGTGGATTGCCCCCCTGTGGGGGGTTTTCCTGGTTCCCTCCTAGTGGAGGTATTGGCGCCGCAGCAACCATTTGTTGTTGTTGGGGGAAGGGTTGAGTTAGGACAGCAGGTTGTGGTTGTTTCCCTCCTCGTTGTGCTAACATGCGATGAATATCATCCATATGAGGACAAAGATGAGTAGGATGATCCTCTTTGCAAATTTTGCAAGGATACTTGTTTTTCCTATTTCTTGATTGCCTCCCGTAGGGTTATTCACCTTAGGTGCCTCTCTTGTCCCAGGGTTTGCATTAGGCTTCTTCTTTTGCTTCTTCTTTTTTCCTTTTGGGTCCACAGTTTGAACCATAAGGACTTCGTAAGTTTGGGCAGGAGTTGCAGCTTGCTAATTAGCCTGGCTAGCTATGGGTTGCGGGTTTTGAACTGACATTTGTCCCAATTGTTGGGTAATCTGTTCAAGTTGGTTCACGGATCCAATCACACCATCGGTATGACGTCCTTTTGGTGGCCTAGCTGGATCAGACGCAGGTCTTATAGCATGGGGTATTAAGTCATAAAGTGTGCCCGATTGAGAATATACTAAATCCATATGGTGAGCACTCTGAATGAGTTGTTCTTCAGTAATGGCTCCTGACATGGCTACATCTTTAGCAAGAGTAGGCAATAGTGATTTAATGAACCAATCTGCTAAGAATTGATCAGGGATTTCAGCTTTTATAAGCCTTCGACGTCTCCTCCACTCGTGGATATGATCCGAGATGTGAGTAGCGGTGGACTGCCTAAGTGAAGCTAAAAGTTCAATTCCTGTCTCATAACGGATAGGTAATTGAAAATGTGTCAAAAATGCCATAGCTAAAGATGAAAATTCTGTGAATGTATTGCAAGGCAACTCAATGTACCATTTCACAGCATTTCCGGTGAGGGTCTGCTGAAACAACCGCAACCTAGTACTATCATCAACTAGGGAATTGGATGAACACCAAAAATGGAATGTCATCACATGATTTGATGGATCTTCCCCTAGTTTTCCGTCAAACTTGGGTATGTCTGAGGGTAGTTTGGTTGGTATGGTTGGCCACCCATTCAAATGTAGAACCGGGTCATTGGTCAATCGGGATAAATCTGGTAGATTCAATGTAGCTAGAAATAGTGACTTGGATGATGCCGGAGCAAATGCTTGATATCCAGGTGAAGCTTGATGGCTCCACTGTTGTGGTCCTTGGGCTTGAAAAGCATTCCAAGCAGGGCTACCTCCTTGCGGAGATTGCATCCAAAATGGTGGGTTTTTTCCTGAATATTGTCCATTCCATTGTGGGATATGATGCATGTATGGATTGCCCCCTTGCGGAGGTATATTCCATTGAGGATGGATACTTGGTGGAACATTGCCACCCCTTGTGGCATAGGATTAATGGGTGGATTTCCCCCTTGCAGGGGTATGTTCCATTGAGATTGGTTACTTGTTGGAACATTACCACTCCATTGCTGGTTGGGATTCATGGGTGGATTTCCCCCTTGTGGAGGTATGTTCCATTGAGATTGGTTACTTGGTGGAGCATTACCACTCTCTTGAGTGTTTCCTTGGTTTGGATAAGCATTCCAAGGTTGATTTCCCCCTTGCGGAGGTGGTGCCCAAGAAGATTAGGTACTTCCTGGAACTTTCCCACTCCATGGTGGAATGAATTTGATGGATGGGTTGCCTCCGGGTGTGCTACGTCTTGGGGGAATGGGATTGCCCCCGAGATTTGTGCTAGGAAATTTTGGATAAAGGTTTCTCAAGGCACTTCCACTAACTTGTGGAGTATTACCCCAATTAGCATTAGCATTCCATGGTCCATTAAGTCCACTAGGGATGTTGAGATTCCAAAGTGAAGGATTCCCCCCAGGGTTAGGATTTGGAAAAATGTTTGGTATGCCAATAGGATTTTGGTTGACTCCTAAATTGTTTTGACCTTGAGTATCCAAACCATATGGGAAACCCAAGTTTGGTAAGGCAGACCCTCTAGTAGGGATTCCTGCAGGTAAAGTGGATGTACTTCTGGGATTGGGACCCGAAACTGTACCAACTGGCACTGAAGTGCTAGTTGAACTTATGGTAGAAGCAGGTAAACTAACTGGTAGAGTTGTGGTAGAGGTCAAGTTGGAAATATTACTACCTCCAGTAACCGTTTGAGGTTGTGATGATGTGGTCCCTTGTGCTCTTGATGAAGCCATAGGGATGTTGGGAGTATTGCTACCTCCAACACTTGTTTGAGACGGTGATTATGTGGTCCCTTGTGATCCTGATGAAGCCATGGGATTAGATGTTGAATTTAGCATGTGTACCAAGTGTGCCACAAGAGGATTGATGGTGTTCAAAGGTTCACTGATGTGGAGTACCACTGGGTCTGAAAGATTTGTCAGAGGTGGATTTATGAGATTTGTAGTGTTGTCTTCTAATGTTTCAATTGAAAGTGGAGCAAGAGGATCAACAATTTCTATGTTTTCCTGGGTAGGTGGTGTTGTAGTATTTGTTTGATGTGTCTCTGCTCTACTGTTGATTATTGAAGTTAGAAGTGTGTTGGTTTCAAATTCAAAGTGTCTTGTATTTTGTAGTCATCTCCTCAATGTAGCAGGGCCTTCAATTTCTGATGACTCGCCTCTATGCCGCCGTGACTGGCGGGTCGGCAGATTAGCCACTTTGAAGAATATTGATAAAAGGATATGTTTAAAAAAATTTGAAAACAGAATCAAACAATCCTATGGCTTTCTAGACTCAACAAAATAAAGTGTCCACACAGTCAAAATTCCCTAGAGATTTCAAGCAAGCAAACTTAGTTTTCCAAATAACCGAAGCTCAGTGAAAAGTTGGATTGTAAGGCCTTCCGAAACTAGTAGCTGCTGAGGGATTTCATGTCCTCATACAATTGCTAGGAGTGAAGGTGTGAGAAACAATTACAATAAAATTTAATCGCCAGGGGTACAAGTGTTGGTTCCTAACCACTCACCCTCCCAAGGAGTAAAAGTTCCAAAGTCTGTCTCAGGTATTGCAAGTGTGTCCCACTCACAACAACCTATGTGATATCCTAAGAATAGCCACTAAAGTTACCACTTCACAATCGACGGTCGGGCGGACAGTTGTAAGTCGAGGACAACTCTTATTACCAAAAACTTTAGAAACAGTGATGTCACCCCAAGTACTTTTCACTGAACATAGAATCCCTTCGATAAGCTCATTTCCCACTAAATAAGCAAGAAGGGGGGGCCACCCTTACTTAACCAGATTGACCTCGTGCTTGACGCATGTTTCAGAAGCGCTTTCCCGACAAGCGTTTTTTGTGATAATGGATTTATTCTCTTTAATTAATGCTAGTTTCAAAGTTTTGCAGCCCAAGAGTGTTAACTCTCCAAACCTAATCCAGGGCACTAACCTAATCTTGTTGGAGATATGAAAATCAAAAGTTTGTCAATTTTAGATTAAGCACCAATTTTAACTATAGTTTGCTTAGTTTCAGGAGTGGAAATGAAACTAATGGTGTTTTGACTCGAAAACAAAATGAACCACAAAATGCAAAATGCTCACTGCTCTACCTTTCAATTCGATGAATATTCTAAATTAAGGAAGAGTGAGAGGTTCATGAGTTTCTTTCAGTCATGCAAAATGTCTAGTAGATTCCTTATGTTCATGCACAGTTTTTTTCTGAAATATGGATAATAATCAATGTTTTATGATCAATGTAACCCAAACAGATATCTCAAGTAAACATGAATCTAATTCTATTACATGCGGGATCCCTGTTTCTCATTTACAAGATCGACCGAAAACCCAAGTGAAGAGGATATGCAGAGCCCTTTGGAATGCTTTTGAATTAAATCCTAAATTGTTGCACGTGAGATCCACTTTCTCATTCACAAGATCACCATAAGGCCCAAGTGAAGAGGATACGGTGGCTCAGAAAAACTGGATGCAAAAATTAAATCTACTCTATTACAAGTGACATCCACTTTCTCATTCACAAGATCGCCATAAGGCCCAAGTGAAGAGGATACGGTGGCTCGATATAAGATGCTTTGAAAATCAACCCCTAAACTATTACACGCGAGATACACTTTCTCATTCACAAGATCATCATGAGATGCGAGTGAAGAGGATACGGTGCCTCATACAAAATATATCTCGAGAAAACTGAACTCTAAAGGTACAATTCTCTCTAATTATGCATGCAAATTATGAAGACAATTTCAACTTTGAAAATGTAACTAAATGAAAGTTTATTTATGTTTGTTAGGGAGAAAATGTCTTCAATTTGTCTCACAATGTGATGTTCAAGGTTTGTTTTCCAAATGCAATGTGCGTGAATGGCGCCCTCAAAGTCATACAACTCCAAGCATAACTCAATGTTGATCCAAACTGTTCAAGCTTTGTAAACAATTTTGCAATTTTTTTCCTTTTTGTTCCAAAACTAAATATTTGAAATCAAAATTTTAGACTATATAAAAAAAAATTGCAATTTTTTTTTCGTTTTTGTTTTGGTCCAAAATTAATGGGTTGAAAAGAAATTATACAACACTTCAAAAAATTGTGCAAATTTTCCTTTCTTAATCAAATTTAACCCAAATCTAAAATTTTGAATTATTAAAAAGACAATTAAATTCTTTTTAAATCTTTTTAAAAAAGTATAAAAAATGAAATTTTTAAACCAAATGAAGATTATTACTCAAATATGCCAAATTTTTGCCAAAAACTTTTCAACACTCTGCCAACTTTATGTTTAAATCCAAATTATGCCAATTTATGCCCACTATGCAAACTTTGCAAACTTTGAATTTCCTTTTGAATTCTATTTTTTCAAATAAAGAATTTAAACAACTTTCAAATGCAAATTTTTTGTTCAATTCATCCAAAATTAAAAATTCTTTGAATGTTTTAATTCTTTTTTGAATCCCAACCTTTCAAAAGGAGTCAACAACTAACATTAAGAAGAAAAAGAATGTTAAGCAACTTTCAATTGCAAAAATCCATTCTAATTGATGTTGACGTTGTCATCATCATTAATACTTGGCGCTTTTCTCCATTTCTTGGTAATGTCTATGGTTAAGACTGGATTTTTGGTTGCCAAAACAATACTTCTCTCATATCGTAATTGATTGTGGATTAAGTGTTTATTACTCTGCCATTATTAAGCTTGATTTTATCATAGTTTGACTGGATCCTTATTCCCTTCTTTTAATCCTGAAAATCCAGGTTACATAGAGTCCAGTTTAAAAAGGAGTTAAATGCATTCCTTGACAGGTGCGAGTATCTAGATTAGCACCAGTTCTTGACTCGACCCTCGTTTAAATGCAAGAGCACCAAAGTTTCAAAAAATCTCCACAACCGCTCAATTTGGAATTGGGCACCAAATAATAAGCTAAATGAAAGTTCTCAACATTTAGAGACAACAATGGATTCTAAACAGTGATCCACTTAAATCCTTCAATCCTCAGGTTTCAACATTACCAAAAATGCATTTACCAAAAAGCAAATTCAAATATGGTGTAATGAGTCAATAAACAAAATGAAAATTCCGAGATTCAACGCAGAGTTTGACCGTGCAGTTGCCAAATAAGATGGCACGCAGGCTTCTAATGCACTCAACGCAGGGTTTGGATCTTCTTCAGCGCAGAGTGCTTAACGCGTTCACCATGGAAATGAAAACGCAGGGTTTAAAAACCTTCAACGCGGAGATAAAACCTGTATTCGCTATACAAATTCATTACTACAAGGTTTCACGTGGAGTTGAAGAGATCTTAAACTTTTACACCTTCGAATCGTGGCAGAGGTTCAAGAATACGCCGGGAGCTATGCGCTTTCACCGCAGAGTTTAAAGATTGAACTCTAAGATTTTGTTCTGGGAACGAGCGTTTCACTCAGAGCCTTAAGGAACATGCTGAGGTTAGACGACAGAGAGGTGCAGGGGTTCTCAGATATTTAAGATCTGCGCAGAAACTTGAATCTTCAGCATTTAAAGATCATGCTTAAAGAAAACATGCGGAGATTGTCTTTTCTTTGGGCTAAAGCTTACTGCATTTCTGGCATTTGCACTTGCATTTCTGACTTTTCTTTGGTGATGATACTACCACGGGACCTGGCAGATTTGCTAACCTTCGACGCAGGGTTTTACTCTTTTGAAACTTCATGCAGGGATCAAAGGAATCTTCAAGGAAAAATTTTAAGATACTTCAGAGCATTCACGCACAGCAGAGCATGAAAAACACAGAGCATTCAACTTCAGAGCTTTCACGCAGGGCATTTAATTTTGAGAGCTGGGATTAAAAACTTTCACGCATGGTTGGAGAGCTTAAAGATCTACACGCAGACACTAGCAGAGATTCTTTTACTTTAACACACGCAGACACCTTATGTATGGCAGAGTTTAAAGGCATGTATAAAGATCTTTATAGCCTAGCTTAACACGCATTCTTAAGACATATGCAGCAAAAGAAGACACGCAGAGTTCTACAGACCTTTGATGCTTCACTATTTTAAATTTTCGCAGAGTTTTAAAAGTTGAAAAACATCAAGGTAGAGTTTAGTGAATACGCAGAGTTCTACGAGGGACAGAGCTACTAACTTTCAAGAAACTCAGATCTGAGTGCATTTAAGCTATTTTGCTCGATTAAAGGTGTAGTTAGGTTGGTCTTAAGCTTTTCAAGCTAGATCTGAAGCTTTTTTAATGATCTTTAAGCTACGCAGGAGCAGATCTGAAAGGAGAACACCTTAAAACTTGAAGAAAAATCAGGAAAATTCAAAAAAATTCAACAAGCCAGTATGGTCGCCAATCTGATAATAGTATTTAGTGCAGGGTTGTGTCTACACTAGTTTAACTATCTTCCTAAAGAATGGTGAGTTCCTACATCAGCAACTTGAAAATATTATCACAAATTTCCCAAAGATCTATATCTATTCATCAATCAAGATAAACAAACTTAATATCTAAAGCCATCCAAGAATTAAATTCATACAAGATAAACCAGATTTAAACTCATAGATGGTAGAAACTTGAATCTATTCATAGTAGAACAATGGAAAAATACATCCTTACCATGGCATTAGATATGAATCCTTCCTCCATTGACATGAGCTTCCCTTACTTCACCCTTGCTTTTGAAGAATTTCAGCTCTTTCTCCTCCTTCAAAATCTTTCCAGCATTCCTTTGCTCTTTCTTTGTGTGTCTTTACCATGCCCCAAATCCTTTCTTATATAGCATTGGGAAATGTGCCTTAAATTTCTCTTTTGAGTTTGAAATAATCCATTTTAGATTATTTTAACTTGAAAACCGACTTTTCATAGTTTTTATTGCACCATTTAGACTGAATTTAAGCACAATTAATGCATTTTAATGCATTTCTCAGAGAGGATTCATCTCTGCATGAACTTGTGTCATGTCTTCCTGCTGCAGGTGCATGGTAAAAATGCGCTTCTTCTGTCACCTGACTAAGGGTGTTAATTTTATTGTTAATAAATATAAATGATACACAATGCTGGTGATTGACTTTGAATATCAATGCAATTGAGGCTTCTAGGACCTACCTTGTCAAATATTTTACCAAATAAGTGAGAAATGAGGAGGGAGACCATCCAATGCTATTGTACAAGCATTGGTAATATGAACGTTCCTAAGGCATAATATTTGTTTTCTCTTCTGTCCGGATATTCAACCCTCAAGAATCATATGTTCGTGACCTAAATATAATGATCCCAAATAGGAAAATGGAAGAATACTCAAGAGAACTAGCAAGCGCACTGGTGATGAAATTCAGAATACCACACTCCAAAAATAAATTCAGAATACCACATACCAAAGTTCCCCAAGTGAAAAAAACGCTTTATCTACCTCTTAGTATTTCTCATGCGGCCTTCAAAAGGTAGAACGTCAAGAAACACCGAAAATGAGCAAACATCTGAGCACTCGAAAAATCTCATTCACCCCTTGGACACCTATAAAATCAAGTCAAGGTGACAAAGATGGGAATTGAAGGTAAGGAGTAGGTATCGCTTGTTCCAAAACTCATTTATTTTCTCCCTTGGTCTCAGTCTTCCAAAATCGTAACAGTGCAACGATGACAAGTAAGGCTATTGCTTGTAAGCTTTGTCATTACACCAAAACCTACAGATGTTGGTAAACATTTGAAACCAATCACAAAGTCCTATTACCAGGAGTGCAGGTTAGTCTACATTTTTATATTCCCAAAGGTGCCGCGGTTATACCATGCAGTTGTACCAATACTCCAACACCCCCCCTCCGACGTAGTTCAAGGGAATTGAACCTGAGACCTCAGCTATGATACCATATAAGGTTTGTCGTTACACCAAAACCTGCAAATTTTGGTAAACATTCGAAACCAAGCACAAGCTCTTATTACCAGGAATGGCAGTTAGTCCACATTTTTATATTCCCATAGGTGCGGCGATTATAAGATGCGAATGTATCGATACTCCAACACTGCTAGGTCAATACACTAGGGTGAAGTTAGAGTGTCCTTCCGTCAAAGGTACATTCTTTTTCCTTGCATTCTTTAGTGTTATTCTATATATATTTTATTAGATTGATGTCTTCATGCATGCGGATTACCTTCAAGACAATTTGAGCAGAGAGTACTTCAGTTGTTTAGGTTTCACCTAGTTGAACCTAGTAGTTGTGAGCATCACAAGGTCTCGTAAAATTCCTGTTCACGGGTATCAAAACCAATCACAGTTGTTGTACTGATGATTTTTAAAAATATATATATTTCAATTAAAAAAACTCATTGCAGTGTTCCTCACTACCTTCTCTCTTCTGTCATCGTTGTTGTAACCGGCTCAGTCTTCCCTTCTTCGCTGCTCACGATTGAAGCTTATCTTCTTCCCGGTACCTTTTCTTTCTCGTTCTAGAGATCATTCTTCCTCTCTTTTCTTCTTACCTATTATTTTTCTTAACTGTATTCCTCTTGAACCTTCCTTGTTGTGCACCAAGTCCATGGCTCGTTCAATGCATGTCCTCTTGCATATATAAATTCATTCATGACGAGCTCGTTCAGCCTCATCGGGACTTGATTTCCTTCAAGGATCGTCCTTTTTGCATTTATTGTGCATTCATGGTAAAGTCTCAATATTCACCCAGGACTCGATCTTCAACATACAGGTGACGTCCCTCTGTATCTACATCAAATCCTTGCACTGGAAACATTTTATTCCACCATTAATTTCATCTTCTGGGGTCTTCCTGCTCCTTCGCACCCTTTCTTCGGCCTTCCTTTTCCATTGGGAACCTTTGTTCCGCCACGAGCCCATCCGACAGCTCACATTCCACTTCCTTTGCCATCCAAAGGCTATCATTCTCCAAGTGTTGGCCATACGACAGTTGTTCATCACCTTTTCCCTTTCCAACCATCAACAACCGTTGTGCTCTATTGACACCCTCCTCTATCGAGCTCTTTGGTCGAGCCTCCATTCATGCCCTTACAGGTTGATACCCATAATCCCTACCCTGATGCGCATATTAGACTCCTCCATTGGTGGTCCCAAACTATGTGTCCCACCGCACACACGCTAAAACATCAACTTCGATGTCTTCCTCACTGTTGTGTTGTGGACCTGTCTCTGTGGACAATCTCTGTTGATGATCTCTTTGTCGATCTCTGATACATTGCTCCACTATATCTTCTCTATCTCGCCGAGGTCTCCTTCTCCTCTGCACTTGGAACCTCCAAGCTAGCACCTCCGATGAAAACTCTCCAATGTGTTGTTAATGGCTACCAATCGGTACTGCCTCTTGGCGATCTCTTCGTGGACTCCAATACATCTTCCCCGAGGTATTGCCCCTTACTCGTTGGGGTTTTTTCCACAGTGAATAATTCGATACATCGCCACGTATCCCATTGGAACTTCCTCGTTAGACCTTACCCATCGTCCCTTTATTCGGGTTGCTCCATAGCAACTCCCAATATTCACTCTAATGTGCACCATTTCCAACTTCGATAGCAATATCTGATACTTTTTCCTCGATGCGCTATCGGGGTTCCTTCATTGGACCTTCTCTTCGATGCACTCGATCAACTCATCAATGGTCAATACTTCGCCCAATATCTCAATGGATGACTGAGATCTCTTCTCTAATCCTTCTTGTGGATGAATGCACCATGTCCAAAATTATACGCCAAGTATGCCATGGCGCCCAAACTTCTAAGGACTACTACATTTGCTCCAAATTCTCCTTCAAGTGGTTGCAACTTCACCCGAAACTCCCGAATCATGTCTGCAATGGCACCCGGTCTCCATATGCCCAGACTCAGCCTGATACTGCAACATCAACCTCATGGAATTTACATTTTATTGAGTTAGGCAATTGGTTAAACACTTTTTAAAATAGATTGTATTGAGAGTAATGATACTGCAACATCAACCTCATGGAATTTACATTTTATTGAGTTAGGCAATTGGTTAAACACTTTTTAAAATAGATTGTATTGAGAGTAATGATACTGCAACATCAACCTCATGGAATTTACATTTTATTGAGTTAGGCAATTGGTTAAACACTTTTTAAAATAGATTGTATTGAGAGTAATGAGGTACATCTACAACCTAGGTAAGTAAATGTGTAAGACTATAATACTAATAACTATATTTTAAAAAAACATAAAATAAAATATAGTCAACCATAATTATAAAAAAATTAGATGATAAATCCTTATAGATATTAATTAGATCAATCATTAAGATGGATCTATTCTATTTGATTCGAGATGGGCTTCAACATGGAGAAGTGTAATATGGAAGTATAATTCCATGCTTAACCTGACACTTTAATAAAATAATTAAATATTAAGTGAATAAAATTTTTACAATGTGGACTCTAATCTAAATTAAAAACCAAAGAGATATATATTTCAATTATTTAAAACAAAAAAAAAATAATAAAATTTGGATACTTCTTGCTATGGAGTTTTGAGTCATCATTAAACAAGGGATTTAAGCACATAAATGGGATTTACATATTAACCAGTATAGATCCATCTTAACTCTAAATCCCTTGAGTTTTTAGAGTGCAAAATTTGAGGAAAGGTTTATGCCTCAAGATATTTAATCTCTCTTAAAGGCTTGGTAGATCCAAAGTTAAGATGGCTCTATACTAATATTTATTCAACCCACTTGAATGTAAAAATATATAATAAGGTTGTAGATTAATTTTATAAATTATAAAATATAGGTTAGTGGTAAAACATATTAAATATTAATGTAATTGTGTTTAATAAGTTGAGATTATGAATTAGTGAAATAAAATTTATAATTTATAAATTAGAGATTAATAAATTAAAAAATAAACAATAATAAATTAGCACATCCGCGTTAATACAAAGTAGATGGGTACATCGATAGGTCATTCACTGAGTATTAATGGGGATATGTTAGTTATAAACAATTGGCAACTTATGGCATGACTTATTAAAACATAAGCTTGTATATTATTTGTAGACCATGCAATTTAAGACATGTAAAACATATCTAAAAATAACATGTCTCCATCATATATTATGTTATTAATCATTTTTAATTAAAAGGGTTCGAGTTATAGTTGTCTCCACACTTGCAACCGCTAGAAGCGCCACACTCACTCTCTCTAGCAACACTAGCATGACCATCAAAATGCCTGTCAATTAAAAAGAAATTACGGCCAACAAATATTTGAATCCATCAATGTCTAGGAATCAACAAACATAAAAATATCGTGTAATACCCCTATATGAGACCCTTGAACTGAGCAAATTCCTGTATGGCAAAACAAATTAATATTTTGTAATTATTAATAATAAAAATTATAATTGGTTGTGGTTGAGGTAGAATGCTGAAAAGATGGGGGACTTGTGTATTCACCATATTTATCAAGGGGGTTAAAAGGCCTTAGGTAGGGAAACCTTTGTTATGACCCTTTCATAATCCTAAGTCCCTAAAAATATCCAAAGTTTTGGCTAAGTCATAATTCCATATAAATGACTTTAGTTATGTTTTTAAAATCATAATTATCAATTAATTATGATTTAAGTGGGATTAGGGAGAGAGCTTATATGTTTTTAATTTTAAATAAAACTAAAAATAATATTTGTGTGAAACCTATCCGTTCTTGGGAAGAAGTCTGAAGGAAAAATAGAGAAGTTGGGAAGAGATATTGCAGAGCTGCACGTACACAAGCACATGAAGGAAACTAAGTCACGAGCAGAGGAGACTCTGGCGATTGAACCTACCTAAATTATCCCTGAACCTTTGATTTTTAAGATTTTTTTTAATGTTGTTTTGTGGTCAAGGAAATAGTGAATTGTACATAAACTGTTCTCGTGGATTTTGTGTGCACTAGTTAAGCAGTGATGGTTTTCACTGTAGTGTGATTGGAATGAAATAAGGTTGGGAAGTGTACGGTTTGGCATGAAATTTGATTTAGCTTGTATTTCCTGGATGCCTAAAAAAATTTGTGAACCTCTGGAAACTGTGAGGAAATACCCATGATAATCCTGTGATGGAATGATAGTGGGTGGGAGGAATGATTTTATGGTGAATTCACAAGTCCTAGCTCGAGGGTGGTATTTTGTTGAGAGATTGATGAGAAGAACTACCTACGGTTGGGTGGAGCGTGCATGCCACAAAGCCAGTTGCTTGTGTTAATCCATTTTGGAGATAAGTTTATTTCCTAGAAATTCTGTTTAAATTTCTGAAAGGATAAATAATTATTTACCAGTTAAAGATTTGCATGATTTACTTGTTAAATTTCATGATTTTGGATATAAGTTAGGATTTCATATTTTACTATGATTTTAGTTGGATTATTTCATAGGTAGGAAATGAGTACAAGTTTAATTATGCGATATTGCTCATAAATTTTATGCAAGCGGGTTATTTAACTTGAAGTTGAAATTCATTTCGTGTGCAAATTGTTAATTTCCAGGTTTGAAATTGTAATGTTTAATTAAACTATGTCGAAGAGCACAAGGTTTGGAAAAATTAAAAGAATGGATACATAAACCTGAATTTTATCAATTTTTATTATTTTTCATTAAATTCAAATCTTATGGAAACAAGAAAATTTTATTGACCAGTTCTATGTGAAAATGCTAATTCAGTGCATAGTTTTGTTTTACTCAGCTCTTAAGTTCAAGGAAATAATTATGCAATTCATTAAGGATTATAGTCGGGGAGGAAATAGTTCATTACAAATAAATGAAGTGGTGAGTAAATTTTCCCTACTAAACTTGAAAATATAAGTTGAAGTTAATTGGTAAAAGAAATAGAAATTGCTTGACATAAATATTTAATAAAGTTTTGGTGATTGAGTCGGGTTCAACCAATTTGTCTAAAGGGTTGGGTTCAACCAATTTACCTAATAGAAATAGAAATTGTTGGATATAATTATTTAATAAAGTTTTGGTGATTGAGTCAACCAATTTGTCTAATAGGTAAATTTAGACTGATTTGATTTATTGAAACCAAAGTTGTTTTGGGTTAATAAAAACCATGAGTTGATTTGTTTAGTTGGAGAGATTAGATGTTTAAGTCTTAATTGTATTTATTAATTAAATGATAAACAATACCTTGAGTTAAGGCATGCTTTTAGAAAACTTGTAATGAGTGGTATTGTTGATTTGAAAACCATGGGTTAGAGTGGTATAACTACAAATTTATGCTTTATTCCAAGTTAGACATACATGAATATGTTTGAGTTGAAATTATATAATTTGACCATACTTGGTGAAAGAATTAGTCAGTTAATGGACTAAGTTATTATTGTCGGTACAATTATTTAATTTAGTATGCATATATTTGGAAATTCATAATTGTTCCTTGTCTTAAGGAAATCTTTGGAATAACCAATAACTATATGCTTGTCGAAGTAGACTATGTTTATTTATATTTAAAAGCTCACTATTTTCATATGGAGATGTCACATATGGTATCAGAGCTAGATTCAACCCTGTCGCCTTGGGAACACCTAACTTTTGTTGCACATGAAATAAAAATTTCTAATAATGTATTCGGATGTTGTATGCATATGTTCCAGTTTGATTTTTCAGATGACTTCGCACGAGGAATACGGAGAACAGCCTGAAGGAAATGAACAGGCAAGAACAGAAGAACATTCTGAAGCAAGTCAGGTACTAGAAACCATGAGAAGCTTGATCGTGGAGATACAGAGCTTCAAAGCAGACAATGAGCAACTAAAGAAAGCTCAGGAAAAACAGCAAGAAATCAATGAAATTTTGCTGCAGAGTCTTCACGAAATGAATAATGGCGAAAAACAGAAGGAGGATACCAAGAGGAAAGAAGAGACTGACGAAAACGCTGAGAAAAAGGGAAATTCCTCCAATGAGACCCAGAAATCTGAGCATCAAGACAAGACCATGGGAAAGAGGAAGGTTGACCACCTGGAGGGTGAATTCAAAAAGATAAAACCTACCAGCTTTGATGGAGAATCAAAAACTGGCGAAGAAGCAAAAGCCTGGCTGCTGGACATAAAAAAATACTTTCAAATTTACAATTACTCCAGCAATATGAAAGTCAGAATGGCTGTATACAATCTGAAGGGGAAGGCCAGCATATGGTGGCAAGACCTTAAGATTTCCTAGGGACTGAAAGAAAAGAACCTTGAATGGTCCGAATTCAAGAAATATTTCAAGAAACAGTACTTATCAGAAAGTTATTATGAAAGAAAAACCAAGGAATTCTACGAATTGAAGCTGGGTCAAATGACAATGGAAGATCTTATCAATAAATTCTTAGACTTGTTACGGTTCGTTCCATATATCAAGGAAGAAAAATTGAAGGTACAGCGGTTCTTAAGCTGTCTGCCGCAGTCCTATAAAGATCGAATTGAGTTCGACAATCCAAGAACTTTAGACGAAGCATTGAGAAAGGCCAGACTATGCTTTGAACGGTACAAACAAAGGAATGATACTTCTAAAGCATGGAAGGATAAGAAACAGGAAAATTTTAACCAGCGGAAGAAAGACTTCAAACCCCCGCCCTTCAGGAACATGCCCAAAAACTTCCAAGGAAATTCATTCCCTAAGAATGAACAGTTGCAACAAAAAACCTTTAAACCTCCTAACATGGGAATAAAAGGAAGTGTTGGCAATCCTAAAGAACCCCTGAAGTGTTGGGAATGTGGAGAAGCCCATTTACGCAGGAATTGTCCACGGTACAATGAAGCAAACAGGGTGTTGCATAATATACAAGAGGCATCCACGGTGGGAGACATTGGGAAAATTTATCACCGAATTAATGCAGCCTTGGAAGACCGACAGGCAGATCATCAATCTGCAATTGTGGAAATTGAAGGTAAAATTTATGACCATACTTGTACTGTTTTAATTGACCCAGGGGAAACTTTAAGCTACATCACTCCCAAGATGATGGAGCACTGTCAACTCACCAAGGTAAAGCACCCAAAACCCTAGTTAGTCCAGTTAGCTACAGGAGCAAAAAGGAAGGTGACTGAATTTATATCTGATTGTGGACTTCAAATCCAAGGTCACGAAACAAAAATTAATTTAAATGTGTTACCTTTAGGGTCATATGACATGATAATAGGTATGGACTGGCTGGAGAAATATAAAGTAGTACTGAACTGCTTTACCAAAAACTTTACCTACATTGTTGAAGACCAAACGCTAAGAACAGTGAATGGAAAACAAAAACCTGTCTCTGTTAGGCAGATTTCTGGTATGCAATTAAAGAAGTGCATAAGAAAAGGATGCAAGATTTACGCAGTACGAGTATCTGATTTACTCCTCAACGGAAGCCAAGCTTCCATAACAGAGCACCCTGTCTTAGGTGAGTTCCTAGACGTTTTTCTAGAGGAAATACCAGGGTTACCCCCTCAACGGGAAATAGATTTTTCCATTGAACTTTTACCTGGATCTGCACCAGTGTCAAAGGTACCTTATAGGATGAGTATTCCAGAATTGACCGAATTGAAAATTCAGATACAAGAACTATTAGATAAAGGATATATCAGACCTAGTGTCTCGCCTTGGGGTGCACCGGTCCTTTTTGTTAAGAAAAAAGATGGAACTCTAAGACTGTGTATCGACTATAGGAAACTAAATAAGGTAACCGTTAAAAATAAATACCCCTTACCACGAATTAACGATTTGTTCGACCAAGTAGGGGGAGCCAAAGTCTTTTCCAAATTGGATCTTCGATCTGGGTACCATCAGATTCGAATTAAAAATGAAGACATTAGTAAAACTGCATTCCGAACGCGATACGGACACTACGAATTTGTAGTGATCCCTTTCGGTCTAACCAATGCCCCTGCCACATTCATGTGCCTAATGAACGGTATTTTCAACAAATACCTAGACCAATTTGTGTTGATTTTTATTGATGATATCCTAATATACTCCAAGTCAAAGGAAGAACATGAACAGCATATAAGAATTGTATTGCAAACCTTGAGGGAGCATCAGTTGTATGCTAAGTTGGAGAAATGTGAGTTCTTTAAAAAGGAAATTCAGTACTTAGGCCATATTATTTCTGAAGAAGGAATTTCGGTCGACCCACAGAAAATAAAAGCCATAGCGGATTGGCCAGTACCGAGAGATGTAGCTGATATTATATCTTTCATGGGACTCACCGGTTACTATCGGAGGTTCATTGATGGATTCTCAAAGATCGTCTATCCCATTACTTCACTACAGAAAAAGGGGATTAAGTTTGTTTGGTCCTGCAAGTGTCAAGAAAGTTTTGAACGACTCAAGGATTTACTGACCAAAGCACCTATTCTAAAAATAACAGACCCGTGTAAGGGATACACGGTTTGTACGGATGCTAGTAAAGAAGGAGTGGGAGGAGTACTGTCCCAATACGGACATGTAGTGTGTTATGAATCACGGAAGCTAAAAGAGAATGAACGCAACTACGTGGTTCACGACTTGGAATTAACGGCAGTAGTACACGCACTGACAATGTGGCGTCACTACCTGCTAGGAAAGAAATTTCTGTTACTAACAGATAACACTTGCGTCAAGAACTTATTTAACCAACCAGGACTCAATGCCAGACAAGCAAGGTGCATGGCCTTCTTAAGTGAATTCGACTTTGATGTAAAACACATAAAGGGTAAGGAAAATACGGTGGCATATGCAATTAGTCGAAGAAACCACGAGGTGTACGAAATAATAATGAGTCAACCAGAGAGTAATCTCATGGATAAAATAAAGGTGGCAAGCGAACAGGATGCAGAATACATAATTCTGCAAAGTAAAATTCAGAAAATTTGACAATTATGTACCAGATAAAGAAAGTATGCATCTGTTAGTTAGAACTTTTACCTTTGCGACAAAGTTCCTTGTCATGGCTCCTTCATGCTACAAATGAGAGCTACCATCCAGCAACAATCTCTGCTATGGGGTTTCATTCCTTGTAAAAGTCATCATGTAACAGACTAATGCGTGTTCTCCCTTGCATTTTCTGTCTAGCACCCATCGCAGTTACTTCAACTTACAGCAATGGTGCCTCAGCCCCAATACTGGAGAGGCAAACAGCCACGCCCGAATAGAAAAAAAGGGTTGTAAATTTTTTTGTATTTAGTTCGTGCAGGAAACCAAGAAACCGATGCTAGTACGGGGTATTTGTCACCTCCTCATTTAAGACGTTTTAATAAGGGTCACATGGCTCAGTACCACGCTGAGCTTGCTGGCAGGTATCGAAGACCACATCTGGATCTGTGAACCATCAGTATAATGGTCGAATTAAATATCAAGGTACCACTACTGGCGATGTCAAATCCCAGCGTAAGACTTAGTCTGTAGGATATGTTGATAGGTTATGACTAACCGGGAGATAACCTTAGATCCGAGCTGGAATGTGGAAAGTCGATTTTACAATAGGTAACTTTAGCCTAAATATCATCATGTGGATAACCGTAGTATGAAATCACAGTATTGGATATGCATTTCGAAGGGTAGACTTTCATAGAGGTTAATTCAATGTTACATTACCAATACAAGCTATCCCTTACGTGGCCAACAGTTCATATAGTTAAGTTTGGTCCATAAATGTCATGCATTTCAATAGGGTGTTATGCCGAACATTCATAGCATGAAGACTTGCAAAAGAGGTTACACCAGGTTACCTTTATAAGATGTGACTATGGAATTTTGAGCACACTTGAATTCATAGAATATTAATCTCCTTGAGCCGCACTATAGGAAGGTATTGTTTTACACAAGGTACCAAATATTCTACAACAAAATCATGGAGTGATTCCTACCAAAGTGGAATTCATGGATCTCATAACCTTTACTTACTTTATGAAGTAAACAAAGAGCTGAAGGCCCACACATGTTGTATGTAAACATGCATGTTGAGTCACATTTAATTAATATTTATTTCCTGCGTCAATGAAGAAATCCCGATAGTATAGGTGTACCTGCAAATCAAATACGAAGTGTTGTTAGCCGTAGCTAAGTAAGTGGCATGTCAACCATAATACTCCTCTAACCAGTAGGAAGAATTACAAGGGTAAGCAGTTAAGTATTATCAGCATACGAATGTTCTTTATTTTTTGGTTTAAGTGTTTGTTAACAGAAAACCATTCATTTACAGTAAAGAAAAGAAATAAGAAATAAGAAAAAAAAAAATTTAAAAGAAAAATGGAGATGTCACATAATTAATTTAGTATGCATATATTTGGAAATTCATAATTGTTCCTTGTCTTAAGGAAATCTTTGGAATAACCAATAACTATATGCTTGTCGAAGTAGACTATGTTTATTTATATTTAAAAGCTCACTATTTTCATAATTGTCAGGATACTCGCAACCGATAAGTATTTATTTAAGTCAAATTAGAATACATATTTATATTTAAAAGCTCATTATTTTCATAATTGTCGAGTTAGTCAGCAACGGACAAATACTTGTTTAAGTCAAATTAGACTATATATTTATATTAAAATCTCACTATTTTTGTAATTGTCGGGTTACTCAACAACCAACAAGTATTTGTTTAGGCTGAAGTTAGACAAGTATTTGTTTAGTCGACTAACCAACCAGCTGCACTAACTCTATCAGATATTGACCATAGTCTATAAAAAATGGTTGGAATTCCTAAGAGTCAACTACTGTACAATAAGTTTTGAAAGGAAAATAATAAGTCGAATTTCTAATTACCTAAGTCGGATTTCTAATTACCTTTAACCTAATTATGGGTAGACAAATAAATAAGGGCATGTTAATTAAAATTTTAAAAAATGTTTGTGCTCTAAATTTGTGTAGTTTTATGTATAGTCCATAAGCAAAAGTTTGATGTACAGTTTTTACTGTGTAGAGAGTTACAATATTAACTTTGCATTTGTACATTAAACTATTTTGTATGAATTTTATTAAACAAATGTCTCATAGATTAGTCTATGTTTCTCATATTATGAGTTATATGCATTTGATAAAAAGGTTTAATGGGTCTTTTGAAAAATTTCATGCTTCCGCTATTTTATTTTATACCTAGTATGCACTATAAAATGCAATTGTCGAAGAGATGTGTTACAGCTTCGTATCAAAGCTGATGCTACAACACTTGAACCTTTGGGATGATTGTTTGCTTTCGAAAATAAAACTTAATGTATAAATGCATCTGTTATTTGATTAATATTGTTAATCATGAGTAACCAAGGTTACAGTTCGTGATGTTTTGAATTTTTCTTTTCCTATTTGCAAATCATGCATGATTAAAAGCATGGGAAAAAGATGCTTTAGTTTAATTGTATGTTTTTATTATTATTATTGAAATGGTGCTTCAATTATAGGGACCAGCCTACATGGCACACATTATATGGGAATGGATGCATTCTTGGTATTTCAATGTCAGGGAAATAGATTTTACTTATTAATTTGTTTTCTAGTCCATCATAATATATTATGGAAAATGTGTGTGAGTTATATCATGATACTAATGAGCCTGGTTAGTCAATTGTGTTGACAGGTGTCAAAATATGTAAGTTGGTGTTGCACATTGAAAAAGAGAAGTGAAGAGAGCAACAGCTAAAGAAGAAATTATTATGCAATCCAATGACAAGTATCATTTGGCAGTTTGCATTGAGGATGTGTATCCTCTTATGAAAGGTTATGCAATCCAAGGACGAGTATCCTTTGGAAGTTTGCATTCAGGATGTGTATCCTCTCATGAAAGGCAATGCAAGTTGAGGACGAGTATCCTTTGGAAGTTTGCAATGAGGTAGTGTATCATCTAATTGAATGTATGTTTCTCTAATTAAAGTATGCAAGCCAAGGATGGGTATCCTTTGGAAGGTTGCATTGAAGGAATTTTTTTCTAATTAAAGACTATGCAAGCCAAGGATGAGTTTCTTTTGGCTGATTGCATTGAGTATATGAATCCTATGATTAAATTTATGCAAGCCAAGGATGGGTTTCCTTCGACCGATTGCATTGAGGATGTGAATTCTCTAAAAGAGCATAAGACTAAGCAAGTTGAGCATCTGCATTTCAAAGAGGAAGAGACCAAGGAGAAGGAAAGCCACAATGGTGGAGATCCATATTGGGCGAATACTAAGAGGGGGAAACTCTTACTTTTCATTATCTATTTTATTTGCTTTCTACGAAAAGAAAAGTTATTGAAATTCATGCTATAATTAAAAAGTTGTTGTGTTTATTTTTGTTGAAATAAACAATGAATGTTGAAATAGTTACATTTCTGAAAAAAGAAATGAAGATGAATGGATTCATTTGTATGCATATTCTAAGTTAACCATGAAATGAATGAAATCATTCTGAGCAAAAAATATATATAACCGATCTTTCATAAAATAGGATAGCCTAATTGTATTACTATGTTGGCTTAATGAAATTATTGTAATTGATTGCAGGAAGAAAAGTATTCATCTAGAATTTATTGTTGCTATTATAAAGCTAAATAAGTCTGAAGAAAATCACACAAATTGAAGATAGCAGTTGATCATAATTTTCTCAGTGTTTTTCAAGAATTTTTTTGAATTAGCTACAGATTCCAAAAGTACTCAAGCAAAGATAGCAAGAATGATGGTAGTTGAAAGAAAGAATTGTTGAGTTGATCAGTCCATATGTTGAGATGGAAGGTCCAAGACAGGAGGAACAACATGAAGAGGTCTGATCAACCTAGTCCAAGTTTCAAAGGTCATCTTGTAAGACATAGTGCAAGAGGAGCACTTGCAGCATTTTGAAAATTGTGTTCATGTGTTTTGGACAAAGGAACATTGAGGACGGTGTTGAATTTAACGAGGGGGATGTAATACCCCTAGATGAGACCCTTGAAACGATCATATGTATGATGTAAATATTGATATGCAAATTCCTGTATGGTAGAACAAATGAATTTTTTTAATTATTAATAATAAAAATTATAATTGGATGTGGCTGAGGCATAACACTGAAAAGATCAGGGACTTTTGTATTCACCAGAGTCATCAAGGGGGTTAAAAGGCCTTAGGTGGGGAAACCTTTGTTATGATCATTTCATAATCCTAAGTCCCTAAAAATATCCAAATTTTTGGCTAGTCATGTAATTCCATATAAATGACTTTAGTTATGTTTTTAAAATCATAATTATCAATTAATTATGATTTACGTGGGATTATGGGGAGAGATTATATGTTTTTTATTTTTAGATAAAAATAAAAATAATAAAGTGTGAAACGTGGGTCTCTTGGAGAGCCCACGTGGTTTAAACTCGTGATGCATTTAACTTATGCATGCAAGTGGGAAAAGGATTCAATTCCTTCATTATGGGAAAAAAAGAAGTTGCAGGTCTGAAATTATCCATGCCTCGGAAGAAGTCTGAAGGAAAAAGATAGAAGTTGGGAAGAGAGATTGCAGAGCTGCAAGTGCACAAGCACATGAAGGAAACTGAGTCACGAGCAGAGGAGACTCTGGCAATTGAACCTACCTAAATTATCCCTAAACCTTTGATTGTTTAATATTGTTTTTTACTGTTGTTTTGTGGTCAAGGAAATGGTGAATTGTACATAAACTGTTCTAGTGGATTTCTTGTGCACTGGTTAAGCAATGATGGTTTTCACTGTGGTGGGGTTGGAATGAAACCATGATGGGAAGTGTATGGTTTGGCATGGAATTGGATTTAGCCTGTATTTCCT
This sequence comes from Larix kaempferi, assembly GCA_027924585.1. Taxonomy (NCBI): domain Eukaryota; kingdom Viridiplantae; phylum Streptophyta; class Pinopsida; order Pinales; family Pinaceae; genus Larix; species Larix kaempferi. The sequence goes on from BSBM01002018.1 coordinate 293,395, forward strand.
ATATGCTTGAAAGTTTTTGTGAACCTCTAAAAATTGTGAGAAATTACCCATGATAATCCTGTGATGGAATGATAGTGGGTGGGAGGAATGATTTTCTGGTGAATTCACAAGTACCATTTCGGGGGTGGTGTTTTGCTGAGAGATTAATGAGAAAAACTACCTATAGTTGGGTGGAGAATGCCTGCCATGAAGCAGTTTCCTATGTTAACCCATTTTGCGGATAAGTTTATTTCCTAGAAATTATGTTTAAATTTCTAAAACGATAAATAATTATTTAACGTTTAAATATTTGCATGATTTACTTGTTAAATTTCCTCAGTTTGGAAATAAGTTAGGAATTCGTATTTTAATTGGATTATTTCATAGGCAGGAAATGAGTGCAAGTTTAATTATGCGATATTGCTCAGAAATTTTATGCAAGCTAGTGTATTTTTATTTAATGTGAAGTCGAAATTCATTTCATGTGCAAATTGTTAATTTCCAAGTTTGAAATTGTAATGTGTAATTAAACTATGTCGAAGAGCACAAGATTTGGAAAATTTAAAAGAATGGATGAATAAGCTTGAGTTTTATTCATTTCTATTATTTTTCATTAAATTCAAATCTTATGGAAAAAAAAAAAATTTATTGCCCAGTTGTGTGTGGAAATGCTAATTCACTGCATAGTTTTGTAGTTGTGTGTGGAAATGCTAATTCACTGCATAGTTTTGTTATACTGTGCAACTCCTAAGTTCAAGGAAATACTTATGCAATTCATTAAGGATTATTGTCGAGGAGGAAATAGTTCATTAAGAATAAATGAAGTGGTCGATAAAATTCCCTGACTAAACTTTAAAATATAAGTCGAAGTTAATTGGTAAAATACATAGAAATTGCTTGACATAAATATTTAATAAAGTTTTGGTGATTGAGTCGGGTTCGACCAATCTTTCTAAAGGGTTGGATTCAACCCATTTATCTAATAGAAATAGAAATTGTTGGATATAATTATTTAATAAATTTTTGGTGATTGAGTCGGTTTCGACCAATTTTTAAGTTGGGTTCATAGTAATTTTTAGGGGCGAAATTTAGCCAATTGGCTATTTTGGGGGCTTTTTTTCAAAAAATAAATTCGCTATTTGGTCATTTTTAGTCTCTAATATCGCCTATATTTACATAAAATATTTTTTTTATCATAATATTCGCCAAAATTTACACGTTTCAGTAGTAAGTTGTAGGTTTCATATTTAATATTTGCCTACCTATCTATATCTATGTTTTTTCCAATCCAAAATAATCGCCTAGAATACTATACTTAAGTGTAATATTAGAATCCTTAAAATATACCCTGGTTGGGTTTGACCAATTTGTCTAATAGGTAAATTGAAAACCATACACTGATTTGATTTATTGAAACAAAAAAAAATTTGGGTTAATAAAAAACATGAGCTTATTTGTTTAGTTGGAGATATTAGATGTGTAAGCCTTAATTGTATTTATTAATTAAATGATAAACACTATCTTGAGTTAAGGCATGTTTTTAGGAGCCTTGTAATGAGTGGTATTGTTGATTTGAAAACCATGGGTACAAATTTATGCTTTAGTCCAAGTTAGACATATATGAATATGTTTGAGTTGAAATTATACCAGCCTAGATCCAAATCCTAGGCTCTATCAAGCGCCGAGAGGGATCAAATCTACCGAGGTGCAAACCTCTCCTCGAAAAGCTACTTGAGTGCAATACGTGAGAAGTTATAGTTGAGGAACAAACGTTACTTATATTTTGTATTATTCTTTTTTGTTTATGGCCGACATAATCTTTATTACTTTTTACTTTGTATTATTCTTTTTTGTTTATGGACAACAATATTGACAAACGTTACAAGATCTCCCTCATATTTACTTTTTACTTTGTATTATTATTTTTTGTATATGGCCGACAATATGGACAAACATGGACAAAAGTTACAAGATCTCCCTCATATTTAATTTTTACTTTGTATTAATCTTTTTTGTTTATGGCCGACAATAAGGACAAACATGGACAAACATTACAAGATCTCCCTCATATTTACTTTTGATTTTGTATGATTATTTTTTGTTTATGGCTGACAATAAGGACAAACATGGACAAACGTTACAAGATCTCCCTCATACTAGGATGTAGAGCGCCTCTTGGCGCAATTATTTGACCATATTTGGTGAATTAATTAGTCGTTTAATGGACTAAGTTATTAGTGTCGGTAAAGTTATTTAATTTAGTTAAAAGAGGTAATGCATTTAGTCAGTTGACATTATTTTAGTTTTATAAGAGAATTGTTGAATTAATATTTCCTTGACTTAGTGAAATGGAAATATGCATATATTTGGAGATAGACTAAATTATTATGGTTGGCAATTTTATTTTAGTTTTATAAGAAAATTGTTGAATTAATACTTCCTTGACTTAGTGAAAAGGAAAAGCTCACTATTTTCATAATTGTCGGGTTAGTCGGTAATCGAAAAATATTTGTTTAAGTCGAATTAGACTATATATTTATATTAAAAGCCCATTATTTTCATAATTGTTGGGTTAGTCGAAAACCAACAAGTATTTTTTTAGGTCGAAGTTAGACAAGTATTTGTTTAGTCGATTAACCGACTGATTACACTAACTCAACCATAGTCGGATCTTTACCGTAGTTTATGAAAAATGGCCAGAATTCCTAAGAGTAAGTTTTTATAAGGAAAGATTTAGAAATACTATTTATGTGCCAAAAATCTATTATGGTCGAGTAGACTTATTTTATAAAAATAGCATAATTTGATATTAGTATGGGTGCATAAATATATGTCTTAATTTTATTTTTTTAGGTGAAACTTATTGTACAATAAGTTTCGAAAGGAAAATAATAAGTCAAAGTTCTAATTACCTTTAATCCAAGTAATGAGTAGACAAATAAATAATGGCATGTTAATTTAAATTTTTAAAAATGTGTATGCTCTAAATTTGTGTAGTTTTACGTGTAGTCCATAAGCAAAAGTTTTATTGTAGAGTTCTTACTGTGCAAGGAGTTACTATTAAATTTTCATTTGTGTATTAAACTATTTTGTATGAATTTTATTAAACAAATGTCTCATAGATTAATCTATGTTTCTAATATTATGAGTTATATGCATTTGAAAAAATGTTTAATGGGTCTTTTGAAAAATTTCATGCTTTCGCTATTTTATTTTATGCTTAGTATGCACTATAAAATGCAATTGTCGAAGGGGTGTGTTACATATGGAATTATTTATATGATTCTCAGCGAGACTCACTTACCCCATGTCAGAAGCGATCGCTGCAAAAAATAGTGCCTCCACAGTATTCTCACTAAAAGAAAGATCGAGGGTCCTTTTGCATATTTATAAACACAAATTAACTGTTAAAATACATAGGAAAATATCGAGAAAACAACTCACGCACAAAAAAAAATCGATGACCTCTTATACTCATACCAACAAATTCGATCTTTTTTCACTAAAAGGAAAAATGAATCATTGATAAGCATAACAAATAAATTGAATAAGTTTGAATTCTCACCGCTTATAACCATTGAACCACAAAAAGACATCTCTTGCCACATAAGCAAATATCATAGGCCAAAACAGAGCATAATGAAACCCAAAATCATATGGATATTGATAGCTGAGAAAATGTGACAATTAGTAATAAATGGAATACATATCTCAGTCATAATATAAATTCCAGATCTCAATTAGTAACTCTCGATCTGCAGATATCTGTATTTGTGCCTATGCATTGAAATTCCCACAACCAAGTTAGGAGAATATTAGAAACAAAAGGATAGATATGTGTGCATAAATTAAACAAAGAATGGGCCATCAAAGGAAGAAATAATATTTATAGAACTTGGTCAGATGTGATCTCGGTGACAAAGCCGCCCATAATAACCCAATATAAATGTGTTTCATAAGTCCAAGGCTCTAGAGTTCTCTGCAATAACATGTTGTGTTTGCTTCTCGCATACTTTTCAAGCTCACTTGCTACATGTCTGCGCCCTTATGAAAGAGAGAAACAACATTTGGAAACCTATTAGCACTTAGAGCGTCCCAGTGAAGGAGAGTAGCACCGTTTGGAAACCTGTAATAGACAAAATATATATAACATATAAATATAAATAATACTAATAATAAATCAATAACTAATATTCAATAAATTAATAGGTAAGGAAGAGACACCTTCCTAATGAAAGGTCACGTCTCTTTACAAAAGGGAACCCCTGCGTGGGTGTATATACGAGCCCTCGTTCTCATTGTAACATCATCTCATATCTCTTATTCATTTTATACATTTTATTATATATTTATCCTTTATTTATTATTTATCATATTTACATTACAAGTTTCCCTAAGTAACGAACTTTGTTTGTTTCAGTGGTATCAGAGCCCAGTCTGATCCGGCCTTTGGCCATAGTTTCAGGCCTTGTCTGAATTGGTTGTTGGCCACACTCATCCTATAGAGATTCTCTTATTTCGAGGTATTTTACCACCAATCGTTCTGTATCCATTTTTAGAGTTCCATTGAAAATATATCAGCTGGAAATTTGAATAACAGTTCAAGGCTACAAATTTGAATAACAGTTCAAGGCTGCAAATTTGAATAACATTCCACGGCCAAATTGTAGACAGCCAGAAATCGCAAAAAAAAGTAGAAGAAGAAGATTTAATTAGCGATCTCCTCTTCTCCGTCTAAATACTCCCCATTAATCCTTCGCTCTCACCATCTCTGCTACATCCACTACCTCACCCCTCTCAACACCTATGCATTCATCCCCTCCTCCATGTGCTTCAAATATATATCATGCACACCGCACATCCCTATCTCAACTGCACACGAAAACCCAATCTCTCCCCCACCTCATCACACACTCCTTCAATTCCTCGCTCCATCCATGTGCATGCACTACCACTACACTTATGTGCGCTACCCTCCACTGCATGCTACCAATGCCACCCCATCATGCTCCTTCTCCCATCATGCAACATTTTTACTCTTGATGTTTAGAAGAATGTATTGTTTCGTTTCGTCAAATGTCGTAACTACCAACATAGAAGATCATGAGAAGGCATCTTGAGAAAGAACAAGGGATAAAGTCTTCCATAATTATGCTTTGAGGACAAATCATTTTTTAAGGGGAAGACAATGTAATTAAAAATATATATATAACGTATAAATATAAATAAATACTAATAATAAATCAATAACCAATATTCAATAAACTAATAGGTAAGGAAGAGACACCTTCGTGATGAAAGGTCACCTCTCTTTACAAAAGGGCACCCCTGCATGGGTATATATATGAGCCTTCATTCTCATTGTAACATCATCTCATACCTCTTATTCATTTTATTATATATTTATTTTTTATGGATTATTTATAATATTTGCATTTGAAGCTTCCTTGAGTAATGAACTTTGTTCATTTCAAAACCATCCTCCCAGACCATATTTATAACACCATTTCTTAGAAATTATTGTACCTGCCACAAAGGAGCATGAGAGGTAGTTGAAAGAGAACTCACCCTTCAACCGAGGCATGTAAAATACGAGGTTGCATACCTCGCCCTTTAATTATTAAATAATTGAAATAAATCGCCCTTCCACTATTAAGAAAACTCGGAAACTCACCTTTAAGCTTGTCATTGAAGTCACTCTTTATTATTACATAATTCAAATGAACTCATTGAACTCACACTTGTTGGGCCTAGCCAAGGCAAGGAATTTTTGTGGAAGGCAATTTTTGATGCAAGACAATTTTGGAGCTGCTAAGTTACAACGCAGCTTAGAGTTTAAGGCATTTTTGAAGAAAGACAGTTTTGAGGAGCTGCGAAGTTGAGTGCAACACAGTACTGGAAGGGAAGGAACCGGGCAGCTGATATCCGGTTTTGCGGAGTGGTAGCACCGCGAGGTGCCAATAGGGCACCTATTTTGGTTAAAGAATGAAGGGAAGGTCGAGTTGAGAAAGCGACCTATTTCGGTTGAAGTACTCCATGATTCCTAGCAGGTGGGTAAGGAGTGGTGCGGAAGGAAAGTGACCGGTCACACGAGCAAAGGAAGCACGACATGAATCGGTCGCACAAAGAAGTTAGAGAAGGAACGGTAGGGTGAAAGCGACAGTCGACATGCGGTCTATGGGGCAGGCTTAAAGGGATGTGACCACACGCAGAGGATGGCCACGATGGAGAAGTCACTATCAGAGCCAGCAGTCCTGGTTAGTGGAATAACCATGATGGTTTTGGGTAACCTTAGGGTTTTTGAGCCTATGCGTTGTAAATACGTGACCTAAGGGCACAATCTATAAAATGGCACATTTTGTAAGGGAAAGGGTGGAATAATATCTAATCGTTAATCTTCATTGAATATCTGTAAGGTTGAATATCTTGTTTATGAATTGTAATCTTTGTTGTTGAACATTGATCTCTATGAGAGAAGATTGTAAAGGCTCTGCAGCTATGTGCGCAAAGACCTACAAAGAGAGAAGAGAGTCTGCAACTGAGTGCGCAGACTAGAACTGTTGTACCCTTCCCAAAGATAATACAAAAACAGTTCCTGTGGACGTAGCTCCCATCCTGGGGGTGAACCACATTAAATTCTGCTTTGTGCGATTGTTATGTGTTTGCATTTGTGTTTTTACTTATGATGAATGGTTAAGTGATGTTTATGATTTTATGTGCTTTGCTTTTATATGTATTCGCAACAAGGATAAGATGGGAATAATATGTTAAGTTAGCACATGTATAAATTAATTCTGAATGCATCAGTATTTCACAGTTAGATGAATGCATGGATTAGTCAGTTAAGCACCTAGCGCAGCACCGGAAGTGCACAGCGATCTCATTGTTTATTATAGTGTATAAGGGTGCAAGGTTCCATCTATTATGCTTGTTGAATGCGTCTTATAACACTAAGTAAGATCTATCAAGCGGTATAAGTGTTAGTAGGAAGCGCAGTCATCAATTGTGATGTCCTATCGTTGATGAGTCATTGTGCATCGCGCAGTCCTTGGATGCGCGATAGTCTAAGCATTTATCGCAAAGAAGCTGAACTTCGTGCAACGCGAGTCCTGTAGCGCACTTCCCGCCAATCTGTTTACACACTCATCACCTGGTTGTGGAAACCTGATTCCACACCCCCCCCATTACTTCGGCTCGGGTGAGACCTCAGTCTGTTCGCAGATTGTTTCCGAAAGGGCCGGTGAAAAGGAGTTTTTTTTGTTCCTCGAACCACGTAGAACCTGGATATTTACATAAAACCTCAAGAACAGTTATACATGCCAACAACTCTTTATTAGTAAATAATTAAAATGAACTCATGAACTCGCCCTTGAGCTAGTAGTTGAACTCACTCTTTATTATTAAATAATTGAAATGAACTCATTGAACTCACTTTCTATTATTAAATAATTGAAATGAACTTAATATTTGAACTCAGTTTTTATTATTAAATAATTAAAATGAACGGGGGGAGCTTTCCCTTCAGCTTGTTTTTTTTTTTGCTTGAATCTCCCTGACTTTCCGGAGTGGCCCGTGGTCTGAGAAACCACGACCCAGGGGCATCTAAGTCGTCAAAATCACCTAGGGATCGCACCAGCCTCAACTTGACTTTCTTTTTGGGTGTCACCTCCCAACTATGTCACCTCTAAGGGGAATTGAACTTAGGTCGCGTTGCTGACGAGACCCACACCTTAACCGAGTGAGATAGCGAGAATTGGCTTTCCCTTGAGCTTGTTGTTGAACTCACCGTTTATTATTAAATAAATGAAATAAACTCATTGATCTGACTCTTTATTATTAAATAATAGAAATGAACTTGGGAACTCGCCCTTGAGCTTGGATTTGAACAAATTCATTAAATAATTGAAATAACTCACCCTTCCACTCATTAAAAACTTAGAAACTAGCCTTTAAGCTCGCCATTGAGCTTGTTGTTGAAGTCACTTTTATAATTGAAATGAACTCTAGAACTCGCCCTTGAACTAACTCAATATTAAATAATTGAAAGAAACTCACATTTAAGCTCATTGTTGAAGTTACTCTTTATTATTAAATAATTGAAATGAATTCATTGAAATCGCTCTTTATTATTAAATAATTGAAATGAACTTGAAAACTCAAACTCTAGTTAAAGTCAGTCTTTATTACTAAATAATTGAAATGAACTCAAGAACTCACCCTTGAGGTTGAAGTTGAACTAACTCTTTATTATTAAATAATTGAAATAACTAGCTCTTTTAACTTTAACTATTAAAAAAACCATAGGTCTTAGTTAAACTCACTCTTTAATTTATTTTTATTATATAATTGTTTATTTGGAATTTTGAACAACACCCATGAAATCAATCTACACCATACACGTGTGTTATCCTCCTTTAATATAGGAAAACTATAGATAGTAGTCCACCCCAAATTCTAAGAAATATACACCTCCCAGCATAATTAATAAATAAGTAGTTATTAAATTATTTATAAATATATGATATAATAAGTTTAGAAATATGATTTAATTAGTAATATAATTATAAGGATAGGTACATTTATATTTGGAGTAGTCTATTTATTCTAAGTTTTCAACATTAAGGTGGGTTTTGGTCGGAGTAATTTTTATTTTCGTAAAATCCAAATTTATACGTGTTTAAATTGTACTTTTGAATCCATAAATAAATTCAACACCCTCAAATACTCCCATGGCACTCAAAATATGCAATTTCCATAGCTAATATATAGATGGAAAATATGCTTGGAAAAAGTTGAAAACCTAGAATGTTTAGACTACATCCAAACAATACTTTCATTTATTTATGGAAGTTTTGACGCTCGCCACCATCTGACCCCCGCGCCCTTCTACTAGGGTTTCGCAGTTTGCTGCCCTCTGCGGCTTGGGATGGATCCCCCTTTGAATCCTAGCCCGGAGGACCACAAGCGCCTCCTGGACGCGGTCTTCAGGGCGTTGGTGGCCACTACTCCTCCCCCACCCTCTGCTGCTCCTTCCTCCGGTGATGGCTTCATCAAGCTCTCGGAGGCTCCCAAGATTCAGATCATGTCGACCGCTTCAAGGCTGAAATCCATTGCCCTAAGTGAAAGAGGTTTGATCGGATAGTTCACCGGGATCTAGCCATCGCTAAAGACCATGGAAACCTGGATTAAAAAGAATTGGATACCCTTGATCTCCGAGGGCATTCAACACTGCTTCTATGGTAAGGGTTTCTTCACTTTTTTATTTGAAATCAAAGAAGATAGAGATCTCATTTTTCGAAACGGGTTGTATTTCGTGGGTCCTAGGGGGCTCTACCTTAATCACTTGAGCTTATCGTTTGACCCTGAAAAAGATGTGCCTTTAGATGTCCCTGTTTGAGTCTGCTTGCCCCATCTTACTTTGCACTGCTGGAATGATGAATCCCTTCAGGAAATCGGGAACTCCTTTGGAAAGCACATTGACAAAGCCGAACCTAAAGGCCCGCTATTTTCTTGTGCAAGAATCTGTGTGGAGGTGGATCTCGAGAAGGAACTTCCGGAGGTTGTTATTCTCTGCATGGATGGTTGGGAATATGCCCAGAAAGTAGATTATGAACCACTTTCCCTTCAAATGCAAAAAGTGTCATGAATACGGACACTTTGTCAAAAACTGTCCAAAAAACACCAAGGAAATCCTGGAGAAAATGCAAGAAGAAGAATGGCAAAAAGTTAAAAAAGGAAAAAGAATCCATGCTCCAAACCCCGATCCAAAAAGGCAGCAGCAGACAAAAGAAAAAGAGCAAGTTCATATCCAAAAAGTAATCCCAGCTAGCAATTAGTTCGATGCCCTGAATGTCGAAGAAGGCGAGATTGCTGAACCTGAAATACCTGAAATGGCCTCTGAGCATAATGATGTCTTGATCACTAGCATTATATCCCCCTCTCTAGAACAGAAAATGCAGTACCAGTTCGGGATGGCTCTCCTCCTCCTGAATGTTCATGGGCGGAAATGTTCAAGCATAGCAAGGTATCCCCCTACTATGTCTCTCTTGAATCTTCTTCAAAAGGATCTCAAGAACACCTTGAATCAGGGCCTCCCCCTAAACATAAGAGGAAGAAAATCTTCGCATTATCACTACGAGCAAGAATTAGAAAGAGAAATTGAGCTAGGAAGGAAAAGAAGCATAGAGGAAACAAAGTTGCTTCAGTCCTCCAAAAACGCAGGCAAACCAGATGGTAAGGCTCAAGCAGGACAACAATCGGGGAAGAAGTAATGAAGCTTGTCTCTTGGAACAGTAGGGGCCTAAGTGGACCTAATAAAGTGAAAGCAATGAAATAAATTGTCAATTCTAAAAGGCCATACATCCTATTGATCCAAGAGAAAAAAAAAATGAGTGATGTGGAGGTCTTGACACTCACACATCTCTTCTGGAAAGGCTGCCATGAAATCACTAAAAGCTCCAGAGGAGCATCTGGGGGTATCGCGTCTTTTTTTTCAAGTAAGTACTCTTTCAAAGTTGTGAAGGAATGCGAATATTGGATTGTAAGTGAACTCTGTAATCAGGAAGATCGTCTAACTTTTTATGTTTGTAATGTCTACGGACCCACTCATTACAAGGATAAGAAAACTTTTTGGAACAATCTATCCACCCTGAAAGAAATCATCAAAGGCTTAATACTACAAAATCTCAAACTGAGAAGTGTGGTGGGTCTGGAGTAAGGGACCCCTTTGGGGAAAATCTAGAAGACTTGATCTCATATTTTGACTTGCTGTATCCACCCCTTAAAAATGGAAATTTCACCTGGAGCAATCGTCGAATCGAAGTGGGTCACATCACTGCCAGGCTAGACCGTTTCTTGGTCAGCTCCTCCTTTCCACAAAAAAAACTTATCCTTGCCTCCTTTGTGGTTCCCTCTGCAGTATCTGACCATAAGCCGATCTCTCTTTCACTTTCTATCCCTACCAATCTAGGCCCAATCCCCTTTCGATTTAACCCTTCCTAGTTACAAGATGAGACAAATCTTGCCTCAATTAGCTCAACGTGGAACTACCCATGCTTTGGGTCTTTGAGCTATGTGTGGGAGAGAAAACTCAGAAATGCTCGATACGTGTTAAAGAGTTGGGAAAAAATGGAATTTAAAAGCCGGGGCACATTAAAAATCATCTACAAATTGATCTTGCAGCCCTCCAATCTGATATGGAAAGGGACGACATCACTCTAGCTCATATATGTCATGAGCAAGAACTTAATAACAAAATTATTTGTGCGGCTAGAAAGGAAGAAGAGGTTTGGAGAATAAAATCCAAACAAATGTGGTTAAAAGTGGGGGAAAGCAATACGGGATACTTTCACAAGCAAAAAAAAGCAAGGCTCAGCTATAATATGATCAAAGAACTCAGAGATAAAGATGGTGCAAGAATCCAAGATTAGGAAGAGATCAAAACCCACATTTTTCAACACTTTCATGAGCTCTACCTGGACAATAATGAGACTGATCCCTTGGCCCAGGAAGATCTTCTTTCTGATATTCCTTCTCTCATTTCTGACAGGGAAAATAGGGAGCTCTCCAAGCCTATTATGGAGTTTGAAATTAAAGAAGCCATTTGGTCCTTGCATGCTGATAAATCCCCTGGCCCGGACGGGTTTACTATCAATTTTTACAGAGCTGCGTGGGACATAATTAAGGAAGACTTTAAAAAAATGTTGAACTGGACTCGAAAAAAGGATAAGGTTGGATGGGCCACGAACTCTTCATTCCTGGCCTTAATTCCTAAAGATAAGAATCCTCTTTCTATAAATCGCTTCAGGCCTATCTCACTTTGTAACACTTCCGACAAAATTCTTGCAAAAATCCTAGCCACCAGAATGAAGAAAGTCATGGGCCATCTTATCTCAGAGTCTCAAGGAGGCTTCATTGCAGGGAGACAAATCCTCGACAATAACATCATTGTCCAGGAAGCTATTCACTCTAGCATGGAGCGCAAGCAGCAAGGTATGGAAATTAAACTTGACATGGCAAATGCGTTTGATAGAGTTAACCATTTCTTCCTGTTTGAAATTATGTCAAAGTTTGGGTTTTCTCAAATATTTGTCAGGTGGATTAGAGCCTGCATTAGTAGTCCTTGGATCGCTCCAAAGGTCAATGGAAGACCAACCAGTTTCTTCCAAGCCACTCGTGGTATCCGTCAGGGCTACCCACTCTCCCCTTTTCCTTACATTTTGGTTGCTGACACCTTGAGTAGAAGACTTCAGCGCCTTCAGAATATGGGAGATCTAAAAGGTTTGAAAATTGCTAGAGGGGTTTGTGCTGCAAACAATGCCCAATTTGCAGACGATACCATTCTGTTGGGAGTAGCATCCACTGTAATTGTTGATCGTTTTAAAAGAGTTCTTACTATCTTTCTCAAAGCTTCGGATGGCAAAATTAATGATCTCAAATCTAAAGTGTATGGATGGAATTGTTCACCGGCTATCATGACCAGGATCTCAAGAATCCTTGGATTCGAAGGAATCTCAGTCTGGAACTCCTTCAATTAATTCGGTATTCCAATCTTCAAAGGGAAAAAAAAGAAGGAGGACTGGCAAGGACTGATTGACAAAATCAAAAAGAAAATATATGCTTGGGGCTTCAGATGGCTAAACCCTGCTGGGAAACTTATTTTGATAAAGTCCATTTTTTCTGCCTAACCGATTTATGTTTGCTCTATTTCTTTAGCTCCAAGCTACATCATACAGAAAATCAATAGAGAAATTCGCAATTTTCTTTGGTAGAGGGGAAAAGCAAGTATTACCAGGAAATTTCACTTATAAATTGGAGTACTATCTGTAGCCCGAAGAACTGTGGCGTAGCTGGGGTTAAGGATCCTAATATTATGAACCTATCCCTTGGGGATAAAATCTTATGGAGAATTGCTTCAGATAAAGATGCTTGGTGTAAGAAAGCTTTGTTGAAAAAATACATGAGGGGAACCAGAAGACGCTATATTGAAAATTTAAAGATGGAGAAGAAAGGGACTCCCATTTGGGATATTTGCAAGAAGGCAACCTTCGTTATCAAAGAAAAAATTTATTGGATTGCACGAAATGGAAAAAATATTAAGCTCTGGTATGACAAGCTGGGGATGAACTCTCCTGCCAACTTTCGGCATGAGTTAAGTAACCTCAAGAATTGGCTTTACAGCAACAATATACACACCCTGTATGACATTTCCAAGTGGTGCAATAATGACAGATGGGCCGGGTGGAAGATTTTGGATATTCCTGTCCACTTGAAACTAGATTATAGTGCTCTTCTTTCCTTGCTACATGAGAAATGCCCCATCAATCGCTCTCTTAAAGATAGGCGGGGATGGGGAAGATCAGGATCCTACTCGGTGAAGGAAGGTTATCAACATGTTTTCAATAGCAGGGTCAGAAGCATTAAAAATGACAAATGTGACAAGGTATGGTGTAAAGACGGATTGCCAAAGGTGAATGTTTTCTATTGGGTGCTTGCTCACAGGAAAACTTTAACTGCTGATAATCTAAGAAAACGTGGGATAGAGGGATCCCTTCACTGCATTCTTTGCAAGGAATCAGAAGAATCGTTGGAGCATCTCTTCCTCGAATGCAAGTTTACCCTGGAGGTTTGGAATTATTCCTTCAAAAGTATAAACATCAATGTTTTGATGCCAACAAACTGGAATGATTTATTAAAATGCTAGAAGGATTACTATCAAGGTTCCCTTTACAAGAAACCGGACTTCTCTAGAGGTTGGGAAGCTTTACCCAGGTATATTAGTTGGAAGATATGGACAACAAGAAATAAAGAAATTTTTGAGGGCACGTCCACAAGCCCTTGCAGGGTCTTCTCTGCAGCAAAGTTGCTTTGGTTCGAAGTCTTATCTTCGTGAGGCATGCCAAGCATTCATCAGGATCCATTGACAGTATATGAAGGAAACGGGATGGCTGACTTCATTATGCCTCCCTCCTCCCTTTTCTGGATCAAGCCTCCCAAAAAACCAAGACCTTTGTCCTGGCAGTTGAGAATGAATAAATATGACTTCCAGCATTGGTGGACTCAGATGGGATGCAACACTCTTTTCTTCGATGGTGCCTTGAAAGGAAATCCTGGGTTGGCAAGTGCGGGGGGAGTAATATTCGACTCCAAGGGGAATAAGCAGAGAGAGTTTACTTGGGGCATTGGTAGAAAGACCAACAATGGAACGGAATGGCTTGGTCTCATCAAAGGGCTGGAGATTTCTATAAACATGAGAATAAAGAACTTGATGGTATTTGGGGATTCCTTAATTGTCATCAGGGAAGCTAGGAGCATCGTCGACAACAGGAAAGACCCCTCCTCAAAAATACATCATCTCTTAATCAACATTAGTAAAGACTTTCAAGATCTCACCTTTCTTCATATCCTGAGAGGTTTAAACGGGCAAGCTGACGGAATGGCTAATACAGGAGTCAGACTCTCCTATGGCTCTCTAAGCTACGATAATGTCATTTGTGAAAATTCTTGGATTCCCTAGCCTATGGCTCCTCCATAGATCCTAGGCTCATCTTTTTTCTATTTTGCCCCTTCATATTTCTTTGGCTCAAAATTCTAGAAAATTAAAAAAACAATTATTGGGAAATGCCTCAAGGAATTTCGACGGTCATCCAAATCTTCAAGGGATTCTCACTCTTGCTCAAATTAATGACATTCAGTCAGTATGCCAATTGGATAGCATGCGAGCTGGTAGTTATGGTTTAAATCAGGGCAGAAAGCTTTACTTCGGCATTCATTCCCTTGTTGGTTGCAGTTGCTCGTATTTGCTGGTCTTGGTTGTTTGTTTTTGCTGGTCTTTTGTTGGCCATCGTTTTGGGAGAAATATGGAGCACCATGCTGTTGGGTGTCCTCAGGGAGGGGGCAACGTGTTCTTGAAGTGTGATAGATGCTGCAAGCCTGTTAGAGGCCCTAATGGTGGATGTAATTGGGGGTTCCAGTTGGAAGAAATGATGGGCGGCTCGATGTGGGATCGGTGGGTAAGGAGAGTAACAACTTCCCCAATATTGGTCCCTGTCGAAGGCATTATGGGGTTGGGAATTCGCAAGGGCAAGCAGGGAAACAAGGCATTACTAAGTTCGAAGTGGATTTTTTGGACCGTCTGCAGGAGTTGGAACTGCAAGTTCGGTTGTTACGCAACGAAAACCTAGATTATAAGAAGGCTCTGACCATCTCTATACTCTGGTGTCTGCTATCCACTCTGAGGTGAAATATCATAACAAGAAAGTGGAAGAGAAAATTGAACACCTTGAAGAGACCCTGGGGCTCGCCTACCCTCACAAAGCTCGAAATTCTAAGGCCACTAGCAGGGAATTGGAGGACATTGACAGAAAAATGGAGAAACTGAAGAAGTTTATGGCACATGCTGGGAATTTCGTGGATCTTAGTTCTGAAAATAATGTGGCAGCGGGCTCTGTAGACGCTGTTATGGATATGGGATTTTAGTAGCAGCTCGTCGATTGGTCTCTCGTTTTGGTTCTGCTATGTTTACATTACTGTTTTTAAATTATATGTATAGAGTCACTGAAACTCATTGAATAGGAACCAACTGCAGACTTGGCAATTTAGAATGCTTCATCTCCCATATTTTGTATAAGGCAACTCATTAGTAATGTTTTACTTTTGTATACTCCTACTAGGGTAGTTCGTTAGATGTTATAGTTTTCATAGAACATGAATATACCATGTTAGCTATAATCTTGAACAGGATGAACTTGGGGCGATGGATGTTTTCCTCTCATGGGAGCAATCTGTCCATTTTCTGCTATATAATCTCCACCTTTGTATATAATCAAAGATGGTTAATCGTTTATGTTTAAAAAAAAAAACTACATCCAAACAATCTACAAGAAGTATGTAATTTTTGTTTATTAAAAAAAGATGTTATTATTTTCTAAAAAATAAATTTAAGGAGTAGTTTATTTATTATAGGTTTTTGACTTTACTGTGGTTTTGGTCGGAATTCGGTAAAAAACAATTTGGTAAAATCCAAATTTGTACATGTTTAAATTGTGTTTTTGAATCCATAAACAAAAATAAACATCTATTAATAAAATATATATCTAGAACTTTTTAGTTCATCACAACCAAGGTTTGAATTTCATTTCAACTCCGCCCCTAACTAAATTGTTTTTACGTTCTGAACTTTTATCTTGCCCATCACACAATGTTTTAGTGAAAAAATAACCCTTCAACAATGAAGTTTTACTAAAAAAATACCCTTTAATAATGATGTTTTTATTAAAGAATTTAATTTTCAATTAAAATATATGTTTTAGTTTCCATCATTTACCCATGTTTTAGTTGATGATGTGCTTTGAAAATCATGGGTGGAAAAAACAACCTATGAGAGTGAGATAGACAACTCAAAAGTAACATGTGACAGCATTATGCATTAAGTACAATAAGTGATAAACTTAAGAAACAAGAAATTCGTGGAAGGTAGAATCCTTTCCGAAGGTTAATGTCAAGCCACATGTAATGCAACATATAAAATTTTGCAAGGTTAACATGTTGCATCAATGGTGTAATTGAAATTGTAAAATTTTAATTTTCAATTAAAAGATATGGTTTTATTAAGGAGTTTAATTTCCAATTAAAAGATAACAATCGACCCATTTAGCCATGTTTTTCATTGATCATGTACTCTAAAAATCAAGGGTGGAAGGGTTGAACAAAAAAACTACTAACAATGACAGAGAAAACTCAAGAGTATCATGTGTCACATTATGCATCTGAAGTAAATTAAGTGATAAAGTTAGGAAACAAACAAAAGGTGGAACCTAGAATCCTTTCTAGAGGTTAATGTTAGCCACATGTAATGCAACATACCAAATTTTTCAAGGTTAACATGTTGCATCAATGGTGTAATTGAAATTGTGACATTTTATTCCAAAGGACTTGAGTAGAAAGGTGAGATAAATATAATATGCCCTTTCTAGAGGAAATTCATTAAAAAACACATCGAAATTGATATTGTACTATGATTTTTTCCCCATCCTTTGTCAAATGAAGTTTAATAAGGTTGTTTTTCCAATGTATGGACTATTTTGGAATCCTCAACTATTATTGCACGTGAACTTGCACATACCAAACTACAACAAATCTTTCACGAAAGTGGAGTTGTCTATGTATTATCCATGATGCAAATATTATGGTAAAAACTATTTTTTGGGCACAAGTTTTGCTAATATAGAGCGATGTGATACATTTTTTCCATTCAAATTGAAAACCATGGATTCAATTTAATTCTCAATGTGTTTTTGTGGGGTAGGGTCAAAATTTGTACCAATGAGTTCATGGATCTGCTTTCTTCTTTGGATCATTCACTTTCCCTTGGCTATAAATGCTTAAGAAGAAACCACTTTCAACTTCAAACTTGTTTAGAAGAATTTTTACCCATGAGTAAAAGTAATTGTTTCAACCAATTACTAAGACTACAAGAATAATAAAATGTTATTAATTTTTAACATATATCAAATAAATCATTTAATAAAAATGTGAATATATAAGTGAAAATATTTTAGCAACAAGACCTATAAATTGTAACTTGGAAGTATTGAAAGTGTCCAAAGTGGGATTGGGAGCCTCCAACAACAAAATCATATTGTCGTGCCTTTGTCTAGTCACAAGTCTTAACCCAACTCAATATCAAAATAACAAAAACAATTTCATGTTTAAGAAAAAACATAGAATAGTTTCATTAAAATTTGTTTTTAGATTATTATCAAACTTTAAAAAAAAAATGAAAATAACATCTTACCAAAATTAGTAGCTCCAAGTTTGTGGTAACCATAGGAGAGCACTTTCAAACTTTCTAAAGAAATGAGTATCTAAATTCAACAGGTGCTTCTAGCTTCTGAGGCCCATGACAAAAGAAAGTGTGTTTGAAACTCCATAGGTGATGCTTCGTATATTTGGTACTATGATAAATTGATGATGCTTGGTAAATTATGTGATGTACTATGATAAATTGATGATGCTTGGTAAATTTGGTAGCTAATAAATCGTTGATGCTTGGTGGGTGGATGGGTTAATTCCTTCATTAACATAGTTTAAAAGTGACCTATTCTTCTAAAATGGTACCCACCTCTCTCTTGGAGTTGCACTTCCGAATTTGAAAATTGACTAATCTTCTGAGGGAATGGAATGGCATAAAGGCTAGGAAGATGCATTAAAAGGAAGGGCATGACCTCATATTTCGACAATGATAGGACAATATAAGAAATAAAGAAAGAATAAATGGAATGAAATAAAATCTATCCCCATTGAAAGCAAACTCATCCACCTATTCTTCAATCAAATGAGAAAGTTTCACTCTAGTGAGAAAGTTTCAATCTCTATTATTATTGGGTTGAGAGGTGCTCTAGAGCCCAGTATGAGGGAGATCTTGTAACATGTGAGTGTTTATCGAGTTTGTCGAGTAACAAAATAATACAAAGTAAAAAGTGATAAATATTATGTCAGCCATAAACAAAAAAGAATAATACAAAGTAAAAAGTAAATATTAGACTTAAACTAGAGACTTTAAAGCTTAAGATTACGTGGTAAATATTATGTCAGTCATAAACAAAAAAGAATAATACAAAGTAAAAGGTAAATATGAGACTTAAACTGGAGACTTTAGAGCTTAGGATTAGTAAAAATACATCGTAGCAAATAAGACCAAAATTATATATAGAGTAGCGTTCCTTCCAATAAAATATTGAAAGCTCCCAAGAGCACGGTGTCCCATTTAATTCATGCCTGTCGTCAAACTCCGTGAAGTTGGGAACACGGTGTCCCATTTAATTCATGCCTGTCGTCAAACTCCGTGAAGTTGGGAAGAAGCATCAAGAAGCATCACGCCATCTACCAAGAAAAGACGAAGAAGCATCACGCCATCTACCAAGAAAAGACGGACCAAGGAATCATTTGATATTGGCCGCTCAGCACTCCAAGAGAGATTAATCATATGCCCCGAGCAAATCCAAGGAATAAAGAAGATGTTAACAAGTCTGCGAGCCAGGGAGTAAGGCGACAGACGACTGATACATTCAACATTGAAAAATTGGAAGTCCTTGGGATTCTCGTAATAGCATGTGCTTCTCGCAAAAGTTTACAATTATCAAGAAGTAAGCACGTGACTCAATAAATTATATTGCACTTCGCAAGAAAAAGTTGATCTTTCCACGGAAGGAGATTACTGTAGTTACTTGAATATATTTGTGGAAGAATAAGCCGGCGAATGTAAAGTAAGGCATGTGTTATCACATGCCGAAAAGAGATGCGTATTTTGATTGTTTGAGTCTCTAAATTTAAGAGTGCCTCCGTCATATCCGACAAATATTTTTTTCGTCCTCTTTGTCTGAGAGGTGTATATCCACCTCTGGTCTCCTGTAAAATTTCAAGAACAGTTGAAGGAGAAGGAAAAGCTTGTGTATTCACGATAAAGCTGTCTAGCTAATATTCTCCTCTGCCTTTCCCCAACCGAACCGAATTGTACTCACGCAAAACTTTGTGTATACAGATCCTACTATTACATTCACAAAAACATTCTGTTTCTACAGAGAATGCTGTAAGATGTGGTTGCGGGATGTCCAGGCCGGGCTCCCATGCAAAGAGCAGAGGCAGAACATCTGTACAAACACTCACGATGCCTGGAATGGAGTGCATGTTGGAGAGCGAAGACACGGCTTCGAAATCGCATAAGCCCAACACATGGAATACGGATGACCAGACAGATTTGTGATTGTTTTTTGCGTATCAAGGATAAAGATGAAGCCCGATATTCTGATGGGGAAATATGAAGTAGGGCGCCTGCTGGGGCAAGGGACGTTCGCCAAGGTCTACTATGCTAGAAGTCTCAAGACCGGCGAGAGCGTCGCCATTAAAACCATGGACAAGGAAAAAATCGTCAAGGTCGGCATGATGGAGCAGATCAAACGAGAAATCTCCGTCTTGAGGTTGGTCCCACACCCCAACATCGTTCGGCTCTACGAAGTCATGGCGACCAAATCCAAGATTTACATCGTCATGGAATACGTTAAGGGCGGTGAGCTCTTCGACAGGGTTGTCGACAAGGGGAAACTGAAGGAAGAGGAGGCGAGGAAGTATTTTCAACAGCTGATTAGCGCAGTCGACTTCTGCCACAGCCGGGGGGTTTACCACCGGGACTTGAAGTTAGAGAACTTGTTATTAGACGGCAACGGGGTCATGAAGGTCTCCGACTTCGGGCTCAGCGCGCTGCCGGAGCAGTTTAGGCAGGACGGCCTTCTCCACACGACGTGCGGCACCCCGGAATACGTTGCGCCGGAGGTCATTAACCAGAAAGGCTACGACGGTGCCAGAGCCGACATCTGGTCTTGTGGGGTCATACTGTTCGTGCTCATGGCGGGCTACCTGCCTTTCCAGGGCGCGAACCTCATGGTCATGTATAGGAAGATCTACAAAGGGGACTTCATATGTCCGCCGTGCTTTTCCTCTGATGTCCGGCAGCTTGTACTCCGGCTGCTGGACCCCAACCCACAGACAAGGATCACTGTTCCACAGCTCATGGAGATCCCTTGGTTCAGTCGGGGCTTCAATCGCCTGTCGAATCCCCTTTCTGACGATGTCGATGTCGATGTCGGCCCTGACGATGTCGACTTCCCCTTCAATATTCTCAGGAAGCCGGCCTCGCTCAATGCCTTCGACATCATTTCCCTCTCGCCGGGATTCAATCTCTCCGGGTTGTTCAACGACAATGCCGTGAAGCAGAAGGTGTCGAGGTTCACGTCGACTGAGCCGGCGTCGGGCATAATGTCGAAGTTAGAGGAGATTGCGAGGCTGTTCAGATTCAGCTTTAAGAAGTTTAGGGACTGCAAGGTAAAGTTGCAGAGGTCGGAGGAGGGGCGGAAGGGGCATTTGTCTATTGAGGCTGAGATTTTCGAAGTCACGCCCTCGCTCTTTCTGGTGGAGCTTCTGAAGACCTGCGGGGATACATTGGAATACAGTAACTTCTGCAGCCAAGATCTGAGGCCCAGCCTCAAAGATATCGTGTGGACATGGGACGGCAACGGTTAATAGCAGGCTTATACTATATTTATTATATATAGTATATCAAATACTCATTGTACATTGTTCAGTTTACCTTTCATGTAGAAAGAAAAATCACAGGATGTTAATATTGGGCAATGTTTAATACCCACTGAAATTTTAATACCAGTGAAATGGCTATTAACCATGGAATTATAACAAAGATATTGCTGCCGCGGGTATATAAGCGTGTAAAAATTTTCGAGCAGAGCTCCAATTCCTGGAAGGTTAATGTTTTACAGTCGTTAGATCTCCGACACATATACCATGAAGGACGTAACTCATGGACGAGGCGAAAGGGGTGGGATAAGTAGCATGATTTTAGATGTAATTCGACAATGAAAATTACTGCAATCAAACTTTGCCATTTTTTTAATAAAAAATTGTGATCTCTGAGAGTATAATAGGTTTCTGAATCGATCTAACTGGTTGGAATCACAGTTTAAACGACAGATTGTGTGATTTAGGCTATTGTAGGATTCCGGAGGAGGTCACGGGAAGTAGGGTGATATCAGTACTCTTTATACTACGCGAAGGTGAAAACCAACTGTTAAGCCAGCGGCATACTGGCCACTAGATGGTGCCTTGTATTAATGGAGACCAATTGATTTTGGCCTGAATGAGCTGAGGCTTATGATTCAATGTTCAGAGACCAGTGGTGAACAAACCTTTGTCGGATGGTCAAAATCATACTGCACCCTGATTGATTTAGAAGGAAGCATATTTTGTTTATGAAATTGTGAGGAAATCTCGTGAAAAACAGTACAAAAGAACATCCCAAAATATTTCCTTCTAGGGTTGGAATTGGGTTGAATTGTGTTCTAGGATAGTGGCATTCACTCATTGCTATCTTCCACTTCAAAAAAAAATCTCCATACTCATCATAATTTAGAATTATAGAGCCCTAATAATTATTATTAAAGAGATTATCATAAACAACATTAAGAATTTGATAGAGAAATGATAAAAATAGGGTTTAATCACTCTTAGTGATGAGACCATGACCATGTGCCTGTGCTTATAATTTAAGTATATGTTTTAATAGAAAATGTTTTTTAATTTGTTTATCAAGTTAGTCCATTTAATTAAGCTGTAGGTCTCGTCAAGTTCGATCAATATCTTTGCGAGTTTGTAAGCCGAAATGGCCTTCGTACAATCACAACTGGCGAGTCGTGGCATCCGGAGCAGCATCCATCTCCATGAATCATCCTGATATGTATTCTTCGTGTACAGTCAGCACCCACATCACTTCCTTGCACAGCTCTCCCTGCCATGTCATCCTATCCCCCAGCGCCACAACACCTTACTGCCTTACGTCAAAGAGGAGAACGCTTGTTGTTTCGGCACTACTTGCATGGAAAAGAAATTTTCCGAGTCTCCCAGTTATAATTTGTCGCCACAAATTAAGGTCCTCCATAGTATGCAGATATCGGGACTCGGGAGGAAAATGGAGGACAATGTTGGAGATCTACGGGCTCTTTCCCATGCTCTTCTTTTAAGAGGTTAAGCTATTCCAAATTTATCAAATCTTAATAATTCCATCCAGCTGCCCTGCCTTCCAATTGCTATTTAGATATATATATGGATTTGCTTGATTCACCCCTCTAATTGCCATATGGTTACGAAGATGGGCAGGCTGCCGATGAATTTGAAGGAAGTTAAATTGGTGGTTTCTTAAAGAGATATGGATATAGAGAGAGAGTAACTTATGCATAAAGGAATGGAGGGATTGTGAACATATAGCCATCAATCAACCGCATTTTGAAATGTATAACAATAGTCTTTTTATTACTTCCTTTACAAAGACGTGATTCTTTCTTTCACAACCACGTTTAAATTTACTTTAAAAACTTATTTATTATTTAATTTTTAATTATTAGTTTATATTTATAAACACCTAACATATAAAAATATAATTAAAATTTAATGAACACAAAAATTTCATTTCATAACTCTGTAATTATCAAATGAAATTAAAATTTCGAGAGGAACGAGTTTTGCTCTCCTTTATGCATGCAATTATGTGAAGTGTAAAATTTGAGAGATGTGTATATATATTATCTAGATAAAAAAATGGTTATTTATAAAAAATAAAATGGTATATATTAAATGGGTTTTAAAATAAAAAGGCTAAGCATTTTTGTTGGTTCATTTTTACAAAAATTCTCTAGCAAATATGGGTTGTATGATTTTATTGTTTTCAATATAAGTTTAATTAAGTTTAGGGCATGTGCAAGCTAATGAGGGTCACTTTTGGGCGTTAGATACAATAGAAAACTGAAAAATCAGGTATCCCTCAATTTACTTAGTTTTTTTGAGATATTTACACAAGATATCATGCATCGAGTAAAAAAGATGAAATGTAGAAAATTGAGTCACGTATCCAAATATTAAGTTTCAAGTATTGAAAATTTACATAACTCTGTCATATTTCATATTGTCTAACAATCATTTTTTTTTATTTTTTGGTAAAGGATAAGGTATATGTTTTTGTGGGTGCAGCCTTTGAGTGCCTAAATGATGGTTTAGGGCTACAAAAAATGGTACATGTATAGAACCAGTAGCACACTATTTTAAAATTAAATGTTTAAATTTTTAATTTTTTTAAATTATGTAAGTGATCAAACCTCGAGAATATGATGTCAAATGTGGGTGCCGCCTTTGAAGGTCTTAATATAGTTATTTTGACTTGGATTTTGTATAGCATGTATGGGTCGATGTCTACTAGTGCAGCATACAATTTTTTTTTAAATGATTTAGAAATTAAAAAGTTATGGAATAAACACTAACAACATGTTTTTTTTACTTAAGAAGTGATGACACAACAAAATTAGGAAATAAATAGAAAAAATCAATAATATTTTTAAAACATTACATATTTGGAATCTGCATAAAAAATGTTATCTATGCCTAAAATTTTGTTAATAATGGTCATGTATGTCATGCTGTAGAGAGGAGTAAAAAACAAGCATATCGAGAAAAATGGTGGAAATGCCTAATTAGCTATGGCTCAGTAAATTCCATAACACAACTTTGGGAAGTCCGAACCAACCACATAGGACTGTGTCTGACATGCGAGGGCGGGAGTAGGGGGTTATTAGGTGCTAAGGAACGCGCGTGCGTTATATTTAAATTCAAATATTTTGGTTGGTGCGCTTGGTGTTAGAAGAAATGCGTGAGCGTTTTTTATATACAAAATGCGCGCATGTTATGAACTTCACAAATTTATGTTTTTAAGTGTTGAATGGAGATAAAGGGGGTGAGAGAGAGAAGATTTATACGAAAGGGGGGGCAAGGGACATAAATTTAAGGACTTGGGGATAATAATGATAAGGGAGGGAAATTAAAGACCTAAACCCATAAGTCCTAAGTCCCAAACCCCCTAAATCCCTACACCCCTAAGCACCTAAGCCCTTAACATATAATCCCTCACACCATTAATAGTTGATCCTAAATTACTTAACCTATAAAGGTATTACTCCTTAAGTCCCTAGTCCATTAATTACTCCTTAATATCCCCTCACTGTTGTCATTATCCTCTTATTCCCTAAGCCTTTAACACTATAACACCTTAGACATCAATTCCTAACCTCTTAAAACCTAACCCCCTAAGCCCAGAGTCCTTAATCCCTTTACCCCGAAATCCCAAACTACTAAACCCCTTAAGTCCTTTAATTGTTTACCTGTAATCCTTTAACCATTAGCCCTCTAAGCTCTAGTTTACCCTATACAGGTAATTTAATTCTTTGCCGCTACACTACGTTTGCATGTGCGACCTCCCTTGTGCTAGCATGCTCTTCATTTGCTTGTGTGCTCTACGTTTGCATGTGTGGTATTCGTTTGCATGAGAGCTCTATATTTGCTTGAGCTCTCTCCCTATAGATTGATCACTCCTATCTCAGCTTTGGCATTCTTGCTTAGGTTTGTGCATTAGTCTCTTTAAGCTCTAATATACCCCTTATAAAACTTTAAGCCTTTAACCCCTTCACTATTCATTCATAACCTCATAAAACCTAACATGCTAACCCTAAAGCACTAAATCAATTAACCCCTAATTCTGCTAACCCCTAAACCCCCTAGCCACTTTATCTATAATCCCACAACCCCTAACCCCTAATACCTAGTCGACCCCTAACCCCTAAACAGTATAACCCATATTACTTAAAATGATCAAATCCCTAAGCCCTTAACCCTAGAAAAAATTAAACATTTTCCACCTACTCATAACCCCCAAACCTAAGGCCATATTCCACCTACTTATAACCCCCACCCCTATCTGTCTGAAAACCCCTAAAAACACCTCCCTACCCACCCCCCCTCTCTCTCTCTAACCCCTCCTCTCCCTCTCCCTAATCCGCACCAATCTTAAACCCCCCCTCTCTCTATCTCTCTCCTAATCCTATCACTCTTAACCCTCGCTCACTCTCTCCCCTCCTACACCTAACCCTTACTAACCCCCTCTCTCTCTATCTCTTTTGTACTCCTCCACCAACCCCTATCCCCCACCCCTCTCTCTCTTCTAACCCCCTGACACCCTCCTCCCTCTCTATATCTCTATATCCCCTTAACCCACCCCACCCCACCCCACCCACACCTAACCACCTCCCCTCTCTTATTGTCTCTCCTACTCTCCATACCCCTAACCCCCCTCTCTCTATCCCCTCCTCCTCGTAACCCTTACAAACCCCCTTTCTCACTCTCTCTTCCCTACTTCTACACCTCTCTCTCTAAACCCCCTCTCCCTCTCCCTAACCTCTCCCCCATCCCTAACCATCCTAATCTTTCTATCTCTCTCCTACTCCCCCTATCCCTAAGCCCCCTCCTCTCTATCTCTCTCCCATCCGCTCCTTAGCCCTTACTAACCCCCTCTCTCAGTCTCTCTCTCTCTTCCCTACACCTCCACCTACCTCTAACCACACCTCCCATCTCTCTTTCTCACTCCCTACAACTAACACCCTCTCTCTCTCCCCCTAACCATTATTAACCCCCCCCCTCTCTCTCTCTCTAACCCCCCTCCTAGCCCCTTACCCCTAACTAACCCCCCCCCTCTCTCTCTCTCTAACCCCCCTCCTAGCCCCTTACCCCTAACTAACCCCCCCTCTCTATCTCTATCTATCCTACTCCTCTCTCTCTCTCTCTCTCTCCCCTAATCCCCCTTCCCCTACCACTAACGACCCCCCATATCTAACCCCTAAGCCCCTTGACCTCAAACCCCTTAACACCTTATCCCCTAACATCAAATCCCTATTTAACCTCCTAACCCATAGAACATGAAGCCCAAAACCTTTCAAGATAAGTAGGGATCTAGGGAAATAAAGGAAATTTATTTTCTTGGGAAGAAGCTATTAAATAAGGTTTTGATCAAAATGAAAATTGTGTAGATTACCATAACGCTAGCGCGTTATTAAATAAGGCAGCACTAATGGCACTTGTTAGGTGAGGGGTAGATGGATCTCCCATGTGTCTACTATAGAGGACATCCACACCCTTTCTAGGAGTGGAGCCTCTCTTATACACTTGTCCCTTTTGCACATTTGGACTACGAGGAGAGGCAACTGCTAACTGTTTCCTAAATATAGAAGTTGGTGGCTGAAATCACCAATTACTGAAGTAGTTAGAAATGCATTGGTCAATGAAATAGCATGTATCAACAAACTGAAAATGATGAAATACATACCGATGTATTGTATACTTCAATCAATTCTAAGAAACATTCTGCCACCCATTGTGTCTTTATGGGCACGCTAGTGCTTGTATTCCCACCGGGGGGGCTCACTAAATGAAATCATTTCCCTCTGAGGGGGATCTACAACCTACAATTTAGGAAATTGTAAATATTAGATCGTGTAGCATTAATTAAGTAACATGTGATAACAAACTAACATGTATTAAAATAATGTCATGTTGAAATAGTTACCTCAGTGTGAGTTGTTGTC
This sequence comes from Larix kaempferi, assembly GCA_027924585.1. NCBI lineage: Eukaryota > Viridiplantae > Streptophyta > Pinopsida > Pinales > Pinaceae > Larix > Larix kaempferi. The sequence goes on from BSBM01002018.1 coordinate 320,397, forward strand.
ACTGAAGGTATGACAAGATCTTGTACATCAGATGGTTCTGGTGCATGAGCCTCTAGACTATCCTCCACATCATCAATGGAAAATTCTTTCCCCTCGTGCCCTTCTTGTAGCAACTACAAGTTTTAAAATCATTAAAAATATTAGCAATCTATATATGTGTATAGTAAGGAAAAATAACTTACAAATGACACTAAATTGTTAACCATTTACTTACCTGTGTAAAATACCTAGTAAAGATATCATCTGTCTGGATAGGACCAAAGCAAGGATGGTCGCATACTATGCATTGGTGGGGCTCTCGGCTGTGCTCATGAGGTGCAGGTCTAGTGCCACTACTAGATGCTCCTCGACCATTGGAAGGTGGTGGCTCTACCCCACCGAGAGGTGGTGGATCTACCCCACCAAGAGGTGGTGACTCTACTCCACCTATAGATGGTGACTCTGATGGCCCTTCCTGGTACGTACCTTGAAGATACGTGCTATGGAGAACAACCTCCTATGCCAACAGTAGGAATGACTCATGCATCTGTGGCACCAACTAATGTGCAGGCGGCACATCTGGCCTGGGTAGCTTCCTGCGAGGTGGAGCTACTAGGTGATTGGGATCTATGTGGATCGCATTGGGACATTTTTGAGGCATCCCCATCCCAACGCCCTAGTACTCCCAGATATTAAAATAATTAACATGCTTCCCCAAAACAAATTCTGCGTACATCTTTCTAAGAAAATATAGAGGCATTTCCTTGTTTTTATGTGGTGGTATATCAAATATCATGTACCATCGGTCCATCCAATTATCTATGAATGGTTGATATGTACACCACTCAATAGAAATATGCATTTTGTTTACATTCAGGATTTCACCCATCCATGGATCTCTAAAAAGGGAAACGATATGCTATTCCATTATCTTCAACTTCTTAACTTCTTTGTAGCTAACTCCATCAGCATATTCTTGCCTCTTTCTCTCTCTGTATGTAGCAATATCTTGTAGTGCACCATTTGACCTACTAAAGGTCTCTATTATTGCATCCAAATTGGATGCAAGAATATGGTGCCTATCATCAACAACTGTTATTAAGGCTCGAATGTCTCTGAGCCTCTCAATTTCTCTTTGGATGTCTGAATGTGCATCCATTGTTGTCACTACAATCAAAAAATAAAAATAAAACAAATCATTAGAAACATATACATGTGCTATAGTGACATCTCTCAAAAATGAAAAATGTAAAAACTTTGTGCAAGAACGAATACATTACAAACATAAATATTATCTCAATATACTATAATAACAACTACATGTAAACCAAACTGGAAGGTGAGGATCAACTACATGTAAATCGATTAATGATCAATGGCGGAGAGCTCCTAATTCACTTAATACTGAAGGATTGAGACAATGGAGACCTTAAAAGAACTTTATGTACACCTTTCTAGAGCTGAGGTATTAGAGAAGATGTTATTTGTCATCCTCTGCCTTCAGAGATTTCTCTTTTGTATCTAATTCATTTCATGTCCGTGGCCCTTTCCTTGCTCATAATCTAGTGTATGATAAGGAAGATTTGGTGGTGAAGTTCTCTGCGTTATTAAGAAGGGGTAATATTTGGAATGTGAGGGTTGATCTACGCTTATTCCATGAAGTAAATCTCTTATCAATTTCTAGGTAAGAAGACCCAAATCCATCGATTGAGTGTCTTGGTGGTGAAGGAGGTAAAAAACGATGTGGTGGTTCATCTTAGCAACAAAATAAGCGATGTGTCTGCAAAGGAGGGGAACCTAGTCCCTTGAGTTTTGGGGGATGATGTAAAATCCATCATGCCATTGGGTTGGATTCACAAGCATTGGTTGGACATTTTCAAGGTAAAAGAATGTGTGGGAAAAAACATAGGGTTTGTTTGAGTCAAGTCTAGAAAGCAAGCCTAGGTTATAGTCCATAGTTCCTCCTCCTGTCCAAATGGTGGATGGGTTTTCTTTTCCAATTTGCAATAGATGTGGAAAAAATATTGAAGAAATGTTGGTGTTAGGATTCAAATCCCTTATTGCTTAGGTGGATGCAAAATTCATTGAGGGGATTGATAGTATGGAGGAATTTCCATATGTCAAATAACAATTTTTAAAAAATTTAGTTTTGGAATTTCATTTACATGGATTTTTAATTTATGGAAATATAAAAATTTATATTTTTATTGAGGAAATGAGGCAATGATGAACGTTTATATGCCTACCTTTCCAATCCTCCTTGCTCTTCGAATTCACCCTCCTTGCACTTCGAATTCACCCCGCCTCCACTTCTCCACGTCGACATTGGAAGCTCTGATCGCTCGAGTGTTTTCGTTAATTCGGTCAATGAACAATGGACGCGGAAGCAAACTGTTTTTTGGATTTTTAATATATTTCTGTAACGCTCACGCTATATTGAATTTATAACGCTCGCCCGATATGATTTCCTATCCTGCGTGTTAACTGACATGACAGGCTCGTGCCTGCCCATACCTATCTCAAAGCAACGCGTGCGTTTTAGTTTTATTAAATTCTCGCATGTTTCATGAAAGCACAATTGCATCTAAAAGGTCCCTCAACTTCGTGCGAGGGCCCTTTAATTAATTCATAATCCTAATATTTACAACAATATGGATTATTATATTTCGAAACTTATATATAAATTATGGACTAGGGCATCATAAGTTTGTGAAGTGTTGTGTACAATTTATGTGATCTTCAAGATTTTAAATGCTATTGAGGTAACTCTACATTACTACTAGTGAATGAAAACTAAATTTTATTATATGCTTCTATTCTATAAGGCAATTTTATAGAAGAAAGATTAAGTGTTCCATAGCAAGTCATTTAGGCATGTAATTCCCTTCGTTCTTCTAGCTAATTCCCTAGAGCTCTCTCACTTTTCAAGATTGAATTTACAATGCTTCTGAAATGAAAGACTACTACTTCAAAAATAAAGGTACAAATAACAAGAGTTGAATAATATGGAATTAAAATCATAACAAAATGTGATGGAATCAAACTATTCTATTGCACGCTGAACATCACAACAAGCCCCTTTAGTAGTGATAAGGTGATAGTATGTCGTGAAAAGATGAATTAAACATTCTAACAAAGAACTAAATGATGAACAATTCCACGACCATTCAAGAATATGAGATGTTAGGTAGTGGTTTTACAAACCACGTGATAACTAGAAGAAAAGAAATAAATGCAACATACACAAGAAGTTGTGCTCACCAACAATATCCTCAAGTAGGTCCTAGCTTTAACTCAACTAAAAAGACTAGTAATTTATTCATTAATGAACAGTTCAAATTGCATCCTTTAGTTTGCATCTTTTGTAATACTAAACCTAATTGTGTGCAATTTGGAACCTACCATAACTTAAGCTATAAACAAGTACATTTATAGTGGATATTTATTTGAGCCCTTGAAATCGATAGGGATTTCAAAGGCTTATCATTGCAAATATTACCCCCAAGAATTGCCAACTTCCTCACACTAGGAGTCTAATATTCATGACAACGTGTTAAGGAATGGATTTGGAGGTGCACGATCCTGCTTCATTGGTTGATTGGATGGCCTACTATAGAGGGATCATGAATACAACTCTTTTTTTTATTTCCCATCTTGACAAATTGTCATGAATTGCAAGTTCATCTTCCCTTTTTCTCGGGCTGGGGAATTGTTGAGAGAGACATTCATAAGACTATTTCCTTCTTGGTCGAGTTGTAACTTAGTGGGTCAAATCTACAATCCCTAATATTATAATGGATATCTACCACCTATAGTCTGGGTCTTTAAAATTTGATTTATGAGTGTATAAAGGATACGTAATCGGAGGTATTCTATATCCTACCAACTACCTTTGATCCATAATGTTGACAAATGTTGGTGAAAAGACATTCTAATGCTAATGAAAAAATCATAAGGTTATCATTATGCATCAATAACACTTTAGAAGAGTTGAAAACTTTATTTATAATATATTAATAGATCTATCACTAAAAACCATTCATGAGTATACAAGCAAACTTAAACATTTTCAACACAAAAAATCATCAAATGCTACTGAAATAACCATTGCAAATAAAATTAATCAACAAATTGTTTGATGTCTGCAAAAATAGTCAATGCTTTGGATATTGGGCTAAAAATTAACAATTTCCAAGGTTTTGGGGGATATAAATGGCCATGAAATATTAGAAAAATTATCCAAATATGGGGCTCATCATAACCTTCCAACTTAGATATTTGCAAATCCCTTGTTTAGCAAAACGAAAGGAAAGAAAAAGGTAGGGTCATTGGTGATCTTCTTCTGCTTGTGACTTTTGTTGTTGACTACTACCTTCCTCAACTATTATAAAAGTTTATTATGGCTACAAATTGTAAGTGTGCCCCTATTTTCATCGCTTCCTCTACTTTCCTTCCTATTTCCTTGTCTTTGATGTATGTTTATTCATCATCCATTCTCTCTTCATGTTCCTCTGATTTTGATGTTGTGTAAGCTTCATCTCTTCCTATACTTTTGATTCTAAGTCTCAAAATATTTGTTGAGTGTTGGTTACCCAAATTGAGAGGGGAACTAACTATCCTTCATGTGTCATAATAATCTCAACATCCCACTATGTTTTCAAGCATTCTTATTTAAGGTTATAATAAATAGAATAGGTTGTAGCTTCTTTTTGGTAGTAGCTTGAAAATTGGACAAGTTCCTTCCATCTTGTCCTCTTAGTAGAAACATCATGGTTCTCCAAATCCTTGATAACAACAGATAGGATGTAATGCAAGTGAAAAACTAAAATTTAACCCTACCTAATTGAATGTAATTCTTTGAATGCCTTCAACATATATTTCGACTCTGGAAAGGACTAGGGTTCCATCTTTTGTTTATTTTCAGGAATTTCATGCCATCTTACTTCTAGACCTTGTACGACTCATCCCTTGAAGTATTGATATGTCTGTTATAGAGTGCAGTTGCCTCCAATTATCTCCTTTGTAACACTAGGAATGCAACTAAATCTACAATCACATTTATATGGTTTCTCCAAACATCATTTGGCCTAGCAAATTCTCCTCTCACCCTTAACTCATATATCATCTCATCAGTGTTGTAATATTCCATAGTGGAAAACCTAATATGTTTTTTCTACAACCAATATATGGTTGCCTTGAGTTCAATGTCCCCTACATAAGGGTTCAAAGACGACCTCAACTTTTGAGGCAACGCATAATTGTGTAGATAAATCTCGCATAATAGCCTTTTCATTTCTCGAAGGTTGTTAAAATTGAGCTCACAGAATCCCTGAGGGTTTTGAATTTCTCCCTTTTATTAGGAAACACAACATTCAATTTGGAATGTGTACCATTATTCTAATTGGCATGAAAAATATAAAACTGAGAGGGTGAACTAGTGCAAAAAGGGATATGGATTATATTTTGAAGAATTGGTTGGAGAAGGGGCAACAAAGATAGAAAATATAACACAAAGGAGGCTAAAAAAGATGAAATTCTTGTTGCCAACAATAGCCTGTGTAAGTCATCTTGCCACCTTTTTTTTAACTATGCTCATATTTTGTTTTGATTTTCCAAATCCATGTTACAATTCTAAAGAGGAATGGATGGTAGCAATAGAAGACTATTCCAAAGACTTGGATGATGAAAGGTAGAATACAATCGTGTCCTAGGTGGAATGAAGACTATCTCCAAGAATGCAATAGGAGGGTAATATAATTCAGTAAGAGTGTGGGACATTGCATGTAAATTGTCCTATTAAGAAAGGGTTGAAGAGTCCATTTAAATAGTTTTTCCATTTGGGTTTTCAAGATAATCTCTATGTTATTAGTGCCTATGTAATTGATTTTTTTAGAAATTCCTTCTTCATTTGAATTACAATTTTAAAGTATTACACAATTAGAAATGATGTATAGTGAAATAGAAAATAGAGATAACCATTTTATTTTTCATTAAATTAATTAATGTTTATGCTGGTGAATTGACTTAGTTATAGGCTAGAGGTGATTACAAATATATTGATATCAAAGATGATTTCAAGCATATTGGGGAAGGCCTTTTGATATTAAAAGCCCAATTTTAAGAACATTCAGAGGATGACATGTTGGTGTCAGGCCTTTTTTGGGGCTTAAAATCCTTTAAATAGGTAGGTTTGATTTAAAACAAATTAGTATTGGGTCTATTTTCACTACAAACAATGTGTTGAGTTCAACATCCAATCATCACCAATAGAGAAAGAGGAGTTCTCCCATAAGGAGATCAAGGAATAACGAGAGAGAGGGGGAGTAGAGTTAGGGATCAGGGGACGAAGAGAGAGAAACAGGGAGAAGAGGAGGGAGGGAGGGAGAGATAAAGAGGGCTTAGAGATATTTATTTGGAAAAGCCAAGCATTTCACTATGTTTTGGGCTAATGATGAATTTATTTGATTGACATGACAACTTGGATGAATTTATTAATTGTGCAGACATTGATCAACTCCTTTGTAGAATTATGGTACCCAAAATCAATATCCCTAGTCTCCTGCATAGTGACTCCCACTCACTCCCAATGACGGAGTGCGGGCACTCGCGCCCCCCTTTTCATTATTTTTTTTGTGGGTTTTTGTTCTATATTAAGCATATCTAATTTCAGTGATGGAAATACTCAACGACAATTTATGTTGAAGTGGTTTGTGAACAATATAAGGTCACATAAACTGTTCAAATGGAAAATTGTCGTTCCATCTTTTTCATGCCTTCCTAGAAGATTGGGTGCTTAATTCATTCATATATGTTATGAAAACACAAGTGGTCATGGGTGATGAATGGTTCTATAAATAGTTTTGGATTTTATTTTCTCTCATCTTCAAAAGGTTGTGAAATGGCCAACTCATTTCAACTTTGCAGAGGAAAAAGGAGGGGTTATAAGTGTAATGCTGGGAAACAATGATGAGTTTGACAAGGTAGATTTGTTTCCTTTGATTCTTCATCACATTACATCTCATATTTATTTTTAAAATGAGGTCCAAAAAAACCTCAACTTTCCTTCACTTGGCTACTGTGTGTCAAATTGAACTTTTGGCTTCATGTGATATGGGACTGATTGTTTGGTAAAAAATGCACTATCAATGTCATCTTCAAGTATTCCCAATAGTACAATATGGATTAGGTCCTCAAGTCCTACCCCCACGTCACTTGGTCCACTTCTAATTCATGAAATCATATCTCATACTCCATAAATTGGTGGTATGATGTAGACTACAAAGCTCTCCACAACTAGCTTCAACGTGCCTTTTCTCATAATCATTGATCTTATCCCAACCTGAAATTTTCCTATTATTGCTTCTTCTACCAAAAGAAACACCTCTTCATCTTTAGGTTACCTCTTCATAGATAAAGTTGCTTCAAGGCTTTGAGGGATTATTTGTCACCTCTCTTACAATTGCTTCTTCTACCAAAAGAAACACCTCTTCATCTTTAGGTTACCTCTTCATAGATAAAGTTGCTTCAAGGCTTTGATGGCTTATTTGTCACCTCTCTTGTCATTTATAGACAGGTAGTATATACACTAGTGTATAGACCTATTGTATATATTGGTATATACACTAGTGTATAGACCTAGTGTATATATTGGTATATAAACTAGTGTATAGACCTAATGTATACAAGTTAGTGTATATACTCGTATATACGCCAGAAATACTAGTTAGTATTTTGAGTACAAACCTTTGTTATTGGAGGGTGAGTCTTGCCAATATTTCTTGTAGGATTATGATCTTCGGTGTTGGTAAAAAATATGTTATAATAAGCATAGTATAACTAGAATGAATGAGAATATTTATAGTAGGGTAGGAGGGTTATATTTTAATTTTTTGTAGGGTTTCACAGCAAGCTTCACATCAACTTTGGAAACATCTTGGAATCCCTTCACAAATTGAAGAACCGCCAGGGCTATGGAAAGGTTTTCAAAATTCCCTTTGTTGACATTGAAGAAGGTAAGATAAATATCACTTGCTTTATTGACTCTTCTAACATTTTCTATGCTCAAAGCCAACCCATCCATGTCTACATTATCTCCAAATCCAATGTTAATCAAACCAACAAAAATTATGGCATTACCAAAGGCTACAGTAGACATTGGTAATGTTGAACATGAAGGATTAACCTTCACTATAATTTCAAGACTAACATTATTAAAGGACTTGCACATATTCCTAGCTTTTTCCTTAAACAGATATACAATAATGAATATAAACACCTTATGAAAATTCCATAGGTATTGTAAGTCATAACTTCTTTTCCATAAATCTTTTTTCATCATGATTAATTATATATTGCATTAATGACATTTTCCCAAGCCTTGAACATGTAATACGTTTGAAGCCAAGATTGTCAAAGAAATGATCAATCTTCTCATACCAAGGATGAGGTGCCTATTTCAAACCATAAAATTACTTCTTGAGTCGACAAACAAGACTAGAATCTGTCAAAAAAGAGGAGGATGTTTCCTATAAATTTATTAAGTCAAATATCCATGAAGAAATGCACAAATAGGAATATTAGAAAAAAGTGAAGATCAAAATGCATTCAGAAAATGTCAACATAGATGAATACATGAAGATCAATTAAACTTGGAATACGTTGCAACAAATGCTTGAAAGACAATGTAGCAACATGAACCTGGGCCAACGTGAATAATTATCATCCTTCAAAGACAACCGAGAATATTTATAGGTTTATTTTTTGTTTAAATTTCATTGAGCATGCCTCCTAATGATGATTGTTGAGAGGGATCTCAAATCGTCAAGGAAAGAAAAAGATAAACACACCCCCCCCCATTTTATAATATGGAACTTTCCTTACAAGATATAAATATTTGTAGAACATAAATCCAATACACGAATCTAGAGGATAACAATTAATAGTGACCATCTCATTGTTGCGTCGATATTTGATGTGCTTATTGGATATACTAGTGTATGCCTATATGCCTAGTGTATATGCACTAGAATATACATATGAGTATATACACTAGACTTGTATATACCTAGTACATAAATACTGGTGTATATACTAGTATATATAGTATATACACCAATGTATATAACTATTATATACACCAGTGTATATAACTAATATATACATCAGTGTATATACTGTACTATATGTTAAGCATTAGTATACCACTACCCTGTCATAGACTAGGTCATTTTGTATACCACTATACAAACTTAGTTGTTGGTACAAACCTTCAACTACAAACAATGCCAAGGAAGAACTCATCAAAGTTAAGGTAATTCCTATCTTCCTCTAAACATGAGAAATTAATGGATATCGTTAGTATTAGAAGTGGTCTTGATTGTCTACTTGAATGATCATTGTTATTGTCACCATAAGATCCTCATCCTAATTGTTATTGGCATTGTCATCGACATTCAGTTCATCGTCATCCTCATCATCATCATGCCCATTGTCACCATCATCGTGCCCATTTCCACCATCATCATTTTTTACCACCACCATCTGTATCGTCATGTCCATTTCTACCTTTGACACCATAATACTCATTGTCACCATCACCATCCCCATGCTCATTGTCACCATCACCATCATGCTTCATCATCACCAAGCCCATTGTCATCATAACCATCAAATGTAATTCTCATTGTCACCATCACCGTCCATTGTTTTGTGTCTCATTGTCACCATCACCATCCTCATCCCCATGCCCATTATCACCATTTTCGCCCTGATGCTCATTATCACTGTCATCATCCCCATGCTCATTGTCACCATCATTATCATCCCCATACTCATTGTTTCTATATTAGTTCAACTTTTCATATTCATAAATAACTTGATAAATTGCACAAACTTCATAAACTACTAGTGTTATATAATAGTGTATACATGGGTATGGTGTATATACTAGTATATACACTGTGTATATACCAATGTATACACCAGTGTATATGCTAGTATATACACCATACCCATGTATACACTAGTAATATACACTAGTGTATATACTAGTATATACACTATACCCATGTGTAACCAATGTATATACTAGTATATACACCAGCGTATATACTAGTATATACCAATACAGTGGTGTATACACTAGTATAAATACTAGTGTATATACTGGTATATACACCAACCAGTGTATATACATCAATGTATATAATAGGTGTATATACTGGTATATACATTGGTGTACACTAGTATACACATTGGTATACACATAAAGAAATTGTGGCATTATCAATTGTGTCATAAGATTGTGTAGATGACCACATAAGGTGGTGTATATTGGCATATACACTAGTTTATATTGGTGGTGCATATATTGATATATACAATAGTGTATATACTGGTATATACACTAGTGTATATTCCAGTGTATACATTAGTGTATACACTAGTATATACACTAGTGTATATACTAGTGTATATACACTAGTGGTATATATACCGTGGTGTGGTATATATTGGTATATACACTAATGTATATATCGGTATATACACTATGCTAAATAGTTTATTTGTGCAGATGGTCACATAAGGTATTATCAATGTATAGATTGTATACTCCAGTGTATATACAAAAATTAAAAGGTCATATGCACTATACACACCCATATGCACAAGGCAAATATGGAAGCTTTCATATATGTGCATGCTTTATCCTAGGTTTTAAGGAACATCCAACGTTTTTAGTATATACTTAAGGCCTAGTGTCACAACCCCAAATCTTTGAGACGGTTGAGAATGCAGATGGGTGGGTTGCTTGTGACTAAGTATTCCCACACCCATGGTCTCTTCCGGAAATGGAGTGTCGTTTGGATTGGGAAAGGAGCCCACAACATTGGGGTGGTAGTTGGAATAGGTTAGAAGCTTGGATGGTGTGGAGGTGTGGCCCACACTTAGTCATTTTGGTGGTAAAAAAGACTTCCACGCGGAGAAGCCCCACTTTTTGGTTTGAAGTTAAGTTGATGGCCAATTAGACCTAGAGATAAATTGATGGTGCAAGGCCCTTATTTTCCTCCCTTAACTATGTCAAGGCCTTGAGAACCATCCCTATTACACAAAATATCCTAATTCCATCCATATCTCAGTTGTATGTCACTCATCCATTTTAAATGGTTTGTTTGTTGTTTGAGGCCTTAATCATGGCCCATTAGTTTAAGAATATTCATTTAGGACTTAATTCCATAAATTTCTCTCCCAGCCATGGTTTTAGACTCATCCCTAATGCACAAAACCTCATGTTAGCACTCCTATCCCACTCTAAGGATAGTCATCTCCTACACATGGCAAGTTTTATGGTTTGTGGCCTTATTCATGGTCATTGGTCCCTTGAGGATTCTTATAGGGATTCTTAGGCCTTATTCTTATGGCCATTGGTTAGAAGCTTCATTTAGAGTCTAATTCCCATGTTTTGCTTCCCTTACAATAGTCTAGTTCGTGAAACCTATCCAGAGAACCTCTAAGCCTTTGTGCCAAGTTTCGGATAGAACCTCTGAGCCTTTGTGCCAAGTTCAAGAGTTTTTGGTCAAACTTAAACCACCCACTTAGTAGAAGACTTCAGCTTTTGTTATCCCTTTGGTTGGTGGTCAACCAAAAAAACCTCTTCAGAGAGCACTTGTACTTACCATGAGAAGTTATCTTCTGCTAACTTGCTTGGAAACTTGGATTATCAAGATATAAATGTTCAGCAAGTGGTAGTTGTCCACTTCTAGTGATTCAACTCTCTTTTCTTTGACTCATATACACCCATTCAAATTAAGGGGCTGTAATGTACCCAAACCGGAATATAGGCACACCAAATCAAAACTCAAGAAAAGTAGCTAAGCTCTGATACGACTATAATGTACCAAATCCAAGTACAACAAAGGAATAGGCACACTAACTCAATGGGTCAAGGAAGACACTAATGGAATAAAGGAAAATAGTAGCTACACTAGTTCAAGGATCCTTTGCCCAATGTACTAGAACCATTCATGTTTCAAAATAAGCTACTGCTGAATTCTACCGCAAGGATTCTTGGGTACACCAGCATATGAAAACTAGATCCCTTCTACTATATCAAAGAGAGAGACATTGGGAATTGACTTCTGGGAAAGTAGGAGGCTCTAGAACTCAGGGAAGGGTTCTGGAACAAGTATCTAGTCTATGTTATGACAGGTACTGCAGTAAAAATTTCTGCAAAAAAATTCATAGGTCTATTTGGCCGATTGGAGCCCTAGGAGTGAGATTTCCCAATTCAGGACTGCGCAGTTACCTTGTTTCTAACTCGACTCAAACACTAATAGATCCTCCCAAAATTTAGATTTAAAGGTGGTTTCCGAACCAATTTTCCATCTAGTTTCCAAATATGGCTTCATATTTGTAAATGGACAATAATAAGATACTTTTTAAAGCGAATTACGAAAACTGGTCAGAATTGGCACACATTGAGCATAGGTTCATAAACATAAAAATACAAGAATAAATTTCTGCATAACAGAGTTGGGTTTTTTTATTATAAGATAACATCATAGAGTGTATTACATCATGGATGGCATGATACATCCATATGATCCAAAATATTCCATAGATCAACTCACTACACCCAAGGACACATCAAAAACACACTATGAGTAGTTGTAAACCAAAATGGAGAGTATGATTCTCCACCAAGCTACTTGACGATTACCACAACCTATATAAAACATGCAATAATATATTTGAATGGATATGGGTTCTCCACTCCTCAATCAAAGTACATAGGGGCACATCTCCCCACTATTTGTAAGGTGCACATCTCCCAAGCACCGGAATTTTATCAAGCAAAATATCAATACAAATATTTTCCAACCTCAAGAAGTGTGCTTGCTGCTTCTTATATAGCTTCATAGAAACCCCAAAACCACTTGAAAATACCATGGAATGAAGAAAACTAGAGACTTGACTATCTTGCCCCCACTTAGCCAAAAATAGGAACAAATACCATGGTTCGTCCAAAAACATGCAATTAGTTATAAATGCCCCATAATTGTTCCACTACATCCATAAGTGCGCCCTCTAACCTACTTTACCATTTCCCTCCATTTTCCAACTACTTTGACCCCTTATTTCCCCTAATTGCACTCAGTTTCCTTGCTTTAAGGAAATGGCCAAATACATTGAATAAGCATCCCATTTGGTCCAAAAACCATCCTAGGCCCCTCTTTGAATTAGTAAATTCATTTAATGCATGGGATAGTCCTCCTTAGCACCACCATGTCCATGTTCACACATTGGACCAACTCAACTAGTGTTTTGTGGACAAAACTTTGCCTTTGCACAATATTACTTGTCAATTCAAACTGGATGTGCCAAATATTATTTTTGGGTCAAATAATTATTTTTGTGGCCCATATCCAGGTATTTAACTCATAATGAACCTGAAACAAGAATATCCATTTTCACACTACATAGGAACCATACATAGGCATTTTCCCCTTATTTGTCACCATTAATAATTTTTAATATTTTTTCTAAGGTGGCCTTAATCCTCTGCCATAGACACTAACACCACTCTAATCCATTGCTCCTTTCAACCTACCAACTAATCACTCTTCCAATTGCAGCTATACTTTCAGCACACTCTGCAACTCTACCCAACTGCAGCTGGATTTTCCTTCCTTTTGCATGCATGATACTCCTACTCTAATAACAAATGGTGGTGCTCACAGGACCCAACTTAGCAGGCTGAAGATCAGAATGCACAACGTAAACACAAATAGAAACCCACATAAAAACACACAATCAATCACATTGACACCAATAACGTCCTTTTATTAATTTCAAGAATTAGTTTACATATATTAGATTAAAATTAAGGTGACTTCCATGTTTTAGATTAAAATTAAGGTGACTGCACTCGAAAACTGGCCACAAGAATAACCAATTTTCCTACAATTCATCGCCTATTTATAACCTCCTCCACCACCTTAGGTTCCCACTTCATAGGTTTCTAGAATCCTCTAGTTATTTCTGAAATCTCCTCGTGCAATCTACCACCTGGCACACTCAACAACCATCATAACTTATGCATTAACTACTCCGATTACTCCCACAAATGCCTAGATTTTTTGGCCTTCTCTCCTTTAGTTGGTTGCGCTCTCAACCTACTCCAGTCATCATGAACCTTCATTGGGCGCTATCCCTATCCTCGTCTTTCCTTCTTTTCATCAAGGTTTAACAATCCTTCGTCGACATCCTTTTATAAATATGCCAAATCTCCAACCTTTTATGCACCTCTAGGTCAACTCTAGTTTTGGCCTTTTTTCACGTGCTATTCAATCTACTCCGATTGGTTCTGCATCCGTCGGATCCAACTTCTTGTCGATCCAAAACCCATCGATGACTTCATTCCATCGACCAGTCTTCCTGTGTCATTGTGACTTGACTTACTCAACTCAAGCCGACTTACTCCTCCAACTCTACTTTGCTTCATCCTCGACTGTGTGTGCATGAATTCCCATGCTCTCAAATGAAAGGCCGTCGACCTCCATTCCATACAACTCCTAGTTGTCTATTTTCTTGGTTTGGTAGAGGGTCCCAATGCCCTTGCATCATAATGACAAATAAGTTGTCATCGCTTAGCAACATTCATCGACCACAAGTTAAGTGGATGTGCAAGTTGTATGTGTTTGCAAATAATAAAATAAAATATTATAAAAATTAATATCTCTTAAACCCCAAACAAAGTCATAACCCAACCAAATTCATAAATGTTGAGTAACAATGTTCATCATAATGCATCCCAAGAACTCACCATTTCACAAACTACCTAAAATTATCCTTATTCCTCTTATCATTTATTTTCTTTCCTACTTTATAAAAAAAACTAAACAAAAAAATTATAAATTTTTATAGATATTTATTAAATTAATTGTTAAGAATGATCTATGTTAATTAAATTAAGAGGTATCATTTTCATAATTTAATATGAGAAAGAAGATAGGTTAAAGGGATCAAGGTGTAAATCTTTTTTAAAGTGCAAAATTTGAGAAAAGGTTTGTACCTTGAGAGATTTAATCCCTCTAAACACTTTGTAAATCCAAAATTTAAATGGATCTATACTAATATTTAATCAACCTATGTAAAAATATAATAAATTTGTAGATTAATGTTATAAATTATAGAATATAGGTTGATGGTGAAACATATATTACATATTAATGTTTTTGTGATTAATAATTTGAGATTATGAGTTTGAAATAAAAATTATAGTTAATAAATTAGAAATTAAAAATTAAGAGATAATAAATTAATTTAAATAAAATAAATATTAAGTTATTTATAAATATATGTCAGAATCAGTTTTGAATATGACTTAATTATTATGTCCATGCGAAGGAACATATATGAATCGATTGTTTGCATTAATCCGATGGGTTGAGGTTTGGTATTTTTTTACTATGTTTCTGTATTGTTTTTATTTTATTTAATTTTTGTTCCAAAAACATATTTAATTGTTTTTTTATTGGTTGTTGCTGTGGGTTTTTGTGCCCCAAGATGTTGATACATATTTTAATAATAGTGTTGGGTTTTGTTTAATTGAAGACCTTTTCCCTTTGTTAGGTTTTTTTGTTGGGTATGCCTCGGGTTATCTAAAGAGCTACTCAGCTTAGTGTATCCCAAGGATTTTATCGTAAATTTTGATAGAGGTATCTCTCTTCCTCTATCATCAATAATTTCATTTTTATAATTTCTTCTATATTTAATCTTAATTTTAACTTTGTTGTGCATCTTTGTTGTAACTTCGTTGTGCATCTTTGTTGTAACTTCGTTGTGGGTGCGAACATGTGTATTTATTGCAAGTATGGCAAGTAACATAGAATAGGTAGATGATATTTATTTAACTAGCACAACCACTTAATTTGTGGTCGGTGAACACCGATACGTCACAAGTTAAGTACCATGAAGAAGTTATATGTTACTTGTTCTTTATGCTTAGTTGTAATCACTGATTGTCTATGTCTTACCTTCTTTAGTTAAATTATGTGTCACTACATGTTATCCATGCATGAGCTATGAGTTATCCATGCATTAGGTCCCAATTATTTTATATTTCTTTTTTTATAATTGTTTATTTGGAATTTTGAACGACGCCCATAAAATTAATCTGGATAGTACACTTGTCCCCTCCTCCTCCAATCTAGGAAAAACATAGATGATAGTCCACGCCAAATTCTAAAATATAAACACTTATCAGTGTAAATACTTGGTGTGAATCCTAAACCTCCCAAAGAGAAGTTTTTCCAAAGGATAGATGCAATGCATGTACAATCAGATGGTAACCATTCACACTTTTTGGGCAAAGCATTGATTTCCACACGGTAGACCAATGTTATTGATCATGCATTCTCTGCCAATGTGGTTGGCTTATTCATTTATTAACATTTTGCATGTTCAGAGTGCAAATTTATACGTGCTCTTTGTATATGTTCCTCTTGTTCAACAGTTGTGAATGGTGAACCCAAGAGCATATATTTGCAAAAGAATCCAATGGAATCATAAAGGTGTATTTGTCCAAGTGTGCAGTGATTTTGTGTAACCTTACATGTGAGTTAGAGTTTGTATATATGTCGAGAAATTTAATGGCTTGTGTATAGTTTTGAGTTTGATTGGCATCGAAAATATGATATGATTGAATCATATGGTGTCTTGATTCAAGTGGAAAATCATTAATCTTACTAAAGAAATTGACCCTTAATTTATTGTTTGATGAAGTAGTATCTGAAATGGCAACCAGCAACCAATCATGTCATGCAATGATATATGGTGTAATGTTGTACCATTCCTAAATTCCAAGCCAATGATGGATATTTGGCAACATACTGAGTTCACTTATGGCATCTTTTAAGATGGTACTTATTTTTAGTTTGGTCTCCTCTAAAAAAACTACCTAAGTAAAATTTGATTTTGTTCTTAAGTCAGTTGTTTTATTGCTTGCCTTCTTGGTGAAGAGCATTGCTAGCGTAGATTTCTAATTCATTAAACTAAGATATGCTTTATTAAATCGCTTTGACATGCATGAAGGTATAATGTACCGAATTATGAAATATACAAACATAAAAAAGATATAACTTAATTTTTCTCATTAATGTACTGAATTATGAAATATACAAACTATATTCAAGTTTATTATATGTGAGCACCATCGAAATGTTCTGCATCATTTTGAAACAAAGGCATGCATCATTTTGTCTCTTTGCATTGTTGCTTTGATGTCATTTTGGGGAGCATTGGTGGAAAGAGTGTGAAAAACGGTTTTACAAATGTTAATAAATGGGTAAGCCATACAATCACTAGAACATGCATGGATTGTTGTGTCTTGATTAAGCTTTAAGGATACAATAATTGTTATTTGCTTTTTAAGATTCCTTGTCTTTGATGGGCATGCATTCCTAGTTTGTGTATTTCTTATTTCAAAGAATGCAAGTTTTTGGATAAATGGTTAACAATGAGAAATTGGATATCTTGTTTAGTTTGTAAACAATATTGGATATCTTGTTGAGTTTGTAAACTAGGTTTATCAAGGTGTGCAAAATATTTGTACCTATGTCCATGAGCTTTTGTTTTGTTTTTTTGTTTTTTGGTAAAAAAATCTTTTTTGTCCTTTGGTGAAAAAGTCTTTTTTTATTAATTTTGTCCATGCTTTTGGATTCTTTAGGCAAGCCATTATAGATATTTTGCTCAATAATGCTATTTTGTGCCATTTCTTGATTTTTTTGCAACTATCCGTTGGACTAGTAGGAATAGTGTATGCTAGACTAGAAAACTTAGGCATCATTTTTCCTCTTTGTATTTTGATGTTAATTTTATGAATCAAAATTCTAATATAGTTGGGGAAGTATGTTTGTAATTTAGAAAACAGAGAATTATTTTTTTAACAAAATTGTACCATTGATACCTATGTTGTCGTTTACATCTTATATTTTGATGCGTGTGCCAATCTTTTATAATTACATCGATAGGTGTTTAGATATTATGGTGATATTATGTGAGATTTTGGATTTCCTTGATCGGATCAACAAGATTAACCAAAGTGTAACAAGTGTACAATCCAGATTAATTTCATGGTCGTCGTATCTTGTTATGCTTAAATGCATCTTGATTAAGATTTAAATCAGCTTCACTTAAGTGGTGGTTAAAAAAGGGATATGTTTATTAAATAGTATTTTTTTATGTTTATATTAATTAGTTTAATGTTTGTATTAATTCATGGCACTTAACTTGTGATCTATCAGTATTCACCTCCCACAAATTAAGTGGTTGTGCAACTTATCTATCATTTTGATTCTAATTTTAACCAATATAAAGTAAATACCATCTATTTAATGCAAAGTAAACATAATTGATAATTTATTGCAAATATATG
This sequence comes from Larix kaempferi, assembly GCA_027924585.1. NCBI lineage: Eukaryota > Viridiplantae > Streptophyta > Pinopsida > Pinales > Pinaceae > Larix > Larix kaempferi. The sequence goes on from BSBM01002018.1 coordinate 338,812, forward strand.
AGATTGCAAAAGCAATAAGAGAATGTACTGTCTCTGTCTTAAATTTTGAGTTAATTCCCCACTTTTGAAGCTTAAATTACACTATTTTGAGTAATTGTTTGAGTGGGTTTGAATTTATTCTATGATGAACCAAATCCCATAATCATTAAAGGTAAATATCGTTTGGTAAGGTGATTGGTTGTTGCATAATCTACTCGGCACGAAGGTGCAAGAATTTCGGAATGACAGATTCAAAGGAGAACGTGAATCTCATTTTCCAAGGTCAAAGGTAGTTGCATAAGATAATGGGCACGATGGTTAAAGGATTCCCAACCTTACTACGGCAAGGACACTTTCATGCTGTAAGGTGACAGATGACTGATACATTCACCATTGAAAATTTGGAAGTCCTTGGGATTCTCGTAATAGCATGTGCTTCTCGCAAAGTTTACAATTATCAAGAAGTAAGCACATGACTCAATAATTCTATTGCAATTTGCCAGAAAAAGTTGATCTTTCCTGAGAAGGAGATTACTTTAGTTACTTGAATATATTTGTGGAAGAATAAGCCGGCGAATGTAAAGTAAGATGTGTTATGACATGCAGAAAAGAGATTGAAGCGTGTATTTTGATTGTTTGAGTCTCTAAATTTATTTGAGTGCCTCAGTCATATCCAACAAATATTTTTTTCGTCCTCTTTGTCTGAGTGGTGTATACCCACCTCTGGTCTCCTGTAAAATGTCAAGTGCCGTTGAAAGAGAAGGAAAAGGTTGTGTATTCACGATAAAGCTGTCTAGCTAATATTCTCCTCTGCCTTTCCCCATCCGAACCAATTTGTATTCACGCAAAAGTTTGTGTATATAACTCCTTCAATTATATTCACAAAAACAATCTCTTTATACAGAGAATGCTGTAAGATGTGGTTGCAAGATGTCCAGGCCGGGCTCCCATGGAAAGAGCATAGGCAGAACATCTGTAGAACCTTTGTCGGATGGTCAAAATCACAATGCATCAAATGGTTTTACTTTTATTATTAATTATATATATATATATATGAGGAGGTGTAATTAGCCCTTCCAAAAAGTCGTGGTGGCTGGGGGTTCAAACATTTGCCAGATTTTAGCTGTGGATTGAGGTTAAAGAGTTTTTGGCGATGTATATTTGGGCCTACGCTTTGGACTCGAGTACTTTCTATCAAATATATCTGTGGAGATGTGATCAACTGGATTCGGAATCTGGTTAAGCTTACCAGAGGGACCTCCACAATATGTACAGGGTTTATAAAAATATACAATTTGCTGGCCAGAGAGACCTCCTTTGGAAGGTTGGAAGTGGAAAGAACATATTGGTAGGGATAGACCCGATTGTGGGCTTAGAGAATGATTATGCTCTGTCAAGTGAGATCCTTAATACCTTACACTGGTTTGATTGGGCTACTCTGGATAAAATAACTGATGGCAAGGGATATTGGCTTAGTGCCATGGACCTGGGGTTCTCGGGCAATGCTGCGCAGGAATGGGAACAATATATTTGCATGCTAAATTCGGCTGGGTGCAGACTATCGAAGGAAAGGGATGCTCTTATCTGGAGAAACAATGAAGCCACTGGGAAGGTGACTACAAAAACAACATACAAGGCTATTATTAATGATATTTGTATCTACCCAACAAATTGGTGGCACAAAGTTCTATGGAAGTGGGATATACCACTAAAACTTCAGTGTTTTATGTGGCTTGCGTTGCGAGGCGAATTGAAACTTGGGACAATCTTATTAAAAAGGGATGGTTGGCCCCAATCTCTGTTATTTATGTAAAAATAACTCGGAATCAGTCAACCATTTGTTTGTGGATTGTATTTTCGCTAAAACTCTTTGGTCATCCGTTACAAGCTTTCTCGGCATTGATCTATAGTGGGATACTGATACATTTGATATATGTACTCTGGAATGGAATAGAAAATGCAGCGATTATCCTTTCCTGCCTGCTGTCATTGCTTGGGCTACTTGGAGGAACTTGTACGAAGTTATTATTAAAGATGGGACTCCTAGTTTGATGAGTTCTTTTAACGGGATTGTCTCTATGGTTAAGGATCAATGTGAGACTATTGCTAAAAGGCATAAAATAGTTGACAGTTCTTTGGTCATTGAACATCATAGACCTGTGGCTTTTTTTGATGGGGTCGCGAGGATGGTCTGTGCGCTACGGGTGGTGTCATTTTTCTGAACAAGGAAGACTACTTTACACTTTAGATAAATTGTAGAAGGGGCATTAACACAAAATCTGAGTTACTGGCTCTTTGGTGTGTTCTTACTGTCTCAATCTATTTTGGTCTTCGGGAGCTGACAGTTTTTGGTGACTCAAGAGTAACTATTAAATGGGTGCAAGGAAAGTATAATTTTAATATCATTGCTCTATTCCAATGGTGTTGCAAAACTAGAGAGAAGATTAAGCTCTTCAATAAGATTTCATTTGAACATATTTATAAGTTACATAATGCCTCGGCTGACTCACTTTCAAAAGCTGCATATGATGGGGTTGAAGGAGTCATCTACTGGGATGAATATTTGGATTCACAAGTTGTTGATTCTGGCTCTGTCATTATTTTTTATATATAATTACTATGATTGTAATTCTAAGGATAGAGATACTATGTTAGAAGTATATAATGTGGACATCTGATCTGAACTTGTTTATTTGTGACTATCAGTCATATGATGTCAAATAAGTCTCTCTTCGACTTACTTATTTTTGTACTATTTGATTCACTAATTGAATACCAATAATATGGATTTTTTTCGCTGAAAAAAAAATATTTCAAGTTATCTCTAAATTGTAATTCCCAAAATTTAATAATTTCAATTAAATTAAAAGGTTATGGCTTCAATAACATGTTTTGGGTAAATATACACCTATGCTTTTTTTTTCAATAACATGTTTCGAGTGAATAATTCAATTATCTTTGAGTCTCTTTGAAAAGATTAACTATATGATCTCCATTAATACACCTATGCTCTTATTTTTAAAGAGGAGATTATACAATTAAGGTTATATTTCCTTAAATTCTCTACTATTCCTTATCTCCATTAATATGTTCCCAGTTTTAGATAGGAGATTATATCATTAAGATTAAAAATCTACTCAAATTCTCTTTCTTGTTTGTTTGCATAATAAACAAGGGAAGTTGCAATGCAACAAGTCCCTACCATAAGATTTTCATGCTATTGAGTTTGCATTTACACATGTCAATGCTTCTTGAGATTTGCATGTCATTGTCTAGTTGAAATTTGCATCTACACATGTCGATGTCGATACTGTCCAGGTGGCAAGCTCCAACCCATAGTTTGAGATTTGCATGCCATTAAGATTTGCAAATACACATGTCATGTCCAGGTGGCAAGCTCCAACCCATAGTTTGTGCCTCTATCCTTTTTGTACATGCATTATTGTAACCAATCAATGGCCACATGTCCTCAAATAGTTTGTGCGCATGTCATTTTGTACATGTATTATTGAAACCAATCAATGTCCACATGTCCTCAATTTCTTATAAATAAAATAAAATTATTTATATGTTTTAAATATGAAAATTTCTATTGTAAAATTGAATATGTAAATGTTTTTTGTTCAACTATATGTTTATATTAAGTTGAGATTTGCATTACACATGTAAATGCTGGTGGAGGTGGCAAGCTCCAGCACATAGTTTGAGATTTGCAAATGCACATGTCATGTCTAGGTGGCAAGCTCCAACCCATAGTTTGTGCCCTTGTATTTTTTGTACATGTATTATTGAAACCAATCAATGACCACATGTCTTCAATTTTTTGTAAATAAAATAAAATTATTTATATGTTTTTAAATATGAAAACAAAATAAAATTATTTATATGTTTTTAAATATGAAAATTAGTTGGATAGCTAGAATCACTAATATAAGCATAAGCAGATGTTGAGCAAGTATGGAATAATTAATATGACCCAGTAGCAGCATTTGAACCAGAGCTAGTTGGACCAGTCAAATACCCTCGTTCCATCCCTTTCACGACCATTCAACATAGTTATAATAATTAATACATCTTTTATTACTTATTAATGCAAAGGTGCTTATTAATGTTATTGTTCTAATTCCAATCGATTCAGTTGCAATGTGTTATATGTTGTCTTGGTTCTTTATTAAGTTACAGTTACCAATCAGGATTATCTAGTTGCTTCACCCGTTCCTTCACTTGTAAAGCCCACTCTACCTTGGCTAAAGAGAAACTAGAGAAACTATAGTTCCAATTAGTGCTAATTTCTACTTAGTTGCCAAACTTCTTGGTTGCAGTGAACAACAACCAATGTTATTTTTTTTTGTCTAAACTCACATCTTTTCTACGTTGAAATTTTTACATTGATAATACGTCCTTGCAACAAAATAAATGATCTAACTCTCTATCTCTCTTCTTAGTTATTAGTGCCCCAAGCCCGACAATCCAAGTGAAATCCATAGTCTCCATTCTTTGACAGTCCACTATCCTTCTACAAAATAGCCCCATGGCATCTAATTAAGACTATCTTAGTTCATTTTTCTAATTTAATGTTTTTTTATCAATGAAACCTCATTTTTAGGGGGTACGATGATCTACATATCCACGTTGAACTTGTCCCATTTCCAGTTGGACGTGATCCGCAGATTCCCTATGCCCAAGAGGCTTTATAAGTTGTGGTGAGACCCACCATGCATGCCTGGTTAGTTCAACATGAACTATTCTATATATCCTGTCTCTAAGAGGTAGGTTATTATTTCTCACCAATTTCCATTATGATAGTATAAGTTACGCCATCTCAACCTGATGAATACAGACAATTGGAGGCATCCATGTTGGTTACTTAACGAGCATATACATGAGACTGCTAGGTGTCATATAATCTTATTTTGAAATAGAATCCATGGAGGCAATAATAAGTTGAATTGAATTGAATTGACAAAACCTTCTAATTTTGTTGCTGCTATAGTGCATGGGCATGTACTCTACGGCTGCTCTAGACATTTTAACATATGGCATTTGCATATCTATGTTGAACTTGGATTTGCATATATACATTTTACTTGTTCAAAGAAACTATACAAATCAAACAAATTTGAATCAAAATACAAACTTGCATCTATTGTTGGCTCTTCATATGTTCCTTAAGCTTTACTTGATAGACCTAGGTTCTACGCGGTTCAAGGAACCAACAAAACCCCTTTTCACCGGCCCTTTCAGCAACAGTCTGCGAACAGACTGAGGTCTCACCCGAGGAAAAGTTATGGGGAGTTTGCGGAATCAAGTTTCCACAACCAGGTGATGTGCGCTTCGATGGAATGGTGGACAGCTCGAAGTTCACTTACTTTGCGGTTATTACTTATACTAACGCGCATCCACAAACTGTGCAATGCGGAATGGTCGCTTAACAGCAGGACAGCGCAACAAAAGACTACACTTCCTCTTCGGCAATCACACAACTTCAATATACTTAACTTAGTGTAAACTTATACATTCACATGAATCTGGCTGTAAACCTTGCAGACTTAGACAATACGATGACCTGCAATGACTGTGCACTTTTGGTGTTGCACTTCGGGGACTCACACTATACAAACTTCGTTGACTAAGTGTTACCCAATACTCATGCATTCATCCGACTTATAAATACTTGTGCATTCACATATGTCGATACTTAACATATTATCCCCATCAATTATTCTTATGGCGAATACATATAAAGCAAGAGCACATGAACTCATAAACGGACCTTAACCATTTTATCATAAGAAAATATACAGATGCAACCACATAATCAATCACATACACAAGGATTTAACGTGGTTCACCCCCAGGATGGGAGCTACGTCCATAGGAACTGTTTTTATATTATCAGGGGAAGGGTACAACAGTTCCATTCTGCGCACACAGCTGCAGACTCTCTTCTCTCTTCAGTAGCTCACTGTAAACACAGCTGCAGAGCCTTTTACAATGAGTCTCTTAACAGAGATCGATATTCCGCTATATGCAATAGAATATTAACACTTTCCCTTACAAAATATGCCCTTTTATAGACCGTGCCCTTAGGTCACGTCTTTACATTCATGATGGGCTCAAAAACCCTAAGGTTCCCAAAATTTGGTGCGGTTACCTCGCTAACCAGGACTGTTAGGCTCTGATAGCGACTCGTCATCGTCGTGGCCATTCTTTTGTGCATGGTCACGTCGCTTTCATCCCTTCTGTCGAGCGCATGCCTATGGGTCGCTTTCACCCGTTGTTCCTTCTCTAATGGCTTTGTGCGACCGATTCACGTAGTGCTACCTTTTCCTGTGTGACCAGTCGCTTTCCCTCTTCGCCACTCCTTACCCGTCTACTGGGAATCATGGGGTATCTTAACCAAAATAGACCGTCGATCAATCTCACTAGAATTTATACCATTTTCTGTCCAAAACTTTTTCCATGCTGCATCTTCGTGGCGCTGGATCTCCGCAGTGCATTAACTTCGCAACGCTGACTCTCTTACTCTGTCGATACTTCGTTGTGTTGTATCCTCGCAGCTCCCAAAACTGTCTTTCACAAAATTGGCTTACTTAGGCCAGGCCCAACAGGCCCCTAACACTTACATGTGGCTCGTCCCCGAGCCACTCGCCATAGGTTCACTACGTTGCTCTTCTCCTAGCTGATCTATCTTCACAGTGAATTCCTGATACGTTGCGGCTAGCTTCGCAACTGTTTCTTTAACATCTTGTTCAATTGCCTTAACCATATCCAACACATTTGGTGTTAGATCTTCCTAAGTCTGCTCTTGTACTGTTTTCTCTGACTCTCATAGTTATATCATCTTCTCCTCAATCTCTTGCGAGATAGCATGAGATTCTTCCTGCAGGGGCTGTGACTTTTCCCCAGTTTCTGCCTCTTTTTCTCTTACGACTTGAAGTTCCCTCTTCAGGTCTTTGACTTTGTGAAATCGACAAAGTCTCTCCCTTGGCATCAGATTCTTCATCTCGGCGTTTAGAGCTTCTAGCGTTGGTTGTTTTTCCTGTAAGCTTGTTTGGACCTACAGTAGTTGAGGGTCCTCTTATAGCGCAGTCCATACTCTAGTTGCTTCATCCAGTAAGCTCTGACACTTAGCTATTTTGCTGGATATGTTCTCTGCAACAGCTTTCATTTCTACTGCTCTAAGCTCTATTTGATTTGGTGGTGTCTTCGGGACATTCTGTGCTTCCACAATGGCAACCTTCTCCTGATATTCTATCTCCATGTCCTTCATTTCAACTTTAATATCGCTCACTACCAAGCTGATCTTAAGGATAGTGTCTGTGAGCTCTGGCTGCTCGTCGTACTCTGGTATCTCTGCGCAGACTGAAGTGACAGTCTGCTCTATTCTTCTTTGCTGCTCATGTTCGTTTTCAAGTGCCTTGGCCTTCTTTGCACTTGCTTCTTGCAACTGTTTATAATTTTCTTGTAAGTCCTGGTGTTGGTTCAGAATGACCATATCCCTATCATGTATTTTCTCCACAACCTGCAGGTGCAGATTATGTAGGCCCTCGAGGGGTAGCATCGCGATATCAATATCCACGTGCTCTGTCTTCTGTGTGCTTGAAGCTAATTCATTGCGTGGTAATATTACACTTAGTGGGTCAATTCTGACGATGCACGATCTTGGTTCCATGGTTAAATCCAAAGGCTTTGTCTTCTACTGCAGTGTGGCGCTGGAACTTCCCTCTGAGTCAAAATCATGAACTAAGTCTTTTTGGACTTGTTCCATCTTCGCTTCTATGCCTTGCAGTGTTGTGAGATTCTCTTTTAGACTTACTTGAATCTCCTCATTCTTGTTTTCTTTGAGAGCAAGCACCTAATCCAGATATTGGCTTACTTTGCACGCAATGAGGTCATAATCATTATCTTGGAACTTTGTCTATGATGGCTCCTTTGTTGCTTTATGTTTCTTCTTCGTTCCTTTGTCCTGCACAGAGCTTCCAGGCTCCTTCCTTTTTCTTGCTGGTGACTCTTCAACAATCGTTGTTGGTATTGGATTACTTTCATCCGAGTCACTGTCGATGACCATTGGTCCTTTGACCTTCCATTCATGTGATAGTTCCCTTGGAACCATTCTGGGTTCTTTATCTGTGCCTTTGCTGAAATATAAATGGAATGCATCTCAGCGTGAAAATTTAAAGTGCAAATATACTTGGATGTTACCTCTTTGGAGATGCATGGTGTTCGAACAATGACATTGCACAGTTTCCCATAGTATGTGAGGAATACTTCATTTGAAGTGCATTGTCACTCCGGTAGCATATTTTCCCAGAGATTCGCATATCTGGTTCCTCGACAATCATTGATGTTAGCAGCGAGACAACCATAATGCCTTGGCTCCTTCCAACCCACAAAGGCAATCAAAACCATTAACCAACTATAATGGAAAGCAGCACCATTGACCTGAGCTTCGCAAACATCTTCCAGAAACTCGTTCAGTAAATATTGACACCAGTTGAATCTGCCTCCCTACGTTGCCTTCACACCGAGGAGAATTGCTCCTACTGGTACTTCTGTCGGTCGTGCCTTGCGCAATATTTTTCCTGCAAGCAAGTGTACTACAAACCTCATAGCATCATCTTTTAAGTCATCTGTGAGAAATCATCTTTTTCCTTTGGGAATCTGCTATTCCTCCTTCATCTGCGCGGTGACTTCCTTGTCTCTGGTTTTACCGACAAAGAACTTTTTAGGGTCTTCTCCTTGCTTGCTTAACCCTGTGATCCGATGGATCAAGTCTATATTGAGGTCGATGTTTCTGTCCAGCCAAAAGGTAACCTTGGTGTGTGAGCACCACCGCATTTAGTTCCGAACTTCAGTCGAAGTGTGGAAGCCTCAACAGGTTTAGAAGGCCTGATTCCACAAATTCGGACAGCCAACTCTGTGCGACCAACAACGGGTTGTTCTTCACGTCCATCTTCCAGCACATATATCTGTCTGGCTGGAATTGTGGGTATTTCGGCTCGTCTGGATCCTTCTGCATTTGAATTAAGTCATAGTATTCAAACTCACGGTCTGTGAGCTTACCCAACATATTTGCTTCTGGTTTTACATGTTTGGACATGGGCGGAAGTGGTATCACATACTTTGCATTTCTAGCAATATTTACGGCTGGTGCATTTGCTGCGCGTGGTGAAATATACTCTGGGGTTAAGTTTAATGGCAGCTCTCTATCCTCTGGTGGAACTTCTCGTAGCTTGGAGCCCATTACCTTTTCCTTGACTTTCACAACTACGGGTTCCTTACCCTTTCTTTGCATTGGTGCAGAGTGTCGTGGTGATCGGCGTGAACCCTGGCCTTGTTCTGTGAAGACCTTCTCAGTAAGGGTTCTCATCAACCCTTCAAGGCCAATTTGTTTAAACTCCCTCACAGCCTGCTCGACTGTGGATTCTTGCTCACCTGTGGATTCTTTCTCAACTGTGGAATCGCCAAACATTCACTGGAACTTGCTCTTTGGATTCATGAAATCACTTAGTGCTCAATGTAAATAGACTGAGAGTATGGCATGCTTGAAAATTTTGAATGTTTCTGTTCGTGTCCATTTTTGTCACCATTTTTTATCATTCAATTTACTCAAAGTGGCGTTATTTCTATCATTTTTGCTATAGTAAGTTGTTTTCTTAGCCATTCAGCTCATCAAATAGTCCAGGATACGTTTTGGAAATAACCCATCATTCAGACCATGCGTTATGTGCTCAGCCTAAAATGCATTCGGCTCATCGTTCAGCCCTCCGTTCAGCCCGTGAAATCCGTGATTGACACATCTCAGACCATTGAATGAAGAGAAGGACACATGGGTTCTATTCGACATGCAATGGGCCTGGTTAATGAGCTATTGCTCTAGAAGATCCGTCCTAAGGTTCGCTGAGCTTGACAGCACATCTCACATCCACGTGAACACTTTAACCTCTGTTTCATCTGCGCATTCAGCGTGGAATCATGCTCGGTATGTCGACGTAGCTCCTGTGCCCATGTCAACACTCCAGCGCACCAGTTCTCTTGTTCGTTTGGCAGGGAGTTACGCACACATGTTCACACCTACTCACGTTCATTCACACCATCGTTCTGGAAGGAGCTCGCCTGCCCACGATTCAGTCCGCCAGCACACTGCTCGTCCACGTCTGAGTTAGATCAATGTTGTAGCTTCCTTGTGAAGGAACCAACCCCATCAAAGTCTGAAGGATGCTCCTTGCGTTGGCATGTATCAATTAAATCAACAGTTACAGTCATTTAAACACTCCTATCATTAGAGAGGTCAACTCTGTCGACCCTCTCACCCATTGTAACTTATAAATAGTCATCTTGTGATTGAGACGAGTTAGTCTTAGTCTAAGTTTTTGGAATCTAACTAGTTCGCAGTCGTAGATAGTGGAAGACAGAGTTCTGTAATTTTTCTCAAGTTAATGGAAGTAGCAGCTCATTGATGTTCTGCTGGTAGTCGTTTAAGTTGATCTAGTTCACCCTCCGATTGCTAGGAAGGTCCCCTCATCAACTGGAGGTTTTACTTACATTTTCTGCATTTCTTTTCTTGCAATTAACTAGTTTATTTCCTGTGTGTGTAATCTAATTCATTTTCCTATGTGTATCATCTTCATTCCTCTGTAATTAATATTATGTTGTTAATATAATCTCTCTTCTTCTGAGCTAGGAATGGTCGACCAATAGTTTAATGATTTGCAGTTTGCTTTCAGTCCTTCTTCCATCATCATAGTTAGATATTGCTTCCAAATTCTTCCATAGTTAGCATTTCTTTATTTCTCTTCTCCTCTGTTAGTTCTTCTTCTTATTTGTTGTAGGTTAATTCTTCCTTCTTCCATTCCAACCTTCTTCCTACTTCTCATAAAATTATTCTTCCTCTTAGGTAATGATTAGCATAGATAATTTCTTTATTAGTTTAGCCTCTAATAATCTCTCTACTGCTTTCTTTGCACAGTAGGATCATTTGCATAAGCCAGCTGGTAATTAAATCATACAAAAACTCTTCTTTCCCTCACTTTAAAATGTTTTCCTCCATTCGGATTGTCATTCGAACTACCATTCAGACCGACGTTCGGATCGTCATTCGGACCTGTGTGTTTTTTGTATTATTTTAGGCCTTTTTTTGAATCTAATTGCTTCTACCTCTTAATCATCATTCTTCTTGTTCCTCCTTAATAGTTTGAGATGTAATTTAACCTTATTTTATGTCATTTGGAGTTCTTAATTCAATTTCATCATTATTTCCTCCTTTCTTACTTCCTCCTTATCCTCTTCTTATCTTTCTTCCAAACTTTAGTTCTTTAACTTGTTTTGTTACTTAGTTACTGTTCAGAATGTATGAATATTGTTCCTAATTAGTTTCTTTCCCAAGTTATAGTTGACAATTCTATTCTTTGAGTTGTTTTAGTTTGTTAATTTTAAGACTAGTTTCTATTTAATGAAGATGTTCATGTTGTAAGATCTGGATCAATAATAAAATATCTTTATCAAGTTTTCTACTTGCTTCCAAATCTAATATAGTTCAGTTTAACATCTTTGTTAAGTTCTTCTACTTGCTTCTAACTTATATTAGTTTCATGTTGTTCACATATGGATAGACAGTAGTTCATAATGTTTAAAGTTAGTGGTAGTTTGTTGATTTTTAGTTTACATCTGTTTGTAGAAGTTAAGCTAGATTTACTTCCATTTAGCTTCCTTATTACATTTGAAAGTCATTACGATACATTTACTCTAGTTCCTATTACATTTGATGTGCATAATCAAGAAGAATGGAATTAGATGGTTTAGTCTAAAATAATTTACATTTACAAGTTCTCCCTATTAAACATCTAATATCCGTAGCTCTGATTCTGTTCATAGTTGTTATCTGGAAGTTTAATTCAGTAGTTTCTCACTTTTCTAGAAGTAATTTGTGTTTCAGTATTTGTTTCCATCTTTCTTATTAATTAACCATAGAATTAGAGTAGTATGATCTAGTACTATTCTGATCTGTGATTTAATTGTATTCTTAAATATTTAACTCGGTTTTTCATTTTGAAATATCTTTCGATCTTTTTCCTTGCTAAACATTTTTTAGGTCTAACAAGCCTGAAACTTTAGAATCCTTTCTACCTTGGCATATATTTTGCTCAACTCTAAGTTTACTAATCCTGGTTGATGATTAATATTAGGTGTTTTTATTCGAGATAGCTCACACACCCAACATTTTGGCACCGTTGCCGGGGATTTGAAAATAGATAGAATTCAGTTTCTCTTCCAAAACTTAGTGATAAATTTGAACCCTTTCCATTTTTAACTTAGTAATAGGCTGGTGACGGGCGAACGGTAAGACGAGAGGTAAGAACCTGCACATCTGTTATAACAGGTATCCCCAAAACCCAGCACTTATAGGATGTAATTAAAATTTATTTCAGTTATAGTTTCATTTTCATGAATAGGTCTAGAGATTCACAAGGTAGATTTATTAATACTAAAATTTCAACTAAAATCCCTACTAACCTATACGAGGGGTGTACCACCCCAACTACTAACTCAGCAGAAAGGTATCGGAAGACACCTAAAGGGGACAGTCCTACTTGGAAAGCAAAGGAAACCTTTTCTGGAAACATTTTAGGGGAAATCATAGGGACATTAGAACAGCCTGTTCATAAAGAAATTCCACTAGAAGAACCTCAAGCTCATATAGACACTGAACTTAGACAAGAAGAAACTCAGAAGGATAAAGCTTCAGAACCTCTTAACCCTCTGTTAGTCCAAAAACCCAAAGACACTACTTTTTCAATCGTAGGTGGTCCAAATTTGGTAGATTTTTTCAATCCTGCACAAATAGATGCTCTCTTCGAGAACTCTACAAACGTAATTGTCTCACAGATTGATACAACAATGGTAGGACCTTCAAAATTGGATTCCCACGTGGTTGATAATTCTCCTCTTAAAAAGAAGAATACCATTCCAGAAACAGAACGTTGGGACATTCCATCTTCACCTAGGAAAGCACCACCTAGATATACAGTCTTTGGCAATAGAATCTTCATGGAGGATGAAAATGAAGATCAAGTCCGACAAGAAGGAGAAGAAGAAGAAGAGGTTAGAACTGAAGGTACCTCCGGGTTTCCCATCTTAGACATTGCACAATATGTTACAATGAAAAATATCCCTCCCTCCTCACTATCAAATTTCTATGGAAAAAGCAGTGAGGATCCAGATACATTCTTATTCGAGTTTGACATTTTCTGTAGAAGTTACAATTACCTACAAGATGGCCAAAAACTAAAACTTTTTCCTGCCACATTAGAAGATTCTGGTCTCCAATGGTTTATGGGATTAGGAGAATCTAGTATTGGAACTTGGGAAGATAGGAAGAAAGCATTTTTGTGAAAATATCAGGATTATTGTAAACTGAAAGACTCTCATAATTATATCTTTAAAATCCAACAACTTGAAGACAAGAACCTGGAGGACTATCTTGAAAGATTTAACTATGTGTTACACAAATCTAAATATAGTGATCTTCGGGAAGATGCAGTAAGAACACTCTTCCTTAAGGAATCTCAGAAGAATTCTTAGAAAACCTTAATCTCCTGGCAACAGGAGACATCTCTCATAAGCCTTTTTCACAGATTTGTGAACTATGTAGGAATTACTCTAGGAGTAGAGGGAAAAGTGGAAGAAACTTTCGAGAATCTTATGTTAGAAATCCAAAATGAAGCACATTCGATCCTGGTGGAGTTACAAGGGTGGAGTTAGGGAACCTGTTAGAAAACTTCAAAACAGATATTTTAGGAGCTATGGGTTCTTAGCTAGATGCACTACAAGCTAAAAAGAGACAAGATGAAGAGCGTGCATCAATGAGTATTTTCTGCCCTAGGTGTAGAACTAAACATCCTCAAAGAGAATGTCCATTAAACAATGTTTCAGTTTGTCACCTCTGTACCGAAGAGCATCCCACTGATAGTTGTCCATCGTTGCCCGGGTTGCAAGCTGTATACAAGAGTGGAAGTTTTGGTGAAGCATCTAGGAGGCCTTGGCAGCCTAGGGATCAACCTTTAGGTCAGGATCCATCATTCCAATTTCCACCTTACTACCATCCTTATCAACCTCCTCAACAATGGAGCACTTCAGGCTGGCAGAATTGGCCACCGCAGTACCCTTCTCAGAATGCTCAACAGCAGCAATGGCCTCATGGATGGAGAGGACAAGTTTTTGCTCAACCATCTCCTCCTATGACTAACTATCCTTACCCACCTAATGTTCAATAACTTTTTCCTGGATATGCACCTCCTTCACTACCCCCTATCCCAAATCAACCTCATCATTTCCAAAATATGAACCCTCCAAGACCCACAATATTACCCACACAACCGATACTGAATCCTAACAACAAACCAACCCAAGCTCTTAATAACATTGGGTTATTACATCTTCCATCATATGTTATTTTGTCTGCACCAATACATGAAGTTCAATTGCAGTCTGGAAGAGTTTTGCAAGATCATCCTAAGTCATCAGTTGTTATTCAAGAAGAAAATGTACCTAATGAAATTTTGAATGATTCCATTCTTGAAAATGTGGTTGTTCATAAATCTTCAACACATAACCTTCCACATAAAGAAGTAATATCAGGAAATAAATCACCTCCATATCCATAGCGTCTAACAATAGAAAAACCTGTAACTTACCCAAAATATAACATCATTAATGAATTGAAAAATATTTGTATTAAGATTCCTTTATTACAAGCCATTAAAGATATACCAATCTACGGTAAAGTGATAAAAGAACTCTGCATTAAGAGACCAGGTAAGAAACAAAAAGACCCTCCAATAATACATGTCATAGGTGAAATCTCAGATTGTATAGCAGAACAGACTAGAATCCCGAAGTATACAAATCCAGGAAATCCTGTAGTAATTGTTCTCATTAACAACACTGCCATAGGAAATACACTCATTGATCTAGGGGCTACTATTAACCTAATGATTACTATAGTTTTAGAAGCTCTCCAATTAGGACCATTCTTCCACCCTACCCCAACAATGTTAGAACTAGCAGATCGTACTATGGTACAACCTGCTGGGATTTTAGATGATATTATGGTGTCAGTAGCCTCATGGGAATATCACGTGGACTTCATGGTTATACAATAAAAAGATCCATCTAGAGGGCATCCTGTCATTTTAGGAAGACCCTGGCTGGCTACCGCTAATGCATTCATAGGATGTAGGGATGGAGAAATGGTTATCTCTTATGGGTTATCTACAAGAAGACTAGCTTTATACCCACCAGCACAATCCGTAGCTGAAAACTTATTTTGGTTAGATTGTCCTTTTGGAGAAGAAAACCTAGAAGAACTTTCCCTTGTTAGTGATCTTTCCTGGGCACTTCAAGAACAAAATATTGAAAACGTGTTGAATCAATTTATTTCCTCCACCACATGTACAGACTTTCCTCAGTCTTTTTCCCAACTTGACCAGATTTTTGGGGACGAATTTGAAGAAAACATGAGTCTCTCAACATTTACAAGTACACCTTGTGTCTTTGCAATTGAAGAACATCTAGGATCTTATACCATACCATGTGAGCTTAGTTCTGAAAAATTTCTACATATAAATGCAGGCTTAGATGAGAGTCAGCAAAAATAATTGTTAAAAGTTCTCAAGAGTCAAATTGGAGCTTTCGCTTGGGAATACACCGATATGAAGGGTATACACCCAGATACTTGTACTCACCACATTTACACAGACACAAATATACCTCCCGTCAGACAACCCCAGAGAAAAATGAATCCAGCTCTCAAAGATATAGTAAAAGAAGAATTACAAAAACTTCTTAATGTTGGATTCATTTACCCAATTTCTAATAGTAAGTGGGTGTCTCCTCTGGTAGTAGTTCCAAAGAAAGTCGCAGGGAAGTGGCGTATCTGTGTTGATTTTCGAGAATTGAACAAGGCCACTCTTAAAGACTATTTCCCTCTACCTTTTATAGATCAGGTGTTAGATACCCTATCGGTGAAACAATACTTTTCTTTCCTAGATGGGTATGGTGGATACAATCAGATATTAATAGCACCTGAGGACCAAGACAAGACTACCTTTACTTGCTCTTGGGGGACATATGCCTATCGAGTGTTACCATTTGGCCTTTGTAATGCACCTGCTACTTTCCAATGTGCAGTTCTAGGTATCTTTGCTGACCTTATACATGATTGTGTAGAAGTCTACATGGACTATTTCACAGTCTATGGTAATACCTTCCAAGAAGCCCTTGATAACCTCGAGACAGTCCTTATTCGATGTCAGGACACAAACTTATCCCTTAGTCAGAAAAAATGCAAGATATTATTAACCGAGGGCATAGTTCTAGGACACCATGTCTCTCTTCAAGGTATCACGGTGGATCCTGCCAAGATAGAAATAATTGTCAATCTTCCTCCTCCAAAGACTCCGAAGGAAGTTAGAAGCTTTCTTGGCCATGTAGGTTATTATAGGCATTTTATAGAGAATTTCACCAAGATAGCCACACCTATGTTCAAACTACTCATGAAGGACATAGAATTTCAATGGAATGAACCTTTTCAACAGGCTTTCAAAACTTTAAAGGCAAAGTTATCAGTAGCACCAGTACTTAGGGGCCCTAAATGGTCCCTTCCTTTTCATATCTCTACTGATGCATCTAACATAGCTATAGGGGCAGTCTTAGGTCAAAAAGAGAAAAAGTTATCTTATGCCATTTATTTTGCTAGTAAAAACTTGACTCCTGCAAAATCAAAATACACTATTACCGAGAAAGAGTTTCTCGCAGTAGTATATTCCATCAATAAGTTTCATCATTATATCACAGGATATGAAATTTTCATACATACCGATCATTCTGCTATCAGATTTTTGATGAATAAACCAGTTACCAATGGCAGAGTGACTCGGTGGCTTCTTCTATTACAAGAGTTTAATATCACCATTGTTAACCGTCCTAGTCGAGAGAATGTAGTAGCAGACTTTTCTCCTGAATTCAAATTGACAATGATGATATTCCTGTTGATGATAGCTTCCCAGATGAACATTTATTCGTTGTATCTGTTCGAACCCCATGGTTCGCAGACATAGCCAATTATTTGGCAACTGGAAAGCTACCAAACCATCTCTCCCCACCCGAAAAACATAGAATCATAGTTCAAAGCTCTAACTATTCCTGGGTGGATAATGATCTCTTTCGTATCGGTCCTGACCTTATTATTAGAAGTTGTGTACGAGAGGATGAGATGGCAGAGATTCTTCATGCATGTCATGGTGGACCTTGCGGTGGACACTTTTCTGATAAAAGAACAGCATATAAGGTTTTACATTCTGGATATTATTGGCCAAGCATCTTCAAGGATGCTGCCAAATATGTCAAGGGATGCGATAGTTTCCAAAGAATGGGTAGACCTACGCCATTTGATGAGATGCATTTGCAACCTCAAGTTATGATTGAGCCTTTTGAAAAATGGGCTCTAGATTTCATAGGACCAATTTCCCCTATGTCTCGTAAGAAGAAGTACATCCTAGTCTGTACAGATTATGTCACCAAGTGGGTAGAAGCCAAAGCTTTATTCCTAGCCACAGAGAAATCAGTGGTAGAGTTTATGTATGAAGAAATATTTACCCGCTTTGGTGTACCTAGGGAAATTGTAACCGATCAAGGATCTCAATTCACTTCCAAGTTAATGAAAGAACTTACTAATAAATATGGTATTAGACATTGTAAATCTTCAACATATCATCCTCAAGCGAATGGTCAAGTAGAAAGCACAAACAAAGTATTAGAAGCTATCATGACCAAGACCATTCAGTTACACCACAAGGACTAGGCAAATAGGCTCCCAGAAACCTTGTGGGCTTATAGAATAACTTGGAGAAACACCACTGGCCACACACCTTATGAACTTGTTTATGGAAAACAGGTTCTCCTACCCATTGAATTTTAGGTGAATACATTTCGTATGGCTGCTCAGTTAGGAATGAATTTAGAAGAAGCACAGAAACAACGAATCCTACAAATAAATGAATTAGACGAGATTAGACAGGATGCTATCGAACGAACAATCTTAATACAGAATCAACGTAAAAAATGGCATGACAGATACATTAAACAAAAACAATTTAAAACAGGATACTGGGCATTACTTTTTGATTCGAGATACAAAAATTTTAAAGGTAAATTGACTACTCGTTGGATGGGTCCTTATGAAATGATTACAACTTTCGATAATGGATCCGTTAAAATTAAAACAATTGATGATTCTCAAACTTCCTTTGTTTTAAATAGCCATAGACTTAGACTTTATCACCAACCTATATCTAAACAAGACTTTGTGCAGAATTCCTTACAACAGCAAGAGATGGTGCTAGTAGAAAAGGAAATCATTCCTCCTCCTCCTAGTCCCTGAAATTTCTAAAGGATTGTCTTCATTTGTACATATGTAAATATATTGTGTTTTTGTTTTAATTATAATAATGAAGAGTTATTTCTGACAAGCTGATTGTGTTTATACAGGGAATTCATTTGTATGATCAGCTCATGAAATTTTTGCCATTAAAAACAGGAAAAATTTTCTCCCTTTTTAGATTTCTTATGGCTTTTTTTGTACATATGTTTTGTTTTGAATAAATCAAAATCATCTAACAACGGTTTTGCAGCTTAATTACAAGGACCTTCTCCGCTCATGCAATATTATTGAAAGGGAAGCACTTAAATGAAAAAAAATTCAATATATCCTAATCCCTTTTTTTCAATTATTGTTGAAATTGACATTTTTAGCAAAAGATAAAGTGTTCTTTATATTATTTCGCAACCATTTTATTTATGATTTTGAATATGGTATTTGATTCAGGCATGCACATTTCTGATTATCATTTAGAATTGTTGCTTAAAAGACCTATCTTAATTACTATGATCTCTAAAAAAAATACTATCTTACACATATGGATCATTGGCTTATCCTAGACTCATTATCAAAACTTGTCTCTTAAAGCATCTTTTAAAGGTAACTTAGAAGTGAATGTTATTTTTATTCTTGTGGGGAACATTACTGAATTCTTATGAAAGAGATAGATATAGATCAAAGAACAGCTTTAGGTTATTATCTTTTGACATGATCCATAACTTTGGCTATTATAAATAAAAGTTGCTCATAAAGGTTCGTTCTAATATTTCGAATTATGTGTTTAGCAGGCTTAGCACACTCTAGTGCCAACCGGCTTCCTTACATATCTATATATATATATATATCATTATACGAAGCAAACCCGCCGAGGTACTGAACAGGCCTGCTGGCAGCGGGTCCATGCTAAGTAAAATCTTAAACAAGGAAGTTAGGTAAATGCAAGTAAACCTGTCGGGGTACTGAACAGGCTCGCTAGCAGCGGGACTATGCTTGCATGGTACCAAGATAAAACCGTCAGGTTACTGAACAGGCCTGCTGGCAGCGGGTCAATATCGGGTAAAAGAGATCGGTTAATGCATTACTATGCACATGATTCATATATAAGAAACCTGAGTATACAAACACATGTTTTGGCCAATCATCTATACTGTCATTAGAGAATAACTGTAAGTTGAACTTGGACCTTGTCATCTAATTCAAACAATACCTAGGATGTTATTATCCTAGAAATGGGACCCATAATTATAAAAATCTCACAAGCTTTACGGTGCACCTTATCTATATCTTGGGATGACAAGAAATATTTAAAATGAGTCATGGATGGCTAGTTTTCCTGTGGCATCTTTCATATCAAATTATACTATCATTCTTCATATGGTCCTTTTAAGCACTATTTTATTCTTTATGATAAATGTACATATCTGAATCATCTACATGTTTAGTTAATATTTCATTTTCTTGAGAAAAGTATTACAACATTTTTCAGCTATTGATAAAATAATTGAATATCTAATGCTCTTTTTGTTGGCTTGAGGACAAGCCATATCTTTGGTTTGGGGGAGGATTAGAACTGTTTTAAACTTCTTCTTTTTTATCATTCATAAAAAATAAAAAATTATTTATCTTTGAAAGTGTTGGGGTTTGCAGGTTAATGCAAAAGCAGAAGGCGAATTGTTTTAATTAAAGACAAACAAAAAAGGGGACATGACTTAAAAGTTCCAGAAAGCAAATTTTACAGCATTTTCTATGCACTAACAGCCTTAAAAATTCCTTGCAAAAATCAGTTATAGTTGGCTTCAGCAATAAAAGTTTGTATAGACAAAAGTCTGTATGAAAGGCTAAATGACGGATCAAATGCCGATTCAAATGAAGTGACGAATGCAGCAAATAAGCAACGTTTTGAATAAAAGTGTTGAAGAAATTTTAGCTTCAAATAGCATGCTAGATATTTTTGAAAATTATGACTAACCAATGATGATAGGGATCAATCAAATGTCAAATCTCGCACTTGGTTTTATTCCCGTATTCATCTCATCTTGTTAAACGAATAAATCTTGTGTCATTATGAATCATTGCATGTCCACTATGGTCTTACCTATCGTATAAATCGCCAACATATGGATCGGATCCTTGTGATCTCCCACGTGTAGAATATTCCATTACGTGAATTTCGTTCAACCTGTCCAAAGCTTGGCTTTGGACATGGTTGAATGTGCTATACCAAACATGCATCTACCGAATTCACGCACTTCAATTATGGCACTTAACTCAAGATCTTCAAAGTACAAATGTGATCTTTCAAAACACGCTTTACCCATGACCATCCAGCCATCCAAACAAACCTCAATTTAACTAATGGCTGCGTGAACTTCTGCTTCACTCTGTTCACCCTTCATTTCTCTCTCTGCGAGCTACGTCCTCTGTAAATTCCTTGTATCCCCTGCATTTATCTATTGCATTCCTCATCCTCCATTAGCAATGCCTAACTATTGCGAGCCTGGTAGCTACTAAGATCTTCTTCATATCCCTGACATTAAAAGATGCCATGATTTATTCTCTCAAGCAGGTTGCAAACCGTTTCTCCACCGCCTTGATGGTCACGACCATGAGATTTCGTTGCTGTTTGCCAAAGGTTTTGATGGAAAAATGGCCAAGGTTGGCCATCTTGTTTTCTCCATAACAAAAGAGTCAATAACGTTAGCTACGAAGCTCCCTCGAGAAGGTGCCCGATGGCACAAGCATTTGTTTCTTCCACGAGAAGCTCACCAGTTCGCTCTCAAGCCTGATTTTCAACACATTACTAGCACCAAAGGTTTTCATAGAGATCGGATCAAGCCAGAGTACTTGGATCTTTTGACCATTATCATTCATTTAGTCACCTGCGAGGGTAAGTTCACTGTTTTTAAAGCTTTCCATGTTAGACTGTTAGCTCATTTTGTCAATAATCAGACCTTAAATTTCCCATTCTACTTTCTAAAGAGCTTGGAAAAGATTTCGAGTCAATTTAGAAAGAATACCATTAACCCTTCTAGCAGCTTATATCACCATTGTCTCATTAAGCTTTTAATCATTCATCAATTAGAGGAGAGAGGTCAGACTTGGGACCATTTTGTTTTTGAGATATTAAACCCTCATTTATCTACTGTCAAATCTTCCCCTTCTCAAGAACACCTTCATGCCCAATAAGAACCAAACGCTAAATGTATACGATTTGATGAGAGTTCCTTAGATGATATGCACTCTGTCCATTCAATACATTCTCCTACTAAACCTAGAGAAACAAATTATGACCAGTCCATTGATCAGCCTGACATTCAGACTATCATTCATCCCTCATGCTCAAATATTTAGTTGGACGATCATACCTTTGAGTCATCCCTCCTCACACTAGCTAATGCATCCATTCAGATGAGTGAAGCCCATGGTGCTAGAAGCTCTCCTGCATGTAACAAAGACAAAAGCCCTGAAGAACAGACTATTAATGTTGAGACATCTCCAAAAGAGAAGAGTCCTCAAATGGACTTGGAGCATGATATAGAACAACCTATTTTGAGTCAGCAAAAATGGGATCAGTTAACCCAACAGATAGCACAATTAACAGAACAAAGTCAAAGCTATGTGGAGACAATCTTCAAGCTCCTTGAACAAAATAAGATGTTGCGTACACAATTGAAAAGCACTGAATGCTCAGTTAGTGCCAAAATAACATCCAATGTTGTCCTTAGGGTAAAGTCTAATTCCTTAAGGGGTCATTTCAAGAAGCTCCAGGCCAAGCATGCATCTCCATCATCCGAGTCGGAGACCGCTGTTATCACAGCTCGGCCTTCTTCCTAATCACCTTTTTTTCTACTCAGTGGGACCTGGCATGACTCCGGTTTGGGCGAATGTTGGTGTCCATTTTTGTCACCATTTTTTATCATTCAATTTACTCAAAGTGGCGTTATTTCTATCATTTTTGCTATAGTAAGTTGTTTTCTTAGCCATTCAGCTCATCAAACAGTCCAGGATAAGTTTTGCAAATAACCCATCATTCATACCATGCGCTATGTGCTCATCCTAAAACGCGTTCAGCTCATCGTTCAGCGCTCTGTTCAGCCCGCGAAATCCGTGGTTGACACATCTTAGACCATTGAATGAAGAGAAGGACACATGGGTTCTATTCGACATGCAATGGGCCTAGTTAATGGGCTATTTCTCTAGAAGATCCGTCCTCAGGTTTGCTAAGCTTGACAGCACACCTCACATCCACGTGAACAGTTTAACCTCCGGTTTGTCTGCGCATTCAACCTAGAATCACGCTCAGTATGCCAACGTAACTCCTGTGCCCATGTCAACACTCCAGCACACCAGTTCTCTTGTTCGTTTGGTTGGGAGTTACACACACCTGTTCACGCCTGCTCACGTTCATTCACGCCATCGTTCTAGAAGGAGCTCGCCTGCCCATGATTCAGTCCGCCAGCACACTGCTCGTCCACGTCTGAGTTAGATCGACGCTGTAGCTGCCGTGTGAAGGAACCAACCCCGTCAAAGTCTGAAGGACGCTCCTTGCGTTGGCATGTATCAATTACATCAACAGTTACAGTCATTTAAACACTCCTATTATTAGAGAGATCGACTCTGTCGACCCTCTCACCCATTGTAACTTATAAATAGTCGTCTTGTGATTGAGACGAGTTAGTCTTAGTCTAAGTTTTTGGAATCTAGCTAGTTCGCAGTCGTAGATAGTGGAAGACAGAGTTTTGTGATTTTTCTCAAGTTAATGGAAGTAGCAACTCGTTGATGTTCTGTTGGTAGTCATTTAAGTTGATCTAGTTCACCCTCCGATTGCTGGGAAGGGCCCCTCATCAACTGGAGGTTTTATTTACATTTTCTCCATTTCTTTTCTTGCAATTAACTAGTTTATTTCCTGTGTGTGTAATCTAATTCGTTTTCCTGTGTGGATCATCTTCATTCCTCTATAATTAATATTCTACTGTTAATATAATCTCTCTTCTTCTGAGCTAGGAATGGTCGACCAATAGTTTAATGATTTGTAGTTTGCTTTCAGTCCTTCTTCCATCATCATAGTTAGATATTGCTTCCAAATTCTTCCATAGTTAGCATTTCTTTCTTTCTCTTCTCCTCTGTTAGTTCTTCTTCTTATCTAATGTAGGTTAATTCTTCCTTATTACATTCCAACCTTCTTCCTACTTCTCATAAAATTATTCATCCTCTTAGGTAATGATTAGCATAGATAATTTCTTTATTAGTTTAGCCTCTAATAATCTCTCTACTGCTTCCTTTGCACAATAGGATCATTTGCATAAGCCAGCTGGTAATTAAATCATCCAAAAACTCTTCTTTCCCTCACTTTAAAACATTTTCCTCCATTCGGACTGCCTTTCAAACCGGTGTTCGGATCGTCATTCGGACCTGTGTGTTTTCTGTATTATTTTAGGCCTTTTTCCGAATCTAATTTCTTCTACCTCTTAATCATCATTATTCATGTTCCTCCTTAATAGTTTGAGATGCAATTTAATTTTGTTTTATGTCATTTGGAATTCTTAATTCAATTTCATCATTATTTCCTCATTTCTTACTTCCTCCTTATCATCTTCTTATCTTTCTTCCAAACTTTAGTTCTTTAACCTGTTTTGTTACTTAGTTATTGTTCAGAATGTATGAATATTGTTCCTAAATAGTTTCTTTCCCAAGTTATAGTTGATAATTCTATTCTTTGAGTTGTTTTAGTTTGTTAATTTTAAGACTAGTTTCTATTTAATGAAGATGTTCATGTTATAAGATCTTTATCAATAATAAAATATCTTTATCAAGTTTTCTACTTACTTCCAAATCTAATATAGTTCAGTTTAATTCTTCTACTTGCTTCTAACTTATATTAGTTTCATGTTGTTCACATATGGATAGACAGTAGTTCATAATGTTTAAAGTTAGTGGTAGTTTTTTTATTTTTAGTTTACATTTGTTTGTAGAAGTTAAGCTAGATTTACTTCCATTTAGCTTTCTTATTACATTTGAAAGTCATTACGATACATTTACTCCATTTCCTATTGCATTTGATGTATGTAATCAAGAAAAATGGAATTAGATGGTTTAGTCTAGAATAATTTACATTTACAAGTTCTCCCTATTAAACATCTAATATTCGTAGCTCTGATTCTGTTCATAGTTGTTATCTAGAAGTTTAATTCAGTAGTTTCTCACTTTTCTAGAAGTAATTTGTGTTTCAGTATTGTTTCCATCTTTCTTATTAATTAACCATAGAAGTAGAGTAGTATGATCTAGTACTATTATGATCTGTGATTTAATTGTATTCTTAAATATTTAACTCGGTTTTTCATTTTGAAAGTTCTTTCGATCTTTTTCCTTACTAAACATTTTTTAGGTATGACAAGCCTGAAACTTTAGAATCCTTTCTACCTTGGCATATATTTTGCTTCAACTCTAAGTTTACTAATCCTGGTTGATGATTAATATTAGGTATTTTAATTCGAGATAGCTCACACACCCAACAGTTTCGGTAACGCCCGCGAGTCCAATGTTGACGGTATTTATAAGCATAGTTAGGCTTAGCCGCGCCCATCAATGGCTAGATAAACATTAATGGTTATGCCCGTTGGCCAAATCCAACGAGGATTTCAGTCATTTTCCTCATTAACTGCTTCAGAACGGCTTATTTTGCATTAAATGCTTAAGCAACGTCGGCAAAATCACTGTATAACGGCTAGTTTTCAGCTCTAACGGCTATTTTGAGGAGTTGCATCGAAATGCACGGACTGATGTCACCACTTGCAGTGTGTTTCACTGCACGGTGATACTTTTCTTCATGTTGATCTTCGTGTCCGTCCTATTTATTTTGATTTGCATGGCTGCCTTTTGAACTTTGCAACTATACGGTTCTACCTCTTCTTCTTTTTTTCATTTTTCTTTTTTTTTTCTATCTGCTCTGCGCAGATACATTTCACTGAGTGTTCTGCAAAGTAGGACTATCCCTGTAGGGTTTTAGTCTACTCCCATTAACCAATCCTGGTAGTTTGTCTCTAGCTAACGTGGCTAACTGAGCTGCGCCACCGTTAGTAACATGCATAACAGTATATGGGCCAAGCCAATGCATTTTAAATTTGCCAGGAAATTTCATGAACTTGCTATCATACAGGAGGACAAGGTCTCCTACTTGGAATATTTTGTGCTTGAAATGGAGATCATGCCATGCTTTTTCTTTGTCCTTCTGCACTTGCTGGTGAAAGCCTGCGATGAAGCGATCCTCCTCCAATCCAACCAAGTGTAGAATCCTTTCATGCAATGTTTCTTCATCTGACATGTCTGTGAATGCAGAAATCCTTAAGCTTGGTACAATGTATTCCATAGGCATCACAACTTCCTGTCCATAGACCAATATGAAAGGTATATGGCCTGTCAGCTTCTTGCAAGTTGTTATGTATGCCCATAATACATTTGGATGCGCAGATCCCAATCATCTATGTTTGTATTGCATACTTTTGTCATCACATTCTCCAGTACTTTATTAAATGCCTCCACGGTTCCATTAGCTTGAGGATGGTACGATGTACTCCTGTGGTGATAGATGTGGAACACTTCAGTAAGGGCTTCAATAGTTTTGTTCAAAAAGTGAGTTCCTTGATCACTCATTAATATTTTTGGGCATCCAAATCTGGTAAGGATGTTCTCAAAGATGAACTGCGCAGCAATAACTGCGCTACAGTCCTTCACTGGTTTAGCTTCTTCCCATCTGGTGAGATAATCCGTTGTGGTGTAATGTATCTCGCATTAGTTCTCTTTCCTGGTGGGTTGATCGGTCCCACGAAATCAATAGCCCATTTATCAAATGCCTGTAAGTCAATTGCGGTCTTAATGGAATTTCATCTCTTCACGATGGCTTTGTTGTTCTCTGGAAAACATCGCAACTCTAGCAATGCTCCTTTGAGTCTTTGTGTAGTGTGGGCCACCATAGCCCTGCTCTTAATATCTTCTGCACAGTGGCTCTTCCTGTGTAGTGACCTCCAAGGACACCTGAATGTGCCTCAGCCAAAATAAGCGGCTTCTCATGCTCAAACACACATCTTCACAGTACTTCATCTTGTCCCAACTTGTATAACTGCCCTGCGATGCAAGTGAAGTCTGTTGCTTTAAATACCAGCTGCTTCTTCTGCTGCGTAGTGAACTCTGTAGGTGCCAATCCCGTAGTCAAAAATTATACAATGTCCTTGTAATAATCATCTGATATTTGTATGGAAAATAACTGCGCGTCAGGCAGATTGTCTTCAAGGTTAGTTGGTTCATTTCCCAACTCAATCCTTGAGAGATGGTCAGGTCCTCGGTTTAGTCTTCCTAGCTTAACAATGATCTCAAAGTCATATTCTTGGAAAATTAACAACCATCTGTAGATTCTTCCCCCTAACACTGGCTTTTTGACCAGATACTTGTTGGCCTGATTTTATGAATCAGAGCCAATAAAGAGGTTTTATCCACACAATCAACTTAAAGCAGTATCCGGTGTGTTTGAATTAACAAGACCTCGCAGGTTATGGTCCTGCTACCAGCTAGTTTGTCTCTTAAGGAAACCTCAAAACTAGCAAAATCTAACCTATTCTAATGTTTATCCTATCTATATATTTACAAATGTCCTAAAGCTGCTTTCAGAAAGAAAGACTTCAATTTTTGTGAAATTTTCTAAGTATGAAATCTTAATTACAGTATGCAGAATGATTTAACAATGTTAAATAAAATAAACTTAAAACTAACCTATCTACCTATCTAACCCTATCTCAGCTGAGAGCAGATTTGCAACTTAGATTAATCATTAATCTTATAACAGAAAATTGAAGTAAAATATAAACCAAACATGTTTAAATTATAACGACAATTACTCTGCTATATAGAAATGGAATTGAGTTTCAACCTAAAAGACACAGTCAAATTCACTTCCAGAACTGATTAATAATTATTTTCCAAGACAGTCATTCAACTTTGAGATAATGTTTATTTAAAACTCATCATTAACATACAAATGAAACTTTAAATAAACAAGAAGTTATATCATTCAAGCTAATGTTTATAGTGAACACACTAATGGACAAACCACAATGATATATGCATTCAATAACTAATCTTGAGACGACAAAGTGAGAATTTGTTTAAACATCAATATGACACAGCATACAGAGTTTGCATATAAACAGAAGATGACAATCGAAATATATGTATATATATATAACCCAAAAATAATACCATTCACAGCATCATTCGTAGATATCCAGTATCATCCACAACAAAGCTTCAGCTTCAAGTTTGAAATAATACTAGCAATAGAATATATTTCAAAAAGTTTTCTTCTACACTTCATCCATCCCGAGTTCATCAAAAATCTTCCTTCATATACTAGTGAGAGTCGGTTTTTTTGCTATAAATGTTGCACGCAACATTATAGGAAATTACTTAACCATAAAAGCATCTAATTACACCAAATACTAAAAATAGAATCGACTAGCCTGAGTCGAGGCATCTCAAAACATTCTTGGCCATTCAGAATACTCCAACTTGTAACAGATCAGCTATACTTTCATGCCAACGCATCCACCATATCCTGTATTCCTGGAAGAAAGCGGTGATAAAACCCTCCTGCATTAAATTCAATAAATACATCATATCAGAAACGATTTAACACAGTTAACCGAAATATTAAAACAAAATTATAAATGCATGCCTGTAAAATCTCCGATTTTACAGACATGCTAAATCAAAATAATCGTTACCTGTCAACAAGGGAAAGAACTATTAGGATTCATTATGAAGAGCGACTACTCTTCTAGCTTCGGCCAATTTAGCTTTCAACCTGATAATTTTGACATTTTGTTTTTCAATTCGTTCCAAAAGCATCTGGTTTGTTTTTAATATGGATTTCTTAGATTTCTTGAATTGATTCTTTTTCACGTTGGCCTTTTTCCACCTGTCAATCCATTCTAATAATTCTTTCTTGAACGTTTTATTCTCTTCTTCCAACAAGACCGTATACTGTTTGCGTTTTCCTCTAGACTCTGCTTTTTTATCCTGATAGATATTTCCTAACACCTGCTGTAGGGTTTCGTCTTTGCTAGCTACATGAGGAGAACGAGGACTATCACAATGCTGATTGTGTGATGGTTCCAATTGTACAGTGTCAACATCTATTTCTAGTTGATTATCCTCGACCTCACCTGATGGCACATCATTCCCCTGGACAGTGGTGGAATTCCCTACACCCATTGCGCAAGGGACAGGTATCGGAATATCATCCTCAATATCTACAACTGCGGGTTCGGCAACAGTAGATTTGGAAGTCTGTGGATCAGACTTATACCTTGGAGTAGAATGACGACTATGCATGCTTCTGGTGATTCTACGTGAAGATGATAAGTTTCCAACCTTCGACCCTTCCTTATCACAACAAACCTGAGCCAAATGGTTCAGCTTATGCATAGAAATTTTATGACATTCAGCAGGTTTATCAATTTCGTCTTCGGCTGAACCCTCTTTTAATTTTACAGGGTTTCCATCATTATTATCGGGTTGTGATTCATTTAAAATTTCCCTAGAACTGCAAGGAACTGAAACCCTATCATCATTTTTATCTACCTCATCGTCTACAGACGTGCTTATGGCCTCTGGTTCATTATCTTCTGAGCTATCATCCTCAGGATCTATGATTTTTCGTTTCCTACGAGCTCGAGGAGACGAATTAGGCCAATGCTGTGTTGGCCCCAATTTACAATCGACTAGGAATTCATCCCACGACCGACCTTTTGCGGATAATTGAAATTGCAGTAAAATTTTAATCAGTCCATGGTGACACAGACTATTATCAGGGTTATTAAAGTTCCTTACAGACTGTGACATTTTCTTCAGGCTTTGCCACAGATAGAAGGGCAAATTAAGTTTATAACCCTTAACCGCTAACAACAACCGTAAATGATACAAATGCAAATGGGAAAAACGTCCACAACAGGTTACGTATCTTACCAAGATTTCATAATAAGCTCTCCACTCGGGCTTGAGAAATTTTACAGGCACGCCTACTCTCAATTTCGTTTTATCTGGTAAAGGCGTGAACAAAGCCAAACACTTCTTCTTATCCACCATAAGGCCTTTAAACCAGCGTTCTCCCACCTGGGGAAGTTTCGTGGCTTCAGCGATTTTGTCTTCATTGATAACAAACTCAACACCTCCAATTCGCACCCTGTCATTTTTAAAACCCATTGCAAACATTCTGGTAATCTCCACATGATGACCATCAAAGCTTTGAAAGAAATGCGTCCATCCCATTTTCTCGAATTTCTGGGCAACCTCCTGATTAGCTTCAATAATTTCATACCCTGAGATTTCAAAACGATTCAGAGGAGACATGGTTTCTTCAGCACTGTCTGGGCTTAGCCGTGGAATGAAAGGGAAAGTGAAAACAGAGGGAATAGGTATCCCCACACACGACATGCTAGAAAAGACTTCACATGCTCGAAATCTGATCAAAATCAAATCTCTGAACCTACCATTTTAGTGGGATGGTGATAAATATTACAACTTTCATGCTACACCATGGCTTATGCTAACTTATCTGCGTTTTGACCCTGCCAAGTAGTGACCACTACTTAACTTAATGAAACAGCGATACGAAGACTGCTTAACTTGGCGAACCAGCGATATGACAACTGATATATCCATTATTACGATCATTGATTATTGACAGTGGTTCATTATTATAATTACAATGGCCATAGTTTGAAATGACTGTTAGTGATTAACACTGTCAACACGGTGATGCCAAATGCATACAATTGTCGAGTCTATCAAGTGGTGAAGGCCACGTTTCCATGCCAGCTCACCGATCCAAAGGTTTACCAATTTAACCGTTGATTTAGCGCATGGTCAGTTCATCCAACGATCATCATTATTCTATGATATTACGTCGTGATGTGAAGAAGCATAGATTGCGTTTTAAGGTTGAGTAGGTATTAATGAAATGGCCAGCTTGGTGTTTATTTTATTTATATGTACAAACTATATATATACAACACTAAGTCGAAACCTTTATACATGATATTAACACACTATAGTATGTATCATTACAAAGGGTATTTACCATATGGGAAACGCTTCCTATATAAACCATCATTTATCGATTAAGTATGATATTGACAAAGTTTATGATAGGATATTACTTATAATATTAGGTTCCCAAATTCACTTAGTCTTGAGACTAATAATACCCTAAATAATGAGTTTTATGATATTTCTTTGACACAAACCCTTAAGTCACATAAACTCTTTTCAATATTTTAAACAATTTTCAATAAGAATTTACGAAACTTATCAATCCTTCATTCGAAAGCCAAGTTCGATGATCAAGTCCCTATCAGCTTTTAGAGTCATTAATTACCTTTTCTTTGATTAAGAGCACCTTCAGAATCAAAGATTATGAAGGAGCTCTATATAATTTTTAATTCATTTATCACGTAAAGGACTGATCTCTCTTCACTTTGTCAAGAAGTGAAGAGGTTGTTGCTTGCTGCCAACAAATGGCGACGACCTGGGAGAACCAGTTATCTCTGCTTAAAACAAAATGATTAAAACGAAATCTTAGAAACCTGTTAAAGATAATCAAAATCCTTTATTCGTATCAAACCTTTATTTATTCAGATTCATGAGTATAACCCAGAAATTTTTCATCTTTTGAAACAAACATATGATTAGAGATAAGCTTACAAATATCATTATCAAAACCAGTGCTTCCTAGTAAGGATGATCTTACCATCAGCCTCGAATACCTTTCCTCTGAAAACTATCTAGAACCTGTTCCTTGGTTTAGTAATTTCTTGTTTCTTGCTTTGCTGTTCTTTTTTTTTTTTTTTTTTTTTTTTTGAAATGATAATTCTGTCTGAAGACTACTACCTGGGTTTGGTGTCCCAATGTGATAGTATCATTCATGAGAGTTGTCTGAAATAAGCAGGCCGACTCGTGATGAGATCTCCTGTCTTTTAATTTAAAATCAAAAGCCATCACCCTGGTGATCAGAAATGAAGTTATTCCAGGCAACACTGATGATCATGATTAGGTCGGCTCATTACTGAGACCTCCTATTCTTCAGGCAAAAGTTATGTTTTATTGGAATTTTTATTGATTTTGTTTTAACTAAAATGAGAGATCATTACCCAGCATGGTAACCAAATAGTAATGTCAGTCATAAATACCACCAGAAAATGAATCAGCTGGCTCGTGATGAGACCCCTTATCTCTTGGTTTTAAGACCAAAAGCCATTACTAGTTTCCTAATAATGTCATACCAGAGATATTTATGATTCTGATCAGACCGGCTCATTACTGAGACCTTCCGTCTCTCACTTTAGCTTGTTATTAGTTGGAACAGATGCTAGACAGTCTTCAAATGACAAAAGTTTTCTAAACCAATGATAAAAATCTGTAAAAAAATTTCAAAAGCACAGGCTTTGAGAAAGATATATAATAAACTACCCTTATTTAAGAAAATAACCAGATGAAAGAAAAATCCGGGAAACACTTATAAATAGAACTAACGAAGATTTTTTACAAACTCAAGAAATTTTGATCAACCCGAACAACTTTAAAAGATTTCAGTTCAAGTCAAAATTTTCAAGACTGATGAGAAAACTGATCTTATTGATATATATTAATTACAATTATTAATCACATATTTCTGTTTTGAGGACTAGTTATATACATGAATTTTAACAACCTGAAATATCTGATATTGACAGCTATTGACTCATATACAGTTTGCTAGTGTATATACAAAAATATAAAAACTATTTATAAACAGTGAATAAATATATACAATTTAGACAGCAATTATTAACAGAAATATTTCTTAAGAATCAGTCCATTCACAGGGAATGTCTCGGACTGTCCTTCAAGTGTTTGCAATCGAAAGGTACTTGGACCTATTTTTTCAGAAATAACAAAGGGGCCTAACCAAAGTTTTTGAAACTTAGTATGACTACCCTTAACTTCATGAGCTTTATCCCATTTTAAGACCAAGTCTCCTACCTGGAATTCGCGATCAGAACTAAATGATTGGTCAAACCATGACTTAACAATCTGTTGATGTTTGTTAAAGTGTTGTTTTGACTGTTCTCTTTCTTCTTCTAATTTTAATAATGCATTAATTCTTTTCTCCATTGCTGGGCATTCTTCTTCTTGGACAGACTGAGCTAACTGTAATGAAGGTAAAAATAAATTTGGTGGAAGAATAGCTTCAGTCCCGTACACTAAGAAAAATGGTGAATTACCTATTGCAACCTTTGGAGTTACTCTGTCTGCCCAGAGAGCATTAACCAATTCTGTATGCCAATTCCTATGGTGAACTGAAACAGTTCTTTTAAGAATTTTCAATAAATTTTTATTTGTTGATTCAGCCAGACCATTCCCATGAGGATGGTAATTAGCTGAATACCTAATTCTTATTCCTTTTTCTAAAGCGAACTGACTCAATTCAATTGATGAAAAATATGATGCATTATCAAAAACCAAAGAATCAGGAACACCAAATCTTGTTATGATAAAGAAATCCAGAAATAATATAACTTGATTAGTATTCACAACCTTCAATGGTGCAGCCTCAGCCCAACGAGTGAAATAATCAGTTGCAGTTATTATGTACTTGTGTCGCATTGATGAGGGAGGGTTTATTGGACCTATTATATCGATGCCCCACTGCTGAAAAGGTCTTTCAGCTGAAACAGGTTGTAAGGGGAAAGCAGATTTCTTAACTTTTCCTGCGGCAAGTTGACACTCTTGACATCTTCTAACGAAAGTATAAGAATCTCGAAACAAGGTAGGCCAATAATAACCAGCCCTAAGAATTTTATGGGCTGTGGTTTCTCCACCAAAATGACCTCCCGCTGGTCCAGAATGCAATTCTTTCAGAATTGTTTCTGTTTCATCTTTATCCAAACACCGGAGGTATACCCCATCTGAATTTCTTCGAAAAAGGACATTATCTATTAATAAGTAGGGGGTAGATTTCAATCTTAGTGCTCTTTTCTTCCTTGGATCTAAGTAATCAGAGGCAGTCCCTGTTTCCAGAAGTACTCGTATGTCTGTGTACCAGGAATCTTGAGGTGGTGGATAAAAATAAATTTCTCTAGTAAGTAAATCTTCATCAATGACAATTTCGGTTTTATCATCAGACAAATGAGCAGCTTCAGCAGCTAGTTTACACAATCCTTGCCCTTTAACTATTGTTGATGGTTTGATTTCTAGGTCATACTCTTGGAGAGCTGTCATCCAAGGTGCCCTTTTTTCTCCTAAATCCTTCTGTACCAATAAATTTCTTACTGAAGAATAAGGTACAACTACTTTCGTTTTGGATTTTAATAAGTAAGGACGAAAATGTTTTACCGCTTTAAAAACAGCATAAGCTTGTTTATCCACTTCATGATAGTTTAGTTCAGCACCTTTGAAATTTGAACTCATGAACGAAATTGGAACCTCATTATTTTGTTGGTTTAATTGAGTTAACACTGCAGCATACGCAATATCAGAAGCGAAGGTATATAATATAAAATCCTTGTTAAAATCTGGACTTAGAAGACTAGGAGCTTCTGAAATAGCTTCTAAAATTTTCTGAAAAGATTCTTTTTCAGTTTGTCCCCAACTAAACACAGCATCTTTTTTAATCATTTTCTGCAAAGGACGAACAGTCTCTGAAAAACTAGGGATGAATCTCCTGACAAAATTAATTTTCCCTAAGAATGACTGCATTCCTTTCTTGCTGGAAGGGAAAGTAATCTTTGAAATAGCTTGTGTTCTTTCCGGATCAATCATGATTCCATGTTTTGATACTACACAACCTAACAAGATACCTTCTGAAACAGCAAATATTGTTTTCTTAGGATTTAAGGATATTCCAAATTTTCTACATCGTTCAAACACTTTTCTCAAATGGTTAAGATGATCAGGGCGATGTTTAGAGTAGACAGTAACGTCGTCCAAATAGACAACGACTGAATGATTGATCAAGCCTCTAAAGGCAATATCCATTGCTCGTTGAAATGTTGCTCCCGCATTGATTAATCCAAAGGGCATCTTACGGTATGCATACGTTCCCCATGGAGTTCTAAAAGCTGTTTTTAATTGATCATCCGGGGAGACTAATATTTGGTTGTACCCTGAGAAACCATCAAGGAGAGACAGTATCTCAGCCCCAGATACTTTCTGAAGAATTTGTTCCATGGGTGGAACTGGGTAGTTATCCTTTTCAGAAGCTTTATTTAAATTTCTAAAATCGACACATAATCGAATATCCCCATTTTTCTTTCTAACTGGAACTAAGTTAGCTACCCACTGAGTGTGTCTGACAGGAAAAATGATCCTGGCAGTTAGCAATTTATTCAATTCCTTTTTTATTGTTGGTTCTAATGATGGGTGATATTTTCTTAATTTCTGCTGAAAAGGTTTTGATTCCTGTTTAATTGGAATTATATGTTGCATGACTTGAGTGTTAAATGTTTTTAAGTCATCATATGTCCACGCAAATATATCTTTAAACTCTTTGAATAATTTTATGAAAGCTGTTCTTTCTACAGGATCACAATCTATTCCTAGGTTTATAGTTTGGGGATTAGATTCCGTTCCCAAATTGATAGTTTCATATTTCATGCAAGAGCTATTGGTTTTACAATTTGGAACTGATTTAAACTTATCCTGCAGATCAAAAAACTTTTCTAATCTCAATACTGAGTTGGGGACGGGTTTTACCTGTTCAAAAGCCTTCTCAACTGAACAAAAATCATTAATTACCGAAAAATCTCGTAAATTGTCGTCGTGAGTGATTTCATCTATCGCTGAATCTTTAAAGATTCCATCGTTTGTCAGAAAATGCAGTACCTGTGTATCATTATCAAACACACACCAATTAAAAATGTTATCAGGTATGGAAGGTCTAAAAATTAATTCAACAGAAAAGAATTTGGCGAAAAATTTTCTGAAGGAATCAATTTGGAAGCTACATTTGCCAATAAGTCTGCTTCTTGGTTTTGACTTCTAGGAACAGAATTTATGTTAAATGCATCAAAATATGTAATAAGATTCCATACCTCCTTTTGATAGCTTTGCAAATGTTCAGATAAACAATGAATGGAATTACGCACCTGTCTAACAATGATTTCTGAATCGCCAAAGACCACAATCTCTTTGATGCCCAAATCGATTGCTTTTTTCAATCCTTGAATCAAAGCTTCATATTCAACCATATTATTTGTACAACTAAATTCTAGTCTACAGGCTATACAAGTCTTATTACCTTGAGGATCTATTAGCAGACAACCGGCGCCCGCTCCTTCCTTGGATTTTGCACCATCAAAATAAAGGGTCCAAATAGAATTATGCGCAATTACCTTGCTTTCTATGATATTTACAATATTTACATTATTTTCATCACCAATGGTCTCCTTAAGGGAACAGTTAGGAGAAATAACTGTTACATTACAAATCTCAGATTGCTGGCTGCTTACTGAAAGGAGAGAGTTTTCAGCTTTGAAATCTCCAAAACCTAACTCATACATGTAGTTTCCCATAATGGAATCAGAAAATAACACAGGTTCACTAGGATCATGTAATTCTGTAACAGTATGTTTCATATACCTTTCTCTTTGTATCTTTATCTGATTTGCTTTTCCATTTTTTGGTAACCACAAGGTTGACCAATCAGTGGCAAAGAAACCATTTAGCTGTTGAGACCAATCCCTACTTAAGAACAGTCCATATGCATCAGGTATATCAGCGATTACGATGTCTATGATTTGATAGACTGGAGGATTGCAAGCAATCCTAACTAAGACATCTTTCATCTCTCCGACAACCTTCACATTTGTTCTATCCAATTGAGTTATTTGTGCATTGGATGAGACAAATTTGCCATTTAATTTCTTGCACACAGATAAAGGCATAACATTAGAAGATGCTCCTGAATCTACCATGCAATTGTGGACATTTCTATTGAAAATTTCAAAGGTAAGTAAGAATGGAGGTGTAGTTGACTTAGAGTTCTTACCTATCAAAGAAGCTTTATCAGCTGATGTTTTCCCTTTATCAGTTGCTGTTGGATCATTGCCTAAACTGTTTGCAGCAACATTTTGCTTTGTATTAGGTATGATCGTGGTTACCGAAGGATTGATAATAGGAGTATCAGGCATTGGATAGATTTGAAGAAGATCATACATACTAATTTTTGCACGTGTCTTCTTCAAATCTTCAATTATATCATATTGTAAATCCAACTTCGGAGCGTTTTGACTGGTTTGGGTAGCCTTATTTGACTGAGTTTGCTTACCAGTCTGAATTTGTTTGTTTGGTTGTGAGTTATAATTATCAGTGTTTGAAGTAGAGCTTGAAGCACCAGGAGTGTTTGCAATTGCTTTACTACATGTATTATATGCGTGTTGTCCTGGAGGTGGACTTATGTCCTCATGTTTTTTCACGAAATTATCCCAGAAGTGCCCATTGATTTGTTGAGGTTCTTCTGATTCATCTTCATTTTCAGATTCTTCATCTTCTTTGTTCTGATTTATCTCTTGACTAGTTGTTTCAGATAAAGAGAGAACAGCTCGAATTGTGTTAAAGACCTCTTCATTAGCAGCTATATCTGGGGGTGCATTCTTATTGTTTGCGTTTGGGTTTTGTCTAAATTGATTTCTGAAGTAATCCCTAGAAGGGGAAGCTTCAGAACTAGTTTTTTTTAACCCAATAACTTCATTAGTTAATGTTCGGATAGCATTCTGTAGTTGTTCTACATCAAAAGCTTTATCTTTATCTGAACTAGATCTCTCTACTTTCTTTCGAGGAAAAGAATCAGTTTTACCACTCCTTTCTGGTTCATAAGACATGAAATCTTTTTCTACTTTAATTGCTTCATCAAATGTTTCTATCAATGTTGTTTTTCCAGCCCTCTTAACAAACATTCCGGAATTCCTAGGTAAGGCTGATGTATAATTTTCGATGATTATATCTTCCGGTGGTTGAGAAGCAATTGGAATTTTATTTTTTAATGTTAGAAACCTTTGATTAAAGTCTTTAATCCTTTCTTTGGGTTCCATTTTAATTCTAGATAATTCTAGGGCTAAAAGAGCAGGTGTTTTATCTTCCCCAAATTTATCTAAAAAAACTTTATTAAATTCCTCCCAGTTTGTAATAGATCCTTGTACTAATGAAAAATACCAGGTAGAGGCTCTTCCCTCAAAAGTGAGAGGAAATAATCGACAGACAACATCCTCATGCTGAACATTTAAGGTTTGAACAGCTAACATGAATTTATCAATATGTACCTCTGCTGGTTCTTTGTCATCTGGGTTAAACTTAGGAAGAATTTTATCTGAATGTTTTGGTAATGGGTGTTGTATCCCAGGAATTGCTACAGCAGCTGCCCTTAACCAAGGGAGCTGTGGATTAGGTGGAGGGGGTGGAGGATTACCTCCTCCTCCTGCATTTCCTGCCATTGGACTTCCTTGAGAACTAGAAGAACTCTCAGAATGAGAAGATCTTGGACTGTTGGGTGGTGAATCAGGAGGAGAAGGTGGCTGATCAGAACCACTTCCCGAAATTAACCTCCTTGTGGTATTAGTTTGTGTAGTCTGTCTTTGACAACTTTCAGCTTGGTATTGAGGAGTATTATCAGTTATTTCCAAATCTTCTGCAACTATGGTCAATTGTGGGTTATGTCGCTGTTGTCTAGGAAGACCATAATCTATTGGAGTAATACCTAACTGATTAGCGTAATCTCTAGTAAGGATATGTCTGGATTCTTCTAGAGTTTGAGCACTTTGTGCAGGAGTAAACGGGGAAGTAATAGGATCACGTTCAAGGATATTCCTTACAGTTTCACTAAGAGGTGATCTACTAATTTCCGAAGATTGTTGGCTGGTTTGAAATGTTTCATCAGTTTCACCTGCCATTACTTAATTCAGGCCCTCCTTCTAGCGCCATTTGTTGGCCTGATTTTATGAATCAGAGCCAATAAAGAGGTTTTATCCACACAATCAACTTAAAGCAGTATCCGGTGTGTTTGAATTAACAAGACCTCGCAGGTTATGGTCCTGCTACCAGCTAGTTTGTCTCTTAAGGAAACCTCAAAACTAGCAAAATCTAACCTATTCTAATGTTTATCCTATCTATATATTTACAAATGTCCTAAAGCTGCTTTCAGAAAGAAAGACTTCAATTTTTGTGAAATTTTCTAAGTATGAAATCTTAATTACAGTATGCAGAATGATTTAACAATGTTAAATAAAATAAACTTAAAACTAACCTATCTACCTATCTAACCCTATCTCAGCTGAGAGCAGATTTGCAACTTAGATTAATCATTAATCTTATAACAGAAAATTGAAGTAAAATATAAACCAAACATGTTTAAATTATAACGACAATTACTCTGCTATATAGAAATGGAATTGAGTTTCAACCTAAAAGACACAGTCAAATTCACTTCCAGAACTGATTAATAATTATTTTCCAAGACAGTCATTCAACTTTGAGATAATGTTTATTTAAAACTCATCATTAACATACAAATGAAACTTTAAATAAACAAGAAGTTATATCATTCAAGCTAATGTTTATAGTGAACACACTAATGGACAAACCACAATGATATATGCATTCAATAACTAATCTTGAGACGACAAAGTGAGAATTTGTTTAAACATCAATATGACACAGCATACAGAGTTTGCATATAAACAGAAGATAACAATCGAAATATATGTATATATATATAACCCAAAAATAATACCATTCACAGCATCATTCGTAGATATCCAGTATCATCCACAACAAAGCTTCAGCTTCAAGTTTGAAATAATACTAGCAATAGAATATATTTCAAAAAGTTTTCTTCTACACTTCATCCATCCCGAGTTCATCAAAAATCTTCCTTCATATACTAGTGAGAGTCGGTTTTTTTGCTATAAATGTTGCACGCAACATTATAGGAAATTACTTAACCATAAAAGCATCTAATTACACCAAATACTAAAAATAGAATCGACTAGCCTGAGTCGAGGCATCTCAAAACATTCTTGGCCATTCAGAATACTCCAACTTGTAACAGATCAGCTATACTTTCATGCCAACGCATCCACCATATCCTGTATTCCTGGAAGAAAGCGGTGATAAAACCCTCCTGCATTAAATTCAATAAATACATCATATCAGAAACGATTTAACACAGTTAACCGAAATATTAAAACAAAATTATAAATGCATGCCTGTAAAATCTCCGATTTTACAGACATGCTAAATCAAAATAATCGTTACCTGTCAACAAGGGAAAGAACTATTAGGATTCATTATGAAGAGCGACTACTCTTCTAGCTTCGGCCAATTTAGCTTTCAACCTGATAATTTTGACATTTTGTTTTTCAATTCGTTCCAAAAGCATCTGGTTTGTTTTTAATATGGATTTCTTAGATTTCTTGAATTGATTCTTTTTCACGTTGGCCTTTTTCCACCTGTCAATCCATTCTAATAATTCTTTCTTGAACGTTTTATTCTCTTCTTCCAACAAGACCGTATACTGTTTGCGTTTTCCTCTAGACTCTGCTTTTTTATCCTGATAGATATTTCCTAACACCTGCTGTAGGGTTTCGTCTTTGCTAGCTACATGAGGAGAACGAGGACTATCACAATGCTGATTGTGTGATGGTTCCAATTGTACAGTGTCAACATCTATTTCTAGTTGATTATCCTCGACCTCACCTGATGGCACATCATTCCCCTGGACAGTGGTGGAATTCCCTACACCCATTGCGCTAGGGACAGGTATCGGAATATCATCCTCAATATCTACAACTGCGGGTTCGGCAACAGTAGATTTGGAAGTCTGTGGATCAGACTTATACCTTGGAGTAGAATGACGACTATGCATGCTTCTGGTGATTCTACGTGAAGATGATAAGTTTCCAACCTTCGACCCTTCCTTATCACAACAAACCTGAGCCAAATGGTTCAGCTTATGCATAGAAATTTTATGACATTCAGCAGGTTTATCAATTTCGTCTTCGGCTGAACCCTCTTTTAATTTTACAGGGTTTCCATCATTATTATCGGGTTGTGATTCATTTAAAATTTCCCTAGAACTGCAAGGAACTGAAACCCTATCATCATTTTTATCTACCTCATCGTCTACAGACGTGCTTATGGCCTCTGGTTCATTATCTTCTGAGCTATCATCCTCAGGATCTATGATTTTTCGTTTCCTACGAGCTCGAGGAGACGAATTAGGCCAATGCTGTGTTGGCCCCAATTTACAATCGACTAGGAATTCATCCCACGACCGACCTTTTGCGGATAATTGAAATTGCAGTAAAATTTTAATCAGTCCATGGTGACACAGACTATTATCAGGGTTATTAAAGTTCCTTACAGACTGTGACATTTTCTTCAGGCTTTGCCACAGATAGAAGGGCAAATTAAGTTTATAACCCTTAACCGCTAACAACAACCGTAAATGATACAAATGCAAATGGGAAAAACGTCCACAACAGGTTACGTATCTTACCAAGATTTCATAATAAGCTCTCCACTCGGGCTTGAGAAATTTTACAGGCACGCCTACTCTCAATTTCGTTTTATCTGGTAAAGGCGTGAACAAAGCCAAACACTTCTTCTTATCCACCATAAGGCCTTTAAACCAGCGTTCTCCCACCTGGGGAAGTTTCGTGGCTTCAGCGATTTTGTCTTCATTGATAACAAACTCAACACCTCCAATTCGCACCCTGTCATTTTTAAAACCCATTGCAAACATTCTGGTAATCTCCACATGATGACCATCAAAGCTTTGAAAGAAATGCGTCCATCCCATTTTCTCGAATTTCTGGGCAACCTCCTGATTAGCTTCAATAATTTCATACCCTGAGATTTCAAAACGATTCAGAGGAGACATGGTTTCTTCAGCACTGTCTGGGCTTAGCCGTGGAATGAAAGGGAAAGTGAAAACATAGGGAAAAGGTATCCCCACACACGACATGCTAGAAAATACTTCACATGCTCGAAATCTGATCAAAATCAAATCTCTGAACCTACCATTTTAGTGGGATGGTGATAAATATTACAACTTTCATGCTACACCATGGCTTATGCTAACTTATCTGCGTTTTGACCCTGCCAAGTAGTGACCACTACTTAACTTAATGAAACAGCGATACGAAGACTGCTTAACTTGGCGAACCAGCGATATGACAACTGATATATCCATTATTACGATCATTGATTATTGACAGTGGTTCATTATTATAAGTACAATGGCCATAGTTTGAAATGACTGTTAGTGATTAACACTGTCAACACGGTGATGCCAAATGCATACAATTGTCGAGTCTATCAAGTGGTGAAGGCCACGTTTCCATGCCAGCTCACCGATCCAAAGGTTTACCAATTTAACCGTTGATTTAGCGCATGGTCAGTTCATCCAACGATCATCATTATTCTATGATATTACGTCGTGATGTGAAGAAGCATAGATTGCGTTTTAAGGTTGAGTAGGTATTAATGAAATGGCCATCTTGGTGTTTATTTTATTTATATGTACAAACTATATATATACAACACTAAGTCGAAACCTTTATACATGATATTAACACACTATAGTATGTATCATTACATAGGGTATTTACCATATGGGAAACGCTTCCTATATAAACCATCATTTATCGATTAAGTATGATATTGACAAAGTTTATGATAGGATATTACTTATAATATTAGGTTCCCAAATTCACTTAGTCTTTAGACTAATAATACCCTAAATAATGAGTTTTATGATATTTCTTTGACACAAACCCTTAAGTCACATAAACTCTTTTCAATATTTTAAACAATTTTCAATAAGAATTTACGAAACTTATCAATCCTTCATTCGAAAGCCAAGTTCGATGATCAAGTCCCTATCAGCTTTTAGAGTCATTAATTACCTTTTCTTTGATTAAGAGCACCTTCAGAATCAAAGATTCTGAAGGAGCTCTATATAATTTTTAATTCATTTATCACATAAAGGACTGATCTCTCTTCACTTTGTCAAGAAGTGAAGAGGTTGTTGCTTGCTGCCAACAATACTTTAGAGTTGAATGGTCAGTGTACATGGAGAAGTGCGCACCCAGTAAATAGTGTCTGAATTTATGGAGTGCGTAAACCATAGCTAGACCCTCTCTTTTTGTGGTCGTGTAGTTTTTTTCGACTGAAGATAGCTTTTGGCTTGAAAATTCAATGGGGTGATCAATGCCCCCTTCACCTGGTTGAGTGAGCACAATGCCCAACGCTATAAATGAAGCATCAACATGTACATGGAATGGCTTATTCCAATCTGGGAATACCAGGATTGACGCAGTTACCATTTTTTCCTTTAGTGTATCTAATCCCTTCTCGCATTCTGCATTCCAGATGAACTGCGCTTCTTTCTTCAGGAGTTTCTCCATTGGC
Organism: Larix kaempferi; assembly: GCA_027924585.1. Lineage (NCBI taxonomy): Eukaryota > Viridiplantae > Streptophyta > Pinopsida > Pinales > Pinaceae > Larix > Larix kaempferi. Next base: position 381,725 of record BSBM01002018.1, read on the forward strand.
ACAGTTATCTGCGCATAACCCTTGATGAATTTTCTGTAATATCCTATATGTCCCAAAGTTGTGCGTAGTTTCTTTACTGAGTTAGGTGCCGGAAGATTCACAATCACTGCGATCTTCGCAAGATCAACCATCAGACCTTGCTTACAGACAATGTGTCCTAGGAGTATACCATATGGTACACAGAAAATACATTTCTTCTTATTCAAGGAGATTTGATGTTGTCTGCACTTAGCTAACATCATTCTCAGGTTCTCATAGTTGTTCTTCAATAAGCCAAAGACAATCTAGTCATCAAAATAGACTTCTAAGAACTTATGGATAAAGTCTTTAAATGCAACTGCAACAACTCTAGAAAAAATAACAGGTGCATTCTTCAATCCAAATGGCGTCACTGTATACTGATATGATCCCCATTGAGTAGCAAAAGTGGTCTTTTGCCTATCTGCTGAATCTATTAAAATCTGATGGTAATGTTAGGAACCTATGTCAACCCTTCTCTTTACTATGTTAGTATATTGTTGTTGGACGCATATGCTTTGTAAGTCGTCCCGTAGTATTATATGTCCCATGGTTTTGACTCATAGTATTGGGCATAGACTTAGTATATAAGTGTGTGTTGAGGTCATTGAAGGCACCGTGAAGTTAATTATATTGAGCTTGCTCAAAGGAGGTTGCCCCCTCGAAGTGGCCTGTGATCAATATAAAAGCGATTCTGTTCTATTATTTCTAATATCTCATGTATTTGCATTAATTAATTATTGCAGGTACATCACATCTAGTATCAGAGCACTTTCCTTGGCACAAGTGGGAAATTTTTTTTTTTTGGATGGCAACTTTCAGGTCAATTTCTGAAATTTTTGCACAAAATCAGAAGAAACCAATTGCATATCTGAATTCCTCTTTCAAAAATACGCAGTTTCAAAAAAAAAAATCATCTCATTTGGAGTTCTAAAAGTGGAGATATCGCGGATTTAAAATCAGCAATTTTTCAGAATTTCGATGACGACCGCAGAAATTGCGGCGAGAAAATCTTTTGACCGTGTGCCCAGATTTCTATTCCGCATTCATGGGTAGAAGCAGAGTGGTTGTTCTAGTTCCGGAAACATGCTATAATAGCGATTCTGAGCAATATAGATCCGGTTTTTGAACATTGAGTGGAATTTCTGCCCAAATTTTTTTTCTGTTGCAGGTTCGGATCTGGGAATAATCCATATCCGCTTAACTGTGGGAAGTACTTGGGCATAAGCCCTAAAACTAATTGTGAGGAGTACCACAAGAACCCCGAAGTAGCTGGCCATTGAGAGGACCTGCCAAGCGAAAAGTGCAACGACCCCTACCTGATTGATTAGTTCCCACCCGTGAGGTAAACCAAGAGCTGTCGTTTGTGGCTAAGCGGTTATCAGTTTTACCTGAGCCGTGGAGTGAGGGGTACTTCCCCAATACGCAAGCCGTCAGACAGCATTGGTGGCCGAGTGAAACCCCTGAACTGTTAGGAAGCCGCACATACCTGGGGTCCATATCTACTTTCAGCTAAACTATTGTCGATCACTGCTGCGACGTTTCAGATCCATTTTGCAAGTCGTTCCAGATCCAGCCGTTCGGCGTTGTTTCGGATTCCTTTCGAGCCGTAGCCTCTCCAGTCTGTAAAAAAAAAAAAATCCAAGCCGTAGCCGCTCCAGTCTGACAAAAAAAAAAAAAAACCGAGCCGTAGCCGCTCCAGTCTGGAAAAAAAAAAAAAAAAAACTGGTTATGGTTGTAACCCGTGCAGGAGCACACACCATGGAGGAAGCACTTGCAACCATCCAAACCAAACTCCAAGATCTGGATGAAAAATTTCTCAGCCTCCATCTTCAGCATTCAGCCATGCACAATACCAGACAGCCAGAATCTTTTGCAGCCACCGGGTTCTCTTCTTCCAGCAATTTTCGTGGGCCGAAGCTTGATTTTCCTCGCTTCAATGGTACTGATCCGACTGGATGGATATACCGAGTAGAACAATATTTCAGTCTGCATAATACTTTTGATGTTCAGAAAGTTCCACTTGCATCCTTTCATTTGGAATAGGAAGCCCTTCAATGGTACCATTGGTACATCAAAGCTCATCTCGAGCCAAACTGGACAGATTTTTGCCAGCTCCTTTTGTCACGATTTGGTCCTAGTTCTTTTGATGACTTCACAGGAGCACTCACTAAACTTCACCAAACTGGCACAGTGAGAGAGTATCAGACGGAATTTGAGAAACTAGCCAATCACACAGAAGGATTGTCCGATGAATTCTATAGGAGTTGTTTTATCAGTGGTCTCAAGGATGAAATCCGCTCAGAGGTCAAAATGTTTTGTCCCAACACAATGATGGAAGTCCTAGGGTTGGCTAAGCTGGCTGAGGACAAAATCGCAGCTCAACAACGCTCCAAACCCACCTTTGTTCCCTTCAGAAATAGGGGTTTCCAACGACCTCCCATCACGCCTTCTCCTCAACCAACTCCTATCAAGCATTTGTCTGAAATAGAAATGCGGGCACGCCAAGAAAAAGGGCTTTGCTATAATTGTGATGAAAAATTCACTCGGGGACATAGATGTGTTCAACAAAAGCTCTATCTCCTGGATGTGGATTCTCCGCCTACCTTAGAACTTGGTGAAGAAGCTACAGATACAGTAGATGATCAGGTCGACATTCAACACCAGCCTGTTGACACCCCATCTCAGGACGACCCACCCGAGATCTCTCTCCATGCTGTAACCGGCGTCACCACCCCACAAACAATGTGGGTCATGGGATACTTCAAGAAGCTCCCTCTTACCATACTCATTGATTCTGGTAGCACTCATAACTTCATTGACCCTCGGATTGCCAAGCAGGCTGATTGTTTTGTCCATCCTTGCTCCAACTTTAAAGTCATGGTTGCCAATGGGGGCACCTTACCTTGCAAGGGGAAGTGTCACAATGTGCGTATCTCTATGGAAGATTATAACCTACGCTCGGACATGTTTGCCTTGTCCTTAGGCGGATGTGATGTGGTTTTGGGCATTCAATGGTTACGCACACTTGGCCCCATCTTATGGGATTTTGCTGAACTTTGGATGCAATTTAAAGTCAATGGGGCACAACACAAATTTATGGGCTTACAACCAGGGTCTCTCTGCATCATCAGTTCACATCGCCTGGAAAAATTCCTTAAGAAGAATTCACATGGTGTCATCGCTCAGCTCAATTCCATTCAGATGCACCCATCAACAGTCTCCACTACTTCCTTGGATAGATATGTAGGTATCTTTGCTGAACCAATGTGCTTGCTGCCTTCAAGAGACCTTTCCGGTCAGAATTTAGCCACATCTACCTCTCAGTAGGAAATGATGGCTATTTTGCATGCAGTACAGAAGTGGCAACCATACCTATTCGGGAATTATTTCTGCATCAAGACTGATCTCCAGAGTCTGGAAAATTTTCTGGAACAATGGGTCTCCTCCCCAACACACCTAAAATGGGTTATCCCTATGTGATCACTTACAAGAAGGGTAAGGACAATATGGTGGCAAATGTTCCTTCTCGCACAATTAATGACCCAGTTTCTCTTACAGCTCTTTCTCTGCTTGTTCCAAATTGGTTGCAATATGTTCAACAGGGCTCTCTCTTCTATGAACTCCATGCTTCTTCATCAACAGGGCACTCTGGGTTCTACAAAATGCCTGACTGGGAACAACGTAACTTCTTTTGGCAGGGCCTAAAAATGACAATTCAACAGATGGTGGCTGACGATGATGCTTTCCAAGTCAACAAGGGTGAAACGACACTCCTTTCGGGATTGCTCAAACCCTTTCCCATCCCTACATAGCTTTGGCCAACTATTTCTATGGATTTACTAGCAGCGCTCTAGTGGTACAATACCACATCTCAAAGGACACCATATGAAGCAGTCTATGGAAAAAAACCACCAGTTCTTCTTCCATACACCCTTAACAGCTCCCCAATTCAGGAAATTGACTCGGTTCTTCGCACCCGCGATCAGATTCTTCTCATTCTGCAGGACAATCTTCACATGGCCAGAATTCGCCTGAAACAACAAGCCGATCAGCACCATTCTGAGCGCATTTTCCATGCAGCTGACAGGGTTCTTCTTCATCTACAGCCTTCCAAGCAATCCTCCTTGACACTCCAAAGGCATCAGTGGCCCAAAATGCAACTCGAGGATGCTACCAGGGAACCACTCCTTCAGATTCTGCAGCAATTTCTCCAACCAAAGCTTTGAGGACAAAGCTTTTTCTAAGGGAGAGGGGATGTTAGGAACCTATGTCAACCCTTCTCTTTACTATGCTAGTATATTGTTGTTGGACGCATATGCTTTGTAATTCGTCCCTTAGTATTATATGTCCCATGGGTTTGACTCATAGTATTGTGCATAGACTTAGTATATAAGTGTGTGTTGAGGTCATTGAAGGCACCGTGAAGTTAATTGTATTGAGCTTTCTCAAAGGAGGTTGCCCCCTCGAAGTGGCCCGTGATCAATATAAAAGCGATTATATTCTATTATTTCTAATATCTCGTGTATTTGCATTAATTAATTATTGCAGGTACATCACAGGTAACCAGAAAATCCATCTGTAAATGAGTAGGCCTCATTTCCTCCAACATTGTCCAATACTTCATCTATAAATGGAGTAGGAAATGGTTCATATAGCGAAACATCATTCAGCTTCCTTAGATCTACACAAATTCTTATTTCTCGTTTGGTCTTCTTGTCCTGGATAACCATAGGGCTTATACACTCTGATTCTTCCACTAGATCAATGATCCCTGTATCAAGCATCTTGTCGAGTTCTGCCTTGACTCGTTCTTTGTATCTGGGATTCAATCTATAAAGCCTATGTCTAATAGGCTTCGCGCCTGGCTTGAGAGGTATCTTCATCACTCCCAAGTCGCCCAAAATGCCTTTCATTTCGAAATTCATTGGAAATAAATTATGATATTCATGTAGAAGGTTTGCAATGTGCACAATCATTGCATCATCCCAGTAGTCTCCAATGGATGCAAACTTTGGTTCTTCGCTTGTGTCAATGTTAATTTTTTTTCTCTTAACAGGGCCACTCATATCTGGAATTTCTAATGGAGGTCCCTCTACATCGCGTGATCCCTCTGATTTAGGTATATTAACATTGCGCGGATCCTCCTCATTGCTCTCCTCTAGATCTTCTTCATCTTCGGCAAGGTTATAACACCCAAGGGCATGTTCTATTGTTCTTGCCCATTCTGGATGTACGTTCACAGGTACTTTTACATCTTCAAATATATTCTCTTTCATGGCCTCTAATGCCTCGTTTGTACTTGGGCATTCTTCACTGAATATACTTTCTTTAATAACCTGTAGAGCTTCATTTATGCTTATACAATCATCTTCAAAGCTAAAGGTTCTCTGGAAATTTGCAGTTAAAATAGGCCAATCTGTGGTTCCTTCGTGAAGTTCAGCGTCTGTGTACCAATTCTTTGGAATCTGCTCTAGTGTGTGCAAAAACAGATGAACCCATTCTGTCTGTGTCCTATTTATCCATGCTTGTGAACAAATCTCTATGTGATCCCTCGGATTTGTTTGTCCACTATACTTCACCATGGTCAGCACAGCTTTCTCTGCGAATCTGATTTGCATCATATGTTTGCACTGATCCCATGTGGTCAAATTGTCCTTATGCATGGCCCACCATCTGGCAGGTGTAGCGCGAAGTGCTATATCCAATGCTGGTATGTGATGTTTAGCTTAAATTGATACAGCATATTCTTGCAAAAATGTATGGATGTTAGTTGAACCATCATACGTGGGAATTGGACTTACCTCTGTTCCAATCCAGCGCAGTGATTTGGTTATCTACGCGCATCTTTTTGTAGATACTTCATGCAATCATCCTTGCCAATTCTCCAGTCTTGCGTCGGAGTCTGATACGCAAGAACTATCACAACGCCAACTAAGTGTTCCATCTACTGTAGGATTGATGTAGTCGGCATGGTTTTTTGTCATCTTATAGATGCGATCTAGATCATGAGCTCTACATTCTTCTTTGATCGGCTCAGTGTATCTCGGTCCTTGTGAAGGGTCCAACGGCGTGATGACCCTGATATCTGCTCCTTCAAATAACATATGTTTCTTCTTTAATTCGATGATCGTGAGGTTATCCATCGCCCGGTCTACCCCAATAATGCTGGATATGGGTTACTGTCATGGATGATCTCAATAACCTCAAAGTTTGTTGAATTCCTTACTCTGTCAATATCCACAAGAACATTTGCTAGCCTTCCAAAGGGTATGAGCTTCTGCTGATTTACTAGTCTCAATTGTTTGGGTGACCATGACAACTTTGGTTTCCCCATCTGTACCCATGTCTGCTTGGTCAAGACATTTACTTCATATCCTAGATCAAGGATGATCTCATCCATCTCATAATCTCCAATTTGTGCACTTAGCCTCATTTCTCGGCCTGTTCTCTTATGGATTTTGATGTGATGAACTGTGCTATGAGCATTACTCGTGCAACTCCGTTGCTCATAGTGGTTCAGCAAATTTTGGATTCCCACCAATGCATCTTCGCTCTTCAGCAGCTTCATAGAGCTCCATAGGAATTGCGCAACAGAAGTCCCTGTTTCTGTTGTGGTACTCATTTGATCATACGCTGCTGGCATATCCTTCACATGCAACGTTTCACTTCTCAATGGGATTCTTGGACTGATAGGTGTTGGTTCTTTGAAATTTTCCCTTGCTTCTGTGAAGGCTTACTTGTTTCTTTCTAGATTGAAAGCAGGTTCTTTCCCAGTGGCTTTTCTTATCCAAACCCCATCAGTAGGTATTTGTTTAGTGTGGTGCTCTCCAGAAGTCGAAGCTTCCGGTTCTTTATCTTTTCCTATTGCGACTCCACTTCGCGTAACAGCATTGACATTTGGATCTCTTTTATCTGCTGCGATCATCTAAACGTCCTGGTTTGGTGCTTCTGTTCTTCTTTCTTTCATCTTCGCTTGCAATATCAGGCATGCTTCAATAACATGGTCAAAATATTTACAATATCTACATGTAGTAGTAGCGTTTGTACAGTCTCTAGAAATAAGACCAGGCTGAGCGCAGTTATAATAGATCATCTGACCTCTTCCTCTTCCTTGTCCTTGTCCAGTGTTTCTTTCTCTTCTGCGGAATCTACCATGGCCTCTATATGCGCCTTGATCATACTGCGCATTATCATGGTGTTGCGGTTTTTCTTCTTGAACTCTATAAACATCATGCTTTCTTTCTATCATCAGGTCGTATGCTCTACAGTTGGAATCATCATGTCCAACTGACTTATAGAAACTGCAATACAGATTCTTAGGTGTTCTCACATATTTCTGTATCAAATAGCAATCCTCTGGTCGATGTCCTCTACATCGATATATTTCACACCAAGGCCCTTGTTGTTGTTGATTTAGTGGATTTGGTGCTCCACTATCAATGTAATCTTTAAAAACTGGATAGTGCTCTTTCGAGTGTCCCTCTGCTCTACACTTTGTACACCAGATCTCTTCTCTAACTTCCTTTCCTTTCTTAATATCCTGGAGTTGTAACGTTAAGGTTTCTAACTGGTTTTGTATCTGGATCATTCCTTGACTTTTTTCTCCTATCGATGAAGCTTCTAGCTTCATCGCGATCTCTAAGGCTTATATCTGCGACACAACCTTCGTTTGCATCAATGGTAGTCTAATATGGGGCAACAGTGCGGCTATGAAACACTCTTGTTTCTATTGCAGTGCTATGTCAAAACTAACATGGTCTAATAATGCTTTAAACTTCTGGTCAAATTCCCATACTGACTCAGTTGTTTTCTGCTTAATTTATTTTAGTTCTGTTATACATTGTGATTCAAATTTCGGTTTCTTGAACTCTCTTAAGAGAGCAGCCTTTATTTCTTGTAGGGTTCTATTCTGTCCGACAGAATATTTCATGAACCAAGTTAATACTCTATCTTTGAATGTAGTGATGAGTTGTGCATGCTTAACAGCATCATCTTAGACTTGTTTGACACTCCACACGACTTCACATAGAAACCAATGTAGCTCAGGGTCTTCTAGACTCGTTCCTTTAAATATCGGCAGTTTAATATCATCAGTCATTCTTCTTCTAGGTAGTACAGTATTCAACACAGTATTCTGAGTGGTGTTAGGGATGTTACTGTGCGGAATGTTCTGAGTCGGGATGTTCTGAGTACTCACTCTTGCGATGTTACTAGTATTGATGCTCTGAGGATTGGGAATATTAACAACTGGAGGATTTTGAAATGACGGATTCTATGGAATAGGAGGCGCGGTATTAGCAACTAGAGGGTTCTGAGGTGTAATGGGTTGATAGGTGGCTGATGGAGGTGATGTCTGGCTATCAATCTCAGCTTGGAACTCAGTTTCTACATGTAGTTCATGTTCTTCAAGGTTATTTTCTGTACTATTCTTATATCTTTTACCACTTCTTAATATATGAATTTCTTCTTATGTATCACTGTAAGTATTATCGACCATTACGGACTCAAAATAACTATGAATCTTACTGCATTCTTAAGACTCCTTTCTTAGCTAAAATCATTTTGATATATAAACTCAGATTGTTGAGGTACTTACCTTTGAAACCTTTGAAAAACTCGGTTTCTACTGCGCTGTAGGACTTCAAGGTGTCCTCAGCGAACTCTATCACGAATCCTTCTAGAATATTGTCAACCCAAAATTCGACTGCTCGCGAGAGTGGACTATCTACTTCTTTAAGCCTCTGAATAAGCTCTGGGTTCCACTCGGTAGGTGCTCCTTCTTGGAAACAGTTCTTTCACTCTACGAATCTTGATAACCACTCATGCAACTCATTTCCAAAGGTTGTGAAGAAAATTTCATGGATGTCTACCCACAACTGTTTGTTTAACCATTCTATGTCAGATAGATGCAGATGTATATTTTCCTTTCTGGAAAAATCTCTTTCTGTCTTGTCCACCTAGTTCCATATTTTTTTTTTCTCAAGATTCCAATTTTCGGTGCTCATCACCAGTTCGGTCCCGACAATGGAACCATTTTTTGGCTCTTTATATGTTCCTTAAGCTTTACTTGATAGACCCAGGTTCTGCACGGTTCAAGGAACCAACAAAACCCCTTTTCACCGGCCCTTTTGGCAATAGTCTGCAAATAGACTAAGGTCTCACCCGAGGCGAAGATATGGGGAGGTTGCGGAATCAGGTTTCCACAACTAAGTTATGCGCGCTTCGGTGGAATGGTGGACAGCGCGAAGTTCACCTACTTTACGGTTATTACTTATACTATCGCGCATCCACAAACTACGCAATGCGGAATGGTCGCTTAACAGCAGGACAACACAATAGAAGATTGTGCTTCCTCTTCGGCAATCACACAACTTCAATATACTTAACTTAGTGTAAACTTATACATTCACATGCATCTAGTTGTAAACCTTGCAAATTTAGACAATACAATGACCTACGATGACTGTGCACTTTCGGTGCTGCGCTTTGGGGACTCACACTATACAGAATTCGTTGACTAAGTGTTACCCAATACTCATGCATTCATCCGACTTAGAAATACTTGTGCATTCAACAATCATTCACATATGTCGATACTTAACATATTATCCCCATCGTATCCTTATGGCGAATACATATAAAGCAAGAACACATGAACTCATAAACAGACTTTAACCATTTTATCATAAGAAAATATGCAGATGCAATCACATAATCAATCACATACACAAGGATTTAACGTGGTTCACCCCCAGGATGGGAGCTACGTCCACAGGAACTGTTGTTATATTATCAGGGGAAGGGTACAACAGTTCTAGCCTACACACACAGCTGGAGACTCTCTTCTCTCTTCAGTATGTCACTGCGCACACAGTTGCATAGCCTTTTACAATGAGTCTCTTAACAAAGATCGATATTCCCCTATATGCAATAGAATATTAACCCTTTCCCTTACAAAATATGCCCTTTTATAGACCATGCCCTTAGGTCATATCTTTACATTCATGATGGGCTCAAAAACCCTAAGGTTCCCAAAATCTAGTGCGGTTACCCCACTAACCAAGACTGTTAGGCTCTGATAGCGACTCATCGTTGTCGTGGCCATCCTTCTGCGTGTGGTCACGTCGCTTTCAGCCCTTCTGTCGAGCACATGCCGACAGGTCGCTTTCACCCTGTCGTTCCTTCTCTAACGGCTTTGTGCGGTCGGTTCACGTAGTGCTGCCTTTTCCTATGTGACCGGTCGCTTTCCCTCTTTGCCACTCCTTACCCGCCTGCTGGGAATCATGGAGTATCTTAACCAAAATAGACCTCCGACACCGGAATTTATACCGTTTTCCATCTAAAACTTCTGCCATGCTGCATCTTCGCAAGCTTTCACTTTGCGGCTTTGGATCTCCGTAACGCATTAACTTCGCGGAGCTTTCACTTTGCAACTTTGGATCTTCGCAGCGCATTAAATTCGCGGTGCTGACTCTATTACTCTGCCGATACTTTGTTGCGTTGTATCCTCGCAACTCCCAAAACTATCTTGCACAAAATTGGCTTACTTGGGCCAAGCCCAACATCTATACATGTGCATATCTATGTTGAACTTGGACTCGCATATATACAGTTCAATTTTATTCCATACCGACCGACAACCAGTTTACCCATTCCACCAGGAGGAGACAAACCAACTAGCTTTTGGTCAGTGTTGAAATGAGAATTCTAATTTAGTGCAACTAACTCTTCAATTATCAGAATAAATTCTATTTTTATCTAAAGGTTATTTTTAACTCAGAGAACCGTAGATATACTAGCTCACATGGAGACATCTACAAATTCCAGAGAAGTCCGCTAAATACGTCGATATATAATGTTACATAGAGATGTGTTACTACATTATATCGACATAGATACATTTTTCTAGAACCATGGAACTAATTTATATATATGTTATAGTGGCATAGAAGTTTTGTCATGCTAGAGAACAGGTATAAATTGCATATCTACATTTTGCCATTGTTTCCTACGTTTTTCCCTAGCCATGAACAAATAGAACAAATCCATATTGCATTGAGACATTTTAACGTACTATATATCGGCATGGACAAGTTTACCTGGCACCAGAGAAACTCCATAATACAAAACTTCGCTCATTTGTTTGTAAATTGTTTTTGAAGTATTTGTTTATATTAAGTTAAGAATTGAGTATCTCTCCCATCATCCATATTCTTGAATATCTTAAATGCATATGGAAATAACAAGATTAGTATATAATAAGATGTATTTGTTTTTATTTATGTAAAACTTAGATGTATTTGTTTTTTGTTTTTTTTAATTGTATAACTTTCCCATAACTGAGATTCTTTTATTTGTTTTTTAAGTTGTTATCTTTGCTCTGCTATACTAACACCCTTGAAAATCAAATCCTTCACAACTGACAAAAAAGTTAATGGAGTGATTTGGACCTGAATGCTAGTGTTTGTTTTCACATTTCTATTTCCTTCTACCTGAAAATGCATAGATGAGTTTAAGCAAGATTGAATAAAAGCATTCAGTGAAATTATGGTTTCAGTGAACATAGAATACTAGGCTACATGAACACACATGTTTATGGAAGATGAGAAATTTTAATTTTTCTGCATTCCAACTGGCGAAGTTAAAGGATTTTAAATGTGAACCAGTTCTTATGGAAGATAAGAAATTTTAATTTATCTGCATTCCAACTAGCGAAGTTAAAGAATTTTAAATGTGAACCAGTTCTTATGGCTTCGGATGGACATGTATATATCTTCGTGGAGATGTGCACATGAGATAGTTAATTCCTTTTGAATGTGTCTAATATAAATTTATTTGAAAAAATAGGTATGTCCAAATTGGCTCTTTTCATATCTATCTCATATAAGCACAATTAACAGCTTTAAAGATTATGTATAAATAAAATAGTATTTTGGTATAACTATTAAATACGGTTTAAATTTAAAAGGCTCTGTAAAGGAAAGTAATCTAGTTGCATGACATGAAACCCTTAACCATGTACCTTGACCGTAAGGTCATAGCTAAGCAGCCAAACAATATAATTGTGATGTGTAGCACGTTGCTCTGAAGATGATATCTGAAATCCAATGATCTCTCCATAAACATGTTGTTATCTCTGTCGCTGGCCCGTTTGTCCAAGAGGCACTCCAAGGACTCAGCTAAAGTAGTCAGAGTTATTTAGCAAGGCTTCTAATATCTAATCCATTTATGTTGAAGCTAAGAGCTGAATGTGGTGTGCATGCACCTTGAAACTGTGACTTTTGTAGCAAGACTGTTTCAACTGTGATTCAGACTGACATATGTCCATTCATCTCGAAATTTATATTTTAGATAATATGAATTTATGAGATAGACAAAATTTCTCCGGGGAATGACACATTATCATGGAAGTAAGCTTCTCAGTGACGTTGGTCTGTGTAATTTGTGGATTTGTTTGGGTGTTTGAAATAAAGTAAAACAAAAAGCATGAAATTTAGGTATTTATGAAATTCAAACTGCTAAAACACCCTTCACTCAAAAAAATATGGATTATGTATTGCAAGTATTCAACTCAGTGAAGGAGAAATTATTTTCCACTTAATTGTAAAAATTGACCATCCTAAACACGCACTTTGTTATACAAATTTGTTCAGTGGTCAATTATAGAAAACAAATAGAAACTTACCTTGTAGTAAATATTGAGAACAACGGGCACTAGTCCAATTCGGTATATAGACAAGTTGAGAGTGCCATGCCACTCAACAGGACCAAGCAAACCATCGATAAACTTCATTATGGTTGTGGAATCCTCTGTTGAGATTGGAATCTATGGAATTAGAGACCAATAAAAATTCCCATTTCTTCGACCTTGGCGAAATATTGGTGTTTGCTTTGCATTTAGGGAAGGAATGCTATTAAGCATCGCAGTCACAGGTGTCGGAGTAAACTGCATGATAGCCTTAACGAGTCGAACGAGATAATGCCTAGTCCTCTTGGGGATCAAACTAATGACAACTAAAACTACCAGAAAATAACACAAATCCCTAATAGATTGTGAGTCCTAATTTCCATTGCTGGATGCAAGGCACAAGCAACAAAATAATTAACTCGACGACTAGGGATCTATGTGTATATGATTCAAGCCACTACAGTCACAGGTTTCGCATGTATACCACACGTCAATGATGTGGAAAAAGGTTTTCAGACGACGTCAAGCACTTGACACTTGAGTAGGTTGCATTTGATTCTACTGCACTATGGAATAGGGGCCTAGAAAAGAGGCCAAATAAGGCCTCTAAATACCCTATTGGTTAGAAACCAAAGAAGCCACTAAAACTTAGGTTAAAATGTGTTAAAAAATGTGCATGATTAATACTAAAGATCAAAACCGATTTCTATAGTCCCTACAGCTAAAAGGCAAGGACTAATAAAAGCAAGTACTAATTGGTGCATCAACTTTGATATGAAACCCTAGATTTTACTATATTAGGGAAATCTTATAAAGTAATTATTATAGCTTCTTAGCAAACTAGATCATTCGAATGGTTTTAGGAGAGGGATTGGATTTTATTTGTCATTAAATTTGGGTTTGCAAATAATAATGATTCTACTTTTGCTAATGTGGATATAGATACCAATAGATACCTCCTTGAGATATTGTCCAATAAAGTGATTTTAGATGGACATGTTTTTAGGATGAGGGTGATACATCACATGGAATACTTAGCATAACTCACATGAGAATTTGAAGTAATTTTATTAGACCCTCTTGTGATTTAGGATAGTCAACAATTGATTCCACATCTAAGGTATACAAACTCATTATGTTCATTGCAGGTCGTATTTGGTGGGATAATATGTGGAAGTATGATAAAATCATATGGAACTATAAACATAGATATATGGAATGAAAAACATAAACAAATATACTAGTACCTTAGTAGTCACATCTCTCTTCAAGAAAGTTGAAGAGAGGTTAGAGCCTCTTGAATGCAGAAGAAAAATGGGTGAATCTCCTTTGTAAAGTGTGGTCATTCACACTCTAGATACCAATAGATACCTCCTTGAGAGATTATCCAAGAAAGTGATTTTAGATGGACATGTTTTTAGGATGTGGGTGCTAGATCACATGGAAGACTTAGCATAACTCACATGAGAATTTGAAGTAATTTCATTAGACTCTCTTGCAATTTAGGATATTCAACAATTGATTCCACATCTAAGGTATACGAACACATTATGTTCATCGCAAGTCCTATTTGGTGGGATTAGATGTGGAAGTATGATAAAATCATATGGAACTATAAACATAGATAGATGGAATGACAAACATAAACAAATATACTATTACCTTAGTAGTCACATCTCTCTTCAACAAAATTTGAAGAGAGGTTAGAGCCTCTTGAATGCAAAAGAAAAATTGGTGAATATCCTTTGTAAAGTGTGGTCATTCACACTCTTATATAGGTTATAGGTCTTTAAGTGACCACTAGTCTTTAGGGCCTATCCTTCAAGAAATGCCTGTCTCAATTGGATAATAGTGTATGCTTTTGCTATGGTCAAGTTAAGACACTTCACGAGTGATTATAGAATTGTAATTATGGGATTCACTAATAGTGTATGTTTTTTTTGTGGTTAAGTTAATACACTTCACCAGTGATTATAGAATTTTAATTCTGATATGGTGGTAAAGATTCTTCACTAATAAGACTGTCAGTGAACTCCTGCTCACGTCAAACAACATTAATCTTAAAATGGCTCACAAAAGACAAGTAAACAGCTTCCAATTTACAAAGAGTTGTTGAAAAGGGAGGCAAATAGTTTTTTATTTACAAAGAGAGATGCTAAAAAGTACAAGAATACTCAAAGGATGATGTTTAAATAAAACTTAAACCCTATGAAAATAATCCATGGAATTCATGACGAATGGATTCTATGATATATCAAGATCAGTATTGGAAAGCGGATCAGTGAAACACGAGATAGGGAGACTCCCCTACCATAGTAAAAAAAATATAAACCTGTGTATATAGGTAGAATAATTACCTCTAACTCATAAAATTCCTAATCAAAATCACACACAAACTGCATAAAGGACAAAGGAAAATTTCATTAAAAATTATATAAACTTGTGTATAGGTAGAATAATTACCTCTAGCTCATCAAATTCCATCATGTCCCCAATTAAATGATTTTTAGATAAATAATTAAGTATAAGGGTTATGTGGAAGAATTAAAATATTGACATTTAACCCCAAGATCTATAGTTTCTCATGAAAATTCAATATTCTAAATTGATGGTGGAAAAATAGGCCAATAAATTATGGAATAAATGTTAAATGCTCGAAAATGAGGTGGCATTAGGTCCTAGTTGGACTTGGGGGCGCATAAGTGGACATGTGGGGTCCACATGAGAGAATATTCCTCCTTTAAACATGGAGAAATCCCCAAATTCGAGTTGGAGGGAAGAGGTAACATTCATGAAGGAAGAGGAAGAGTCATAGGGTTAAAAATAGGCAATGACAGATTCTATGACAACTATGACAAGTTGCTACACCAAAATCTCATCATAATGATTTATGTGTCCTCTACATGCCTTTATTCCTAAAGTACCTGGGATGAAAGACCAAAATAAGAGTTGATGCTTATCCCTTTAACTTTTTGTTGTCACCTAGACACGCCTTGTTCTCTGGAAAGGTGCGTCAGACCTTAGGTGACGCGTTCTGCACACTAGCAGAGTGCATCGGTGATGCCTTCTTCCCTTGCACAAGGTGCATCATCCTTCAACTAAGGCAGGTTGTCCTTGTGAAAATTTCATCATTGTTGGTTAAAATGGATAAAGAGAAGCTTCGAGCCTTCTCGAACCTTCTCGAACCTTGGGTTGTGTGGAGGATTATCCCTATATATCTGGGAAGGTGGCATTTGATCCCCTTACTTGGTGGGATAAAGAGAAGATAAAGCGACTTCTCGAACCTTGGGTTGTGTGGAGGATTATCCCTATATATCTGGGAAGGTGGCATTTGATCCCCTTACTTGGTGGGATGATCCCTTGAGCTTATCCCCTAAATCCTCAACCTATCTTATTCCTTTTTGCCTATATATATATGAACCCCCTCTCCATTGTTAAGGGAGGAAGGATAGAGTACCTACATGCTAGTGGAATTTTGCTAGGAGATCCTTTTCATCCATAAAGAGGATAGGCTTTGATCCTTTGAGGCTAGGATTGTTGGAAGGGAGTTATGAAGTCAAATAATTGGTTGTAACTCCACTCTCTTTGTAATTTCTATTATTACATCTAATACAAATTCTTTCCATAAAATTATTGTCTTTATAATGTTTATGATTAGCTTCTTTGACTGTTGATCTAGATCGATTCATAATCATGTTCTTTGACTACTTGTTTTTTTCCACTTGTTTCATCTTGTTTTGCAGCTAAGGATCTGAAGACTGAGACTTGGATCAAGCGAGGATAAAGTAACTGCATCTATAAGGTAAGCCATTCATTTACTTACTTTGAATTTCAATCAATCAAGGAAAGTTATTTGTGTTATGTACTTGTTTTGTTCTAGATCTGAACCATTCAGACTAGGGAGATTCGTTTGTGTCTGCCCTTATATACTGTCCATAAACAAAATTGGCAACCGTACTGGGGAGATATAGCCTATAGTTTTGATTTGATTGCAATTTTTAGTTTTTTTATTTCTTTTCAATTAGCCTCTAGGTTGCCTCTTTATTCATTGGATTTTATCATCAGAAAGCTTTTGGGACATCCAGACTCTGATTGGGATTTTTATTGAGCCATTTATCTTTTTATTCTTTGAGAGTTTTTATTTTTCATGTCTAGATCCCTCCCAACGCACCTAGTCAGTTTAATGACCGCATCACTGTAATTCTGACGCACTTCACCTTAAAGTAGCATGTGTCACTGGCGCACTCACTGAGTGAGCAGAACGCATCTTTGGGACTCCCAACGCTCTAGTGTATCCTTGCAGGGCACGTCGCCCTTCATAGCTTGGTGCATAAGTTGAAAAACTCCCAATTTGATTTTTGGCTTGGTTTCTTGAGTTTTGTATATTGCTTTGGGGAGTTGTAGATCCTCCTAGACACAACATACCTTGTCCTTGGCTTGTTTTTTGAAGTTTGAGTTTGATTTGGGTCCTAGTTAGTAAAGCGAGTGTATCCCTTGTAGTGGGAAATTTCAATCCCTCACGAACACATTCAGTCTTATGACTCCTGCTTAGGTTATCTGATCTATTCACTCTCACTTTCCATCCTTCCAATAGTTAGTTTTTGTGATTTTTTGCAATATTTTGTGTGGTTTTGTGTGTTGTTTGAAATCTTGGGTGATAAAAAAAAATTCGAGAATTTCCAATTCATTAAATATTGTAGTAGCATACATTCTCAAGTTATCTAAACATAGGTTGAAAGAGTGGTATAATTCTTAGATTTAGTGAGTGCATTAGTTAGAAAATCAAAAAAAAAAAATTATCTCCATTTCGAGCATATTATTTGGAATTGGTATAAAGAGTTTTTATGCTTTGAAATGATTGTTTGAAATATCTTTGAAAGAGCTAAAGGATTGTTATTTGCTTATATTTTCTTGGTTGTGAGAATTCATTGATCATTTCCTTGGAAATTTTAAGTACTTTTAAGCCTTCTCAAAGTATTTCAAAGTTAGTGAAAACTCTTGCATTTTTATTTTCTCTCCACTTATTTTGATTCTTACTTCACAATTAAAGTTATTGCATTCGAAATGGAAATTCGTCTTTTCATTTTTTGCTCATAGTTTTGCTTAAGTTGAAAAGAAAAAGAAAAACATTTTTGATTTGGTGTGTTATCTTTCGTTTGTGTTGGACTATTGAACGAGTACTTTTTAGTCTTTTGGTTGATTTTGAAAAAGTATAGAGGTACTTTGTTCACTTTTACTATCGGAAAACAAAAATATTTATCCTTACCTTAACTAGTTTTCATCGAAAAGGAAACGAAGACCTTCATTTTCATATAGATTAGACTTGCATCTTGTTTAAATTCCAAGTCTACACTTCATGGATTCACCTAACTGTACAAATTAAAATCAAGCCGTATCCTAGGTTAAAATTGTATAGAAACTCGTGTGTTAGGTTAGAGACGTGTTCTGACGTCTTTAAGCGTGGCAGCTGTCGTTATTTTACTACACTGCATCTCGAGGGCTTGTAGTTATTCCACGTACCAATTGGTACATCAAACGGCCTTTCATGTACCTTTGGGTATATAGAAAGGTACTTCGCGTACTCGATAGTATATCGGAAAGCTCCTATCGTGTGGTTGTGCATTAGATAGCACCACTACGGATTGGAGCTCCCATGTACATTGCATATATCAGGAGACCCCACTAGGATTACTGAAACTATCTGAGTTAACCATTTGTTGTCTTAGCATGGAAATACACCGAGGAAAACACTCAGGGAGATACTACGCATGTACTACCAGGTAGTCGGGTTATACGATCAGGGGTATGGTCCTAATCCTCCCTAGTTAGTGCTCTGAAATATTGGGAAGAGGATAATTGTTGGACCCTATAGTATATCGCGAGTTGCGACGCCTTGATAATTCCTTCAGGTTCCATACTTTTGAATCCCATCTATCACACATTTTGCATGTGGCTTTACCTTGAGTAGGTCTTGAAGTGTGTGTTTTTTTTAGGAGACTATTAGGAGAATCTTTACTTCAGCCACCCTAGCTTAGCAACCTTTAAGAAGATCCCGTAGAATATTAAATTTGCCACCTAAATATCCCCTTAACCAGGAGGAGAACTCGGGAGAAACCATGGATCAACCCACAACATCTATGTCACATGAAGAAGACACTTCTACCTTAGAATTAAGAGTGAATTATTCTCCTCTGTAAACCCATCTATCACTGATTCTAAGGGACCTTTTTTGGTGGAACAACCTTCTCCACATGACACAACTTTTCATCATTCGATGGAAGAAAATCACAGATCCACGGACTGGATTTTCAGTTGGCTCTAGGATGACCCAATATCAATAGCTTTTGGTCTAACTACATCATTTTGGGACACTTCTTTAGGTCAGCATGTTTCCTATTTTAGTTCACTTCCGATGGTGGAAACTCCACCACGTCGGTTTCCTCAATGGATTCCTGATGATGTCTTTCTCGCGCCAATTTACGAGACTATGGAACGTTTACGAACATTTGGTAACCATCTTAGACATCAGATTTTCCCCCCTAGGCCCAATCCAGGAGTACCAATTTTTGAACAACATTCCTCTATACATTCTCTATCTTTTTCTTCACCAGGAATATCTACACCAAACATGACCACTTATGAACCAGGTCAACCCTCGTTCCCATCTAGTACACCTCAAAATTAGGGGACCAGGTCAACACCATATTTGAACCCAACAACTGAAGGGAAACCTTTAGCTATTATTAACTTCATAACTGGAACACAACCTCCACCTCAAACTTTGAGTGGACATTATCCTCTCGTTAGTAGTCAACAGATGAGTATGGGTCAACCTACGATTAGTAGTCAACATAAGCTTACTGGGCATAGCCCAATAGGTGGACAACTTTCAACTAGGGGTAAACCCCTAGTTAGTGGATCAAATCTAACTAGGGGGAACCATCCAGTTAGGGGACACAACGCGAGCAAAGGACATTCTTCACACATGAACCATAGTATGGTTGGTAGTTTAATCCCAACCATGGTACAACCTATGTGGGCATATAAAATGGGGGAACTATTCACTTGGACCCAACCCCCATGGGGGAATACATACCCAGGTAACCATAATGCTCCTATAGGACAAAAATATCCAGGAAATAGTTTTCCTAGATTGCCCTATCCAGAAAACATGAACACCCCAAGGGGGCACCATAATGTTCCACCACCTAGACCTCCATCCGGCAGACCACCCCCACCACATGTTCCACCTCTTACCCCACCACCTGTCCCTCCACCCCAACCACCTCCACCTGGAGGACCCCCATATTCTAGAGACAGACCACCTACTCTGGAGGAGGAGCCCCTTTAAGTCCACCTCCCAACCCAAGAGGCCCACCTCCGTATGGCCAACCTCCTATGGGAGGACCTTATGATCATTCGATCCCATGGTGCTACTTGTACCCCGATGCCTTATCAGCATTACCAGTATCCATAGCCAAACCAACAGTTACCATTTCTGTCCACACTTGATTTACCAGTATCCATAGCCAAACCAACAGTTACCATTTATGTCCACACTTGATTTACCAGATCTGTCACGTTTGACTAATGATCCCATTCAACATGGTATAAATTGGCCAACTATTCCTATGAAGGTACCATCAGACATCCCAAAGTTCGACAGCTAATTCGGTGAGGATCCTAAGAACCACGTAATGACTTATCATTTGTGGTTCTCCTCCAATTTCTTGATGGACGATTCTATCCGTCTAAGGCTCTTTCAACAAACCCTTAGCGGTACTGTTGCAAAGTGGTACATTGAGTTTCCACCGCACTCTTTTGTCGATTTTCGATCTTTAGCTATGGCCTTTTTTACTCACTTTCAACTACCCATTCGCTACGAAACCGAAACGGATATTTTTACTTATCTCCGTCAATATACCTCCACTCACATTTTCAAACATATTCATGAATGGATAAGGAGACGACATCTCATTAAATTTCCCATTCCGGACCAACTACTTGTCGATTGGTTCACGAATTCCTTACTACCCATCATAGCTAAAGACATGGATCTGGGAGGGGTCGTTATCGAATAACAGGCGATATCACGTGCTCAATATCTATACCTAGTATATGCTCAATAGGGCACATTATACGATATTATTCCCAATTCCCCCCGCCCTACACACGATCCAACGAAACCACCCACTGGATCACATGTCGATGGCATTATTGGTTCTGTTCATGCCCAACCTACTACATAATCAGTTGGATCACAGAACCATCATAGTTTGACTCCACCCTCACCACATACTGGAAACAATACCAATCAATCACCCATCCCTGATTCCACTGAGGAAGTGAATTGAGTTCAACTGCTTCACCTCAAAAGTCCAAGGGCGAAAAGAAGAACAAAGGAAAATCCAAGAAGTCTTCTAACCAGCAGGAGCCCAAAAATAATCCCGAAGACACCAAACAAAAGCGGAAGGTTAAATATCCTTGTTTACTATGTGGTGACAATCACTTCAGGAAAGAGTGTCCACATCATGAAGAAGTGCAAAATTTTCTCAACGGAAACCCACACCTGCAGTTCTAACAGATCCCTTCCCCAAGCAACAACAGCAAATGGTTTCACAACAACCTCCTCCTTCTTAAGGATAACCTTCCACAACCACTCATGTTCTCATAATGCGCAGCGAAACAATCAACTTGTCCACCATATCACGTACATATGAATCTATTTATGATAAGGAATATAACATAGGTAATACTGAAAAATCCTCTGCATCTACATCTAGCATTCATTCACCTCAAGGTCCTCTCGTCATAGAGAAACCTTTACCAAATTCAGTATTGGGCTGCTCAAAACTACAACATTGTAGAGGATTTAGAATAGTCCCCTTGTGTTATGTCGATGCTAGAAGTCTTACAAAATTGTCCCGATCAGCGTAAGACCCTGTTATATTCTATAGGAGCCGTAGATCCTAATTTCTCCAACACCATCATGTTCAAACTAGAGTATTTCAAGTCGAGGCTTTCCCACCAACTAGCATTCCAAATCGTTACTAATGTTTCTGGGAAAAGTATCCATTGTATTGTCTTAGACGAAGGAGTTGTTGTTACTGCAACCTGATCCCCAATTTTTTTTCAAAATTGTAGGGCCCCTCCTATTTTTTATTTACTTAGAGTTTTGTTCATCTTTGATAAGCTCACTTTTGTCACTTAGAATTTTCTGAAAAACAAGTGAAAAGGGCAAGTTTCTGAATCGGAGCAACTCTAGATTCTCCGCTGAAACGGTCAGAGCAACTTCCCAAGATACGCCGGAGGATTCATGCCAAAACACTTAAAGGTTTGCGATTAATGTTTCGAAGCAACTTCATAAGTCACGCCGATATGGTCGGAAGGTCAAAGGAAAGAAGCCAAATTGCAAAGTTGTTTGTTTTACTCTGAAACAGATCGGTGACAAATGGAATCGAAGTCGAAGCATGTCGCTCTGAAAATGTAAAGTTATTCGAAAAGGGAATCGAAGCAAGATGGAAGAAGGCTCCGAACTGGAATCAACTCCAAGTTATGATGCTTATGCAAATGGACAGCGGCGACAAATGTTATATTGCGCCGAAACGCAACGGCGACAAATGTTATGTTGCCCCAAAATGCATCGGAGACAAATGACATGTTACGTCGAAACACATCTGCGTAGAAATAAAATTGCCCCGATACGCTTGTCGCTCTTAAAACGAAAAGTCCTTCGAAAAGGGGTGATTTGACCTGTTAACCTTGTGGATTTATTATTAGGGTTTCATTGTGTTGTATAAAAGGGTGAAAACTTGTGACAATTGTAACGTTGTTTGCATTTGGAGCCTCCACCGGACGCATGACGCACCCAACATCGTTGAGCACCATTTTTCGACCATTCTTCAACCGCCGGGTAGGTCTTTTTGTTACCATGTTTTTATGCTTAAAATGATGTTTTTCACCATCGGTAAAAGGGAAACTACAATCTAAAGCATCGGTGATAGCATGTTTTAGGTTGTCGAAGGACTGTTGAGCAGAATCATCCCAAATAAAAGGGACGTCCTTCTTAAGCAACCACATGTATCCCTGTGTCTTTTTCAGCGAAATTGCACACGAAACACCTTAAATAGTTTTCCTTCCCCTACAAACTTTGAAGTTCTGGTATATATGTTGGGGGTGGTAGAGAAACAATAGCTTCCACCTTCAGGGGATCAATACGGATCTCGTCTTTCGAAATTATGAAGCAGAGAAAGCGTCCGGACTCAACACAAAAGGTTCACTTGTGAGAGTTGAGATGGATATTGTATAGTCTACATCTGAGGAATACGGCCGTCAAATGATCAATGTGGAACTCTCAACGATTTGAATGAGCAGGGATATCGTCTACTTAAGGCTCCACAAAGTCCTTCACATCATGGGAAGCGTATTACATAGCCCGCTGGAATGTAGCACCAGCATTTTTAAGGCCAAAAGGGAGTTTGCGATATGCAAGCGTATCCCACGAGCATATGAAAGTCATCTTGTGTTGAACGACAAGGTGGATCTCTATCTGATTGTAGCCGGAAAATCCATCCATGAATGAAAAGATAACACTTCCAGCACAGTGGTCGATGATCTGGTCAATAAACGGGGTAGGATAGTTGTCCTTGGGACAAGCCTTATTTAAATCCCTATAGTCGACACAGACCCGAATGATGCCCTATTTTTTGGTAACAAGGATGATGTTGGAGACCCAATCTGTTAAGGGTACAGGATAAATGAACCTGGCTTTTAAGAGATTTTCTATTTCTTCCTTTATATCCGTAGTTTTCCTAGGGTGCATGGGGCGTAACTTTTGTTGGATGAGTTTTGCGTCGGGAAAGGTTTGAATCTCATGCATGACAATGGTAGGATCAATCCCGGGCATTTCCTCGTAGCTCCATGCAAAAACATTGCGGAACTGTTTAAATAAGGCCATAAAAGTGGTGACTTCTTCCGGAGAATAAGTTTGGCCTAAGTGTATGTGTTCCACGACTCCTGGTTTCACCGAGATGTCGATTGACATGGTAGGTGTGATATTAGCCACGTTCCCCTCGGTTATTGTATCCACTATCAGGATAGGATATTGAGGGAAAGGAAAGACATCTGGTGAAACAATCATTTTTATGGCATTCTCTGTTGACTCTAATGGTGGAAGGAAAGACTATCTGTGGTGGAGGTCTTCCCATGGTGGTTCATCCGCGCTCATGATCTCCATGATGGACTCATTTGAATGAAAAGTACGGAATAGAGGATATAGTTGGGATGATCTCCATTGTAAGGGCAGAGAACGTGAAGTAGATGTCATCGTAGAGTGGGAATCAAGTAAATTAGGTGCCGATTGGATGGCCTCGTATGTAGCTCCTGCAAGGCTGAGAGGCATCATATCTCCGATTGTATCCAGATGGTTTTGATCGGGCACAATCCATTGATCGTTGGAGTAATGCGAGGATGAAATCGTGTTCATTGTGGCAACATGGATAGGGGTATCTTATGTTGGAAAGACTCCCATGAGGGATCAATGCGTAAGGAATCCTACCCCCACACTCTCATATATCTGCGTTGAATGTCCATAAAGAGGGATATTTTCTATAGGATGAGTAGTGGTTTCAGGTGTATAGAAGTCTAATTGGTCAATAGTGACAATCTTCCATTGATGGGGAAATTGCACTATGCGGAAGACAGATGATGTTACCGCAGTTATGGCATAGAACTAGTTTCGACCAAGTAGTAAGTTATAATCCAACAGGGCAGAAATGAATTCTACGTTAATGGAAACGCTCTTGCTACCCAACTCAACGGTCAAGGATTGTAAGTAACAACCCATGTAGTTGAAAGCCACGTCCATCAAAGGCCTTAAATGTGGTTGGGGAATGGTTCAACTCGAGAGAGCCAATAGCTCGCCAACAAGATAACAACATAATCGAGGTGGAGGCTCCTTCGTCTAAGACAATATGATGGATGCATTTCCCACCAACATTAGTAATGATTTGGAACACAAGTTGGTGGGAAATCCTCAACTTAAAATACTTTAGCCTGAACATAATGGTATCGGAGGAATCTGGGTCTACAGCTCCAATCGCGGATAACAAGGTCTTATGTTGAATAGGACAGTTTTGTAATACTTCGAGCATTGACATAGCACAACGGGCTTGCGCTAAGTCCTCTACTATATAGTAGTTCTAAGCAGCTCGAGCATTTGGATTGAAAGTAGCTTTTCTAATCATTCTCTTGGGTGGACGCAAGACTCAATCCAGTGAAGGTTTCTCTATGACGAGATGACCTAGAGGTGATGGGATGTTTGATGTAGACACGGGGGTTTTTTCAGGATTTCCCTCGTCCGATTCCTTCGGAGGAGTGGATTCATATGAACGTGATCGAGTATTCAAGTTGACTGGTTCGCTCTGCATCATGAGAACATGAGAGGTAAAGAACGTTTCTCCTTGAGAAGGAGATGGTTGTTGCGCAATCATTTGTTGTTGTTGTGTGGGGAAGGGATCGGTTAGGACTGCGAGTGTGGGGTTCCCCTTGAGGAACTTTTGTACTTCATCCCGATGTGGGCACTCTTTAGTGAAGTGGTCACCACCGCACAGTACAAAAGCATACTTAACCTTCCGCTTTTATTTGGTGTCATCGGGATTGTTCTATTTTGGCTCCTGCTGATTAGAATACTTTTTTATTTTTTCCTTTGTTCTTCTTTTTACCATTGGATTTTTGAGGTGAAGTAGATTGGACTGAATTCACTTCTTCAGTGGTAGCAGGGTTGGGTGATATGTTGGTGTTGTTCCCATCCTACAATGAGGGTGGAGTCGAGTCGTGGTGGCTATGCGATCCATCGGATTGTGTAGTAGGATGGTTGTGAACGGAACCAATGATGCCATCGGCATGAGGTCCCGTGGGTGGTTTTGATGGGTCATATGAAGACAACATGTTAATGCGAACAAAAATAGATCTCTCAAGCCTAAATGGTTTAAGTCTAGTGCAAAAGAGTACATAATATGAGATATTTCCTAGTTAGATTAAATTGCAAGGTGATTCAGGGAACGAATTACCTTATGATCACAGTTCCTTTCTTCTTACTTGATATGCTTTGAGTCCCTCGATCTCCTGCTGCAAGACAATATAGAGAAAATGGAAACAAGTAAACGACGTGAAAGCATATGATTATGAATCTAACTAGATAAGCAGTAAAAGAATCAAATCATAAACAATATTACAAGACATAACATGTTTATGGAAAGATGTTTATATTAAATGCAATTGCAGCAAATACAAAGAAGAGAGAGTTATAATCGACGCTTTGATGTTATGACTCCAACTTGGATGATCTTGCCTCAAAGACCCAAAACCTCCCAATCTCCTATGGATGAAGAAGAGAGTCTGACCAAATTCCACTAGCATATGGCTGCATAATCCTTCCTCCCCTTAACAATGGAGAGGGGGGTTTCTATATATAGGGATAAAGGGATAGAATAGGTTGAGGATTTAGGGGATATGTCTAAGGGATCATCCCACTATGTTAGGGGATCGAGAGCCACCTATCCAAGCATCTAGGGATAAGCCTCCACATCACCAAGCTTCGAGAAATCGCTCGAAGATTCCTTTTATCCATTTTAACCAACTCTGATGCACCTTGCATGAAGGCAACCTACGTCAAAAGCATATCACCGCGCCCTATACTAAGGCACATTGCATCAGCAACGCGCTCTGCTAATGTGCAGAGTGCTTCACCTTAAGTTCGACGCTCCTTGCATGAAGGCAGGGTACGTCGGGATGACTACAAAAGGTAAAAGGAAAGGACAACAACCTTCCTTCTGATGTTTTAAACCAGGGAACTTTAGGGATTAAGGAATGGAGATGACACATGACTCATGATGACAAGATTTTGGTGTAACAAACGCGACTAAAAACAATAGTCATTTATTGGTTGTTCTGATTGGTTAGTTGGGTTGAATATTTAGTCATTGATTGTTGTTAACTGGTCATTTATTTAGTCATTTATCATTGTTAACTGGTCATGTATTTAGTCATTGATTGTTGTTAATTGGTCATTTATTTAATCATTGATTGCAGTTATCTGGTGATTTAGTTAGTCATTAAGGGCATTTAACTGGTCATTTATTTAGTCATTGATTGTTGTTAACTGGTCATTTATTTAGTCATCAATTGTTGTTAACTAGTCATTTAATTAGTCATTGATTGTTGTTATTGGCCATTTAATTAGCCATTGATTTATGTAGATAGGGAACGGAGGGATCAAACCACCAACCTCCTGCCTGTAAGGCAAGTGCTCTTCCATTGAGCTAGCACCCTTAAATAGAAGAATCAAAGTTCACACAAAAAAAATAAGTTTAGTTAAATATATAAATCACATTTTATTTTGATTTTTTTTCTTCCATGAAGCACTTATAGTGGCACAATGAGACTTGATCAAATAGAAAGATAATTAAAAGGTAGATTTCCAAAGAATCAACAAGTAATGTGTCTTTTAGGAGGAAATCCATAAAAGGTTCAAGACCATGTCCAATGGAAACCATTTCAAGATCATAAGAATGAGAGTTATTGCTCTCCAAAGGGGAAACTTCATCAAGTTATATGGTTGAAAAGGTTGATTGCAAGTGAAAATCTTCTCAATTTTCAAGCCTTGTGCCTTAGAAAAATTTGTGCAAAAACTCAATGTTGTAGGAAGTAAAGACACTATAACCTAATGTTTCTAAGTCCCCCACAACCGCAGCATGCAATCCAACATTGTGGAGAGCATGAAGCTCACAAGGCCTTGTTGTTGAACAACACAACATAAAAATGATATTGACAAGAATTTTACTACCAAGCAAAGTGTCAAAGAAGATGGGAAAGAGAAATTAAAATGACAATTCTCTATACAATAGATCACAAGAATAAAACCAGTTATAAAAATGTTTACTAATATGCCAGGCAAATGCCTAAGCACAAAATGATCAAAACGAAAAGCAACCTTATTTTTCCCCTTTGAGAAAGAAGTTGGTAAAAAAATAAGAAATTAAAAAAATTAACCACAAGTCAATCTATAGTCACCCAACATATGATCCAACCCTGCTATAGATAGATGATAGAATACCCATAGCTTACCTCAAAAAGTTGAGAATCAAACTTGAATTTTATTATTCAAAGAAAAAAAAAATCATGACAAAGCAATTCACAAAAAATGAAAATAATTGATGGTGTATACCCTTTGAATAGATAAGTGTTTCAATGAAATAATCTTACACTATGTCCAGAAACAATTTTCCACAGAAAATAGTAGTGCTCTTAGAAAAGCTAAGACTTCCATACACCAAATCAACATTGGATGTTATAGAACTTTATAAAAGGGCTTGTAACAACTAATCCCTATAGCATTAATTCCTTAGCCAACTTCTCTTTTGTTTTATGAACCTCTAAGGGAGAACACTCTGACCTTAAAGCTTAAATTGGCTATCTGAGAATTAGGTCTAGGTTATTTTTCTCTAGAAACATAATTCAAGTTCCAACATACATAAGTAACAATCTAATTTAGACTGACAGAATCACATACCGGAAGTTAAATTCTTTGTTCTGACAACCTTCATGATTTTATTCTTTTACAAGAACATCACAATTACTTTGACATGATATAGAATGATTATAATGAACAACGGTCAATATTGTGGGCTTTAGAGCCCATCACAATATATTTCACACATCAAATAAGTGTAGAATAAATAAAATGCCTTTCAAAATAATTTGACAGCATAAAATGGACCATCATGCAAGAAATGACCTGTATTAAATTTCCATAAAGGAAAGGTTCAGATTTCCCATTATAAACAATTAAGTATTAAGTTGATGTGTGTTATCCTATGTGAACATACCAGTGAATTAAATCCTAGAACAAATCAAAGTCGAAATATGAAGAGAGAAGAGCGGTGCTACTGCAAGTGTAGTTAATGTTAATAGTTAAAACCACATCACATAGTTGTAAATTAAAGCAATAGCCAATTTTGTTACCTATAGTTGTAAATTGAAGAGCCAATTTTATTGCTCGTCACCTATCTCCATTGTTTTGGGCGATGTTCTTCCAATGTTTAAAAATCTGTTTAGGCAGCTCTTTTATTCATTTTAACATCCTGTACTTTTGGATTTGTGGAACCTAGTAAACTTAACATGTTACATTTGTAACAGCCAATTGCATCAACTCCATAAAGTTGTTACAAAACTTATGAAAATTACTTAACATGGGATGCCTATCCAATGTCTGTACATTTCTTCTCTGTATCCATAAAACTGCGATCAAATCAAATAAGATGAGACAATGTCATGTTTTCATCATGCGTGGTCTTTATATCCAATGGTAAAGCAATAGGCCAGATTTACTATTGATGATGTGAAGTAGGGTAGATCCATCTTGTTAGTTGCAAAGCATCTATGTAACGAACGTTTGATGAAGGTTTTAAGAAAGTTTTTATGATAATTTGCAGGAGGAACAAGGCTCCTAGTTTGAAACCTATCAATAAGAAAATACTCCTGTTAGCATCAAAATATACCTCACCATATAGGAAAACATGTTTTATTTTGGACATTTAACAACTTACATCTGATCAATATCAATAATTATGTCTATGTCAGTTGGAATTTAAAGTAAATACACTATGGCCAATTTCCTAACTATTTCATGAAATACCCTACCATAACAAATCTTGTTTGGAATTGACCAATAAACATATGGAAGTAGATAACACAAGCTTGTGACAAAATTTACTCCATGTTTACTTAGTATATACTCACAATCCTTATCTTTCATGAGGCCAGCCATGAAAAACATAATGCATAGTACCCAAGATAGCTAAAGCATAGATTTTTCTATGGTCAAGTATGATTCTTTCACTAGGAATGTGTTCAAACACAACAAACTACATATACTTGATATATAAGTATCTAAACTTATTAAGACATGCAACCTAGCACAAACAAAAAAAATAAAAAATAAATATATATATATATATGACTCCTCAAAATCATTGGGACAGTCCATCTGTATAAAATGCAATCTTGTTGTTAACAAGGAAGACTCTCTGAAATCACTCTGATTGTAAAAAGACAAGCCATCTATGTGAACTTGGAAAACCAATATCACCATTAAATAAACCAATAGTTATTGCTCGAATATATATATATATATATATATATATATATCATATTGAATATGCATTGGGACAGTCCATCTGTATAAAATGCAATCTTGTTGTTAACAAGGAAGACTCTCTGAAATCACTCTGATTGTAAAAATACAAGCCATCTATGTGAACCTGGAAAACCAATATCACCATTAAATAAACCAATAGCTATTGCTCGAATATTTAGAAACTAATTCCTTGCATAATATTTGGGATATGTATTACGATATTTTTAAATAATTACAAAGTACTTTATCCATTATGATACCAACATGAAAGATATTCTCTACACCTTTCAAAATTTGCATATCCATGTTATGAGACAAGATTTTCTAATCCATGTACATAATATTGGCTCCCAGTGATTGTTTCTAGCAACTCTTATTGCCATTGAATATTTACAAGTCAAGAGACAGTTGGTGGGAAACCGCTTAACCACTAGACAAAGAGGCTAGTCATGTGCAAATAAAAAAATCAAAAGCTAATGGTTGTGATTCTTGAACTCCTATCTATTGTGGTACAAATATGCAGTAAACGTCACACCCATGGATGCTGCAAAAAGTGCCACTATTCTAGCTGGATTACTTTCTCGCTTTACAAAACATATTCTCCTTGTTGAGATAGGATTATGACATCAACTGCTATTGAAGCATTAGATGTATTTATAAGACAAAAAGAATAGGGAAAATCTCATCGTGAAACTAGTGATTCTTCAGCATTTTTATACATGCAAACAATGGTATGTACAAAAGTAAAAATGATGAGGTCTCACTTGCCCAAACCATGACTCCTACAAAAGCTCCAAGGCCTAGAATATAAGCATCAATATATGTTTGATTGTTGATGCACAATAGCAGTTATCTTAATATTTGTGAAGATAATCAGAAGTCAAGGGCCAACAAAAATATAGGTAGTTTAATCAATAAAAGTTTCATTGGCTAAAATTTACTTACATCTATCATGTTTGTTGGGAATGTATCTTTTAAAAACAATATGGGTTTCTGTAGTAAATTCAAAGCTATAATATATAGAGTATGCAGAAAGCTCAAGACCCATAAAACAATACAAAAATACATATTGACTAATAATCCGCAATAGTTCTAAATTTAATAAATTGATTAAAAAAACATTGTTTGAAACTACTCACACACATATATGGATCCTTAACCAAAATACCAAACGTTGGTATTATCAAGGTACCCACTATCATTATATGGATGGTTAGGCAAACAAACCAAACTTGAGTAGTAAGCAAGGTACCCACTATCATTGTATAGATACTTAGCAAAAAATTAAATACGGATTTTCTACAGAGTAATTACTATGGATCCTTAACCAAAAGACCAGACCTAGGATTGGCAGGTACCAACTATATTATATGAATCCTTAACCAAAATACTAAGCCCGGGTTTTCCCAAAGCTCATTAATTTTTCATTCCAATCTTGTTAATAAAATTGCTCAGAGTACTTACTCTTGTGCCTCATATAATGTCTACACCATGCTTTGCATGATTGAGAGCTTGAAGCATGCAATCAATGCAGATCTAGCATCGCCCTCCTCATAAACACGGATGCAGTAGTTATGAAGCTCTATGACTCCTTTGTCATTAATATCTTCCACTTCATTCATGACCCCCTTTAACCATTCAAACAAACCTTGCTCTCTAGTAACCCAATAGAAATACGCACGATTTGTGTTTAAGTGCTTTGCTTCTCTTGACACAATTACATTAGGATTACATGATAAGATAATATAATTTTATTATTGCTCTTAAATCACCAAAAAATGGAAGGTTAATGAGACTAAAAATTACAATCCAGTAATGAATTGTGACAAAGTGGATTGTAGTAGTGAATCGTGACAAAGTGGTTTGTATTTCTGACTGTTTCCACTGGAAAATAGTAAGTATACTATTATGTTTTGCACTGAGTGTTTAAATATTAGATATTCATAGATTGATAAGGTTATTGCACATTCACAAAGCCACTTGAGTAGATCTTTCTTGGCACAATTACATTGGGTTTACAAGATAATATGAGATCATTTTATTAATGTTCTTGAATGACCAAAGAAAGATAGGTTAATGGGATTCATAAGTACAACCTAGGAGTGACAAACTAGACCGTACATTTGACTATTTTCGATAGAAATAGTAAATTAAAAACTACAAATGAAAATTCTAAAGACCACTCATCAAGATGTGGGACTTTTTGTACATTTTTTTTTTATTTTTTATTTTTGGGTGTATTTTGTAATGCTTCTCTTTGATCTTAAAAGGAATCAATTTACAAAAAAAATTGCAATCCATTACCATTTGTCATTCATATAACATTGCAAGAATATATCAGTTGATATTAACAGTTCTCTATTAATTCTCATCAAGAGGTATTCTTAAAGACAACAACATGCTTCCACAGCATAACTTGCATGGAAAATGTCAATACATCTCATTTCACATTATTTAGATCCCTAACCTTCAAATTGTCTAGCCTAATGTAAGACATATTCATGGTAGTTGAATAATGGTAACATCAAATTTCTTCCCAACTTTTATGCTTCTTCCATGTTTCATTTGAATGCTAAAAGGTATTCCCTAGTTTCCTCAACTTCCATGTGTCATTTATGTTCCAACAAATTCCAAAAGGAAGTCCCCAACTTCCCTCTACATACTGCATTCAACTTAGTTGTGTTATATTGTTTTATAAAATCACATTAAGTATTGATAGGCATTTATAAATTGTTTAATGTATCCTCATTTTTCATACAATTTATTGGTGCCATTGTTTACTACACTCAAAATGTTGCAAGATCCATCATTGCAATCAATAGTCATATTAGTTTGAGGTCGGTAACCAATTACTTCCTAACCCATCTAACTATATGCATTTTCTTTCATATGTTCACTTCTCTCGATGTACTAGTATAATCAGCTTCCATAAAAATGTCATTTCTAAAACAACACCACAAAGCTTCTCTACTTCCTATTGATTCACCTTCATAATTTCATTATAATATAACATGATGCCGCACAATATACCATGTAGCCGTATATTAAATGCATCCACTCTTATTGTTTGTCTTGCTCAATTATTGAGTCAAGAATATTTTCAAGTTCCTCGAAATAGATGCAAACTTTTCTTAATGGATGTAACAGGAGTCAAGATGTTGAAAGCCATTGATCAAGGTCCCAATTATGTTTAACACCATACACAATCGGCTACGTGGTCTGTGACTCTCCATATAGACATTCAATATTTCCAACTCGTAGTATCCCTACAAAAATATAGATCTTCTACACAGTTTCCTTTAAGTTTTAACTGAAATTTCATTGTCCATATGGATTCTTGTTTAAAAGAAGAGATACTAGATGTTTGCAAGCTATTTGGAGTACAATAGACCAAGAAATAACACAACAATTTTCCTTACATGGAGGTTAAGAATTATACAAATGGCACTCTGTATGAAAACTCTGATACAAATATCTAAGAATCTTATAAAAAAAATTGAGCATACATGCAATGAAATATGTTAAATATGATATATATGCTATTATGAGGATGGAGAAGCAACCCACGCACTTATTTCTGAAGAGGATAAAAACATTGCTTGGCGTGTAAGTTGGTTCCTAAGCTTGATACCAACAAAAAAAGTTAAGTTATCTTACTTTTGATTCTTCTGGAATAGAAATATGTGATTGGCCAAAAAAATATCCAATGCCTCCTATCAAATTGCTAATAGAAACTATTCCAACTACCATAGCATCCTCATTAACCTATTCCACTTTAAATCAAGTCCATTATATAGATAAAACAAATATCATACACCAACTTGTTGCAAGACACGCACACACACATAAATTTCACTAAAAATTAAATTGTATTGTACAAATGTAACTCTAAAACAATCTTCCTCCTCCAACAGTGGTGAAAATACACAAACACCAAGAAATGCTTACTTGAGGTTAATGAGTAATTAACTAGTTTTAATTTATAGGAAGATAATGAAACCAACCATAAGGTAAGTTTAGAAGGAAAGAAATCAATGATTAATGGCATGCCTTAATTGATTTTTTGTTGAAGTTAGAAAAATTCAGAAGACTCAAATGTCTATCCCTAAGGAAGCACAAAAAAACACCCTAGATGCAGAACAAACCAAAGCATCACGTATCCGTACCCACCATCATGGCCCAAAGATAGATTACAAAGAAATACATAACTAAAAATGAAAGAAAACAAGAAAATCATTACAATGTTACAAAAAACATAGACACGGAGGTGGAATTACCTAGGGAAAGGATCTTCACTCCAAACCAAATAGAGATTACGGAGATTGTGCACACAAATTTTTTGTAGCGGGAAATCATATATGCTTTGAATTTAAGCAGATATGCTTCTTCAGTTTGTACTCCTGCCCATGCTAGGGCAGAATCTGGCTTCCATGTTTCTTATTTGGATTCAATTAACTGGTTTCACTCCCAATTTGAAGTTAACCTCCCAGTCATGGCTTTGTAAGGAGTATGCATCACTTATTGTGCTTGAGCACCAATGTTTTTAGATACATTTTTAGGATATTTCATAGAAGTTGCAATTTTTTGACATGGTCATTAAAATGATTTACTTTATAGCTCAAACTTTTAGCGCCCTAGTTTGGGGCCAATTGATTAGACATGAGTTGAGAGGGTCCAAACCCCTATACCCTTTTCAGTTCTTCCTTATTGTAAGGAGATTGCTTCCATGGAAAGGTTATCAGAAGCCTCGGAGCTGAAAATCTGAAAATCTGAATCCATAGATTTTGTGATCAGGTTAATCTGAAAATATGATAAGAAATTTTAAGGCTTCTTCGAGTCTGAATATTACCGCATTCAATCTTGGATGTTTCACTCAAAGAAACTTGGCCCTTCTCGTTTTTTTCACTCCCCGCATAGAAGAAAAAATCCCCCCTAATTTCTTTTCTCAATTTATTTCTAAGTTTCTTTCCTCCCAATTTTTATTTTCGTGTTTTAAAAATGTGTTAATATTTTTTATTTTATATATTTATATATTAAAAACATTTTATATTAATTCTATATATTATATATAAGGCTAGTAATAATATATTAACATACCATAAATATAATACTATAGGGATATGAAAAAAATAATACTATATACCTATATATTAAAAAATATAACTATTATATATTACTAATTATACATATTAACTATATTATATATTTTTTAAATCTACAGGAATCTTTGTTGGGATTACTTGGGCAAGGCTTGCATGTTCAAATCCCCCCACCCCCATATAACATGCGCACTCTTCCTTGCCATGCCACTCTGAATCCATCTACATCTGCAATGTTAAAATTTTTGTAGTATTAAAATTTTTTTTAAATGCACAATTTGATTGTCAAATTTGTAAATTTTTATTGTTGGATATCATCACATAACTTGCGGAAAAGGGGTCTCTCAATCCATTTTCATTTTTAAAATTTACTAATTTTATCATGGACTAAATTAATCATTATTTTAGTCATTTTTAGTTGTGTCAATTATTATCTAGTGGTATTTTTTTATACCATGACTAAATTAATCCTTTAATTTAGTCATTTTTAGTTGTATTTCTCAAATTTAGTATCCTGACTAACTTTTTTTGTCACGTGACTAACTTTTTTACTCATGTAGTCATATATCTCACTTTTTCTAGTAGTGATTATCCCCTCACTCTACAGCACCTATTCATCCACTCATCCCTTTTATGTTTTCAATTTCCTCAATTCATTTTCTCCCTTGTTCAAAAGAGTAACAAAAAGATTGTAGTTTCAATAGTAAATTTCATGTGATTGCGTAGCATATAATGAACTCCCACCCCCCTATCCCTATTGATTTACATATGCATTAATGACTGTTTAAAATGAGCCACTTATAGACTATTTTAGATACAAGTTTATCTAATATGTTTTCTTGCTATTGATGATTATGCTGATATGTTTTTCTTTGACCATTAGATGAGATTTTTTAGTAGGGGTGGAGGAAGAAATAATAGAGGTAACAGAGGTAATTGGCATATAAACCAACAACTTGATTGGCAAGGAAGGGGAAATAAACAAATGAGATTTTTTATTCACTTTGACATTGATTCAAATGAATTTCAATAGATTTTGCAAACTAGATTCCTCAACCTTGCGGTTCAAGGTCAATTTTCCCCTACCCAGCCTATTGTGAGGCCATCTCTTGCCCAATCACATCCTAGTATCCTTGGAGTACCTATCCCACCGCATGTCCCAATGCAAATGGAACTAAATGATGGTTGGGGTCAAGGCATTTCGAACCAGTATTCAGGTGCCAAGGTTGGCCAAATCTATCTTTGCCACTTCCTCATCCACCTTCACTTAACCAACATCTTGATCATAAGGTGCCTTTAGTTGCTCCTCATGCCCAATATTTACCCAAAGTTGAGTTACCCAAGTGTTAACACCCAAAAAGTGCTCACTAGCTCATTTCCTTATTCACATGACCCATTTGTCCACTTTTCCACCATCTGAGCCTCTGAAGCCAACAAAAGGTCACCAAAAGACCTTGGTACACCCCTTTTTTCCACTCAAAAATATTATTTTTCCTAAAAAGCATAAAAAACCCTCAAAAAGGGTCCAAAATTCCCAAAATATTAAAAAGGGAATAAAAATATTAATTTTATTCAAAAAAGGAAAAAGGAGGGAAAAGTACCTAAACCATGTTGGTCAATACCATTGGTTTCCACAAAACCACAAATGGTATTCCCCACCACCAAAACCTATAAAAAGGTGGTAGGGGCTCCTCATTTCACATCCATCCATATTCCTATCCTCATGCTGCCAAAATCTCCCTTGAGTTTTGGCCATTGTAGCAACCTTGGAGAAAGGACTCATTGGAGATTGGAGCTGCTCACCATTGGAGCCATTCAAACAACCTTCATCACTTGGAGGTATTGTTCTTGCAAGCATTTGCTTGCCCAATTGTCAATACAAAAAATTATTTTTTATCTTTCTTATTCTTGTTCTTTAATTCAAAATGCACATGCTAGTTTAGTTTAGTTTAGACTTAGTTTATTGTTATTTATTTCTATTGAAACTGCTGCTACTAGTTAGCAGGTGCCCATAGCACTAAGCTTGGTTGCAAAACCAAGCCAACAGTTTTTGGCGACTCCGTTGTTTTTTGAATCTTTAGATCTCACTTTTGCTTTAAATCTTACTTTTTGATAGTATTTGTTAGTTTAATTCATAGATCTGCCACCCTAGACAGCAGATCCATTGCTGTTCTAAATCTTGGCCCATTTTTTAGCCATTAACAGCCCGAAATTCTCAATTTTCGGCGTCATTTTTAGGCATCCGCGTACGGCTTTCGCCTCGCGGCTTTTTTCCCAACAGTCGCGCAGCGCATCGCGACTGCGCGGCTTTTTTCCGCGCGGTTCACCACGGCTTCGCGGCCATTTAGCGCGCTGCACATCGCGGATTCGCGGACCTTTTATGCGCTGCACATCGCGACTGTGTGACAAAATCCCGCGCTGCACATCGCAGCTTCGCGGTCAAAACCCGTGCTGCACATCGCGGCTTCGCGGTCAAAACCCGCGCTACCCATCGTGACTGTACGACAGAAACCCGCGCGGTCCATCGCGGCTTTTCTGTCAGAACCCCCAATGCTAATTTTTTCATTCGGCCGAATCATTTAAAAAATTAATTTCTTACTGTATTTTCTGCCCACATAGCACATTTTCCAGTATTAGAAATCCTGCATATTTTACAGCCATAGAAAAATTTTGACTATTTAGAATGCCCATGTGAAAAAATATTTTTTAAATATTTTCAGAAATTGAAAGAAGGATTTGATTGCATTTTATCTAGATTAAATTTTTTGTTGTTTGCTTCTTTAATATTTTGCCCATAGCAATTATTGAAAACGAAATCCATTTATTTCGAAAAGAAGTTATATTATTTGCTTTCCTGTTTGAAAGATCCTTTGTTTTTTGAATAGTCCTTGAAAAGCATTCAATTTTCATTTATTGAAAAAGTCATAATATTTGCTTTTTATTTCAAAAGATTCTTTTGTTTTTTGAAAACTTAGCATTTAATTTTTCATTTGCAGTTTAAAATATCACACGTGCACCCAATCAAACACTAATTTTAAACTGATCCTTAAAACTTACTCTAATTTCAACCCACTTTTAACCCCACTTGGGGAACACTAAAAGAACTTTGTAGCTAGGTAGTATTGAGGGGATAGGTGTTCCAATAACACCCCTCAGTTCTTACATCTAAGACATAGTTGTTGTCCTTTAGGGAGCTAAAATCTCTTAGTATTTATTGGCACGGTCACAACCGGTTTATGGGAAGGCCTCTCCCTTAGGAGGGTTGAAGTCGCGAGGATGGTTCCGGAAGCCTGAGTGGAATACCGAAATCCATTCAGTAACCGAAGGGCTACCATTCGCAGTTCTCGGGATATCCCTGTATAGGGGTATTGCGATCAAGGACCAAACGGCAGATTTACCTTTTCTCGACGTGTCATGAACGGAGTATCCTAGTAGCCATTCTTTAGGATTGATTACCCGGTGTCCCTCCCGGTAGGGGGATATCTAGTCGTGGACTCAACACTCAATATTGTCTGACTTGGATTTCATCACCTTGCAGAGAATATAGTTTGTTGATTCACAATACTTTTAGTTAGGTGTTTGCATGATTCAACCCACCCTTGGTCTAGTTACACCTATTTTTTATAGAAGTTGTTTGCATGTTGGTACTCTGACCATTTTTTTTTTGCATCCCTCCACTTATTGTAGCACAGCTGCTAGAATAAGTGCCTTTTTTTAGGTTGATTTTTTGGCCTGAGAGCCTTCATTTTCACTCCCCTTCTTGCACCCTTGGTTGCATTAGGGTTTTGAGTTTTTTATACATTACCATTTTTCACATAAGCTTTTTCCACAAAAACTTATTTTCTCACCATTGAGAATTTTAGACGCTCTCGTCGTCTACAGGGCGAACTCCCAGAGTTCAGTCTACTTGGCTTGCCACGTCACCGACGCCGAGCCTTATCACTTGACTCGACACATCGTCGATCAACCATACAGTCATCCGATTCTGACACGCCTCACTTCACTTCTGATTCTGAGGCAGAATCCAAAAACCCCACTGCGTTATTCCCAACCAACCTTATGGTTGGAACACCTTTTGACCCACTCTTTACCAGCACCATAGGAGAGACGTCTACAGACCCTTCTACTGCGGTGCCATCCATGACAGCAACCACCCCCTTGGGTATGCCTAATATGGGCAACACTCCACCCTTAGGAATGCCCAACACAGGGCCACCTCCTGTTATAGGAATCCCCAACACAGGGCCACCACCTGTTATGGGAATGCCCAACATAAGGGTCACACCCCCTCTGATTCCCACAACCCAGATTCCAGGAATCGCCACTACTATTCCTAACCCAAGTGTAACCCACGTTGCACTTGGAAGCGCTGGCCCATACCAGACCACACCTATTGCAGGACACATACCTGTAATACCTAGCACACCTTTAGGCGCTTCTGGACCCCTACATCATACCACCATGACTAGGCATGTCCCAATCCCAGTCACTACATCTGCTAGCTTACCGTACATGGCAAGTCTGAACTTGCCAGACTTAGCCAGGCTCACCAATGACCCTATCAGACACGATCCTGCGTGGCCTCACATGCCCACCAAACTCCCCTCCGACATCCCTAAGTTTGAGGGCAAGGCAGGTGAGGACCCCCAGAACCATATCATGTCCTTCCATTTATGGTGTTCCTCCAACTCCATAGTGGACAACTCTGTCCGCCTCCGTCTATTAAAGCGCACCTTCACTGGCTCTACAGCCAAGTGGTATATCGAGCAGCCCCATGGGATGCATGCCACCTTTACCTCCCTTGCCTCGACCTTCCTGCAGTTCTTTCAGTTACCTGTTTGCTATGATGCGGGCGTTGAGATCCTACTGTCTTGTAGACAAAACACGGCCACCCACATCACTGACCACATTCATGAGTGGCGTCGACGCTGAAGCCTCTGCAAAATCAAGTTAGATGACCGTATCTTCCTAGATTGGTTTCTAAAATCCCTCCTCCCTCTCATTGCGAAGGATATGGCATCCGAAAGACCCCAGTCTGAAGAAGAGGCCATCCTCAAAGCCCAACAGTTTGAGATCATTTACGCCCAGTCGGGTTATCTGTATACCATTATACCAGACGCCCCTCGGGGCGATTCATCCCAACATGATGCGCCGGGGGCATCCCATGCCACCGATGGCATCATTGGTTGCATGGCCTCGCATCCCCAACCCTTTTCCATTACGCATCCTAGCCATAGTCCCGACCTTTCGCGGGCTACATCTCAGTCTAGAGCAACCAGTTCATATGCTCCCATGGCACATCACCACCATACCCATGGACCTTCATGTCCACCTCAGTGCTTTGGTCATGCAACACCTGCATACGCTCCCCCAGCTGCACCTCAACCCGTGTACTATCCACAGCAAGCTGTGGCAGCTAACCCAACACCTCCAATAGCTCAGGGTTACCAACAACCCCAACAGGTCACTGGACCACCTCCAGCCCCACAGGCTTATTATCCACCACAACCTGCTCCCGCACCTGCGGTGAACCAAAATCCTCCCACTGCTCAAGGGCAAGTGTACACACAGCACAACCAGCCCTAGAACCAAAACAACCAGTGCAACCAAGGTGCGCAACAGAACCGTGGTAGAGGTCGCAACCGCGGTAATAACCAACAACATCAGCAAGGTCCTCCACGTCCCAATCCTCCGCAGAATAACAATGCTGCTCCTCCCAACCGCAATTCGGATCGGAATCCCAAGCAGCCTAGAAATAATAACCTCAGAACAAACCACCCTTGTTCTATCTGCGAGGTCTATGGTCATTACACGCATTCTTGCCCACATTTGGAGCGAGCTCGGCAACTCTGGACCGACAATGCACATCGTCAAGGGCAAGCGGCTCCTCAGCTGCCACCCAACCCTCCACCACCTCAACATCAACCTTTGGTGCTACAAAACCCCTTTCCAAACCAGGGTGTAGTGAACACTCAGCCATTAGCTCCCCTTCAGGGCAACGTGCCACCACAACAGATCACTTATGCAGCCCCTGATCAACCCATGTTCGATTCAGGTACTCACCATTTGTTGATGATGTCGACTGCCGATGCCAACCTCCAAACCCGTCGAAACCAATATGGCTCCACCTCTGAAGCCCCTCCTGCCGACAAGAACACTAGCGTTAATCCCATAGATCAAACGTTACGTATACCTCCGGCCTCTTGATGGCGCTTCCAAAGCACCTCGCTTCCCACTTCGTCGTCTCAACAATAATCCCAATGCTCGTGCTGCATCGAATTACAACATTGTCGACGACTTAGCCCAATCTCCTACAGCCATGTCTGCTTTAGAAGTTTTGAAAAACTGTCCTTCGCAGCGCAAGACTTTACTCTCTGCCATTGGCGCCATTGACCCCAATGATTCACAGTTGATCACATTTGATTCAGACCAGTCTGAACCACACCTGCCTTCCTCTTTAGCATTCCAAGTTTCCATTTCTGTTCGGAATCTTGTCATCCATCGGTGCATTATCGATGAAGGGGCCTCCACATGCATCATGTCCACATTCGTTTGGCAGAAGTTGGGATACCCTACTCTACAGCAGTCCACCACTGCATTACGAGCCTACGATGGCCGTTCAGCTCAACCCCAAGGTCTTTTAGCCAATGTCCCTGTCCAGCTGGCGGGTAAAACCGTGCTCATTGACATTGAGGTCATCAATGCCCAACTAGACTATAACCTTTTACTTGGTCGCAGCTACATGTATGCCATGCGGGTTGTTGCCTCATCCATATTTCGCACCATGCAGTTCCCCCATGAGGGACACGTGGTCAAGGTCGACCAGCTCACCTACTACGATCCTAAGGCCCCCGCCACACCTGAAAATGTTCTCCCCATGGTTGAACAACCTGTTTGTGGTGCAACTACCTCTTTCGTTTCCTCAGTAGGACCCGGACTTTACTCCGAGGCGTCGATGACCTCTACATTCCAGGCCATTCCACCACTGTCACCAGAGACCCACGTCGCAAACCTCTGTACTCTTTCACAGAATACACAAACACCCGGTAATCAACCACCCTTGTTCCCTAAACCACCATTGGTCCCTAGTCACATCGGTGTTACACCCATCCACACAATCCCCTTTCTATTTCCTCCTTCGGGTGTAGTAAGCGCCCCAGTTATGGCTACCCTTAGTCTCCCCGGGTTAACATTGGGATTACCCGTATGGTATATTTCGCCTCCTGTTCCACCACCGACACCAAATGGCATCCTGCAACCGGTGCAACCCATTGTCACTTCTACCCAACCACCTCCCGGTATCAATACTCCTTCGTCATCAACGAATCCCCCTCCACTCATCAGGCCCACTGGGGGCAGAGGCCCACAACCATACACTGCGGTACCCCCACCCAAGGCAGTTAAACCTCCCCCCCGTGTTTCGTGCTCCTCCCAAATGCTCGTTGTGTGATGAGTTAGGCCATCCAACTCATCAGTGTCCGCAGTTACCTGCATTACAGGAACACATGCAAATGTTGGACGACGACCCCAACATCCCAGTGGTCAAACTCGATCAAAACCCCATGCCTCGTGATAAATCACTGCGTACCAACCACCCATGTGCGATATGCGGTATTTACGGCCACTACTCCCATAAATGTCCTGACATCCCAGATTACAGAGCAGCTCTCTATGAGATGAACAATTTGGACCTTAAGATGACACCCATCACCATTGAGGAGATCTTCCCTCCCGTATCATCCTCATCCGAAGAGATTAACACCATTTATATGATCTCTTTGACTACCACTTTCAAACCAGAACCCCTTGATTTGTGGTCTGACTACTTCAATACTGACGAGCAAATTTTGAAAACCATCCTCCAGCGCACTGTAGACAAACACAAGTCAAATTGGCACCACATGCTCTTCCCCGCACTATGGGCATACCGCACATCAACTAAAACCGCCACCGGTTTTACCCCTTTCCATTTAGTTCACGGTGTCGAATCCGTCCTCCCCATTGAGTGCCAAATTCCAACCCTACATATGGCCATTGAACTCCTACCAGACACTGCCACGATTGAGCAACGCTTACTACTTCTGGAGCAGGCCGATGAAGATCGGCGCACAGCCCTTCAAAACATGGAAGCAGCCAAGAACCGATCCAAATTGAATTATGACAAACATGTCCACCCAAGAACTTTTTCCGAAGGGGACCTTGTCCTCGCCTACGATCAGGCTCATGACAAAACCGGGAAAGGAAAGTTTGTGTCCATGTGGCAAGGCCCATATATCATACACTCTTGCCTCGGACAAGGGGCATACATTCTGACCGATTCAGAAGGCAACCCCCTCCGCAACCCACGCAACGGGTTGTACCTCAAATGATTTTACCCATAATACCAGATGGACACCACCGTCCACTGAAGAACTTCATGATGGATCTTTCCTTTTACTGTTTTCACCAGGTCCATTTTTTGACCATATTTTGGGTGCCCTCGTTGCCTCGATTTGCGTGCCACATCGGTCGTCGTCTGTTTTTGACAAGTTTTATATAGCCGGATTCAGTTTTCTGCGCTCGTGATGATGCTTGAGATCATTTCTCGCTCTCACGCCTAGATTTTTTGGGCATTTTTTCCCATGCCCCCCTCGTCGCCTCGGTTTGCGTGCCACATCCACCAGTCTCCGTGTTCGACCATCTTTACATCGCCGGATTCAGTTTCCCATGCTTGTGATGATGCTTGAGATCATTTCTCACTCTCACACCCATACTTTTCAGCCATTTTTTCAAAATGCCCTCTTATTGCCTCGGTTTGCGTGCCACAACGACCGCAGCCCCCCTTTTGGACAATCTTTATGTCACCAGATCCAATATCCCACACACATGATGACGCTTGAGACCTTTTCTCGCTCCCATCTATCCATTTTTGTTCGGTATAATTTTATCCCTTTTTCGGGCCGAGCAATCCCTTTTTACGAAAAAGGCACTTAGGGAGTTTCTGTTAAGCTCTTTTCTGACTCCTAAAACAATGAAAAGATCGCCGAGCAATCTTGCTTCCTTTCATGCTCGCTAAACGTATCTGAAAGGGCGTCTACCTGGTATAATTTTACCCCTTTTCCAGACCTCGTAGACTAATTACGAAAAAGGTATACTCTAGTCACATCGGCTAGAAGAGTTCTCCATCCGCATCATTTTATGCTTTTTCGGGCCTTGGAAACTAAACTTACAAAAAAGAACACCAATGGAGTCCACTTACCGCTTTCAGACTCTCTAAACATGAAAGCAACCATGAGCAACCACCATCCTGGGCTCGTAAAACCAACAGGACAGTAGTCATAACCACTGCAGAGTCTTCTTATCGTTTTCAGACTCCTTAAAAATGAAAGCACCAATGAGCACGAACAGTCCTGGGCTCACAAATCCACAGGACAGTACCATTTTAGAGCACATTTTCATACCTTCTTGGAGCTCATTAAAACTACAAAGAAGGACCCAACGGTGCTTCTCGGTGCCACGACAGATCACGTCTACTCATATGGTAGCTTCCCCATTTTGGTCGCCTTTGTTCAGAGTATTCTGCAGTATGTCACCCTGAGAACCCCTCGACAACACCCATCAACTTGATTCCCCCCCAGAGTCAATACATACCCTTCAGTCCTTAAAATCAATGATTCCCACACCTACAAGTCAGTTCCCTACGCTGCCAGGTCAACCATGTCATCATGCTCTGAACAAAGGAAGTTTGAGTCTACCCACTATATGACCCCAGTTACTTCCCATCCCCACAAGTATGTTAGT
The DNA here is from genome assembly GCA_027924585.1 of Larix kaempferi. NCBI lineage: Eukaryota > Viridiplantae > Streptophyta > Pinopsida > Pinales > Pinaceae > Larix > Larix kaempferi. The sequence continues at coordinate 426,510 of BSBM01002018.1, forward strand.
CCTACCATCAGTACTACCACACTTCAGTTCTACACCTCGCACTCCTATCAAGGAAACATCATTGCCTTGTTAGTTGCTGGTCTCCCTCTGTCGACGACAACCAAATTTATTCCAGAGGATAGACCTAGAGGTCCCTGTGCCTTGGACTCATCACCATTTATGATGAGTGCCTACGAATCATTTCGAGAAGAGTCCTCAGTGCCTCTCCAAATGGTTGTTTCTCACATGCTCGACTTCAACACCTTGATCGCATCGTTGAGACTCGCACAGGGCATCGGTCCGTTCAGTTATTAGTTGAAGACCCCAGATACCACCTGACTCCTCCACATTTGAGAGTCTACCTATGGATACAACTAGGTTACAATTTTTCTATAGATATCCGGGTTGCGCATGGCGACAGTATTCAGATGTACACCAGTTTTATACTCCCTCGAGTATACAGTTACATATACTTCCCAGAGATGGCTCACAGTCATTACGTCCCTACAGATGTTGGATACCTTCAGTTCCAGCAATTCATCAGTTATCCAGTGTATCAGTTATTGAGATCAGTCATGTCATGATCAAGAGTACATCCCAAAATACAAGTTTATCTTATATGTTTTCTTGCTATTGATGATTATGCTGATATGTTTTTCTTTGACCATTAGATGAGATTTTTTAGTAGGGGTGGAGGAAGAAATAATAGAGGTAACAAAGGTAATTGGCATATAAACCAACAACTTGATTGGCAAGGAAGGGGAAATAAACAAATGAGATTTTTTATTCACTTTGACATTGATTCAAATTAATTTCAATAGATTTTGCAAACTAGATTCCTCAACCTTGCGGTTCAAGGTCAATTTTCCCCTACCCAGCCTATTGTGAGGCCATCTCTTGCCCAATCACATCCTAGTATCCTTGGAGTACCTATCCCACCGCATGTCCCAATGCAAATGGAACTAAATGATGGTTGGGGTCAAGGCATTTCGAACCAGTATTCAGGTGCCAAGGTTGGCCAAATCTATCTTTGCCACTTCCTCATCCACCTTCACTTGACCAACATCTTGATCATAAGGTGCCTTTAGTTGCTTCTCATGCCCAAGATTTACCCAAAGTTGAGTTACCCAAGGCTTAACACCCAAAAAGTGCTCACTAGCTCATTCCCTTATTCACATGACCCATTTGTCCACTTTTCCACCATCTGAGCCTCTGAAGCCAACAAAAGGTCACCAAAAGACCTTGGTACACCCGAGTCAAAACATACCCTTCAGTCCTTAAAAGCAATGATACCCACACCTACAAGTCAGTTCCCTATGCTGCCAGGTCAACCATGTCATCATGCTCTGAACAAAGGAAGTTTGAGTCTACCCACTATATGACCCCAGTTACTTCCCATCCCCAAGTATGTCAGTCCTACCATCGGTACTACCACACTTCAGTTCTACACCTCACGCTCCTATCAAGGAAACATCATTGCCTTGTTAGTTGTTGGTCTCCCACTGTCGACGACAACCAAATTTATTCCAGAGGATAGACCTAGAGGTCTCTGTGTCTTGGACTCATCAGCATTTATGATGAGTGCCTACGAATCATTCCGAGAAGAGTCCTCAGTGCCTCTCCAAATGGTTGTTTCTCACATGCTCAACTTCAACACCTTGATCGCATCGTTGAGACTCGCACAAGGCATCGGTCCGTTCAGTTATTAGTCGAAGACCCCGGATACCATCTGACTCCTACACATTTGAGAGTCTACCTATGGATACAACCAGTTATACTTTTCCTATAGATATTCGGGTTGCGCATGGCGAGAGTATTCAGATGTACCCTAGTTTTATACTCCCTCGAGTATATAGTTACATGTACATGTACTTCTCAGAGATGACCCTCAATCATTGAGTCCCTACAGATGTTGGACACCTTCAGTTTCAGCAGTTCATCAACCCTTCTGAGACCTTCATCAGAACGGTTGTTGCTCTATTCCAGTGTATCAGTTATTGAGATCAGTCATGATATGATCATGAGTACATCCCAAAATGATGTCCCCTCTGGACCCTTATGATGTACCAGCAGATTTTTTATGTATTTTCTCACGTCCGCCTTCTTGGGACTAATTGTTTATATATGTCTTGATACGAGCATGGGTATGCCCGCCTCGTCCATTATCAGAGACTATTCCTCATTCATATTGAGGCCATGTAATATTGTTTATTTTTTGCAACTTCCAAGGGCCGCGGATCCAGTCTCCAATCGATCTCTTCTCCTCCCCAAAACCCCAGAAAAAAAGATAAAAGAACTATGATTTCTATCGGCCATACGATGAGCTCCTGCCCTCACACATCAGGGGGCAATCTGTTAACACCTAAAAAGTGCTCACTAGCTCATTTCCTTATTCACATGACCCATTTGTCCACTTTTCCACCATCTAAGCCTCTGAAGCCAACAAAAAGTCACCAAAAGACCTTAGTACACCCCTTTTCCCACTCAAAAAGATTATTTTTCCTAAAAAGCATAAAAACCCTCAAAAAGGGTCCAAAATTCCCAAAAATATTAAAAAGGGAATAAAAATATTAATTTTATTCAAAAAAGGAAAAAGGAGGGAAAAGTACTTAAACCATGTTGGTCAATACCATTGGTTTCCACAAAACCACAAATGGTATTCCCCACCACCAAAACCTATAAAAAGGTGGTAGGGGCTCCTCATTTCACATCCATCCATATTCCTATCCTCATGCTGCCAAAATCTCCCTTGAGTTTTTGGCCATTGTAGCAACCTTGGAGAAAGGACCCATTGGAGTTTGGAGCTGCTCACCCTTGGAGCTTCTCAACTATCTTCATCAATCGGAGGTATTCTTATTGCAAGCACTTGCTTGTCCCCATTTTCAATACAAAAATTATTTTTTATCTTTCTTGTTCTTGTTTTTTAATTCAAAAATGCACATGCTAGTTTAGTTTTAGTTTAGATTTAGTTTATTGTTTTTGCTTAATATTGAGACTACTGCTACTAGTTAGGAGGTGCCCATAGCACTAAGCTTGGTTGCAAAACCAAGCAAACAGTATGCAAGAAGTAGATCTATGGATCTAAGTTGAAATTAGAGATACCCACATATGGGATATAGCACTTGACACAACTCCCAAGGAGTGCAAATTGCCTTAGGTGGACTAGTGCCTTGAAATGGATGGGCCAATGGAGTCAAAAGGATATCAAATTGTACATCGGGACACCTAGAATGCAAATCAAGTGGGCTACCAAAGGTGTGGCGGTTAGATCTTACTAGATCTAATGTTTCACTAAATGACCCAAGTGGACAACAATCCCCAAAATGAGGAATGATACCCCCAAGGCAAAATTTCACAAAGTGAGACGCTAGATGTAGGTTTTAAAATATGCTCTTTCCAAATCCAATGGGATCTCAACCACCCAGTTTCTCAAAGTGGGACAACTCAATCACCCAAGAAGTGCGACTTTGCCCGAGGAGGGCTAAAAGCATGGAAAAGTGTGTCAAATCAAATCCAAACGCCACCAAAGTTTAGATCCAGGTAGTTTAGGCAATTATCAATGTGGATCTAGAAAATCAAAGTGATCCAATGGCTATATCTCCACATATCTGAGATTGAAAGTGCATCACCAAATTGACCCAAGTGGGGCACAACCCTCAAAATGAGGAATGGGGGCCCACAAGGTGGAAATCAATGAAGTGAAACACTAGGGGTAGGTTATCAAGTGAGAAGAGTATGAATCAAGTGGGATCTCACCTACCCATGTGTTGGATCTAACCCAATTAGCTTCTCCCAAGGGGTGCGATTTGCCTCAAGAGGGCTATTTTTCCTTGGAAAGTGTGTCAAATGGAACCTAATCACCACAAAACTATAGATCTGAATTGTCGTCGATACTATAGAGGTGGGTTTTCAATATCTTTCCAAAAGCTAAGCTAGATCCAAGTAGATCTAAGAAAAAGTGAAAAAGAGGGTTTTAATCAATAGGGTTTTTATGATCTAGAAGTTATGGATAAGCCAAGGAAGAAGAAGACCATACCTTTGGAGCATACCTGGATGAATAGATGAATGCTAGTTGAGATGAGGATTACTTTTTCCAAAGATCAAATGAAGAATTTTTTAAACCCTCTTACCAAATCGATTTTCTCCAAGCCACACATGTGTCCCTATAACTTGTCAAAACCAAGGAGCAAAGAATCAATCAGTTTAACATGTTGAAAGTAGATACAAGCAAGAAAAAGATAAGCAAAGAATAGCTGGTACAAAGACAAAACCACTCCCTGTTTAACCCAAAACGTCCTCCTCCAAGCTTGAAGGGTAGTCCTCCCCACCAATTCGCACTTGTCCAAAAACGCCTCCTCAACCTGTAAAAACATGACAAAATATGCAAGATAGCTACAAAAGATCCTCCAGTGCAATGGACAAAAGAATTTACAATCAAAGCAACCAACATCCACTCCAAGATCCAAGCATGTACTCCAAAAGATAGAAATTTTATTCCAAGAGCCAAGAGCCAAATTCTCTAGATGATTTTACAATGAGAATCTCTCTCCTTAAGTAGGATGGAGAGAGGCCATAATCTTAACCACTCTTTGAATGAGTGGCTAAGATTAAAAGATCAAACAATCTAATCAATGGTTGAGATGAGCTCAACAATAAAATACATGGATCACTAATAAAATAATATAACAATGGACCAAATCGCCCTAAGACAGGGGATCCCGCCAAAAAATAGGTGATAAAACATAAGATCTAGCTCATGGTGGGTCCAAGGGGCAATATGAACTCCCTTGGTCAATCCCCATGGCACAATATCCAGAAATAATCATGCTAGACACCAAATCGTACTTCTCTAGGAAAGTCGTGAGCCTTTGGAGGCTCTAGAAATCATCATAAAATGCCAGAAGTGATGGATGTGGGTCCCACTGAAAGCTGAAATTGTTGGGGAAGGTGTGGAAGACATCCCACTCATCATCACAAGTCATCCCATGCCATAAATTTTCCTCAATAGCCCAAATCGAATTCTTCAGTAGCCATTTTCACCATTACTAGACTGCCTCAAGAAGTGTGAAACTGCCCAAACTGCCTCCTAGAGTGCCTGCATTGTCAAGGTGAGGCCACCAGGCTATCTGGGAGGGGGGTAATATGGTAATATCAAGTGTCTGGACCACCCCCTCCATGCACAATGCCCAAGGTGAACTCATCAAATCTCTGCTCTGCTCTGACAGAGCCTCTGATAGACCAAATCTGCACTAGGATAGCCAATTGAGGCTAAAAATCACTGTAACTGCCCGAAACTGAAAACAGACTGTCCCATTGGACTTGGAAGGTCCAAATCCATCTAATATGTGTACTCATACACCATATAGACCTCTGCATGGTCCAAAATAAATACTCATCATCTCCGGCAAACCAAATAATAAGAATCTATAAAAGTGTTGAAAAGCACAAATCATCATAATCAGCCTGAAACCACTACATAAGCCCACCATGGTGACTTGTACCAAACCATATATCATCTCTCTGTATCATCTGAGGTCTTCCACCTCATGTCCTATGGTTGACTTTTGGTCGAACTGGGTTGGACCAAGTCAACATGACCAAAATATAACTCAAACTGTCATCAAATTGTTGCAAGGTGTCAAAGGTTGAAGCATGCTTTACAATCCCTTCAAATAGCAATTATAACAAGAAGTAATCATTAATGGTGATCTAAATCCAGATATATAAGGTCATTAGTTATTATTATTACTCAGACTAGACTTTCAAGACCATACTCACTTCATAGTTGTGATCAATTTGCTAGTGAAGGGTGAAGGCTAGAAATAAAGTGGCTAGGCCAAAGGATGACTTACTGACTCAACACTATGACACTTTGGATATGGAAAGCGAATACACACCATAACATATACTGGACAAGCAATAACACAGGGAATGGTGGTGGCTCACAAATGGGTAAGTTGTTCAAAGAGTGTTTATTCACCTTAGCAGATGCGCACAATCCATAATACAAAGAAGGCCAGCAATCTTTTTGATATAGAAATTAGGTTCCATTGCTTTTTGGGCCTTTAGTTTTCCATAGCCTTTGATCTATGTGTGTTTATAAACACATTACATAGATTTATATTTTATTTAGGCTTCTTGGTGCAGGTGTGTTTTTAAGGCACTTGTTTACCTGAGCACTTCTAGGTGTGTCTTTAGACAACTTGTTTACCTAGGTATTACATTTCACAATAGATATAACATTTGATATTTCTTTGCCAAATTCATTTGGCTTTTCCACAATACATATAATATTTCATTTGCATTCATGGCAGTATTATCTGTTTCAGGTTTAGCCAACAACATCTTTAGTGACTAGGGGGACTAAGCCAACTCACCAATGGTAAGTTATGTCACCAACTCAAAGCCGAGACACAATAAATAGGGAAGCTCATCAAATATAGAGGTTACAGTGGGGAAGGTCCTCCATGCCACTAGTCAAATAGTAAGTCAAGGTAATGAACAAAGTGGGTAGCTAATGGATGGATGAATACAATGAATAATGAGACCAACACTAGCAACTCAAAGTATGGTGGGAATGATCACCTCTAATCTCCCTAGGGAGGGTAAAACCGATGAGTATAGGTCAAGAACTTCTAAGTTTGAGTGGGGACAATATGATATATATAAAGTACAACTAGGTCCACATATCTATATGATCACCAGATCATGATACTAAATGCTAAGACATGCTATAAGAATGGATATAAAAGCAATATAACCATAACACCAAATATAACTACTGAGTCATATACCTGAATGCTCAATCATCTGAACCAATATCTGTCCTCTGAAACTGCAGCTGTAACTCTGGGCACTATAGCATGCTCTATATAAATGGCTAAATGGCTACATCAGTCATCTCTCTGAGTGTCCTGAAACTAGGTCATGGCATGGGGAATATATATCTGTTGTCCACCATCTGGCAATGATCCATAATAGATGCTCATCTCAGCATCTCAAATGCAAAGGGACTGGCTGAATAGTGCTCTGGAATCTGAAAAGAATGTATGGTAGCTTGGATACTATATATGTGATAACAGGTCCTACCTATTACTATTAATATTATTTTTCTTTTATGTTATTATAATATCTTGCCTAACTATTTTAGTTACTCCTAACTAAAAGTAGTTCCTAAACTACTGAAACTTCTTTTCTCAAAGAATAAAAGGGAGATACAAGGAGCTCTAAAGGCAGGAGTGGGAAAGGAAGGAATTCTAATAAAAGGTATCTCTTATTCAATTTGAGATTCTTCTTGTATTCATTCATCTCCGAGTTCTCCTAAGGCTGAAGATGATCTTGTTGATAGCAGAAAGACATTGAAGGTGGCACAAGAGAATCTTGTTACAGCATTATTATTCAAGCAAGAAGTTAGTTACATAATTGGTAGTTTGTTCATTTCTATTTGGATTTGAATTGATTTTTTAAGTACTGATAAGAATTGATTTTGCAAAACTAAATAGTGGCATCGAAAATCTCTATTTGACCCAGTATCAGTATGTTTCTAGCTCTTCTTTGTAGACAAAAGTTTATGTATGAAGATGAATACCATCTTAAACTTCTAAGTGTCTTTTTTGTCCTCATTTTTGTAGAAGTTTCTAAATAAAATCTTCAGATTGTAACTCAGAGATATTTTTTTATAAAGTCTGTTGATTGTTATCTCATTTTGGGATTTTGCTATATCTGTTATATATTGTGTCTTTTCCTTTCTACTATTACAATATTGTTTAAATTGATTTTCTCTCAACATTCTTTGTAAATTTCATATTTTATTTATTTCCCATAAAAGTGAAGCATCGGATATAAATAAATTTTATTTGTAGGCTTATTGATGTGATGTAAATAAGGCTTTAAAATCAGGGTAATATTCTCGACTATTTTACTCTAGCCTAGTAAAATTCAAGATTGTTGGTCTTAGGATTGTCATCCCTTTGCATCAACAATAGGTATACAGAGACAACATATTTTTGGTCTTATGATGGCTCCTTTTTTGGATCATGCCATTGGGTTATGGTATTTTTGAAATACATGGGATCCATGTATTATACAAAATGTAATTTTGTTTTTTTATAAATAAAATTACACTTTTTTCCAAGGAAAAAAATTGGCTGTGTAAAAATTGCATTATTGCAAGTTGAAGGAAACTATTTAATAATATATCTCTTATAGCTTCTTCGACTAATATTGCATCAATTTCACTTAACTATTTTATGAGCAAATTTAACTCATTTATATGGCTATACATAGTGGTTTAAGCTAACAATTTAAATCTGAATAATTGTAACTTCAAAGATAATTTTGCATTTATTGTTTTTGCACCAAATAACTTGTTCAACTCATTCCATATTTTTTTTTGTCTTTTCTAGATCAACATGATATAATTTTGAATCTGAAATAGGCAAACCAATAATTGACTTAGCTTTGTCATCTCTAGTTTTCCACTCAATGAATTTATTAGGTTGAGTAGGTTTTGTGACATTGCCTTTGACTATTCCTAACAATTTTTTGTTCATCAATTGCATTTTAATTTTTATGTTCCAAGTATGAAAATTAAGACCATTTATTTTTTCTAAAGGGGATTACGTTGAAAAATCATGTGTCAACTGTTGGAATCTATTTAATACTGAGAGGGGGGTGAATCAGTATTAGCGCAGTTATGAACTGCTTTTATCTTCTTATATGATTTAAACTTGAACTTAAATTATGCATCCACCATAAATATAAACATTCAACATCACATGTGCAAAACACAGAACACACAGATTTGTACGTGGAAACCCAAACGAGAGAAAACCACGGAATGCTCTCTTATAATAAAAGATTACATTCGAGGAAGCACCAACTTCCTAAATTCTCCAGCACCAACTAGAAGGAGGCACCAACCCCCTGTTTTTACAGGAACCGACCTTAAGGAAGCACCAACTCCCTGATTTACCAGCTTCAACTAGAAGGAGGCATCGACCCCCTGATCCTTGCCTCGTCGTGTTGCCCTGATATGAAAGAAGAATATATTACTTTTTTGTTCTTGTGATAAGCACACTTATGATAATCTGTTATCAGTTCTGATGTGCACACATTCTATATGTTGTAATCTTGCCGCTATATTGAATACTTCACTTGACTTCACATCAATTCATAATTTCACAACATCACAACTGATTTCATATATTACACATTGTGTACTACTTCATCATATTCTGCAGTTTGCACTCAAGTTCAGTATGGCATTCTGTTTGTGCGCATCTGCAACTTCAAGTGATATTGCGCATCTTCTGTAGTACTATTGTTCTGACTTCATGCATCAATATCAGATAAGTCTGCGCGCCTTCTATGATATGTCCATTATGTCTTGGTGCAACAGTATTTAAATAATCTACAACCTTCTGTGCATCATCTATGATATGGCCTTTTTGTTCGATGCACTTGTCTCATATCATCCTTATCATAATGCGCATCCTTTACTATACAACAATTTTGTCTTAATGCATTAGATAAACTACTTCACTTTGCGCACTTTGGACTTCAAGGCTATCTTTGTGCTCCTATCCTTAGATAATCCGTGACTTTCTACGTGATGTCTACAATTTTGTCATTCTGGTCTTACGCACTTGTGCATCCCCTGCAATTCTTCCTTTTTGTCTTCAACTGTCACAGATAAACTACATCATTCTGTGCAGCAACTGTATCTGGTTGGACTGTTATTAGTCGAATCTGACCCTCATGTTGAATGATAAATAGGAATAATATATTTGATGATGATGATAAATTTACAATAAGATCACCTTTTATAGGGCTTGATCAAGCATAGTAAAGGGTTACGCCCTTTCACTAGTAACCTAATAATCTATTAATTTATAAATAATAATATTAATTAAATATTCACAGCATTGCCTTCCCCTTAGGAAAGCTTTGTCCTCAAAGCTTGAGTATTCTCCTAATGTCATATTTGATTCTGGCTCTATGTCGCACTGATGACTTGAGAGATGCGATTTTGATTATGACCATTGCCTCATTTTGGTTATTATGTCTTGGTATTTGCAATAAGTATGAACTTGGTGAAGTTTTGTTTACGCTTTCTCTACTTGTGTGATTGCTTCTTTTAACTATGTTTGTCGTCAATTGAACATGCTCAACATGCATTACGACCTTAACTATTGTCATGTTGTTATTCCCAACACATTTTCTATCAGTTCCCTTGAACGGGCTCTTTGTGCTTATAATGCTCATAAGAACATCGGCTTGTCTCTTATCACAGTCTTGGTGAGGATCATCTTTCTTCTTGTCAAATATTTTGTTGTCATTTTCTTCATTACTAGGGTATGTTATATCTTTGTCTTGCACAATGTCTTGATTGTTACTATTACTGTCATGGGAAATGACATAATAGTCTATTGTATCTTCATCTTTTACATTAGCTTGGGTGGTTTCTTCTACTTGATTTTCACATCCATCTTCATTTTATTTAAACGTTTCTTCCATAGATTTCTTTATTTCATCTATATCCTTAAGGATTTTCTCAAGGAGATTTATGAATTCGTCACTCTCACTACAAGATGCCATGGATGTTTGTAGAGGGCCATTTTGGCCTTTTAAGGTGAAATTTTGAATAATAATATATTAATTAATATTATTATTATTATATTTTTTTTTCAAATATTATAATAATATTTTATAATATTTGATTTTTATTAAATATATTATAGTATAGTATATTTAAATTAATATATTATTTTATGTTATTTTGTTATAATATTTTTTTTTTTGGTTTTGTTTTGTTGCAGGTTAGGGTTTGCGTGGAGGGAAGTCTACGTCGGCATTGGAATTTGCGTGGAGGGAAGTCTACGTCGGCATTGGAAGTGGAGGGAGGGAGGGTAGATGACAAAGGCGTTGGAGGTATGCGGAGGAGGGCCGAGATGGTGGCAGGAAGGAGGGCAGGAGGGTGGACGACGTTGGCGCTCAAGGTATGCGGAGGGAGGGGACCGAGTTGGTAGGCAAAATGACGCAGATGTGAGAGGGTTACAGAATGGTGGCGGAGGTTGATGGCTACGGGAGGATGCAGCACAATGGGGGGGAGGGGAGGGGGCGTGGTTGGCGACGCGGAGCGAGGGGGATTGGGAGAGCATGAGGGCGACGGCGTGGAGTTGGTAAGGAGGGCGTGAGCAGGAGGAGGGAGCATGCGAAGGCGAGCTGCAGGCGCACGAGGAGGGGATGAGCGAGGTAGGCGGGGGACGTTGGGAGTCAAAGGGAAGGTTGGAGGGACGCGGGAGGAAGGGCGCGAGGGTGGAGTGGAGTATGGTGTACAAGAAGGGAGTAGATGGAGTGAGAGGGGGGAGTGATAGGGCGAATGGAAGGAGATGGAGGCATTCGAAAGGCGGGGGACCGGAGGAGGTACCGTGAGTGTGGGAGGGGTGGGCGCGGGAAAAGATCGCAGCAGGAAGGAGTTGGACGCAGGTGTGGGTGTGGGCGTGAAATGGTGTGTTGGGTATGGAATAGGCGGGGGGCGTGAGTGTGGAGTGGTGCAGGTAGGAGGGGAGCTGAGGAACATCGTGGAGGAGGAAGGGAATGGCGCGTGGAATGTGGATGGAGTAAAGGAGAGGATACACGGGAATTTGTTGGGCGTGGAGGATCCATGGAGTGGGACGGCTGGGGGGGAGCGTGGATGGAAGTGCAATAGGCGGAATGGAGCGAGTGATGCAGCGGAGTGGAGGAATGAGCCGAGTCCGAGCTCACCTGATCGAGGAGCGAGTCCGCTCTGAGTGTGAGCCAAATCCGACCTCAGATGGAGGAGCATTCCGCTCTAATACCAAATGCAGCAACCGTATCCGGTTGGACTGTTATTAGTCGAATCCGACTCTCATGTTGAATGATAAATATGAATAATATATTTGATGATGATGATAAATTTACAATAAAATCACCTTTTATAGGGCTTGATCAAGCATAGTAAAGGGTTACGCCCTTTCACTAGTAACCTAATAATCTATTAATTTATAAATAATAATATTAATTAAATATTCACATCATTTGGCGCATCATCAGCTATTATGTTCCTCTGTTTGTGCGCACTCGGATCTCTACTAGATCACGTTGTTCTGGTTCCACGAGCCCTTGATTCCCCGATAATTAGAATCTTGCTAAATCTATATCGTCCATTCTTCAGCTTACAAACTTTCTTCTATTCTCCAACTCGACTTCTTATTTATACTTGTTCTGCATGGATGGTGATGTCCAAAAGTTGGTTGTAGCATCCCTTCTTCTTTGCTTCACGGTTCCGCTTATTTCACGCTTCCTCCACTTATCATCTTCTGCCTTGTTTAGGTGTCATCTTTTGTGGACCTTGCACATACTTGGTCCCTTGTATAGTGGTACTTGCACCCGTGTGGTTTCATCACCTATGGGTCTTGTGAACTTGACTTCTCTAATCGCTACTTTCTTTTGTACTTTTGCACGCTTCAACAACTTGTATTCTTCTTTTGATAGGTGTATCTTGCGCACTTCTGGGGCTTGCATAATTGAATAACCACTTCTTGTTCTCAAGCCTCTTGCGCACTCCCGAACCTTGTCCAACCAACTCTTTTAACTTAGCCTTAAGGTAGTGTTGAGGCCTCGGATATCATAGCATCAATCAGAAGGGGATTCTCCCCGAGAGACGGTCCCAACTAGACTGTCTCCCGTTTGGTGTAGGGAATCCGTCCGGTTAGCGGTTCCGGCAACCGTGGTTTTGGATTTTAAATCCGATTCTACCGGTTATGGCCCGATCCACCGTTCTTTTGGGTTTTATGTGTTTTATATGAGATGCACATGCCTAAATTATACTTAATCTAAATGCAATCGGAACAGATCTAAATCTAGAAACAGGAACACATCTACCTATCCCTGCAGGGGAACACGCTTAAGGGGAGAGCAATCAGCTGTAACAGATATCATAAGCAACGAACAGATAACTATTATTTCTCACGGTCAAAGCTACAGCAAGATGAGGATCTTGAGAAGATAGCTTCTCATTATAAAATGGAACGCATCTATTGCTCAGAAAATAAACAGAGAAAAGCTACAGGACAGGGAAACAGATCTACAATGAAACTTACAAAACGAATCTATTGCTTATGAACAGAAGGAATCAAAATTGTTTGATCTAAGTAATAAGAATAAAAGAAATGGATCTAGATGCAACGATACTGGAATTAAACTAAAAGATCCCTGCAAGGAGCAATTAAAAGCATGAACAATGAGCCATACGATTATCCTGAAGAAAGAACAGTTAGCTATTCGATCCAGAAGAAAAATCCACAGCAATGATAAAAGTATCAGCAGGTAACTCCTGATTTAATATGGAACGCATTCATTGTCCATGAAATAGAGAGGACGCATGCATAGATAAGAGCAAAATCATTAGTACAAAGGAATAATTCAGAAGTCAAGAATGATCTCACATTGCCGAATTGCAGTCATTAGAATAGTCCAACATGAAGCAACCCAACATTCCAAGCAAAACGTCCATCTCCCGTGGCTTCTATTAGAAAATTTCAATTTACAGAGCCGATACAAGATAGCTCATATCATTTCCCCAAAATTTTCATTCCCTGCCAAAAGTCCTTTCTAATCTCTTCTAGCTCCTATTTATAGTTACAAATTTGCCCTCTGGGCTGACACCTAGCATTCCCCCTCTGTCTTTTACGGGAATTTCTACTAAAATCGACTACCAAAATGGCCATTCCTTTTACAAAAAATGTTTTGACAAAATTAGGGACAGCTGTCCCATGGCTTAAGCCTTACATATTCAAAATGTACATAACAGAAAATTTATTAACATCCGAGCGTTCCCTGCTGGGCACGTGTCTGTCTGAAGGGAGTCGTCCAGCTGAATTCGGTTTGCTTCATTCCTGTGCGTGAGCTTCCGATGGAAAAGGGTCGCCCAAATTGATTGTCACTGGTGCTGCCTGGGAAGAGGACCTCGAATCCCCTGCTGATGCTGCTCTTAATTGGGAAGGGGGAACGGGACTGGCCAAATTTTCTGCCATTGCTGGGGAAGATGCTACTGGGAGCGGGGCTGCCGGATCCACTGATGTTTCTGCTGCTGCTGCAGCTTTCCTGACCTCCTCTTCTATGTAGCTGTGCCACACACCTGTATCCCTTATGATTATGTTTGCTGCAGCAGGAAACAGGATTTTCTGAGAAGTTACATTCTTCCCGAGCTCTATTTTAATGCTTTGTACTCCCGCTTCAGCAACTTGATATGTTTCCTTCAACAGATGATTGTGAAGTGTTGATGAACCGATGTAATGTTGGAGATCATCCATGGCAAGAACATCAATGCTTTTTACATACTCCATCTGGACGCCTAGCTCTTCTTTTAGTTGAGATAACCGTTGCTCCTTTCCCGGGAAATCTTCTAGGGTCTGAGGGAAACTCAATGAGCAGTTATCGTGGACTCCTTTGAGCTTTTGGTACAGGTTGTTGATTCTCTCTGTGGTCTTCTGCACACTGGCCATCAGCTTATTGGCACAGTTCCGGCCAAACTCCAACAAGGCTATATCTTCATTAAAATCTTCCACTGTCTTAAAAGGAAGATGAGGGGGAAAACCTCCTTTCCCTTCCCTCCATGCCATCTGACTTATGACATTTGCTTTGACACGGGTATTCTTAGCCTTGAGCCTGTGGGCTTCCGCATTAACCTCCTTTAGCCTGACCGTCATGGCCTTGAGTTTGCATACCTCATCAGTGATTAGCTCTTGAGAGCCATGCACTTGCTGTAGTATATTGCATGACAGCTCGTGGAAGGGGGACATATCCAAGGTTCTGCTTTCCGCTTGCTCTAAACGTTCAGTTAATGCCTACTTGTCTGCTTCTAGCTGGGAAGCCTTTTCTTCTGCTCCATTCTTCTCCGCTTCTGCAATCATTATTTGGAGTGCTAGCTGGTCCTTTTCCTCCTCCAGGTAGCTGTACTTATTTTCCAACTCCTTATGCTCGGCGTACAAGCAATTGTATTTATTCACTATCAGGTCTCTCTGGGCTTGCTCATTAGCCACATTTCGTTGCAAGGTACGTGCTCTTTTCTTTGTCAATATATTTTCTTTGACTATAACCCCTACATTGGCAAATGATGCTTGTGCTGTTGCTATAACTGCGGAGGCCATGGCAATGGGATCCGCATCTGTGTTCTGCATGACAGCGACCTCTCGGTGAGTAACTATGTCGTCATGGAAGGGACTTTTAATCCTCTCTTCTGATTGGAGGACCATTGTTTTTCTTTTCTTATCATAGACAAACTCATTCCATTTGGACACCGTACGCTTCCCAGATGGAGTGTACGGTACAATTGGTCGGTTTATGATGTCTATGTCTTCTTCCATAGGTGGGGTCCGGACTTCCTGAGCGGGGTCTGTCCCTTCCTTTTGGGTACTAGAGCCACCTGCCTGAGAGGTGTCTATCTCCATGTCCTGCGCACCGGACCCACCTGTTTCGGTATTTTCCCTTGTCCTCAATTCTTCTTCCGCCTTCTTCCTTGCTTCAGCTCGCTCAATTTCTGCTTTTGGGCTTCCTCAGCCTCCTTCCGCAGTCTTTCATTCTCAGCCTCTTGTAGCTTTCCTGCCTCCTCGGCTTCCTTTTGCAACCTGGCCTCTTCTCTTAATCTGAGCTCTTCCTGAGCTCGGGCATCCTTGGCTTCTTTCTCCTTTTGCTGGATGGTCTTCTGGGTTTTGGTTGAGCTAGAGCTCGCTCCAGTACTTTGGCGACAGATCCGTAGCTCAGCCATGTTGCTGATGCCTCTGAAAGCTTCCTCCTCGGCATCGGGGTAGTGGGAATATTCGAAGTTCGCATAGTTCCCCTTGCAATGCTCGGCCACTTTACCCTTTCTGTCGTTCCTGTGGAAGATGACCTCACCGAAATGGAAGGCCCTCAACTCTTGAACAAATTCATCGGCAGAGGCCACCCCTGAAAACTTGTAAGCACCTATGCAGAAAGGTAGGGGGGGAAAGGAAGCCTTGTGTAGCTTGTGGAGGAATGCTCCAATCCCATCCAAGAAGAGTTGTCTTACTGCTTCCTTGAGCACCACATAGTCTGTGGCATACTGCGGCAATATGTATGGGGGCTTAGTCCCTCCGAACATTCTCAAGTAGGTACCTTGTTCTGAAAAGTAGAAATCCCCATAATCCTCAAGGACTTCCAAAGCGTTTTGGGACAGGCAACTTGGTTCTTCCTTGAACATTTTCTCGTATAGGGGCATGATGAACCCCTCACAAATGAGTTTGTAGCTGGGCTTGTAATTCTGAGCCCACAACATCTTGAATGCAGTGTAGACCGGGGCTGTGGCCCTATCCCATGTACACCCCAATCCGGGGAACTCTATCTTGGCCAAGATACAATCTATCAGGTATGAGGACATGAAGAATTCAGCCTTCTTCGAGGCCAGCCCGGGCTTAGCAGCACTTATCATTGAGGCCATACTATCTGACAAGATGGTGGCCCAGTCAAACACTGTCCCCTTAAATGCCACATAGTGAATGATAGGGACCCACTGAATCTTGTATACTGTGCCATCGGGCATGCCGAAGATTCTACACAGCATCAGGGCGATCAACCTATAAGGAGCTCTTAGATTCTGTACGTCATACTCCTCCCTCTCTTTCTTCCTCAAATGTTTCCCTTGCACCAGTAGCTTTTTGGCCA
Source organism: Larix kaempferi (assembly GCA_027924585.1). Taxonomy (NCBI): domain Eukaryota; kingdom Viridiplantae; phylum Streptophyta; class Pinopsida; order Pinales; family Pinaceae; genus Larix; species Larix kaempferi. Next base: position 443,196 of record BSBM01002018.1, read on the forward strand.
TCTCGACATTGTCCATCTGGCTTAACCATTCATCGGTCAGAGCTTGCTGGACACGGGGAAACCTGTAGGCTGCCGCCAGATACGCGGGTTGAAATGAGGCGATAGCCATGTTCCCGCTATCATTTATCACTCTCCCATCAGCATCTGCATGTTGGAGTATCCACCCGATCACTTCAGCACAGGGGAACAGCTCAGGGCGGGTAGCGGCTCTAGTTATGCCTGAGGCTCTGATATTTTGATAGATCGGTGCCTCCTCCAGCAACATATCTGGGATCTCTTGGTCCCTGATCATTCTGTATATGTCATCCCATCTGATTTCTGGAGGGACACCAGTGGTGCACCTGGTATCTTGGAGCGAGGTTTCAATCTTAGGAGGAGCAGATTTCTTTTCTGTCATCCTCGCCTTCTTCTTACTGGGTTTCGGCATATTGAATTATCCCTGATAACATCCATATACAATTCATCATGAGTTTGAGCAACAGGTTGTATGGTTTCAGCAGAGAGCAACATTGTCTTAATGAGATAAATCAACGAAGCATATATATAGGAAGTAAAACATTATTTCAATTATAAGACACACATTGAAACATTTGAAGCTCTTAAAAAGATGAGTGCGGGATAAGCTATGTTGCGGACGCTATTGGTCTTATTGGACCGATAGGTGATTCGCGGAAGCAATCGGCTTCCGGTTCCGCCTCGCGGAAGGAGAGGTCTTTCGCTATGGCTGCGGTTGGAGAGGTCGAAGGCGGGGAAGAGGCGGGTTGACTCGGTGAGGGCTATGGATGCTATCGTCACACGCGGCCACTTGTCGAGTCACTACGGGAGGCTTTAGTCTGAGCGAAGGTAACGGTGCCGAGGACAAACTGACGGGGAGAGCTAGGGCGGCTTCAAGTTTCGACTTTCGTAGCTTAACCGCTTATGGGTTTCGGCTTCGCGTGTAGGGACTGGGGTTTATGGAAAAGGGCCCGGGGTTCACGGTCAGGGACATGGAAAGCCTATAGGGTTTTGTCAACTTAACCCACGACGAGGGGCGCGGCCCGGGGTTTAAAACAAAACAGGGCATGGTTAACCGCCCACACCCACCAAAATAAAATATAACGCTTTCACGAAGGCCTAAAATGATTTTGTAAAACGGAAACTCCGTTCACTGTACCTGACGGGCAAAACATAGCCCTTGACGGGTGTTTTGCCCGTCACAATCCCACTAAAACCCATTATTTTCCCCAAAAGGACAATTCAGTGGTGGAAATCAGAGTTAAGATCCTACCTGGCACCGTGGGGATTGCTTGAGCAAGGTGGCTGCGAGCACGGATGCGCGAGGTGAGCTGGAGCGATTTGCACGGTATCACACGTCGCTGGCCGGTTCAAAACAATGGTGCATTGGTCGAGCCCCCCGCGGTATATTTTATAAAGAATGGCACGTGTGAGCACTTAATTGGGTAGGTGGCGTGGTTAAAGCGGGGTTTAAATTCGCCGCGCGTAGCGGTCACGTCAAAGCACCTCGGTTTCCGTGCGACCGTCACTTGCGGGGCCAGTTTGCGAATTGCATCCGCCGTTGCGGAAGGGTTCAGTGAAAGCTTCCGACGTTTCGGGGCTTAATGCGGAAAGGAAACTTGAAGCCTTCCGCGAGAGACCGTCGTGTAGCGGACGGGTAACGCCAAAGCTTCCGCTTTTTCGGAACGATATAGCGAATGCTCCCGATATTTTCGGAAGACTTTTGCGAAAGCTTCCGTGGTCCAGAATTTCAAAGTTTCGTTGATTTTTCGGGAAGGTTCGGCGAAGGCTCCCGTTGGTTTCGGAAAGCTTTTGGGAAAGGCTTCCGCCGTTTCGGAAGCAAAACTTATATTTTCCGCAAATTCGCCCGGGATCGTTTCGGAGTCCTTTCGCCGAACGGGGTAAGCGATTGGCCTCCGCTGTTTCGGAAGGGTAGCCCGGAGGCTTCCGCGTTTCGGGAGCAAAAGCTGAAGGCTTCCGCGACAGCTTCTTGAGAAAATTCTAAGTCTTTTCATGGTTTCGGAAGGCAATCGTGAATTTCTCCGCGGGACTTATCCAAATGGCTTCCGCCGTTTCGGGACGTTTTCATGAATTCCCCCGCCGTTGCGGAAGGGTTTCATAAAACGTTCCCGCTTATTTTCTTTTGGAAAGATATCGCGGCGGCTTCCGCTGTTTCGGAAGGGTTCCTTGAATTCCCCCGCCGTTGCGGAAGGATTTTACGAGGGCTCCCGCGGTTGCGGAAGGGTTCCCTGAAAACTCCCGCCGTTTCGGGTGGGCTCACTTAAACTCCCGTCGTTGCGGAAGGTTGAAACTAAACATTCTCTAAGTCCTTTGTTCCCGCAGTCTTCTCATCGAAAGAAAATCTAAGTCCTTTTCGGGAGACTAAGGTGAATGAGCCCCGCCATTTCGGGAGGTTCGAGTGAAAGGCTCCGCCGTTTCGGGAACTAAGTTGTTTCGGAGCTTGAACCGTTCCGCAGAAGCAACGATTGAAAATTTTCCAAGTGCTTTTACTTCGGAAGAAAATGATGAACTGCTTTGTGTTATTTCGGCGAGTTTATCCGAATGGCTTCCGCCGTTTCGGAAGACAGAGCTGAATTGTTCCGCCGTTTCGGATGGCTTTGTTGAATTCCTTGCCGTTTCGGGAGAACAACGCGAACCTTTCCGTGGTCGCGGAAGACTTGATCGAAAGCTTCCGCCGTTTCGGGTGGTTTTGCCCAATGGCTCCCGCGGATTTTGACAAAGGAAATCTAGGTCCTCCTCTCGGAAAGGTTGGACGTTTGACTCCCGCTGTTTCGGGACAAAGTCCGGATTACTTCAAAACGTTTGGGCAAAACTAAGTTATCTTTTGGCTTAATGGGGAGAACATGGACGGATTGACGGCAAGCAGCTCAGCAGGGAAGGAAAATTTTATGTTGAAAACAGAGCGGACGTCTGGGATGTCTTCTCAAGCAGACTTTGTACGAAAAATACAGGAGGGGCCCCAACATGTACAAAATTTTGGGGAGGGGTGTTGCTGCAACAACAATGGCGAGTCGCTGGCGAACACAGATCTCTGAAAAAATACCCTACATGGTCCGGAACTTCATTAAAACATCCGTCTCGGGTGCACTACTCAGCTGAGCATTTTAGACTCATGCGGGGAAAGGAGCACTTTTCCTGCTAGTCATTGGGAAAGGGGAGCTTCGACCGAGGCATCTTCACCACTCTCAGAGGGCCAGCATATGAGATTCATTTTAGGAGGGTCATCCCTCAAATGGTCACTACTGCCGGACTCCACAGGATTTGCAACACTTCCTCATGGACACTATTGTTCTTGTTCCTCATTCCCATGCTGCTGGCATCCTTTGGGATGCTTGTATTTTGGACAGCTTAGCTGTTTGAGCCTTCCAGGGATATTTTCTTTTGGACCGATCTTTGATTTGGGCTCCTCAATCCATAATGTCCTTTTGTGTGAGTTAGAGGTTTTATTGATTTGATCAAACTTCACGGACGGAGAGGAGCCTATTTTGAGCTGGGCCTTTTGGACAGCCTTCTTGATTTTACATGTCCCTTTTGTTTTGTCTCAGCCATGCTTTAATTGAGGCGAGAATCCCTGGAAAACAGACTCTTGAATGTAGGCCATTTTGGCTTTTAAATCAGCAGCATGGAGTCATTTCAATACCCCGTGTCTTCGAGAAGTGCCACTTTCCATGGGTCCAACTTAGGTAACCTTTCTTGAGATGCCTTTGAAGTGTGAGAGTGGGTGGAGCCCAACGATAGTAGTGAAGATGGCCATGGGTCTCTGCTATTGAACAGGATTAGTGTGACTAGCAGGGTAGGCCTCCCGCTTTTTGATTATTTCAGCGAGAGCACAGCGGGCCGGGTTTACTGAGCAAGGTTCCAGACTCATGGGTTGCAGGTTTTCTTTGAGAAAGCTATCTTCAACGGGAAACTCAAACGGGTGCTTCAGAAAACAAAACCTATTGAAAAGCTCAAATAACAAAACAGGAAACAACATGGCCAAAAAATAAAACAGCTAAAAGCGAAAGCGAACAGACAACTTTATTTATGTACAGGAAGTCTCACGGAGACTCACGCGAAGTACTGTTTCAGGGCGAGGCCATTGAGTGGAAGGGCTACTTCCTCTCCCTCGAGATTTGTCAATTTATAAGTGGATGGGCCCAATTTTGCAGAAATTTGGTACGGTCCTACCCATAGATGTTGAAATTTCGTGTGCATTCCTTTGCCTTCGTGATTATGGTCCCATTTCAGGACTAAATCCCCAACTTCAAAGTCCCTCTTGCCGGATTTCCTCTTGTCGAACCATCTCTTAACTATGTCCTGGTGTTGATGAAATCGGTCTTTAGCTTTGTGTCGGGCTTCTTCCAGTCGAAGCAGGGTGTTTATCCTGGATTGTAAGGCTTGGCTACCAGAACCCCGAGAGGCTTGGGACAATTGCAAGGATGGCAGCAAGATGTTTGGGGGAAGTATGGCTTCCTTGCCATAGACAAGAGTGAAAGGGGAGACACCTAAAGCATTCTTCGGGGTTACCCTATCTGCCCATAAGGCATTTGGGAGAGCCACATGCCAACTTCTCTGGTTTTCTATCACTGTTTTCTTAAGGATTCGAATCAGATTCTTGTTTGAGGATTCAGCTAATCCGTTTCCCTGAGGGTAGTAATTGGCTGAATAATGCAACTTAATTCCCCATTCATAAACAAATTCATTTATCTTGCAAGATGAAAAATAAGTAGCATTATCAAAAACAAGGGAAATTGGAACCCCAAACCTGGTTATGATGTTCTCTTTCAAGAAGCTGATAACTGCATCTTCATTGATCTTGCGCAGCGGGATGGCCTCCGTCCATCTGGTGAAATAGTCGGTAGCTGTCAGAATGTATCGGTGTTGCAAGGAAGAATTTGGATTTATTTCCCCGATAACATCTATGCCCCATTGCTCAAAAGGTTCAGAGATGATGACAGGCTGCAATGGGCCTGCGGCCTTAGGTAACTTCCCAGTGCTTCTTTGACATACATCACAGTTTCGTGCGTACGTGTGGGCATCTCGAAACAGAGTGGGCCAGTAATAACCAGCTCTCAATATCTTGTGTGCTGTCGTCTCTCCTGAATAATGGCCACCTGCGGGGCCATCATGCAATTCTTTGACAACTTTGTTTGCATCCTCCTTTTCCAAACATCTAAGAAGGACTCCGTCATAATTCTTTCTAAAAAGAATCCCATCAATGATTTGATAGGGTGCCGATTTCAATCGGAGTGCCCTTCTTTGTTTAGAATTCCAGTGCTCGGGTAGATATCCCTGCTGCAAATAGTGCACTAGATCTCTATACCATGACTGGGGAGCTGTGAAGATATGGCATACCTCAACCGAATTGAGCTCGGCTTCATTTCTCCAATGGTGCTCTTCATCAGTCGAGTTTCCCGCCAGTAACTTGCATAGACCTTGTCCTTTGATGATTGTAGCAGGTTTAAATTCCAAATCATACTCCTGCAGAGCTGTGACCCAGTTTCCTCTCCTCTCTCCCAATTCCTTTTGAACGAAAAGGGATCTAACAGCTGGGTGGGGAACTATGACTTTAGTTCTGTTCTTCAAAATGTATGGCCTAAATTGCTTGACTGCTTTGAAGACCGCGTAGGCATGCTTGTCCACTACGGGGTAATTCAGCTCAGCCCCTTGCAGACCAGTGCTCATAAATGAAATTGGGTATTCGTCCCCCAACTCCACCTTTCGTGTGAGTACAGCTGCGAGAGAATCATCCGAAGCGAAGGTATACAAGATGAAATCTTTATCAAAATCTGGACTTCTTAAGGAAGGAGCTTTGGCTACAGCTGTCTTGATATCTCTAAATGCGTCCTTCTCCAAATCTGTCCACTTAAATTGCATGCTTTGTTTAACCATCTGTTGCAATGGCTTAACAATTTGTGCAAAATCCGGAACAAATCTGCGGACAAAATTAATGGTGCCCATGAAAGACTGCATAGATTTTTTGTTGTGAGGCATCGGAATCTTATTAATAGCTTGGACTCTTTCCTGGTCGATTGACACTCCCTCTTTGGAGATGATATGACCCAATAGCTTACCTTCGGGTACAGCGAACACGCTCTTCTTGGGATTTAAGGAAATACCATACTTCCGGCAACGATCAAAGATATGTCTCAGATGAACAACATGATCTTCCCTTTTCTTCGAAAAGACTGTAACATCATCTAAGTAAACAACAACGCATTGCCCACCCAATCCTCGGAAGGCAATATCCATCGCCCTTTGGAATGTAGCTCCAGCATTTATCAGACCAAACGGCATTCTCCTGTAAGCGAACGTTCCCCACTTAGTCCTGAAGGTAGTCTTGAGACGATCTTCTTCAGCTACTAACACTTGATTATAGCCAGAGAACCCATCGAGGAGAGAAAACAATTCAGATCCAGACACCATTTGTAGGATTTGCTCCATTGAAGGCACGGGGTAGTTGTCTTTATCTGAGGCTTTGTTTAGATTTCTGAAATCTACACATAGCCTAATCTCTCCTGATTTCTTCCTCACGGGAACCAAGTTTGCAACCCATTCGGAATGCCTAACTTTGAAGATTATCTTTGCGTCCAGGAGTTTCTTTAATTCCTTTTGGATCAGCGGTTCAAGAGTGGGATGCATCCTCCTTAACTGCTGCTGAAATGGTTTGACACCCGCTTTCATTGGTATAACATGCTGAATGATGCGGACGTCATATGTTTTCAGATCTTCATAGGTCCATGCAAAAACATCCTTGTACTGTTTAAACAACTTAATGAACCTTTCTCTTTCTCCTGGTGAACAGCATTTGCCAAGGTTGACAAATTTTGGTTCTGCCTCGGTACCCAAATTAACCAACTCATGTTGCATTGATGAGCTGTTAGTTTTGGTATTAGCTGGTCTTTTGAATTTATTTTGAAGATCGAAAAGCATTTCGAGGGACCTTACCCCTTTTGGCATGAAATTTCCCTTCTCCTCTTCCTTCTTCATCAAATCATCATCATGTTCTTCCTCATCTATTGCAGCTCCTTGAAAACTGTCTTCATTTGTCAGAAAGCTGATAATCTGCTCGTCATCATCGAAGATTCTGAAGTTTGTGATGTTATCGGGAATGGAAGGCCTGAAAATCAATTCAATCGAGCATTTATTATTTGTCGGCACCAATCTAGAAGCAGATGTTGCTAACAAATCGGCAGCAGAATTTTGCAACCTAGGAATTGATTTTATATTGAAAGCGTCAAAATACATGATTAAATCCCATACCTCAGCCTGGTAACCTTTCAAGTGCGGTGAGAGGCAATGAATGGTGTTTCTTACCTGTCTAACTACTATCTCGGAGTCACCAAAAACCTTCAGGTACTTAACATTTAAGCCAATGGCCTTCTTTAAACCATGCACCAAAGCTTCATATTCAGCGGTATTGTTAGTACAATCGAATTCTAATCTACAAGACAAAAAATACTTGTTCTTCTTTGGATCCATTAGAACACAACCGGCTCCGGATCCTTCCAGAGTTTTAGAACCATCAAAGTATAATGTCCAAAAGGTATCTTTAGATTCAACTAAGTTAGTTTCTTTGTGGTCTACGTTAGCAACTAAATTGACTATGTTACAATCAACCTCATCAGTCCGAGAAAAATGAAGGAGATCGGACTGTTTGTCTGATTCATGGCAAAAGGTTTCAGATTGATAGTTACCTGGATCCATTTCCAAGAAGTAATTTCCCAGGACCGAGGAAGAGAAAGCTACAGCCTCATTCTTTTCTTCTAGCTGGGTTACGTTTTGTTTCATATGAGGTTCCCTAAGAATTTTAATCTGATTCTGCCTGTTCTGATAAGGCAGGCATAGATGAGACCAATCGGTAGCAAAGTAGCCGCTCAACTTGGTAGACCAATCCCTACTCAGAATCAGCCCATAAGCTTCAGGAATATCGACCACCATTATGTCAATGAATTGGAAAACTCTAGGGTCGGCTGACAGTCTAATTAGAACATCTTTCATCTCCCCTATAACCTTGACAGCAGTCCTGTCTAATTGTATGATTTGAGCTGGAGATGGTACGGGCTGCCCATTAATTTTCTTACAAATTGAAAGTGGCATGACGTTTGAAGAAGCTCCGGAGTCTACCAGACAGTTATGCACATTGTGATTAAAAATTTCGAATGTCAGCAGAAATGGCAATGTTTGGGATTTGGATTTCCCACCGATGCTAGCTTCGTTAATTTCAGGATTGTCTTGAGAATCTGTTAATGTAGCGCTGGGTTTTGGTTGTAAAACATGAAGTAGTTTGTCTCGTTGATGGGGCAAGCTACACATGTCAAATATTGATACGTTTGCTTTAACTTTCTTGATATCTTCGATAATATCATACCCTATATCGGATTCATTCCCAATTCGAGTGGACTGATCTGTTTTGTTCAAGGTCTCCTTAGGCGGCTGAACTGTGTTATCAGCACTTGGCTGTTTGGCCGCTGTCTGGTTTACTTTGGGCTGTGGTGGGATGATTGGTATATGCCTCCTGGGCGGATCCTTTGTAATCTTAGGCTTATGGGAAGAGGTGGATGGGACAGGATCCGCAATTGGGCCCTTGCTGCGAGTAGCAACATTTATGGTAGAGGGAGAGCTGTCTGCGTAATCTTCTTCTACTAATTCAGTCATAGGTATCCAATCCCACAATACCATAGTAGTGTCCGGGGTTGGTTCCTCTAACTCAGGGCCTGACTCTTCTGGAGGATCATCCTGGTCTGGGATCTGAGAATCTAACATTTGGTTCATGACCAAGCTCATGGAATTGATCCATTGAGGGCAGCTCTTCTCCGAGTGTGGTTCTTGGTGAAAGGTGCAGAAATTCTCCATCCCAATCTCATTCAAATTTAGAACAGGGGCAGTGTTCATTGGTGGGTGAGACTGTTCCCCGTCTTCCCTTCTCTTATAGAATGGCTTGAAAGGTTTCCTAGATGTATTAGCAGCCTTGTCCTTTTCAAGATCTACGATTTTGTTAGATAACTTCTGCATCATCTTAACTACGTTTTCCATATCCGTAGATGGCTCTTCTTTGCCTCTCGTGAGGAGCAAAGGTTTCTTGCTAGCTGCTGGTTTTGTTTCCACATCTAAGGCATGTTTAGCTATGCTATCAGCCTCTTCCTCTACCTTTCGAGCTTCCTCAAAATTCTCTATTAGGGTCGTTTTCTTGGATCGTTTTACAAACATTGCGATTGGACCTTCAAGAGCTGTTGTGTAGTATTCAATCAAAGACTCTTCTGTGGGTTTGTTAGTTTCACTAAAGTTATTTACCAGCGTTGTGAATCTTTGATTAAAGTCTTGAACCTTTTCCTTCTTCTCCATTCTCATGGATAAGAGCTCTTTCATAAGCGTGGCTACAGTTTTTTGGTTCCCGTATTTCTTGAGGAAACACTTTTCGAAATCATCCCAACTAGAGATTGAGCTGGGTTGAAGGCTAAAGTACCAAGATGATACCTTAGGCTCGAATGTATACGGAAACAACCTGCAGACTACGTCTTCATGTTGTACATTTAAAAGGTTCAGAGCTAAGTAAAAACTCTTGAGGTGATCCTCTGCCGAAATGGCCTTCCCTGGATCGTACTTAGGCAAGACCTTTTCTGGATTTTTAGGGAGATTATGGAATGGTCCAGCTAAGTTCAGCGCTCCCCTTGCTCTCCAGGCAGGTACAGCCATGTTTGGGTTCGGACGTGGAGACCCTGGTGGAGAATTGTAAGGTGAATTCGGTGGAGTACTTTTGGGAGTGGTAATTTCTTCGAGATTTTCTTGGTCTGACTTGTTAAGAGTGCCGGAGATTTCTTCCAACGTTAGATTTACCAGTTCTTCAAAACTCTGAACGAGGATCGAATCACGGGTATATTGCGGCTCCTTTCTGGGTGTAGTTTTCTTAGGGAGGAAGTTGACAGCGTTTAACCCACCTAGCTGTCTAACGTAAGATCTAGTATGTCTTCTCAAGTCCTCTATTTCTGCAAAAGGAACAGCGTATAAAGCTTCCTGAGGCTCAGGGTCAGAAACGAGGCGTTCTTGGTCTGTTAATCCAAGATCTGGGCTGTTTGAAAAGTTTTCTTCAAGCGGGTTTTCAGTGTTATCTATGACCGTGGAAGATTTTCCTCTATCAGCCATGCACTTCAGGCCCTCCTTCTAGCGCCAAAAAACTGTTGAGGCCTCGGATATCGTAGCATCAATCAGAAGGGGATTCTCCCCGAGAGACGGTCCCAACTAGACTGTCTCCCGTTTGGTGTAGGGAATCCGTCCGGTTAGCGGTTCCGGCAACCGTGGTTTTGGATTTTAAATCCGATTCTACCGGTTATGGCCCGATCCACCGTTCTTTTGGGTTTTATGTGTTTTATATGAGATGCACATGCCTAAATTATACTTAATCTAAATGCAATCGGAACAGATCTAAATCTAGAAACAGGAACACATCTACCTATCCCTGCAGGGGAACACGCTTAAGGGGAGAGCAATCAGCTGTAACAGATATCATAAGCAACGAACAGATAACTATTATTTCTCACGGTCAAAGCTGCAGCAAGATGAGGATCTTGAGAAGATAGCTTCTCATTATAAAATGGAACGCATCTATTGCTCAGAAAATAAACAGAGAAAAGCTACAGGACAGGGAAACAGATCTACAATGAAACTTACAGAACGAATCTATTGCTTATGAACAGAAGGAATCAAAATTGTTTGATCTAAGTAATAAGAATAAAAGAAATGGATCTAGATGCAACGATACTGGAATTAAACTAAAAGATCCCTGCAAGGAGCAATTAAAAGCATGAACAATGAGCCATACGATTATCCTGAAGAAAGAACAGTTAGCTATTCGATCCAGAAGAAAAATCCACAGCAATGATAAAAGTATCAGCAGGTAACTCCTGATTTAATATGGAACGCATTCATTGTCCATGAAATAGAGAGGACGCATGCATAGATAAGAGCAAAATCATTAGTACAAAGGAATAATTCAGAAGTCAAGAATGATCTCACATTGCCGAATTGCAGTCATTAGAATAGTCCAACATGAAGCAACCCAACATTCCAAGCAAAACGTCCATCTCCCGTGGCTTCTATTAGAAAATTTCAATTTACAGAGCCGATACAAGATAGCTCATATCATTTCCCCAAAATTTTCATTCCCTGCCAAAAGTCCTTTCTAATCTCTTCTAGCTCCTATTTATAGTTACAAATTTGCCCTCTGGGCTGACACCTAGCATTCCCCCTCTGTCTTTTACGGGAATTTCTACTAAAATCGACTACCAAAATGGCCATTCCTTTTACAAAAAATGTTTTGACAAAATTAGGGACAGCTGTCCCATGGCTTAAGCCTTACATATTCAAAATGTACATAACAGAAAATTTATTAACATCCGAGCGTTCCCTGCTGGGCACGTGTCTGTCTGAAGGGAGTCGTCCAGCTGAATTCGGTTTGCTTCATTCCTGTGCGTGAGCTTCCGATGGCAAAGGGTCGCCCAAATTGATTGTCACTGGTGCTGCCTGGGAAGAGGACCTCGAATCCCCTGCTGATGCTGCTCTTAATTGGGAAGGGGGAACGGGACTGGCCAAATTTTCTGCCATTGCTGGGGAAGATGCTGCTGGGAGCGGGGCTGCCGGATCCACTGATGTTTCTGCTGCTGCTGCAGCTTTCCTGACCTCCTCTTCTATGTAGCTGTGCCACACACCTGTATCCCTTATGATTATGTTTGCTGCAGCAGGAAACAGGATTTTCTGAGAAGTTACATTCTTCCCGAGCTCTATTTTAATGCTTTGTACTCCCGCTTCAGCAACTTGATATGTTTCCTTCAACAGATGATTGTGAAGTGTTGATGAACCGATGTAATGTTGGAGATCATCCATGGCAAGAACATCAATGCTTTTTACATACTCCATCTGGACGCCTAGCTCTTCTTTTAGTTGAGATAACCGCTGCTCCTTTCCCGGGAAATCTTCTAGGGTCTGAGGGAAACTCAATGAGCAGTTATCGTGGACTCCTTTGAGCTTTTGGTACAGGTTGTTGATTCTCTCTGTGGTCTTCTGCACACTGGCCATCAGCTTATTGGCACAGTTCCGGCCAAACTCCAACAAGGCTATATCTTCATTAAAATCTTCCACTGTCTTAAAAGGAAGATGAGGGGGAAAACCTCCTTTCCCTTCCCTCCATGCCATCTGACTTATGACATTTGCTTTGACACGGGTATTCTTAGCCTTGAGCCTGTGGGCTTCCGCATTAACCTCCTTTAGCCTGACCGTCATGGCCTTGAGTTTGCATACCTCATCAGTGATTAGCTCTTGAGAGCCATGCACTTGCTGTAGTATATTGCATGACAGCTCGTGGAAGGGGGACATATCCAAGGTTCTGCTTTCCGCTTGCTCTAAACGTTCAGTTAATGCCTACTTGTCTGCTTCTAGCTGGGAAGCCTTTTCTTCTGCTCCATTCTTCTCCGCTTCTGCAATCATTATTTGGAGTGCTAGCTGGTCCTTTTCCTCCTCCAGGTAGCTGTACTTATTTGCCAACTCCTTATGCTCGGCGTACAAGCAATTGTATTTATTCACTATCAGGTCTCTCTGGGCTTGCTCATTAGCCACATTTCGTTGCAAGGTACGTGCTCTTTTCTTTGTCAATATGTTTTCTTTGACTATAACCCCTACATTGGCAAATGATGCTTGTGCTGTTGCTATAACTGCGGAGGCCATGGCAATGGGATCCGCATCTGTGTTCTGCATGACAGCGACCTCTCGGTGAGTAACTATGTCGTCATGGAAGGGACTTTTAATCCTCTCTTCTGATTGGAGGACCATTGTTTTTCTTTTCTTATCATAGACAAACTCATTCCATTTGGACACCGTACGCTTCCCAGATGGAGTGTACGGTACAATTGGTCGGTTTATGATGTCTATGTCTTCTTCCATAGGTGGGGTCCGGACTTCCTGAGCGGGGTCTGTCCCTTCCTTTTGGGTACTAGAGCCACCTGCCTGAGAGGTGTCTATCTCCATGTCCTGCGCACCGGACCCACCTGTTTCGGTATTTTCCCTTGTCCTCAATTCTTCTTCCGCCTTCTTCCTTGCTTCAGCTCGCTCAATTTCTGCTTTTGGGCTTCCTCAGCCTCCTTCCGCAGTCTTTCATTCTCAGCCTCTTGTAGCTTTCCTGCCTCCTCGGCTTCCTTTTGCAACCTGGCCTCTTCTCTTAATCTGAGCTCTTCCTGAGCTCGGGCATCCTTGGCTTCTTTCTCCTTTTGCTGGATGGTCTTCTGGGTTTTGGTTGAGCTAGAGCTCGCTCCAGTACTTTGGCGACAGATCCGTAGCTCAGCCATGTTGCTGATGCCTCTGAAAGCTTCCTCCTCGGCATCGGGGTAGTGGGAATATTCGAAGTTCGCATAGTTCCCCTTGCAATGCTCGGCCACTTTACCCTTTCTGTCGTTCCTGTGGAAGATGACCTCACCGAAATGGAAGGCCCTCAACTCTTGAACAAATTCATCGGCAGAGGCCACCCCTGAAAACTTGTAAGCACCTATGCAGAAAGGTAGGGGGGGAAAGGAAGCCTTGTGTAGCTTATGGAGGAATGCTCCAATCCCATCCAAGAAGAGTTGTCTTACTGCTTCCTTGAGCACCACATAGTCTGTGGCATACTGCGGCAATATGTATGGGGGCTTAGTCCCTCCGAACATTCTCAAGTAGGTACCTTGTTCTGAAAAGTAGAAATCCCCATAATCCTCAAGGACTTCCAAAGCGTTTTGGGACAGGCAACTTGGTTCTTCCTTGAACATTTTCTCGTATAGGGGCATGATGAACCCCTCACAAATGAGTTTGTAGCTGGGCTTGTAATTCTGAGCCCACAACATCTTGAATGCAGTGTAGACCGGGGCTGTGGCCCTATCCCATGTACACCCCAATCCGGGGAACTCTATCTTGGCCAAGATACAATCTATCAGGTATGAGGACATGAAGAATTCAGCCTTCTTCGAGGCCAGCCCGGGCTTAGCAGCACTTATCATTGAGGCCATACTATCTGACAAGATGGTGGCCCAGTCAAACACTGTCCCCTTAAATGCCACATAGTGAATGATAGGGACCCACTGAATCTTGTATACTGTGCCATCGGGCATGCCGAAGATTCTACACAGCATCAGGGCGATCAACCTATAAGGAGCTCTTAGATTCTGTACGTCATACTCCTCCCTCTCTTTCTTCCTCAAATGTTTCCCTTGCACCAGTAGCTTTTTGGCCATCTCGACATTGTCCATCTGGCTTAACCATTCATCGGTCAGAGCTTGCTGGACACGGGGAAACCTGTAGGCTGCCGCCAGATACGCGGGTTGAAATGAGGCGATAGCCATGTTCCCGCTATCATTTATCACTCTCCCATCAGCATATGCATGTTGGAGTATCCACCCGATCACTTCAGCACAGGGGAACAGCTCAGGGCGGGTAGCAGCTCTAGTTATGCCTGAGGCTCTGATATTTTGATAGATCGGTGCCTCCTCCAGCAACATATCTGGGATCTCTTGGTCCCTGATCATTCTGTATATGTCATCCCATCTGATTTCTGGAGGGACACCAGTGGTGCACCTGGTATCTTGGAGCGAGGTTTCAATCTTAGGAGGAGCAGGTTTCTTTTCTGTCATCCTCGCCTTCTTCTTACTGGGTTTCGGCATATTGAATTATCCCTGATAACATCCATATACAATTCATCATGAGTTTGAGCAACAGGTTGTATGGTTTCAGCAGAGAGCAACATTGTCTTAATGAGATAAATCAACGAAGCATATATATAGGAAGTAAAACATTATTTCAATTATAAGACACACATTGAAACATTTGAAGCTCTTAAAAAGATGAGTGCGGGATAAGCTATGTTGCGGACGCTATTGGTCTTATTGGACCGATAGGTGATTCGCGGAAGCAATCGGCTTCCGGTTCCGCCTCGCGGAAGGAGAGGTCTTTCGCTATGGCTGCGGTTGGAGAGGTCGAAGGCGGGGAAGAGGCGGGTTGACTCGGTGAGGGCTATGGATGCTATCGTCACACGCGGCCACTTGCCGAGTCACTACGGGAGGCTTTAGTCTGAGCGAAGGTAACGGTGCCGGGGACAAACTGACGGGGAGAGCTAGGGCGGCTTCAAGTTTCGACTTTCGTAGCTTAACCGCTTACGGGTTTCGGCTTCGCGTGTAGGGACTGGGGTTTATGGAAAAGGGCCCGGGGTTCACGGTCAGGGACATGGAAAGCCTATAGGGTTTTGTCAACTTAACCCACGACGAGGGGCGCGGCCCGGGGTTTAAAACAAAACAGGGCATGGTTAACCGCCCACACCCACCAAAATAAAATATAACGCTTTCACGAAGGCCTAAAATGATTTTGTAAAACGGAAACTCCGTTCACTGTACCTGACGGGCAAAACATAGCCCTTGACGGGTGTTTTGCCCGTCACAATCCCACTAAAACCCATTATTTTCCCCAAAAGGACAATTCAGTGGTGGAAATCAGAGTTAAGATCCTACCTGGCACCATGGGGATTGCTTGAGCAAGGTGGCTGCGAGCACGGATGCGCGAGGTGAGCTGGAGCGATTTGCACGGTATCACACGTCGCTGGCCGGTTCAAAACAATGGTGCATTGGTCGAGCCCCCCGCGGTATATTTTATAAAGAATGGCACGTGTGAGCACTTAATTGGGTAGGTGGCGTGGTTAAAGCGGGGTTTAAATTCGCCGCGCGTAGCGGTCACGTCAAAGCACCTCGGTTTCCGTGCGACCGTCACTTGCGGGGCCAGTTTGCGAATTGCATCCGCCGTTGCGGAAGGGTTCAGTGAAAGCTTCCGACGTTTCGGGGCTTAATGCGGAAAGGAAACTTGAAGCCTTCCGCGAGAGACCGTCGTGTAGCGGACGGGTAACGCCAAAGCTTCCGCTTTTTCGGAACGATATAGCGAATGCTCCCGATATTTTCGGAAGACTTTTGCGAAAGCTTCCGTGGTCCAGAATTTCAAAGTTTCGTTGATTTTTCGGGAAGGTTCGGCGAAGGCTCCCGTTGGTTTCGGAAAGCTTTTGGGAAAGGCTTCCGCCGTTTCGGAAGCAAAACTTATATTTTCCGCAAATTCGCCCGGGATCGTTTCGGAGTCCTTTCGCCGAACGGGGTAAGCGATTGGCCTCCGCTGTTTCGGAAGGGTAGCCCGGAGGCTTCCGCGTTTCGGGAGCAAAAGCTGAAGGCTTCCGCGACAGCTTCTTGAGAAAATTCTAAGTCTTTTCATGGTTTCGGAAGGCAATCGTGAATTTCTCCGCGGGACTTATCCAAATGGCTTCCGCCGTTTCGGGACGTTTTCATGAATTCCCCCGCCGTTGCGGAAGGGTTTCATAAAACGTTCCCGCTTATTTTCTTTTGGAAAGATATCGCGGCGGCTTCCGCTGTTTCGGAAGGGTTCCTTGAATTCCCCCGCCGTTGCGGAAGGATTTTACGAGGGCTCCCGCGGTTGCGGAAGGGTTCCCTGAAAACTCCCGCCGTTTCGGGTGGGCTCACTTAAACTCCCGTCGTTGCGGAAGGTTGAAACTAAACATTCTCTAAGTCCTTTGTTCCCGCAGTCTTCTCATCGAAAGAAAATCTAAGTCCTTTTCGGGAGACTAAGGTGAATGAGCCCCGCCATTTCGGGAGGTTCGAGTGAAAGGCTCCGCCGTTTCGGGAACTAAGTTGTTTCGGAGCTTGAACCGTTCCGCAGAAGCAACGATTGAAAATTTTCCAAGTGCTTTTACTTCGGAAGAAAATGATGAACTGCTTTGTGTTATTTCGGCGAGTTTATCCGAATGGCTTCCGCCGTTTCGGAAGACAGAGCTGAATTGTTCCGCCGTTTCGGATGGCTTTGTTGAATTCCTTGCCGTTTCGGGAGAACAACGCGAACCTTTCCGTGGTCGCGGAAGACTTGATCGAAAGCTTCCGCCGTTTCGGGTGGTTTTGCCCAATGGCTCCCGCGGATTTTGACAAAGGAAATCTAGGTCCTCCTCTCGGAAAGGTTGGACGTTTGACTCCCGCTGTTTCGGGACAAAGTCCGGATTACTTCAAAACGTTTGGGCAAAACTAAGTTATCTTTTGGCTTAATGGGGAGAACATGGACGGATTGACGGCAAGCAGCTCAGCAGGGAAGGAAAATTTTATGTTGAAAACAGAGCGGACGTCTGGGATGTCTTCTCAAGCAGACTTTGTACGAAAAATACAGGAGGGGCCCCAACATGTACAAAATTTTGGGGAGGGGTGTTGCTGCAACAACAGGTAGAATGACTAGGTGGACTTGGGACTTGCACATGTACCTTATGTATTTCTGTAAACTGGACATTCTTCTGGAATATGGATGTACTTCTTATGTACTTCTTTAAACTAGATTCCATGTATTTCTTCAAACTTGCTTACATAAGCTTCTTAAAATCAACTTCCATATATTTCTTCAAACTGGCACAAGGAATACTGAAACCTCTTTGACATTAGTTGACATCAATGACAACCAAAGTTCAACAATCTCCAACAATATCCCGCTTTGGAATTGATGTCAACACCTCATGAAGCCATGCATGTTAATAAACATGAAGTTGTGCGCTTCCTCTGTTCTGGTCGAAGTACTCCCCCTGTGTGTACTCCCCCTCTATTCTTTCCAGTTTGAGCCTTTGCTTATCTACGCATTCTGATGCCAGTGCTTCTCTGTTGTGCATTTTACTGCTCTGCGGATCGCATGCTTTCATGATCATTATCGACTACTTTTCATCTCTACGTTGATCATATACTTCATGATCATTCTCCCCCTTTGACATCAATGGAAAAGAGGTGCCATTACTGCGCAAATTCATATTTTCCTTTCTACGTTTCTACGCTGGCCTGCATACTTGTGCTTGCTTGGGTTACTCCCCCTGTCTTCATGCTTCACTCACTTTATTTTTGTTGGAGTTTATGCGCAGAGCACAGTTACCTTGTAATCTGTACATTCATATTTTATCTATCTATCTTGATCTCATGTTCCTGTCATATCAACCATCCATATTCATTCCTTGCACAATCTTCTATGATACCATCTACCTGTCATTTTCATTGTGCACTACAACATTCCACATACTTCTTGTTTGCATTGTCTTCTGTGTTGACTTCTTCCAGCATCCAACTATTCCCTTGTCTCATTTACTGCATTGTAACCAATCACCGTTACATTTTCTGACGTTGCATATCTCACCATGGCAACCAAATATATTGCACAGTTGTCAGCCAACAAGGCAACACGATGATATGAAAAATAACTCGTGTGGAAACTTTGACATGTCACATTCGTACTTGAGCCTTTTGGGCAACATCATTCCAGTCGTACGGAACAATGAATTAGATTTCTGGTTTTTGTCATTTTGCATGAATTCATTAACTCATGCAATAACTTTTGACGTCTCCATAACTGTTACAATGTAATTTTCCACCTTGTGAGCATTAGCACTCTTTGGCCTTCAGGATCCATTTCACTGACTCAAATGTGCTTTATGTCCTTCAGAACACACTATTTCCCTATTTTTCTTCATGTACACTAGTTGTTCCACTTTAGCTAGTGTATGCGCGAGCTTACCACTATAGCCCATGGGTACCAAGTAAAATGGTAAAAATGACTAATAAATTACTTTTTACTCCCAAAAAGTGATCTTAGGGTGACCTTTGGCCCTCCATTTTCCCCGAAACGCTTCGATGTGTCCTTTCACTTACCTTTGGAAGGCTATATATTGAACTCTTATGGCATATGGAAGGGAGGAGAAAGAGAAAGCAAGATAACTCTAGTGGATTTTTGCCACATCTTGAGTCTACACTCATTGATCCTTATTGTTGTGAACCCCTTATGTTCACCTTCCAAACTCCTTTCATAGTTTGAGTTTGTCATTCCATGGAGGATTGAAGTGGTGGAGACAGAAGTGGAGAGACCCAATTCTTGGTTCAGATTGGTTGCCGGTAAGAGGTCGTATATTGTACTTCTTGTTATTTATTAATGGAAATACTCATTTTCTCGTCCAAATTGATATTGTGAATATTGTTTAATTACATTGGGTTATATTTGCTTATAATAGCTTGGATCATTCTATTTATTATGCTAATTTCTTTCAAATGTTATATGCACTTGCCTGTACTTGTTGTTGAGACTAATCTGCAGGTTCAAGTGTAGCGGTTGAAAGCTCAACAGGGATCTACTTCGAACATCCGGTTGAAGGTTGGTCTTTTCTCCATTTTCATAGCATTGTCATTTATATAGCATAGCATTGGGAATTGAGTCATTTTCTTCCATGTCCCAAATCTGGCATTGGATCACAATGGCCTAATCAAATTGGCCCTATTCATTAGAGTTTGTCAAATTGATGTTAAAGGTCAAATAATTGCCCAGGAAGAAAATTACTAGTTTCCTAAGTTTGGGGTGGAAGCTTTGGGATTTGGAATAATAAGGATAATAAATGATGTTGGAACATTAGGATGGCATAAATATTTAATAAAGGAGATAAATAAATATATACAAGTGAAAATCAAAGTGGCATTTGATCATGAAGACACATGGAGGAAGTGGGACCCACACAAGCTAGAATTTATGTGCCACATGGCATTCTCTTCTTGCAATTTTGAATCCATGGGAAGCCTAATGTTCTTGGGATGAGTTGTAAGGTCAATAATACTTGGCATGAGTCAATTAGGTCGAAATATAGAGGAATATTAACTCCCATGGAAGAGGAAGAGGCAATTTGGAGCTAGTGAGACACTTGGGCTAGATTCCCTAGCTCTATGACAACAATGATAAAGATGCTATCACACCTATGACACAAATCAGACCTGAAGGCTGACATATGACATATATGACATGTCAAGGCTAAAAATAGACTCCAAGAGGATGCTCAAGGGTGTTAGGGAAGCTAAGATGCTCCCACATGTGATTTGGTGGAAGTGGGAGACTAGGAATTGTTGTACAAGTGGCGTCCTTTGGAATCTCTTCCCAACTTGAGTTTGAATGAGTCTCTTGGAAGGAATTAGACCCATGGAGGACATTAGAACTTTATAAATTTCAATAACAAAGAATGAAACTGTATTTTGATCATTTGTAGAATTTGCAATTGCATTTGTGAAGAGGGAGAGCTAGTGGATGACTAGTTTCTTGCCTTAGCCAATTTCGAGGGTGAAAGATTCCCATCCAAGTTGGTAATTGGAAAGGTCATTCATACCTTTCATTTGGAGATTTAATGGAGTCCTTATTTGCAGGTGTAAGCTACAGGGTAGCTCATGGTTTCTTCTATTTCAGCTCACTCCTTCAACCATTTCCAGTTTTGACGGCATATTCTTGATCCTTGAGGGAGGGCATTTTTGGTGAGCTATCGTACTCTTTGGGGGAGCTTCTAATGCCCCATTTCTTTTTTAATATGAATTAATTACTCTTTTATTCATCTCCAGAAAGTTTCAAGTCGATATTCCAAGTAGAAATGTATAAATCTCATTTTTAATGAAAGAACAGTGTCATTTCCCCACTACATTGATGTATAGTATGATAATGCTAATGATTTCGAATGAATGGATGGTTATCTTATACATTTATGATTAATAGACTGCCATGGATGTATTTTACAAGTTTCATGTACTGTACTTGAGCATTTGAAGTATTTTTACTCAGTTTAATTGCATTGGGAGAAGAAATAGTGCTATTTCCCCAAGGGTCGAATTGGTGATTTTTGCAGCTGAATGGGAGAGGGTTGGAACAAAGATAATAATAAATTAATGATGCACATGAGACATTAATAACATCCTTGAGACATCCCCTACCTCTGTTCAGAAATGTGAGTGGGTTTGGAGGCATTTGGGAAGTTATTTTCAATACTTACCCCAAGGGGATTTGAACCCCAAATTACTAGTAAAATTGCATACTTGGTCCAGAATCTTAATAGAGTTTTAAGAGGTATTTTGGTGGCCATACCTCATCCTTGAAATTAATATTCAATTAATAATATCATTCATACACCTTCCTTGAATATTTGAAGGCATTTGGAGTCAATTTGAGACTTAGAGACCAATACTAGTCAAAGGGAAATTACTAGTAAAGTTCCCTGCATTGGCCATAATTGAAAGAGGATTTGCAAAAGTATTTTAAAGGTCTAAAAGCATCCCTGAAACACATATTTATGTTCTAAAATCATCCATATACCTTCTCAGAATATTTGGGAGCAATTGGAGCAATTTGGGGACCTAGAGCTCAAAACTAGTCAAAGGTCTAACTAGGAAAAAAAGTGAAAATTTGTCATTTTAATAAAATTCCTAACAAGGGACATTACATTTTCTGGTAGTCAGCTGTCTGTTGTGGTATTCCCCAAGCCATAGGAATTTTTCTCCGTAACATAAATGGCGACTCCACTGGAGATTACATCCATTTTTAGGGATTTTTAGGCAATTGTCCTTATTTAGAGTTGTTGTGTGTCGAGTCTCTGTGTCATTGATTGGCCGTTGGGATACACTATAGAAAACATGCTTTTTCTAGGTCATTTGGATCTTTGTTTGCTCATTTGCTTTTCCCTGTACGCGGGTGAGCCTAGTTCTGTCTGCGTCTACCCGCCTCTGTCTGTACTATAGCCCACAGGTACCCATAGTTTTTTCTTCGACAGTAGCGTACAACTCCAGGGTTGATTGGTTTATGGCCTTTCGTTGTTGCTGGTCGGTTGGTTTTGAGTGTTCCTGAGTCTTATTTGGCCTTATTCCTAACTGTTCCATTCCTTGTTCGTGACCAGAACTCCTCCTTTCCCTTGGTTTTGAACCTTGTTGGTTTTTACCCATTTTTTAATTTTCTAGCTCATTACATTGGCTGAGTCTTACTGTTTGGGATCTGTTGGGTTGCCTTAGTGATATCCTCTGCATTTCTGTAACTAAATAGTGGGATTTTGCTTGCATTTTTCATTTCATTATATTGAAAAATACAAAAACATAGTTTTGCATTTTCCTTTTGCTTATAAGTGAAAATACAAAAAATTTTACTTTTATGTATTGCATTTTGCATATGAGTGCTTGTACTTTCATTTAGGATCTGCTTGTGCATTGAAAATTTAAAAAAGTTGCATTTTATTTCGAAACCGTTGGATTTGCTTGTCATTCTAGTGGCATTGTTTTCATTGAGTAGATGATGTTCGGGTACACAGGGTACTACCAAAGGACCGAACACCAAGAGCAACCACTTCACACAAACAAATCACAGATCAACACACCAATGTTTTGACGTGGTTTAAACCCTCTTGAGGGAAACACTCCACGGCCCCGGCCAAATAGCTTCTACGGGATAATTTATTATGCAAAGAAAGAAAGTTACAAATGAGCTTCTCATAATCGATCAACTAAACAATGACCCTCCATGCTCTTTAAATAGAGATCATGGACCAATCAGGTGTCAAGCCACGGATCAAGGTTAGGTTTGATCTAAGAGAAGTTGAGCCGTCGGATCACTCTATGTCGGGAACATATCGTGACCGTCGGATTAAGTATTTACAAATGCATACTAATGCATACTAAAGAAACACACTATCCCTAACGGATATATTACACAAGTTGATCTTAACTAACTCCTAAGTGTCTAAATATCCTAACATCCCCCCTTAAGAACAACTTGGGATAGGATTGAAGGATTTACAAAAGTGACACTATTAGGAGAAGGAAGGAAGCATTAGAGCCTATCCCCCCTTAATGACAAGTTCCTGAACTCCTAACATAGATCGAAGTTTAGAAAACTTCGCTTCTGTAAGAGACTTGGTGAAGATGTCTGCAACTTGATCATCTGTAGGAAAAAAGAGCACTTCAAGAACACAATCATGAACAAGATTTCTGATGAAGTGCATATGTAGCTCAATGTGTTTGTTGCGTTGATGTAGAACTGGATCTTTGGCAAGCTTGATGGCACTTTGATTGTCGCACCAAAGTGGAGTAGGCTGCTGTTGCTCGAATCCAAACTCTGAAAGGATCTGTCGAAGCCATAAAGCTTCCTGACTGGCATTAACTGCTGCTCGATATTCTACCTCTGCTGAATAAAGAGCAAGAGCTTGTTGTTTCTTACAAGCCCAAGTAATAGGTCCAGATCCCAGACTGAAAACATAACCTGCAGTAGACTTTTGATCATCAGGATCGTCGGCCCAATCTGAATCAGTGAAACCAACCAACAAAGGTTTCCCCCCTGTACTGTAATGAATCCCAAACTGAACTGTACCTCGAATATATCGAAGTATTCTTTTAGCTGCTTTCCAGTGACTTTCATGAGGTGTCTGCATATAACGGGCAACACAACCAACGGCAAAGGAAAGGTCAGGATGGGAATGAGTCAAGTATAAGAGACTACCAACAAGTTGACGATACAAGGTGGCATCGACTTCAGGTGAAGTACAAGTGGCAGAAATTTTGACTCCAGACTAGAAGGGAGAAGGGGCTGGTGTACAATCTTCCATGTGAAAGCGACGAAGAAGGTCACAAGCATACTTAGACTGAGAAAGAAAGATTCCTTCTTTGGTTTGTAGGACTTGGAGACTAAGAAAATAATGCAAATGTCCTAAGTCTGACATTTAAAAATTTTGTTTAAGACTGGATTTCACATGGGTTATAAGCTTAGGGTCACTACCAGTAAGAATAAGGTCATCAACATATAGAACAAGTATGATGAGATGGTTTCCTACTTTCTTGGTATAGACGTTGGGGTCAGAATGGCATCTAGAAAAACCAGTGTCAAGGAGAAAGTTATCCATTTTGGCATACCAAGCTCTAGGAGCTTACTTAAGGCCATATAAGGATTTCTTAAGGCGGCAGACAAGGCTAGAGTTATTCTGAACATAGACAGGAGGTTGTTCCATGTAAATTTACTCCTGTAAATCACCATGTAAGAAGGCAGACTTGACGTCCATTTGATGGACTTCCCAGTTGCGTAAGGCTGCAAGGGAAAGAACAAGGTGGATGGAGTTCATTTTTGCGACGGGAGCAAAGGTTTCATTGTAGTCAATCCCTTCAACTTGGGAAAAACCTTTGGCAACTAACCTTGCCTTAAGTCTTTCAACACTTCCATCTGATGCATACTTAGTTCTGTAGACCCATTTACATCTGACAAGTTTTCTTCCTTTTGGAAGAGGTACAAGATCCCAAGTATCGTTCGCCATCAAGGAACGATATTCTTCATCCATGGCTGCATCCCAATCTGGATTCCCTGAAGCTTCTGCAAAAGTTTCTGGATCATGATTCTCGGAAACTTGAGCCAAAAGAGAAGAGGCTCGCTGAAACTGAGAACGTGTTCGACGTTGATCTCTAGGATCATCGGCAAGATCACCAGCTGCTTCACATGTTGAACGGACCCATAGAGGAAGCACTTGTGCTGGTGCAACTGGAGGAACATGAGCAGGCGGAGGTGGATTTTCATCCTCACTGTCATCATCAGAAACTGGAGTTGGAAACCTGTCAAGGAAGTTGGAAGAAGAAGAAGAAGGCACAAACGCCGAATCAGGCTCGCAGGCCAAAGATGGCACAATCACCGAGTTAGGCTCGCAGGCCAAGATATTTTCATCAAATTTAACATCTCTTCTAATGAGTATATCATGAGAATGTGGTTGAAAAAGTCTATAACCTTTTACATCTTCAGAATATCCAACAAATATGCACTTTTCACTTTTAGGCTGCAATGCTTTCCGTTTTTCATCCAGAATGTGATCCCATGCTTCACTACCAAACACACGGAAGTGACTTACATCAGGTTTAGTTTTACTCCATGCTTCTTCCGGTGTTATACCTTGTAATGTTTTAGTGGGGGTGCGATTAACTATGTAATTTGCACAATTAATGGCTTCAACCCAAACTTGAAGACTTAGTCCCTTAGATTGGATTATACAATTAGCCATTTTTTTTAAAGTGCGGTTCTTCCGCTCAGCTACACCATTTTGTTGTGGTGTATATGGACCAGTGTGTTGTTGTTGGATGCCTTGTTCAGTGCAGAAAGTAGTGAACTGTTTGTTAACATATTCTCCTCCATTGTCAGATCTTAACTTAATAATTTGATAACCAGATTATTTTTCAACAAGGGCCTTCTAGGCCAAGAACATGTTAAATACTTCGCTCTTAAGTTTTAGGAAATAAACCCAAGTGCGTCTGGTGTAATCATTAATGAAAGTTAAGAAATATTTGAAACCAGAAAAGGAAGCAGATGGAAGAGGACCACACAAGTCACTATGCACAAGCTCCAAGGGAACTAAGGCGTGCCAAGATGCACGTTTGTCAAAACTGTCCCGAAGATGTTTTCTGAGTACACAACCGGAGCAAACACCATCTCTGCAAGATACCATCGGAAGACCTGTCACCATATTTTCTTTACATAGTTGTTGCAATGAGCGATAATTTAAGTGACCAAATCGCTCATGCCAAAGTTTGCTCAAGGTATCACTATGAGCAACAAAAACTGAAGGGAAAGGTGATGACCCAAAGTTGTTAAACTTGTACAATGTGGTAATATCATCAACAATTCCGGTAGCTAGGACCTGTTGAGGATCTTTAAAATCCTTGATTACAACTTGGTGAGGTGTAAAGGTCACAGTTTTACCTTCACCAGAATGAGTGATCTGATAGACTGATAACAAATTGCAGGAAATTCTTGGAACACATAGTACATCACTAAAATGACCATTATCTACTGGAACTGTTCCAGCTCCTACAACACTTAGAGATCTATCATCACCAACAAATATTTGTTTGGTGTTACATTCATGCATAGTAGAAAAGATGGCTTGATCCTTAGCCATATGATAAGATGCTCCAGAATCAATGAGCCATTCATTTGAAGTAGAAGAAGAAGATGCATTATAAGAATAACCAGAAGCACAAAGTGCATGTCCATGAGAGGCAGATTCTGAAGGCGAATCTAGGCTGATGTGGTGCTTCTTCATTGCTGCTTCCAAGGCTGCCATCTTCTTGAAACACTTAGATTCATCATGATTATCTTTCCCGCAATAGTTGCAATGACGCTCAGTCTTCTTGCCTTTTAGCTTGGATCCTTTATCATTTTTTAAAGAATGAGTTGACTGAGAGGGTTTTGGACCCTTGTTTGACTAATTATTGCGAAAATTTTGTTTCTTGGGAGGCTTGGACTTTTCTTTCTGTTGGGACAATAAGGCTTTCCCAGATGTATCTGCATTGTTGATTATTCCATGATGAATGAGTTTATCTTGTTCCCTAATCAAGGAATCACAAAAGGATTCGAGACTAGGCTCTTGATAGCTAGATGCATTCAAGGATGCTTTCATGGAGAAAATGTAGATACAAAAACAGAATATGCAGGTCCAAGTTTGGAAAGAATATGATAAATGCATTGTTTGTCTTCCCTCTCAATCTTACATTCTGCACATAAGAGCTTAAGAGTTTTGTACTTAGATAAATAATCTTAAATGCATGAAAAGTCACTTGGATTTAAAGAAATCAACTCATTTTCGAGTTGGTGACCTCGAATTTCATTGTGTTTACCAAACACATATTCCAACTTGTCCCAAGCAGCATTAGGTTCATCAATTCCAGATATGTGGAATCGCAAATCAGTAAAGATTGGCATCTCAATCAATCCATGAGCTTCATCACATCTATTTGCCCATTTTATTTTCTTATCATCATCAGTGGGTTCTTTTTCTTTCCCTGTGGTAATTCTGAAAAGTCCCCTACTTCGTAGAACATCCTCCATACGAGATTTCCATGAGAAATAGTTGGAACTGTTAAGTAGAATATCACAATGGGCGGCCATATTTGTAAATTAATGGTTGTAAAAGCAGAAACCAATAGTCTGGATGTGAAGAGCTCAAAAAAATAGGTGGTTTAAAAAGAAACGGCACTGAAAACTGACTCTGTATGATGAAGTTATGCTTGAACAAAGAAACTGTTGAAAATGTCCCCAATAGTAACGTGGCAGCTAGAGAATGTCCAGCAAAAAAAGAACCCCCCTCTTTCCAAGATGAACCTTTTGACAATCACTTTACAAGAAAGTTGCTTTAAGTGAACCACTGTTGTAAAATAAGTGATTTCACTTTTACAATGATATTACTTTTAAATAGTGCAACAATAAAAAAACTTAAGTGACTCACTTGTATTTTTATTTTTTTATTATTTAAGTGAGATGCCCTTTTACAATAAAGTAACTTGAAATTAGAAATTGCATGCACTTTTTCTTTTAAAAGTAACTTCCTAAGACTTGAACTCAAGACCTATTAAGGAATAAAGCAACTTTGAACCAAATGAACTAGATTAAAAAGTATGTAAAATATGGGAATGAGGAAGGGTTTTTTTTGTTTTTTTTTTGGTTCGGTTTGCGTGCTTTCCCTTAACTCAAGACCTATTAAGGAATAAAGCAACTTTGAACCAAATGAGCTACATTAAAAGGTATGTAAAATATGGGAATGAGGAAGAGTTTTTTTTTTTTTTTTGCTCGGTTTGCGTGCTTGCCATTTTTCCTGCAAAACAAACCACAAATCGAAACAAAAAAACTTTTCCACACTTGTGGAGTTAGATCTTGTTAGCTTGCCCAGAAATTCTACGTTTTCTCTCTGTTTCTGATTTGCCGAGATCACGCAAGGTGCACGGCAAAGAGCATACGCAGCCGAGAAAATCTCTTTCCCTTTCTGTTTCTGATTTGCCAAGATCGCTCAAGGTGCACGGCAAAGAGCATACGCAGACGGAAAAGCAACAATCCGAACCCAAAAAAAAATCTAACCGTAAAAAAAGATGAAATATGAGATTTTTTCTTTTTAAAAAACGAAATAAAAAAAATGCGTCACTGTAACATTATACCTTCAGATCTGATGAAATACGCGTTTCTGGAGCAACTGGGAACCGTTTTCGATCAAACGAAAACTATTTCCCAATGGAAACAACGCTCTGGATGCAATGGAACACCTCCCATAGCCCAGAAATGCACAGAAATACTAGAACTAGAAACCCTTTCGAATTTCAGCAACTGCAGTTCAAGATCTAGATCATAACCGGAAGCGGCACTTCATAAAAGCTCTGATACCATGTTCGGGTACACAGGGTACTACCAAAGGACCGAACACCAAGAGCAACCACTTCACACAAACAGATCACAGATCAACACACCGATGTTTTGACGTGGTTTAAACCCTCTTGAGGGAAACACTCCACGGCCCTGGCCAAATAGATTCTACGGGACAATTTATTATGCAAAGAAAGAAAGTTACAAATGAGCTTCTCATAATCGATCAACTAAACAATGACCCTCCATGCTCTTTAAATAGAGATCATGGACCAATCGGGTTTTAAGCCACGGATCAAGGTTAGGTTTGATCTAAGAGAAGTTGAGTCGTTGGATCACTCTATGTCGGGAACATATCGTGACCGTCAGATTAAGTATTTACAAATGCATACTAATGCATACTAAAGAAACACACTATACCTAACGGATATATTACACAAGTTGATCTTAACTAACTAGTAAGTGTCTAAATATCCTAACAGATGAGTCTAGAGTTTGACGATTGTGCATACTATTAAGTCATATACATCATTAGTTTCACGACCATATCTTTTGAGCAACCACAACCATTAAAATTAACTCTTAATTTAAAATTAATTAGTGACGATTTTTCTTTTATAGGGTGCACCAACTAGCATAGGTTTAGAGTCTTGGAATAGATCATTGTGAGTTAACAATCCAAGACTACTAGACGAAACATTATGTGTCTGACCAGGGAGTGGTGAAATCCATTATATACATCAGTATTCTCAGGAAGCTCTACTCAGACCATAGTTAAGCACGAGGTCACGGGAGGTTGGTTGCGGAGATAGCGCTCCAATATCGGCTGAACGTGGGAGATATTTCCAGGATTTGTTCGTATCTGGGGCTATCGAAGGTTCATCCTCTTGTGCTTCGGGCTTAGGTACCCTGCCCATACAACGGATCCCACCTGCGATTGTCCCCTGAGCATTGGTTATATTTTGGTGACCTTAGTTTCCTTACCTAGGTATCGCATAGGGTATTCATAGTGGATATACTATGAGTGTCCTGAGTTAGATAGAGGTCGGATAGCACAGTTTCCTGTTGTATAGGGACTTGACCCTGTGCACGCAGTGAAGTCTGGGGGCCTTTATAACTGATTCTGTTACCTCCGGCTATATTTTAGTCTCAAGCCTCTCTTAGGAGAGACATATCAGCTGTAGTGTCGGGAGCTCATTTAGCCACTCTGTTTGTGTGCATTTGGTTGTAGTTTCTCTAGGTGTGTGCTCTTGATTTTCTGTTTTTGATCAATAGTTTGACCGTTAGGGGATGCTTCGATTTTATTGTCTCTCCAGAGATATCGTGGCGTGAGTTCCAACCCTCTGTCGGTCTTGTCAGTTGGCTTGTTTACCGGCCACCGAGGTTTCACGTCGTTTTAATAAGGGAGGCCGGAAGGCCCTCTCTAAGACTTCGGATTCTTACGAAGCATATCGCGCCGACTTCATGACTGCACATTCTGGCACGGGAGAAATCCATACAACTCCATCGGGTAGAGTCGAGCACACTTCAGACACCCCTACTCCTAGAGAGGCGTGGGGGGTCATCCACCCGAGACCCAACCTAGTTTGTTTGGTCTAAATCCACCCGAGGACGACCTGTTCAATCCTTCGATTCTGCATAATTTCCTATACGGGATGCCATAGTTACATGATGATACAGGTCCTACGACCAACACTACCCCGTTCTCTTTTGGTATGCCTGGTTATAATACAGTTCATCCGTCCACTACGTCTGGTAGGAATGCTAGCACTAGTCATGGTGTTGGCAACACTGCACCCACTAGGGGCACTACCCTCGTTGGGGGCACCACATTTGTTACTCACATAAATAATACTAGGTCAGGCTACATTCCTCCAAACATTCTGAATTTGGGTGGAAGACTGCCTCCTAGGACTACCGCACCTGGTGGGAACACTTTACACAATACGGCTCATATTCCATAGCATACTACACATGCTTCTACACGTCAACCTACGACCACTTTCGCTAATGTAAACAATCCTCCTTATACCGGGAGTGGACACATACCATATACCTTTTCGACTACTCCTTCCACTCATAACACCAATGTGGGAGGTGGGAATACATCTTCTAAGTATGGTCACAACACCACCGCTCCTGCTACTATTAGTGCTTACATGGGGGGGGGGATATACCTTACACTTATGGTCACAATATGACTGCTCCTTCTACGCAGAGTACTTATGCAGGGGGTGGGAACATACCTTACCATTACAATTCTTACAACACAGTTCTCGCTACGAATAGTACCTATATGCCCCATAGCTATGGTGGTAATCCTTACTATAATACAGTCGATTTTGTTCCTTACTATAACCCACCTCATTGCAGTGCTCATAATACACATATGCCTATTTACCCTCACACGAGTCAGGTCGGAGGAGGTTATCATCCTTATGGTCATGGTCATGGTTATGGTCATGGTCAGTCTTATCCTTCAGGTCCGTACAACCAACCTTTTATGGGAGCTTATAATCAAGCTTTACAGCCACAACTTTCGTTCCTTGCTCGACTGAATCTTCTGGATCTTTCGAATCTCATGAATGATCTGGTGTGTCACGATACGTCTTGGCCTCCGGTCCCTACTAAACTCCCTTCAGACATAGCTAAGTTTGAGGGGAATGGTGGTGAAGATTTGGGTGATCACGTTATGACTTTTCACCTGTGGTGTTCATCCAACTCATTGAATCACGGTTCCGTTCATTTGAGACTATTTCAACGCACCCTCATGGGAGCAGCCGCGAAGTGGTATGTTGAGTTGCCTAGTGGCATGTATAGAGGTTTCAATGAGCTAGCTTTGGTTTCTTGGATCATTTCCAGTTGTCGGTTCGTTACGATACTGGTACTGAACTCTTGTCCACCTTTCGCCAGAATAAGGCCACACACATTTATGAGCACGTTCAAGAGTGGCGTCGACGGAAGAGGTTAGTGAAAGCCAACATTCCTCCAGAGTTTTTGTTGCAATGGTTTCTTAAGTCTTTGCTTCCATATATTGCTAAGGATGTTTCGATGTCCGGCATTGTGACTGAGGAACAAGCCATCTTAAAAGTCCAGCAGCTAGATTTATTATATTCTCAATCTGGCATTTTGTATGACATTATTCCTGACGTGGCGTGAACACAACATGAGCCCAAGTCAGTTCCTGGACCACATGCCGATGGCATTATTGGATCCGCAAGCACTTGACCCGTAGATTTGGTTGCTAATCAAATGCAAAATTTGTCAATTAAACAATCTACTCTCGGACAGGTTCACACCTTATCCACTTCCACTCCATCGTCTGATGTACATGCTGTGCAATTGATGAACCCATCGGGTAACTAGCAACCTGGTGGTAAGAAGAAGGGGAGAAATTAATAGAAAGGGTGGAAATAATGGGAACAATGCTAGTAATCGTAATACCACTCGGAAAGAGAACGCCAACCCTCCTCGGTGTTAAATTTTCTGAATTTACTTCAATCTGATCTAGGATCTTAACTGAGAGAACAACATGTACAGCATATCTACAGCATATCAATCATGGAGACAATAATGCAAGCACACAAGAGACACAAAGATTTACTTGGTGAAAACCATAAAGGTGAAAAACCCCAATAACTTCCTCAAAGATAGATAGAGCAATGATACAACCATGAGAGATAGACATAACCTAGCAGCAAATCCTCCTCCTCCATAAGTGCGCCACTCCTCCTTGAGTGCATGTGTGAGAAGTGAGTGAGCAAATAGAGTGCCTCCTGCACTCTATTTATACTTGACTTGACTTGCCTTTTTACCTAACTCATGTAGGCTCGAACTTAACCACATAACATAATGTTGAGTGGGCCGACCCCCAATAGGGTGGTCTAATAACCCTTTGACCCACATGGCCGACCCCCAATAGGGTGGTCTAATAACCCTTTGACCCACATGACTTATACAGGGCCGACCCCAACAAGGTGGTCTAATAACCCATCAAGAATAAGTTACGACATTTACAATATAAATGACGACACTTCCTTATAGAGGAATAATACCATCTCTATAGGAATACAATATACATATATGTGAAATACATTCCGAAGTTACATATACATCAACACTCCCTCTTAACTAGGAAGGTATTTCTCAGCACAGTTCTTCTAGCACAAGTCATCTTCTCTGGATCATCGTCACTAGATAATCGTCATCGAGTCATCATCATCGTCACTGCTGCTGCTATCTCAATCAATCTCTGAATCTACTCGTCATAGGAAGTTCTACAGAGCCAGTCCTTTTTCATACTGGATGTAGGCCCACCACCTGCAGGTCTTCATCATCACTGGTCATACTGTGGAATCCTTAGGACTTATTATGTGCGTCACAAAACCTCGAAAGAGCATCCCAGGATGTTACGGGTACACAACTCCGACCTGTAGGATCTCCCAGGGCGCTATTACATGTGACCCCACCACAAAACCTCGAAAGCGCATCTCAGGATGTTATGGGTACACAACTCTGACCTGAAATCTCCCAGGGCACAAATTACATGTGGTCCACCACAAAACCTAGCAAGAGCATCTCAGGATGTTACGGGTACACAACTTCGACCTGAAATCTCCCAGGGCACAAATTACATGTGGTCATGGCAAAACCTCGAAAGATCATCTCAGGATGTTACGGGTACACAACTCCGACCTGAAATCTCCCAGGGCCCAAATTACATGCCATAGGACAAAACCTCGCAAGAGCATCTCAGGATGTTACGGGTACACAACTCCGACCTGAGATCTCCCAGGGCGCTATTACATGTCCTCCCATAGCAATGTCTCGAAAGAGCATCCCAGGCTGTTACGGGTACACAACTCCGACCTATAGGATCTCCCAGACATGCTCATCTGCACAACCTGATCCACGGCCATAGAGTATCAACCTGATACTCACCATACATCATCCTGATGTACTCATGATCGTCCTGATCATCATCACTGCAACGTCCTGCTGCATGTCATCTGGAGCAACATCCTGAAGCTCATCATCCATGATCATCCTGATCATCACTGCAACATCCTGCTGCATGTCATCTGGAGCAACATCCTGAAGCTCATCATCCATGATCATCCTGATCATCACTGCAACATCCTGCTGCATGTCATCTGGAGTAACATCCTGAAGCTCATCATCCATGATCATCCTGATCATCAATGCATCCACCTGATGCATACCAAGTATCTACCTGATACATATCATCATACACGATCCACCTGATCATCAATGCATCCACCTGATGCATACCAAGTATCTACCTAATACATGATACATATCACCATACATGATCCACCTGATCATACAATGTATCCACCTGATACATATATAGATACATGGTCCAAGCATCCAACATGATGCACATACATACATAAATGATCCACCTGATCATATCCAACATCCAACATGATGCATACATACATAAATGATCCAACTGATCATATCCAGCATCCAACATGATGCGTACATACATACATAAAAATGATCCAACTGATCATATCCAGCATCCAACATGATGCGTACATACATACATAAAAATGATCCAACTGATCATATCCAGTAGAAACCAGAACATCATCCTGATGCCCATTATCCAGTGCTTACATCCACAGCCATGTGAAGGATCCTCCTTCCAACATGCTTGGAATGGCTTCAGCAAATGTGTCCATCACTTCTTCCTCGAAGTGTCCTTGATCTGAAGAACGCCAAGCCTCTCTCTGAAGTACTCGAACTTCACTCTGGCTAGTGGCTTCGTCAGCACATCTGCAATCTGCTCGTCTGTCGCAACATACAGAAGCTTCACAGCTCCTCTCTGCACCATATCCCTGATATAGTGATATTTGATCTCTATGTGTTTCGACCTGTCATGAAACACTGGGTTCTCGGACAGCTTCACACAACTCTGGTTATCACAGAAGATACCAGTAGCCTCCAACGGGAGATCAAATAACTCAGACAGTAGCTTCCGTAGCCATACTGCCTCACAACTAGCTGAACAGGCTGCAACATACTCTACCTTAGCTGTACTCAGTGCTACGCAGGACTACTTCCTACTAAACCAAGAGATCACACCTGATCCCATACTGAAGCAGCACCCAGATGTGCTCTTCCTATCTGCAGCACTGCTAGCCCAATCTGAATCAACATAACCCTGTAGGTTAACCTTTTGATCCGCCTCATACCTGAGCCCATAATCCACTGTACCCTTCAGGTACCTCAGAACATGCTTTACAGCAACCAGGTGAACACTCCTCGGATCCGTCAGGAACTGGCTCAATGTGTTCATAGTAAAGCAAATGTCTGGTCTCGTGTTCGTCAGGGACATCAAGGACCCAATCATCTGACGATACATAGAGACATCAACTGGCTCAGATGAAGCATCACATAGAAGCTTTAGATTCGATGCCATAGGTGTGGCCATGGCCTTGCACTCCATCATCCTGAACTTCTTCAGGATCTCTACTGCATACTTCCCTTGTCCAAGGAAGATTCCATCACTCTGCCACACCTCCATGCCAAAAACAAATAGTGCATCAACCCCAAGTTCTTCATCTCGAACTCGGCAGTAAGCTTCCGCTACATGTCGGCAATCAATCTATCTTCACCTGTAACAAACAGGTTATCCGCATACAACTTATTCAAGAAAGCTGTCTTGAAATCCATCTAGTGTATCTTCTATTTCATCACTTTCATATTTATCTATGCTGCCATCTGCAACATGCTTGATCTGATAATTCCATTTGGAAGTCACAACAGAATTCCCTTCGGCTCTTGGGATCGCATCCCAAACATCATTCTTCATGATCAACGGATCATGGCATTCCATTTCTTCATCCCAGATCCTGGGAACTTCAATATCTTCAATAGATATCTTTGTTGCTGGAACAAATGTTGTAGTCCTTTTGTAGGTGAAGATATACAGTCTTTCCTACAAAACAGGTTAAATTGCATGATTAGAAAACATCTCATAGTTTTCAGAACAAATTCTTACACATAAAGAAATATGTCATACAGTCATGCAATTATCTTAGCCAATGCTTCAATACAACATTTATCCATATCCCATAACTTTCTAGATGCCTTCCAATCTCTACCAGAACATTGTTAAGAGTGTGCACGACTCCCAACATGTCAGCAAAGAGGTTTCATTCTAGATAAGTAGCAATGGAATGTTGTACAGTGCCATAGGCCACTTACCCATGTATATTAGTAGTATACTGTTCATCAATGCAACTATTCTAATATGCATAATACACAACCTAATTCTAGGAACATCAGTATATACATTATTGAACAGTATTATTTAAACAAACAAATATGCAAGAAATGATGATTAAAATACTTATCTTTCTTTGTTCGTTGGGTGGACTCCCTCTGAGTCTTTGCTTCCTTGCAGGAGCTGTTGGAGTCCTAATCTGAAGTAGCTTCTTCTACACCTTTCTGTTGTGGAATGTAGAGAGATGGACAACTCCCTCTGAATATCTGCATCTTTGCAGAAACTACTGAAGTGTGCTCCTTTTCTTTCTTGTAGGAACAACTGGAGTGTGCTCCTTTGCTTTCTTGCAGGAGCAACTGGAGTGTGCTCCCTCTTGATCTTTGCTTCCTGAATTACCTGTTCTTGAACTCATATTCATCCTTGGTCCCTATGCATGCTTATTAGTATCATGATTGTGTTATCCTTGTGATTTCATATAAAATCATACATTCATTAGTATACTATTAAAACACAATAATTTCAAGCATGTATAGTCATGATCATTTCAAACAGAATAATAAGCATTAGCATTCAAGGTTTATGTGGGATTCTTATGGTTAGTCAAATCATAAGAAGCATAACATGTCTAAACCTATAATTACTCAAACCTATGACTCTTCAGGTTAGTTGAATCATCAATCAAGATAAGAGATATAATATGCATAAAACCTGTGATTATTCAAACCTATACCTTCATGATTCTTCTGGTTAGTCATATCATCAATTATGGTAAGAAACATAATATGCATACAACCATGATTATTCAAACCTATGACTTCATGAATAATCATTATCAACAACACAACAGTGTAAGATCCTAAACCAAGGTAGGATTCTAGCTTGATATAGGAAAAACATACCTGGATTAGCATGCTAGCTAGTTTATGTCTAACATACCCGCATAATGTCTTTTGGTTCTCTTCAGTGACTTGTGCTAGTAACCTGCATGTCTCATATGTTAACCATTACAAAACCAAGTTATACATACCTTGTAAATGGATCTTCTATGAGATCCATGACAATGGATGAATCTTTGTCCTCATGTTATCATGACCATATGTTCTTAGACCAGAACATGATTTGTCTTTCTTGGTGTACCTTTCATGTTAGTAAACCTCATACAACACCATAATGCATTAATACAATCATAAGTGTCAACACCCTAATCAATGAATATTTTCTATTGTGCATTCATAGTTTTATTAAGGTGATATGACAAGTCTAAAATAAAGATTGTACTAACCGTAATAACATGAAGACAAACATACCATAAACTTAATCATGAACAAATCTCAAAAAAATACCTCGATGAGTCATACCTGTCGAGATCACTTGTATTCTTCTTATGTAAGGCCTTATCCTCATCTCCCTTTGAAACAGGAACTTCTTCACTTATGCAGGTGACCAATCCATCTTCTTCTAGGATTAACCCAATCCACTTGATTTGCAAGAACTGGACCTGGATCTGGATATGGGTTTGTCAGAGAAACCCCAAAAATTCAAACTTTGAATTTCAAACTTCTGAAACGATAGAAACATGCGCCTTGATGAGCTGATCAAGCTGGTATATTCAGAATTTGAAAACTGCAAAGTTTCACTCCTCAATTTTTCCTTTGAGACTTCTGGATTCACTGGATGTGACCCTGAACTGGGGTTTGATGAATCCCACTCTTCTGCCCAATCAAAATGTTTGATCCAAATCTCTAAGCTTCTATTTTTCTGAGGAGCTTCCAGCCATGGTCACAGATTTCAAAAATTCCCATTTTTACAGAAGCCCTAATTTTCCACTTTTCTGATCAAAGTCTCGAACTAGGGTTTGATCAAGCCCGGCCTTCTGCCAACCAAAAAAAACTGATCTTGGTCTCTAAATTTCTATTTTGATGAGTAGCATTCAGCCGTGGTCTTCGTTTACAAAAATTCCAACTTTCTCCAAAGCCCTAAATTCCGGAAGCCATGAATGAAGGTACCAAAAAATAATTCTGTTTTGACAGAAATATGTACCTGATTGTTTCTAGTGTAACTCCAAAATTTTTGATCCACAGGATCTGAAAAAGTTTCCTGAGATATCCTGACCTGTTATCTTTCCATCCTGACAGGTCTGACCTATATTGGATTCTCTGTGAGAGAGTTATGTCAAATGTCGCAACTTGACCTGTTTTGGGATAAAACAGGAGAGCGAACTTGTACGGCTTGCCACGTGTCACTATTTGAACTTTGGCCTCTAAAAAAATTTCCTGAGATAGCTCGGCCTGTTATCTTTCCATCCTGATAGGTCTGACCTCAATTGGACTCTCTGAGAGAGAGTTATGCCAAGTGTCGCAACGTGACCTGTTTATGGGATAATACAGGAGAGCGAACTTCTATGGCGTGCCACATGTCACTGGTTCAACTTCGGCCTCTGAAAAAGTTTCCTGAGATAGTACAGTTTGTGTACTACCTGTCACTTTTTACGCAATTTCAATTGGAGCTTCCTATCCCAGGTTATGACCTTTTTCCCAAGGTCACCTGATTTTGACTCAGATCTGGAAGAGGCAGAAACCCTATATTGTACAGATCATAAATCACAAAGTACAACGAATTAGAGGTTTTCCTTTGGACACAAGGTACCTGGAGATTTATTCTTCATCTTGTAACAATTTCAGATCTGAAAAATTCGCCAAAACGGATTTATAGCGAAAGTGCTACGATGACTGGTTTTTGCTATATCAAGCCCTAGCATCGTAAGTGCAACAAGTGTCATACATGTCATATCATGCCTTCTTTCAGGCTAGCTCTGATACCATGTTAAATTTTTTGAATTTACTTCAATCTGATCTAGGATCTTAACTGAGAGAACAACATGTATAGCATATCAAT
The DNA here is from genome assembly GCA_027924585.1 of Larix kaempferi. NCBI lineage: Eukaryota > Viridiplantae > Streptophyta > Pinopsida > Pinales > Pinaceae > Larix > Larix kaempferi. The sequence goes on from BSBM01002018.1 coordinate 481,360, forward strand.
CATGGAGACAATAATGCAAGCACACAAGAGACACAAAGATTTACTTGGGGAAAACCATAAAGGTGAAAAACCCCAATAACTTCCTCAGAGATAGATAGAGCAATGATACAACCATGAGAGATATACATAAACTAGCAGCAGATCCTCCTCCTCCATAAGTGCGCCACTCCTCCTTGAGTGCATGTGTGAGAAGTGAGTGAGCAAATAGAGTGCCTCCCGCACTCTATTTATACTTGACTTGACTTGCCTTTTTACCTAACTCATGTAGGCTCGAACTTAACCACATAACATAATGTTGAGTGGGCCGACCCCCAATAGGGTGGTCTAATAACCCTTTGACCCACATGGCCGACCCCCAATAGGGTGGTCTAATAACCCTTTGACCCACATGACTTATACAGGGCCGACCCCAACAAGGTGGTCTAATAACCCATCAAGAATAAGTTACGACATTTACAATATAAATGACGACACTTCCTTATAGAGGAATAATACCATCTCTATAGGAATACAATATACATATATGTGAAATACATTCCAAAGTTACATATACATCAACACTCGGGACGACGGAAATGCTGGTGGGGAACGTAAACCTAGGCATAAAGTGAAATTCCCTTGCAAGCTTTGTGGGGAAGATCACCTTACTCACTTGCGTCCTCATATTGAAGAAGCATCGAAGCATCTGGCACTGAGCCCAGCTGTGTTAAAGGATCCCCTTCCACATCATCAAAACATGGCTTCGCATGCTCCCGCTACTGGTTACAGACCTAATGAGACTACAACGTCTTCCTCTAATACTAGTGGCTATGGATTCATGAATATGGTCCAATCAAAGGTTAGTGTTGCTACTCGTCAACGCGATTATGGTGCACCACAACCGAATATGGGGAATGAGCCTCGCCCTCCTCCTGATACCTCCTTGCATATCAAGAATCCCTTTACTATGCCGTAGATACCGAAAGGTGTTCTCAAGCACTCTATGCATAATCCCAATGCTCGAGCCACCCATAACTACTCTATTGTAGAAGATTTGGGTCAAACTCCATGTGCCATGTCGGCTCTTGAAGTTTTACAAGCGTGCCCTTCTCAAAGGCATGTCCTTTTGAGTGCTTTAGGAGTTCAGGATTTTGACTTCCCTTCCCTACAATCCGATGCTAGGAAGGAAACGTGACCAATCTACCGGGCTTATTTGACAAGCTCAGCCCCATACATTACTCGGAAATTCATAACAATTAAAATCTTCTGTATGCAGACTCATACTTAATATAAACACAGTGGAAATAAACATATTTACAAGCACACAAACAGTAATGCATCCTCATATCTAACACAGGCATATGATGATTCAACACCCAGGAATTGAATTCCACTAACATGAATAATTACCATTCTGAATTAACACATTACAGAACACATAATGCATATAAATTATATCCACAGAGAATACTTATCTGGAAATGCAAACGTCCAAACAACTGGCTACATGAGAGCAACGTTCCACCCAACCATAGATCTATGTCCAGCCTATATTCTTTTAGCTGAGAGATCACCCCCGAGCTGAGATGTGTATCCACTAAGGAGGGACTAGACAGGCTCGCTCACAGCCATGGATTCACTCAAACGGTCATGCTAAGCCAACACACAGTTGGGTTTATCAAGCATGCAATAAGAAAAGGGGGAGGATGCTAAGCCAGTGAGCTCAACCACAGAGCTACAGACATCTCAAGCTAAATTCAAGCAATCCAATCCTCTGTTCAAACATTCACTCTTGGATTTCTCACAAATCTGTCATCAAATAACTCAATCCCGTCACTTGATTTCTAGGTTGTAAAAAATGGGTTTTCCTATGGATTTTGGGGTATCTAATGCTCTCAATTTCGCCCCAAGGTTCATATTTATGGATCCCCCATTGGATTTTACTGTCTAACCCAAATCTGGGTGTTTATGGCTCTTCAAAACGCGAGTTCTTGTAAAGTTGTGATTTCTGGTTTTTCTCACTGTTGGGCATTCGTTTTTGGATGGCACTAATGCTGGATACATCCACACTGGAATGGGGATCAGGAAGAAGCAACTCCCATGAGGTAGAGTGACTTGTGGTACAAGAAAACAGAGCCCATACTCTTCCATACGAATTTCTGGGTTGCCCATGCTCCATTGAATCCATGGATTGATTCCTTCAACAACCTTCTTACATCGAATTAAATGCCAGCAAAGAAAGTCAAAAGGGTTCTCAAGATGACATTTGGAAACCTATGGTTCAATCCCACAACCCCCTCACCACTCCCTAGTAGATACACATGGCCCCTTCTCATTCCTTGCCTCCATAGCCAGTTTTGGTATTTTATTGCATGATGTTTATTTACATCATTTTTACAATGTTCCATGGCCAAATAGCACATGGGTAACATAATGTCTAATACTTGTCTTTTAAATAAAATTCGAGCTTCCACTAGCGGGCCTTGGCCTTGAGCTCCACGCTAGGAAAACATACATCACATGTATACAATATTTACATTAAAAGCTAATATATCCTAAGGGTCAAAATGGGGTATTACAATCCCCTTCCCCTTAGAATAACACCGTCCTCGGTGTTCCAAGGCTTAGGGATACATATACAATTTACACATCCAAAATTTTCAAAAATTTTGCAGATCTGCCCTGCATTCTACCATTTACCTTGAACTTTCAGGACCAAGTCCTTTGGCTTCCACAAACTGCTCCTGCTGATTCCGACCTTCCAGCTCATCCACAAGTTTGAAAGCTTTATGGCTGCTACCCTCTCGATGTTCCATTGTTGGGCAGTTGCGGAGGCAATGATGTCCTCCATATTTCCAACATTTCATTGGTTGCTTCATCTTTACCTGCTCAATCTCCTTTGAGTCTTCATGCCTGGAACGTTTCTTAATGGACCGATTGGACGAATGCCTCATCATTGATCCCCTTCCTTTTCCCTTACTGATTGCCCTCATAATGCTTTTTACCTCCCTTTGCAGACAAATAGAGTTCTACAAAACCTTGTGGTTCATCTCATTCTACCTCTTTTGTATCTTGAGCATCTCTCCAAGATTTTCTTAGGTCTTGGCAATTGTTTGAAGGATACTTCCAGCCAAGTCCAACAGCCTTTGGTCTTCTACCATGGTCAATGTGCACAACTGGCTTTCACTTTGCTCACAAGTAACACTTGCTTTACAACAATTGTAATAAATTAACTTCACTTTCTCACCTGTGAAATACATCATGGCAATTTTTGTTAGGCTAACCATAATACAAACATTTAAAATCAATCAATTAATTTTCCAATTGACATGGGTAGTCCATGCTTTATCCATGAGACTTTCACACTTTCCATGCTTGCCCAACATACTCATGAATTCCTTCATGTTCATCCATTCACAAGAAATTCATTAATTCAGCATTCACAATTATTTTAAGCAATTAACACAATCATTTCAAGTCATGACGTGCATCAAACAATTTTCTGTTTTTATAAATGCATCAATAAAAAGGAAAGAGAGAGCAGTAAGAGTTTTCTCCTCTTAGTCTTGTTCCATTCTGGAACCCACACCACCACTGTGGTTTTCATGCTCCTGGCCTCTTTCACTTCAACGTGAATGCTTGACCTGCCCTTCTTGGCTATGACACTTAGTGTCTATGGTCTATTTCAGATCTCTCAACCATGGAGTCTCTCCACATGGTTTATCTACAACTCTTGGCTGCTAGGAATCACACAGTTCCACTAGCCCCATCTTCCATTACTGCTCATGCTGAGCTCTTTAGGACAGTTACACATCCACATGCATCCCTAGGATTCCTTCATAGTCCTTGCTTCCAACAATACCTACACTCAAATATTGAATCAATTCGCATGTTTAGTTTATTTTCATAGGATTTATCTTTAAACAAGAGTTTAGGAAGTCATAACCAAATCATATACATATGTATATTCATAAGCAAGAAATTACAAGATAACCAAATACTTATCTGCATTGGATGTCTTCACTTTATTCCATAGGGTCCTTCTTTGCTTTACAAGTCTTGGGATCGCCTATGGACTTGGATGTTTGGCCAGCGCGCAGGTTGCTCCTCAACATCAAATAATCTTGTATGTTTGGCCGACACGCAGGCTGCTTCACAACATCAAATAATCTTGTATGTTTGTCCATCACGCAGGCTACTCCACAACATCAAATAGTCTTGTATGTTTGGCCAGCACGTAGGCTGCTCCACAACATCAAATAGTTAATGCTCAACCAGTCACTCTCTAGATTTACCAAGCAATTTATAGTTCTTTCAGGGCCCTTGCTTCCTGTATTATGCGTTTCCAACCAAGAAACAACAGTGTATCAGCTTATCTGTTAGAAGACTTATACCTAAAATCTTTATTATTCCAAACAAAAAATAAATGGAAATGAATACTTATCTGTATTATGCATTTTCTCTTTGGTCCACAGGGTCCTGCTTTTACTTTATAAGCCTTGGGATCCACCTGCGGACTGCGATGTTTGGCCAGCACGCAAGCTGCTCCAAAACATCAAATAATTAATTCCCAACCAGTACACCTTCACGCCGACTGGATTTACCAAGCATTTGGTGGTGCCCAACCAGTCCCATACCTGGTTGGCCCTCTCCATTGCCGAGCCAGCACATCCGTATGGGTCATTGGCCAATGGAAGGTAACTACGCCACCAACCATTATAGTTCAAGGATCTACTACTCTGCCTTAGGCTTGCATCATCCTTTCACATGTGTCACAATCCCTCAATGTGCATAACAATTCTTCACCCACACAAGGGTGGCACTCCTTCTCTTGTGCAAACCGACGGTTCCCTTTAGGAACTCTTTAGGTGACTTTCTTGAGTACATTTTCTTCACTTTTCCCTTTAATGTGCAGCACCAAATTTCATATGCATAAGCTGACAACACAAGATGGATAAGCAAGCTCATCAGTATTGCTGCTCTAAAACTGTAAACATATTTCATAACATTCGTTATCCAACATTGAAACACCAGGAATGCGTCCATTCCCTTAGGGTGTAATCAATGTTGACAATCCTGTCATAACCCAACATCAGAAAAGTGTGCACCCATTTTCTGATGTGAGCCATGTAGGCCCTACTCATATTCAAGCAGTCTTCCATAATGGAAATAAAATCAAAACATGCTCTGCATATTAACTCCAATAATTAGACATGCATGTATGTATATATATATATCAGTCAGGGTTTACAGAACACTTATCCATTTGCAGATATAGTCTCTCTTCATTAATGAGGAATGGGGGCTCCTTCTATGAGTTCATAGTCCCTCGGTTTGCCATCCCAACTCCTTTTGATGTTACATAATTTTCATATCTCTTACTGACATAATATTTACCATCTCACTCATATTGTTTACCAATCATGTAGTGCATATGGGACATTACCAAAATGTCCAGTGGTGTTTCACCCGAAACCCATTTCCAAGATATGGGATCCTTCCCATGAAGTTTGGCTTCTGCAAGCCCTCTCTCATGGTCTTACTGCAATGTGCCTTCCTGACACACTTATTAAATAGCCAAACAGTCAACAACATTTAACAATACAATTCAAATTTGATTGTTCCATAACCAATCAATGGCACTAATAATTAAATTCAATATGAATTTGCAACTCTGTCTACAACAGAAATTGATTTTCTTAGCCATGAGGCTATCCTCATATTGCTTGGCTCTTGTAAGTGGCACAATTCTGTCCATTATGGATTTATGTTTGCTACCATACATGGACATCCACCTACAACATGTCCTCCTGACACAATGTTACATAAGCCAAACAGTCATTAGCAATTATTAGCAAAATTTACAAATCTGAGATTTACAATCCTTCTTTCTAACAGAACTTAGAGTTCTCAACCATGAGATTCTTCTCATGAGGTTTGCTCTTTCACATGGTATATTCCAACCTTCATCATGGACTTACCCACATTGCCATGCCCAGAACAGTCTACCTGACATCAGCAACTTCAATCAGCCAAACAAACACTTTGCAAGTCTCTATGCATATCATATTTTTATTGCAGCCTTTACAACAGTCACTAAAGTGATCTTCAGAATTATAGCACTCCATAATTCAAACGCTCTCAACTATTAATATTTCAAATGCAATGAAATGTATAGGCTTATGTTATATGCACCCAGAGCACAATAAAATTACAGACACCATCCATGCAATCAATCTAAAGCTTTTAAATTCTCATTAATTCATAGCCATATCATTTATACAACTTTGTCCTTCCAACAAAGCACTCTGGAAGCCTGTCAATCATGACTACCTTCATGCACTTCTTCCCCTGCATTCATAGCAGCTCATGAAATGATCTCAGAATTATCATTAATTCATCATTTCATCTATTGTTCAATTGTAATGAAACATATACATATATCACAATCATGCATGCACACAATACATCTCCTCAAGGGTAACTACCCACTTGCATGCATATTCACAACATTTACTCAAGTTTTTTCATATGCATTCACTCAATGCTTAACTACAAGATTTATAAAATCTCTTAATGCACATCCACTCAATGCCACCTTACAGTGTTTCACGAGTACTATGCATTCAAGCATTTTATGACTTAATCATGACTATCTCATATAACATGCATTACCATAATCAGGACCACCAGTTCTCACTTGCTTTGGTTATTAAGCTCATAACCAACATGCACATGGCATGATATATTTTATATGAGTGCAATCTAAATTTCTAAACAGTCACATGGTATGAGGCCTCTTGCCTTCACTACTCCATGATTACTAAATATGGTTCAAGGGATTCTTACCCAATCTCCTTTCAACACTTATGCAATCGTTATAAGTAAACCATTATCTGCATGGATCCCATTTACACCTTTGATGTTACCTGATCAGTTGGTCTCTTACAGAGATTTACAGAATCCTTCCACCAATCTCTTGATCATGGATTTGCTGCCCTAGCCTTTTCTTCATAAGGTTGTTGGCCATATGCAACAACATCATCCACACATGTGGTCATGCTTCTATTGCATTTGGTCCTACAACCAATACCAACACCAATAGTGATTATCAACCACAATATTTATCATTAGTGGTTCATTGCATATGTAAAATCCCACTACTTTTACCAATATGTAATATCATATGTGTGCAAAAATATATTCTCATGCACTGTGCATTGCTTATGAATATGCCAACTAGTACATATTCATGCCATCCATCTAGTCTCTGCATTTTCAGCATTCCCATGCCATAATTTTATGTACACAAAGCTCATAAAATATAATTACAACATCAAACATGGGTTAAGGAATCCTCCCTTTCCAATCCTTCATCATGGCATGCAATTCCTCTTCCACATCATAGTTGGTATGATTTCATTGCTTCTGGCAAACACACAAGGAATCATTAGATATGATTTAATCACCAAGCATCAATTCAATACATATACTTATGCATAATATTCTAACTTGCTATTTTCTAGGCATGCAATTCTAGAAATTGCCCATATTGACAACAATTTTGTCAAAACAGCCACTGGCACTTTTCTGCTCCGCATAAGTATGAGGTATGATAACCTCATTCAAATTCTGGTCATGCACCACCGTTCCCTGCTGGATAAGATTTCCAATGCCTGTCCACTTGATCCATTCCATCAGGTGTGGAAACTGCATTACTTCAAAAATGACAACTTTCACCACAATTCTGCACATTTTTACACAGTTGTAAAATATCATGAACTACCAACTTCAGCCACCTGTAGAAGAAAATCCATGAAGAATCACGAAAACTTTTCTACTGGGCGAAGTCAGTCCATATAGCAAGGAACACTGAGCAACTCACGGATCTCTATTCCGATGCTCCATTTATCTTCTATAAAATTCTGGGTTTGACTACTTTTCACTTTTCACATTTTTCCAAAATTTTAAATTTTGGGCCAAAAATGGTTATTTCCCAAATGGTGCATTTCTGGGAAATCTTTGTCTAACGAAATATGTCTGGTTTACTGAGAATATGAAATGTTGAGTTCAGTGATTTTCTTGATTCTGAATTATAGGGTCACTGTCAACCACTGCAAGCTTTTCAAAATCTCCAAAACATGGCCCGGAATAGTGCTTTTTGGCCTTCTTGTACACCCCGACTCCACATCCTTTGGAGTTTGGCTCCAAAACTCCAAACTTAACACCGTGCCTACTCCATGACCGCCCCATATCCGTTTTGTCTCAATCCGACCTTCTGTCAAGCGTCGGGACACTGATTTGTAAAAGCCATTCATTTTGATTTTATGTCAAATCAGAGCATAATGGGCTCAGGATCTTCACTGGTTCATTCATGGCCTCCAACGGCCTCAGAATGTCACTGAACTCATCAAATTCTGACCTTGCATGCTCCTGTAATCCAAAAATCAATTTTCAGGCTCTATACACGTTTTTTTTTTTTTTTTTTTGAACCCAAAAGCCGAAACCCGACACCCGAAACTGTGGGTTCGGAGGGGGGGGGGGTGTCAAGTTAAGGTCACGGGGATGTAGCCATCCTGCAACCCGAAACCCGAAACTGCGGGTTCGGGGGGGTTAAGTTGCGGTCACGGGGATGTAACCATCCCGCAACCCGCAACCCGAAACCCGACATCCCGAAAGCCGAAAATTGCGAGTTCGGGATTTCGGAAATCCAAACGCAATTCTTGAAAATCCGCGTTCCCGAAACCCGACATCCCGAAAGCCAAAAATTGCGGGTTCGAAATTTCGGAAATCCAAATGCAATTTCTGAAAATTCGCGTTCCCGAAACCCAACATCCACAACCCTGAAACGCTTCTGTCCCTGTGACTTCCAGGGTCCATAACTCCTTCATCCCTTAGCCAAATGGGATGAGTCTGGTACCGTTGGAAATCTCTTGGAGAGATCTATGCACCTGTGTGATCCTCTTCCACAGCTGAGAAATCTGACCCTACCATTTTTCCAATCAAAACTGTTGCCCTAACTTCACCAATACTGCGTTAAAACATTCTGTCACTAGCCTGTAACTCAAAGTTTGGCCCAAGTAGCCCCAGTGCTGCAAGTTGGGATTTGATACCATTCTGTGACGTCCCTTCCCTACAATCCGATGCCAGGAAGGAAACGTGACCAATCTATCGGGCTTATTTGACAAGCTCGGCCCCATACATTACTCGAAAATTCATAACAATTAAAATCTTCTATATGCAGACTCATACTCAATATAAACACAACGAAAATAAACATATTTACAAGCACACAAATAGTAATGCATCCTCATATTTAACATAGGCATATGATGATTCAACACCCAGGAATTCAATTCCACTAACATGAATAATTACCATTCCGAATTAACACATTACAAAACACATAATGCATATAAATTAATCCACAGAGAATACTTATCTGGAAATGCAAACATCCAAACAACTGGCTATGTGAGAGCAATGTTCCACCCAACCATATATCTCTATCCAACCTATATTCTTTTAGCTGAGAGATCACCCCCGAGCTGGGATGTGTATCCACTAAAGAGGGACTAAACAGGCTCGCTCACAGCCATGGATTCACTCAAACGGTCATGCTAAGCCAGCACACAGCTGGGTTTATCAAGCATGCAATAAGAAAAGGAGGAGGATGCTAAGCCAGTGAGCTCAACCATAGAGCTACAGACATCTCAAGCTAAATTCAAACAATCCAATCCTCTATTCAAACATTCACTCTTGGATTTCTCACAAATCTGTCATCAAATAACTCAATCCCGCCATTGGATTTTTGAGCTGTAAAAACTGGGTTTTCCTATGGATTTCGGGGTATCTAATGCTCTCAATTTTACCCCAAGGTTCATATCTATGGATCCCCCATTGAATTTTACTGTCTAACCCAAATCTGGGCGTTTGTGGTTCTTCAAAACGTGAGTTCTTGTAAAGTTGCGATTTCTGGTTTTTCTTACTACTGGGCATTCGTTTTTTGATGGAACTAATGTTGGATACCTCCACACTGGAATGGGGATGAGGAACAAGCAACTCCCATGAGGTAGAGTGACTTGTGGTACAAGAAAACAGAACCCATACTCTTCCATATGAATTTATGGGTTGCCCATGCTCCATTGAATCCATGGATTGATTCCTTCAACAACCTTCTTACACAGAATTAAATGCCAGCAAAGAAAGTCAAAAGGGTTCTCAAGATGACATTTAAAAACCTATGGTTCAATCCCACAACCCCCTCACCACTCTCTAGTGGATACACATGGCCCCTTCTCATTCGTTGCCTCCATAGCCAGTTTTGGTATTTTATTGCATGATGTTTATTTATATCATTTTTACAATGTTCCATGGCTAAATAGCACATGGGTAACATAATGTCTAATACTTGCCTTTTAAATAAAATTTGAGCTTCCACTAACGGGGCCTTGGCCTTGAGCTCCACGCTAGGAAAACATACATCACATGTATACAATATTTACATTAAAAGCTAATATATCCTAAGGTTCAAAATGGGGTATTACAAGGATGGGGGAAGTCCTAACGTCATCAAGTTTGATACTACTGACGTTCAACCTTGATTACCTTACCACGTGGCTTTTCAAATCCATGTAGAGTGCCTTCGAAATTTCGTCAAAAAAACGGTGGTTGACGAAGGTGCTTGTGCGTCAATGATGTCCTTATCTTGTTGGAAAGCTCTTGGCTCTCCTCCCTTATCCAAATCTATGACCATGCTCACTGCATTTGACGGTCGGTCATTTAAGCCGCATGGGATTATCCCTTCCCTTGTTGTCCGCTTGGGTGGGTAACCCGTGCCTATTGAAGTTGAGGTGGTTGATGCGCCCATCGACTACAACCTTCTCCTGGGTAGGAATTGGATGTACGCTATGAAAGCAGCCGCATCCACTGTGTTAAGAGTTATTTGCTTTCCACACAAAGGCAAGATTGTGAAAGTCGACCAGCTGGATTTCGTTAGTCCTTCTTCCACAGCATCCATGGGATCAGTGGTCCCCCAAGTTACAGATTCTCAACCGGCAACTGGGAACATGGGTGTTGGATTGTACTCCTCATTGATGGGATCTTATGATTTCCCTTCACCCATTAATTTTATTGGAACCATTTCCGATAATGCGTCTCCTCCATTAAATAATGTACCGTTCCGAACTTCGTATTTCGATGATCCATGGACCTTACCGTCCATGAGTTCCACGTCTGGAGACATTGCGCATGTTGGAATGGCTATGCCACTGTCTGCTACTGAGCTTGCTTATCAAGATATTCAACAAGCCACGGTAGAGCCGGATCTCTCCTCTTCACAGACAGAAGAGGAAGATCCCGTTATGCTGTCGGTTTGGGCAGCCACTCATCTTATTCGCACGATTGCCTTGATGATACTTTACCTTCGGATGAAGTTATTATTGAGGCCATGTGTGGTAGTGAGAGTCCTTGGGAAGACATGCATCATCGCTCTCATTTTCTTCCCAACCTCGATCTCGTCGAGCAAGAAGATTTTAGGACAAATCTTGCCGAGATGGTTGGTCACCCTCTGGCTCTTTTGGGTTCACATGGGATTTATGTGGAGGGGAACATGGCTAATATTTCCCCGACTATACCGATCAACATCTCTCATAATCCCGGAAAGATTGAGAACGTTTACATCGGTGATGATTGCTCTTCTGAGGAGGTTTCCATTTACACCAAGTTGTTTAAAGACCTTTGGGAAGCTTTCGCCTGGTCATATGAGGAGATGCCAGGAATAGACCCCAGCATTGTTGAACACACGATTAGAACATATCCAAATGCTAAACCGGTTCGACAATGCCTACGTGTTGTGAACCATCAAAAGGCAGCCGCTATCAAAGCAGAGGTGGAGAAACTGCTTAAGGTAGGTTTCATCTACCCAGTTCCCCTTACCGAATGGGTGTCAAAGCTCGTTCCTATGGATAAGAAGCAAGGAACTATCCGGGTATGCACTGATTTCAGAGACTTGAACCGCACATGTCTGAAAGTCAATTTCCCCACTCCATTCATAGATTAGATCTTGGATGCTTGTGTGGGAAGTGAAATTTTTTCGTTCATGGACGGCTTTTTGGGATATAATCAGATCCAGATCAAACCCGAGGACCAACATAAGACTACTTTCAATTGTCCTTGGGGTACATTTGCGTACCGGAAAATGCCCTTCGGCCTTAAAAACATCAGAGCTGCGTTTCAGCGTGCCATGACCTATGCCTTTCACGACCTTAAACGTATAAAGAAGGTTTTCTTGGATGATCTTGCTGGTCATTCTCGCAAGAGGGTGGACCACCCCAAGCACCTCTGTTTGATTCTTGAACAATGTATACGCTACAAGATTCGCTTGAATCCTAATAAGTGCATCTTTGTTGTGAGGATAGGTCGCCTTCTAAGTTTCATAGTTTCGAGGGTATCAGAGTCGACCCTCTTAAAGTTGAGGCAATACTTCGGTTGCCTCCTCCGCGCAACTTGTTTCAACTTCAGAGCCTCCAGGGGAGAGCTACTTTTCTACGTCGTTTTGTAGTGAATTATGCTAATCTTACTAAAATTTTTGCGCGCTTGTTGAAGAAAGACACACCGTTTATCTGGGATGGGCAAGCCCAACAGTCTTTCGATGCCCTTAAGAAAGCTTTGGTATCGGCCCCTCTACTTAGTCCATCAGACTTTGCAAGAGATTTTATCCTTTATGTGGCCGCTTCTCAAGAGACGATTGGCATGGTCTTAGTTCAAGTTGATGATCTGCTCGTAGAGCATGTGATCTATTACCTTAGTCAAAATTTAGTAGACGCTGAACTGAGATATACTCATGTGGAAAAGTTGGCACTTGCAACTGTTCATGCAGTCCAACAGTTATGGCACTACATCATGCTTAGAAAAACCATGGTCATAGCGCATATCAATCCATTTCAGTTCGTGCTATCACGATGTCTTATAGGGGGGAAGTACAATAAATGGATTGTGATTCTTCAGGAGTTTGATCTCAATTTTGCTTCGACGAAGTCAGTGAAATCCTTGGTTTTTGCCGAGCTCATGTTGGACCTTCCGCGGCTTGATGAGGATATTGTCCATGAAGATTCCTTTGTGGATGAGCACTTATTTCTTATCTCGTTTGAGGACCCTTAGGTATGGGGGTATTATTATATATCTTCAAACTTTGAAGTTTCCTTCGCATTATTCACGAGATGAACGATGACGTGTGAAACACCACGCTAAAGATTATACCATCGTTGGCGACACTTCGTATCGTCTAGGAAAGGATTCTATTCTTCGTCGTTGTTTGACTCACGAAGAAGCGGAGCATGTGCTTAATGATTGCCATGTTGGGGTGTGTGGCGGTCACTTATTCGGGCTTGCAACAGCCCAACGCATTATGCGAGCTAGTTACTTTTGGCCTTCGATCTTTAAATATTCTATGAATATCGTAAAGAGATGTCATGCTTACCAGTTGTTTTCTCGGAATATACACTCACATCTAGCACCCCTTCATCCGGTCGTCACCGTCGGTCCCTTCACCAAGTGGGGGGTGGATTTCATGGATTGCAAACCAGCTTCGGCTGGGGGGCATCACCATATAAAAGTGGTCATGGACTACTTTTCCAAATGGGCTGAGGCCATGCCTACCGTAAAAGCTGACGGTGCTACAACAGCCCATTTCGTATTCAATTAGATTATTACTTGGTTCGGTATTCCGAAGAGATTGTCACTGACCATGGCAGTCACTTTCAGAACAAAATGATGGAGGATTTGTCACTCAAGCTTGGGTTTCATCAATAACACTCATCATCTTACTACCCCCAAGCGAATGGTCAGGTTGAAGCAATTAATAAGTCTTTAAAGACCATTCTCCAACGTACCATCCAACAGAGCAAGAACAACTGGCATATTATGTTATATCTTGCTTTGTGGGCGTATCGAACCGCAGTCAAGACTGCCACCGGGTTCTCACTGTTTCAGCTGGTACACAGTGTGGAGTCTATTTTACCGATTGAATGTGAAATCCCTTCGCTAAAACTAGCTATAGAGCTCCTCCCTGATACGTCAAGTATTGAGTAACGTTTGATCCACCTTGAGTAGCTTGACGAGCAGCGTTGAGATGTCGCCGTGGCTATATATGCCAATAAACATCGTATCAAGGTTCAGTACGATAGTTCTGTCTATCCCCAGCAATATGTTGAAGGTGACTTGGTCCTTTTATATGACCAAGCTAAAGAACCCCTGGGGGTAGGCAAGTTTAACCCAATGTGGCACGGTCCTTACATTGTGAGGCGTGTCCTGGAAAAAGGAGCCTATGAATTAGAGTATTATGAGGGGAACGCCTTGAAGGATCCTAGAAATGGGCTCTACCTCAAGCAGTATTACGCTTGAGCTTCTAGCTCGAGCTAATACTTTTGTATACTATTGTATAGTTGTTTCTGTACATAGTTTAGATTTCTTTTGGTTTTTTGGGTCTCCTGATTTGCTTTTGTTTGGTTGACAGATGTCAGCGGAATCTCTTGTGTTCTTCGAATTCGCGGATGGTGCTAGCCATCATACATAGCAGCTTGCTTCTGCTGCTTGGGTTATTTATTCACCTGACCACCTAGTTGTGTCTTCGGGAGGTGCTTGTCTCGGTCCTACATCCAACAATGTGGCTGAGTACAGTGTTGTAGTTGATCTACTTCGAGATGCCATTTCACATGGCATCCAGTCCTTAGAAGTCCACCTGGATTCACAACTGGTTGTGTCTCAGTTGAATGTTCGGTACCATGTGAGAGATCCTACGTTACTACGGATATTCTTTAGGGTAAGACTCTTGGAACGCCATTTTTTTTCCATTACATACATTCATGTTCCGAGAAGTTTTAATCATATATTTGATGCATATTCTAACTATGTCTTAGATTGGCCTTTGTCACATTCATAATGAAGCACACAAATAAACACACATTCATACATTTGTACATACACATATAGTAGAACCGGAGAACCATAGTTTTTTATAAATAGCATGTCCAAAATGGTAGTGTCATAATACAAAATTGGAGCCCGTAGCTCTCAAAAATATACATATCGATACAAAAATGGGACTCTAAGGTGTCTAAGACCTACGAGGAGGCCTAGCTGTCGCCTCGGCAGGATGCATCTGATAGTAATAATGTACTGCGTTGGCTATACGCTACAATAGTCGCACCCAGTTGCTGGGTACCCCCACAACATGGCGCTGCATATCCTTTGGTAGCTGCGCTACCTCTATCCCTGGTACCCTGTTGGTCATCTATGATAGGTTGACCCACACAGTCTCTAAAGTATGCTTTGCTGCAACACCCACTACTTCACCACCCATGCCCCGTCGACGATGTCTCGGGAAGCCCTGTGGTCTAACTGGACCCTTGTCTGCGAGCAAATAGTGAAATGTCAATAGATGATACTACCCCAAAAAGATTTTTTCAATTACATTTATAATCAAAAATCCCTAAAAATTTAATAAACAAAAACTTAAAAGAATCACTCGTCGATGTCTCCAAACGCTGCTCCTGGCGAAAGCGGCATGTCACGATCACCACAGAAGTCTATCCCACCATAGGGGTAGTCGTCAATGGCTATGACTTGTAGGTCCCACCAGTGAAAGAACTCATCAGTGTATGGTGATGCCTGTCGGCCACCACCCTGTCGCGTCAAGACCCCTGCCCATCGAGTCAGGGTTGGGTCACGGAGACTATGAGGAGGGACTTCAACCCTCGGACTGAGCCCCTGAACCCTCTCAAAGAAGAAGCTGTATAGAATACTATCATATCCAAAAAAAATTGCCTCCCCACTCTTGCACTCTGTTAACTGGATCTTCATGGACCCTAGTAACGTTGTGCACTAGTCATATACCATGGGCCGCATGCACTGTGAGGCGTAGAACATCACTGGCCTTGAATCCTGGCGTAGAGCTGCCGAACTTGTAATCCGTACAAGGGTAGCCACTATAATCTTCATGCTCAAACTGACTATGGCATTGATGGGTGCCCGACTCCCCAGTGTTGGGAAGACAATACCGCTCTATGTAGTCGGGAATGGTAATCCCACCACCCACAAAACGAGATCGAAGACTTGCCACTTCACCCCGATAGGACAAACCAATAATGAAGTAAATGTCATCTACCTCCAAGGAGAGTATTTTCCCGTCCAGGTCGAAATTTTGTGCATCTACGTCCCAGTAGTTTATCAAGCGTTGGAGCAATTGGTTTTGGGCCCTCAAACCCCCAATGCTCCAAAATTTGTAAAGCACACATGCTTGTAAAGCTTGTTGTGTAGGCAAATCATTGCGAACGACCTCATCCACGAGGTCATGCTCCCTTTCTCTCCATTCTAGAACCATATTGGAGAAAGAGAAACCAATAGTTTAGTCATTTTCATTTAAAAAACCAACTTCACGGCCGTACCCGTGGGATAATTAGCTCACAGAGGTGGGTACCCGCGGTCCACGCATGAGTTGACCGTGGGTACCTTGCCCTACCCGCTACCTGTATGCTTGTAGCCTGCGGGCAGTGCCGTGACCAAGTAGGGCTTGGCCATTTAAAAAATCCAACCACTGAAAAATTCAAATAAAAATTATCAAATGAAATATAAGGATGAGACAACTAACCTGCTCCAGACGGTTCGACGAACGGATGCCTGTAGCTCCCATAATCAGTGACTGAAATCCAAGGTGAAAACTCCAAATTGGGTAAATAGTGAAAATGAATTGTAAATTGTAATTTATTATTACTATTTATAGTTTTTGAAACCCACTTGTTTATAGTTTTTGTTGTTTTAAGCTGTTTTGGACTAATGTAACGTCTTGGAGTAGCGTTTTGAATAGATTTCTTAAACGAGAGTTGATTTTTGATCATTTCACGCCTACAGCAGGTATATTTCACACCTGGCATATAGGTTAGATGTCATTTTCACATGCATTATGCATTTGACCTTTTGACCATTTTCATTAACCCTGGGTACGACCCCGCTTCTTAACCGACACAGAGCCTTCACATTGTTCTAGAAGTGTCGTTATTTGGCGATAGGTCCTTTCCGAACATGGGTGCCCTAGTTAGAACCCCTTTTTGCCTTTCGGCATGCATGTCATTGTTTCTCTTTAAGATTGGGAGTCCTTCGTAGTTATGCCATGACTTTGCAATAAAGACTCATACTCTACTTTGTCTTATGCTGGCCATCTCCCATAAGGATTCCCCCCAGTTGTATCAAGTTGTGATTGCAATGCATCATCCTACTTGCCGCTTGAGCCCTGTGTCGGCTCCTGCTTACTCAATTGTTAGCCTGGTGCTTGAGCACTTTCCCTGTCGAGCCTTACAGAGCTTCCATTTTCATTTCACAATTTGATGACCTTTGACCCTGAGGGAACAACCCCCCGAGTGTCCACATCCTGATCATGCTTCCTTGCATTGATCATAAGTATGTTCCACTGCTTGGGACTAGTCTGGTCGTTATTTGACACTCATTCCCTCACTTGTTGTACTATAAGCAATTTTATTCTTTTTCAAGATTTTCCAAATATGAAAAAGACCAAAAAATCAAATATTCCAAAAATCCGGACGAGAGAATATTTACTTCTTATTGTTGGCAGTTGTTGTGTTGCCTTTGAACAGAGCATTCATTCCACTCCATACATTATGAGTCGGGACTATAGTTGGACCTTAGGAGCTGTACTCGTTTTTCAGTTTACTCCACCGATTGGTTAAGCTTCCAGTCATTCTGGAGCCCTTTGTTGATGCCTCCTGCATTGCACAGTGTTATGTCGAGTCTATGCTGCCTCAGTCTATCCATCTGCTCATGCTCTTATTCAAAGGAAGTCCTGGAACCAGAGTCGGCCACTCCTCAGTTCTCTTGACTATTGCATGTCGGCCATCCTTATTGTGTCAGTCTATTTCATCTAAGTTCTTCCAAATCTTTCAGCATAGCTGGTACATCGTGCTGGTTTATGGGGGATGCCTTAATGCCCTCCTTCCAGCGAGTTTCATTCCGTCGACTTCAACTCATTTATTCCAGAATTTGAGACTTAGAGTTCGATTGAGTACCTTGAGGCTTGCAGTCATTAGTGGTAGGTTCTCTCGCCATCGACAATTTGGAAATACATCAATGTCCCCTGATCGATAGATTCATCTTAGTGTTCGACTTCAACACATCTATTCGCACTTTGATGATTGTACTCTGTGCCTTGATGCCCATTTTCATTATTGGTGGGTTATCTTGCATCTGTTAACGGTATACATCATTGACCAATAATCAAACGATGTCAGATCAGGTTCGATCTCAACACCTTTATTCACTTGATGGGACTTGCACCGTAGATGATTTGTATAGAAGACCTCAGGAGATAGTGGCATTCAATATGCTACTTAAGATCGTGACTTTACATCTGAGATATCACCTCTCAGACATCAGTAGTTTGTACCTCCAGTATTGCACTAGTTGTTTCCTTTCAGCAGGAGACCGTCTCTTACTATCGATGGTTATGGCTATGATCACCTATGACATGTATTCACTGTAGACTGCCTATTCATGGCCATTGTATCAGATTGTTGTACTATACCGACATGTATTCAGAGATATTATTGTATTATGACAAGTGAGTTGCTCTCGCCAGTTGTGTCTCCATCACTCCACTTCTGATATTTATAATGTATTTTGGCCATTGTAGCATCATTCTCTGACCTCACACATTAGGGGGCATATGTTACAACGTAATTTTCCACCCTGTGAACATCAGCACTCTTTGGCCTTCAGGATCCATTTCACTGACTCATATGTGCTTTATGTCCTTCAGAACACACTATTTCCCTATTTTTCTTCCTGTACGCTAGTTGTTCCACTTTAGCTAGAGTATGCGAGAGTTGTACCACTATAGCCCGCGAGTACCAAGTAAAATGGTAAAAATCACTAATAAATTACTTTTTAGTCCCAAAAAGCGGTCTTAGGGTGACCTTTGGCCCTCCATTTTCCCCGAAACGCTTCAATGTGTCCTTTTACTTACCTTTGGAATGCTATATATTGAACTCTTATGGCATATGGAAGGGAGGAGAAAGAGAAAGCAAGATAACTCTAGTGGATTTTTGCCGCATCTTGAGTCTACACTCATTGATCCTTGTTGTTGTGAACTCCTTATGTTCACCTTCCAAACTCCTTTCATAGTTTGAGTTTGCCATTCCATGGCAGATTGAAGTGGTGGAGGCACAAGTGGAGAGACCCAGTTCTTGGTTCAGATTGGTTGCCGACAAGAGGTCGTATATTGTACTTCTTGTCATTTATTAATGGAAATACTCATTTTCTTGTCCAAATTGATATTATGAATATTGTTTAATTACATTGGGTTATATTTGCTTATAATATCGTGGATCATGCTATTGATTATGCTAATGTCTTTCAAATGTTATATGCACTTGCTTGTACTTGTTGTTGAGACTAATCTGCAGGTTCAAGTGTAGCCGTTGAAAGCTCAATGAGGATCTACTTCGAACATCCGGTTGAAGGTTGGTCTTTTCTCCATTTTCTTGGCATTGTCATTTATATAGCATAGCATTGGGAATTGAGTCATTTTCTAGTAGTCAATTGTCTGTTGTGGTCTGCCCCAAGCCATAGGAAGTTTTCTCCATAACAATAACCAACTTCAAATCACGTGGACATGAATGCGATTTACTCCCATGCCTCTTCAATTAAATTTCGCGTGCGTAGAGAACCACCTTTCAGGTCTATAAAGGAACTGCAAATTGCCTTGTTCATCACCCTTGTTCTTCTGTGGCCTAGATTGCTCTGTGTCTTGTTGCTTCTACGATTCTCATCATCTTCCATTATGTCTTCCTTTTTTCAAAGGTTTAATGATTCACTTGATAGTGTACACCTTGTTGTTCAGTTGCAGCAAGCAGAGTTCTCATGCTTGAGAGTGAATATGGGCATTTGGCAAGGCCAAATGAAGGAATCTAAGTTCAACCACGGGTACTCTTAGTTGCAGGTTAATCACGGTACCGCTAAAGGATTGTCTAGTTTGAGTGGGCAAGTGGAATTCCTAGAGTAGTAGATTCTTGACATGTTGGACCTGATTCGAATTGAACAATCTGTTGTATATGAACCATCTTCAACTCTGTAGCTTTGTCCTCTACATCCATCCTCGGCATTCAATGAGCTAATTCCAGTGGATCTTGAGCTTCGCCTTGCACAACAACCAACCAACCTTGATGCGGAAGTGGACCTTGAATTATGGTCAGCTCTATAACCCCATTTTTGCTTCAAACGGCCCCGTCGTCGTTTTGAACTTCAATAGTCTGTAGTCCTTGGCATGCTGCCTATATTGTACTTCAAGTATGTTTTCTGCGACAACAAGCTCATG
This sequence comes from Larix kaempferi, assembly GCA_027924585.1. NCBI lineage: Eukaryota > Viridiplantae > Streptophyta > Pinopsida > Pinales > Pinaceae > Larix > Larix kaempferi. The sequence goes on from BSBM01002018.1 coordinate 501,722, forward strand.
TAATTTTGTAAAGACAAATTTTGAATATAATATTAACTTCGTTCATATATCTGTGCAGACTCATGTTTTTTCTTCAACGATGCTTATTTGAATCTTCATCGTGTTACATATATGTGCACTCAGTGTGACAATTTAACTTTAACACATCACAGCAACTAATTGAATATATGCGCATATCTTTTGCAACGTACATTAATGCAACTAAAAAACAATCTTCAAATGAATTCTGACTACACTACTTCACTAACGTACTCCTTGAATTCCTAATGATCATCGTGTTGAATTCAAGGGTCTCACTCAATCTCTTAGAGATCAGTAAGGTGCGCAGCAATTCCTTGCTACTTGAGACATGCTTGGGATGTTAGTATCTTCTACACATTTTTTAGGAGTTTTCTTTACCCATATCTTCATGTGCGCACTTCCATTCTGATACTGTTCCTGACTGTCTCCCCTTTTGGTCCTTGTAATGTGATAACTGTTAGGTAGAGTATTATCATCTAGACATTTCATTGTTCTTTGAAAATACATAGCCTTATTCCCAAAGCCATCACATGCATAGCATCTCATAGTTTGACAATACTTCGCAATATGGCCAATATAATTGCATATTGCGCACTTTATTGCATTAATCCTTCTTCTAGTAGTGTAACGAAAAGAGTTGTAACTACTGAAGGAATTATCATACCTGAATGACTTCATTTGACTCGGGTTTTGCTTATTGTCGCAGACCTTTCTAGAGGTTATGTCGTATCCAAGTATTGTCTTGTTTGTTGGTTATCTATTGTGATTCAAAATCTTATTCAGGATTATTGTGCTATCTTTGAATTTCTGTTTCCCTTCATCCTCAAGACCAACCTTGTTGCTTCCTGAATGTGCACACTTCGGAGTATCACCCATGATGTGATATTGAACTTGTTTCTTCCCTTTTATATCGATCATCAACTTGTCTTCTAAGCGAGAGATCTCTCTATCCTTCGGTTCAAGATGACTTGTTAGCGATTTATTTTTCTGCGCTAACTCTTCCAGAGATGTCTTGAATACTGATTTCTCTTCTTCAAGCATGTTGATCTTGTCTACTGCGCAATTCAGTTGCTTCTCATGGTTTATCACCTTTTCACTAACCTGTTTTTCAAGAGATTCTTGAAACACCTTAGCTTGCTTGACTTGTTCTTCAGACTATGACAATTGGTCTTGCAAGAGTTAATTCTTCTTTCTTGACTTCTTCAATTCATCCAAAGCACTGAGCAATTCACCTACCTAATCAACCACTGCAATTTCTTCTTCTTCGGATTGACTATCTGATTTAATTACTTGGACAGGATTTGGAAGCATTTTGAAGGATCCACTCAAGAAATACTTATCTAGTGCTCTAGCTTTGCTTTGCGCAACTGGTGTATTTTTCTTGACAAACGAACAACTCTTTTTTCTTTTTTTCATTGCTTTCATCTTCCAAAAAGGCCATGAACAATAATTTTTTTGGCTTATCGTCGCAATCACTTTCTTCAGATACATTGTTGTCTTCCTCAGTATATATACTCTTCTTTTGTTTTGAAACTTTCTTCATTTTCTATGATCTGTCCTAAGTGTGTGCCATCCTTCGTTTATTGTAACTAGCCTCTTCCTCGCTATTGTTGGCAAGCGGTTTGGTAAGGAAGAATTGCAACATCACCGATGCTGCGACACGTCGGAAGAGGTCGCGGAAGGCAGAAGGCTAGAGTATTTTTATGTATTTTTGAGTTGATTAAACCGCAGAATGCGGGTTTTTGGGTCATTGGACCATATGATATGTAATTTTGAGATAATTGTACCGCAATAGGCGGGTTTTTGGGTCATTTGGACCGCGTCAGTTAGATTTTGGGTCATTTTTCCAAGTGTCAATTAGGAAGTTGTTAGTAAGTGGACAAGCATTGTAAAGGCGGAAGCCTATATATAGTCATAAGTTGTAAGTGTAAGGGCATCTTAGTACGAATCTTTGGATGTTGATTTGTGCGCATCTTTGAGTCTGTATGTGAGATCAAGAGATATTGCTGAGATCTACTTTTGCAGAGATGTTGCATCAGGGTTTTTGCTGAAGTAATATGACATGACGGAACTGTTTGGTGAAATTCCTTGTGTACCTTTTATGCATGTTGCGATGGTTTCTTACTGCAGTTATAATGTAATGTTATACTTGTCGCACTGAATGTTTCTGTGGAATGATGCTATGAATATGAATGATGGTAAACTTGAATGCATAGATTTGTCTTGAATGTTGCGATAAGTTAAGTAAGCAAGTATTGCCACAATCATCCTCCTTCATTCGGCAGAAACATGGTTCCATCCACTCTCCCATGATCGCCGGTTCCATCCACTCTCCCATGATCGCCTCGGGTGAGACCTCATCTGCTCCGCAGGTGTTGCTAGACAGGGTAAAACCTGTCTGGGTCGGTGCTCAGGGAGATCGCGGTGGGTTGGTGTCGACAGTGATGGGAACCCCTATCGATTGGGTTTGAATCAACAAATGGTTCCGTTGCCAAGACCGTGTACGAAGTGAAAGGAGGACATGTTGTGGCATCCGGCGAAACCGGAAATACAGAGCTGGTTTGATCAGAAGTTGCAAGAGTTTGCCGAAGAAGAAATTCGGAACACTTGACTGACAGTAGATCAGTGGGTGGGCAGATATATTCACGACGGTCCGCATGAATGGTTTTTTTATGAATTCTCGATCCTTTTGTTCAATTCGTTGGCGAAGTTGACATTTCAGAAAAGGAACCACCAAGGTGGTGATCCGACGACTTGGACCCCGGAGCTGATCCAAGAACTGCAGGAAGTTGACAACAAAGCATCGCGGGCTATCGAAGTATGGCTTGATAGCATCTTGGAAGGATATATCACTGAATTCGCGGTTGATATGCAGAAGTCCTATAGTGAAGCTGAAAAGTATTTCTTCCGCGAACCTCGGGGAAGGTTTCTGTTGTCACTTCAATTGTCCATTAAGATGCTTATTTGCGAGAAGGGTATATTGAAGATGCATCTAGATCAGTAAGTAGCCTGGTGGGTGGGTATCGCGACGGTAAGAGGGTGGTGCATGGAATGATCAGGGGTATATGGGTGCAGGTCACGACGAGACTGTGAGTGAAGCCGAGGAAGAGAGTGGTCTTACAAGGGAAGGCGCGAGGTTTCGACAGGAAAAGAGGCAGAGGATAGGAGAAGGTCCTGTTGCGATCAAACCGCAAGTTCGTGAAGGAAGACCACACAGGATGAGGCGACCTCACAGTCCGGACAAGGACGCACAGGCTACGCCCAGGATAGAGGCAGGACCTAACCCCAGCAGCAACATACCCACACCTCCGCTAACTATCTGTCAACCAGTAAGAAACACCACTTCGACCCCACCGGGTCAACAAAACTTGATCGCTAGTAGTTCAGTACCTGTAGGAAGGAAGCCCGGGATGGAGGGCGATGATGCTAAGTTACCATTGTTCCATGGGAATGGGACAGATAACCCAGAACAGTATTGGTTTTTGTGTGAAGTGGTATGGACCGTAAAATAAATCACTGATGATGACGCCAAGAAAGGACAGCTGGCAACAACTCTGCGAGGCCGCGCCTTAGATTGGTTTATGAAATTTGTTCTAGTCCCTATAGGAGCTCCAGCGAAGTCACTCGATGAGATCAGGAATGGGTTGATTGCAGAATTTAGGAAGCTCGAGTCTGAGGCTTAATATATCACAGAATTGAAATAAAGTAAGCAGTATCCCAACGAGACGGTGTGGGATTTTGACCAGCGGTTCAAAACGTTGATGGCAAGGGTTAGTTTCGATATGAGTGTTGTCCAACATAAAGAGTGGTTCATCGTGGCACTGCTACCGCACATTCGGCTACCATTGATGCAACAGAACATCACAACGCCCAGTGAAGCTCTGGAGATTGCAATGCGATTGGAGGCGTCGTCGATTGGTGAAAATGCGGCTGGGATGTCGTAGATACAGACACGGCTGGCTAACTTGACCATACAACTGCAAGATTTGAAGAAGGGCAAGGAGCAGCGCGAAGAAGTATGGTGCACACGATGTCGAGGGGAAGGGCATATGAAGGACAATTACCCCGACTTCCGCAACTATTTGGTTTCAGGAGCGCCAAACCCGTTGAATGGTGGTGGCATGCCGTGGTGTCGCGTTTGTCAGGTATTTGGGCACCGCCATGAAGAATGTCCATATATGCAGAAAATGGTCACCAAGCCGATGAATCTGTATTGCACTTTCTGTAAATCGGTGGGACATGATGACAAATATTGCCAGGTGTATGGGTTGCTTCAGGAGAGAACGTACGACGCATTCTATGTAAAGGATGACCAGCGTGTCGTACAACAACCGCAACTGCAGCTGCAGGTAGACCAGCTGCTACCTCAACCGTAGGTACAGTTTGTACTACAGCAGCAGTTTGTGCCGCAATATGCCCCCATGCAAATGGCTCCACAACAGCCACAGTACGTTCAACAACCGCAATATGCTCAGCAAGTGCAAGGCATGCAACCAACTCCAATGTAGCAACAGTACAACCAACCGCAGTACCAACAACAAGGCGGATTTCGTGGAGGATTCTGGGGTGGACATGGCGGAGGATTTGGTCGTGGAGGAGGACGAGGAGGTCACGGACCTGTTCAGTGCTATCACTGTGTAGTATGGGGATACTATCAGCGGGATTGTCTACTCCTGCAGACGCAGTGTACATTTTGCATTGTTACAGATCATACAATGGAGAACTACCCACAGTTGATTGCACAATGGCAGGCAAGGAATGTTCCGTAGTTGCAAAACCAAGCACAACCGCCAATACAGAATCAGGTGCAGCAACCGGTGCAGAACCAGAACCAACATCCCATTTCGAACGCTAATCAAAATGTGAACCAACCAGGGAACCCGACGCCAAATCAGAATAAGGGTGCAAATGTTGCAACAATTTCTGCGGAGTCGAGACCACAAGTTGTAGCTGTCACAGTTATTACGCAAGGAGGCGCAACAACAGGAGGGGAGATTCAAAAGGTCGGGCAGAAGAAGGTATCATTTGATGTTGAGTCGAAGCACGATACATTCTTCCAAGCATGTCGTGCGTTGGACCAGGATCGCGGTAAAGCTATCATCTGCGACATGCCCCCTGTTTTTTATGCAACTTCAAAGGCAGGTCCATCAGCCCAGTCTGGAACCTTGCAGAAGTTTCTTGAGAGCTGTTTATTGTTGGTAAGAGATCCTGCAGCCCTTGTCGAGATTGAAGCGTTGTTGCAGCATCCAGCTAGGGGATGGTAGGAATCCGCGGTAAACTCCTTACAGTGGTGGAAGACAGGTAAGGAGACGTGAATGAATATACAAATTGGGGACTATGATGTTGATTCAGTCATTTTGGATCTTGGTTCGGATGTCAACATCTTAAACAAGTAGGCATGGCAGAAGATGGGGATCCCCCCATTGAGTTGGTCTCCTGTACAGCTCCGGTTAGCTAATCACGCTAAAGTGACGGCGATTGGGAGAGTCCCATGTTTGGTGGTGGAAATTGAGGGCATGAAGACCTATGCTGACTTAGATGTTATCGAGGTGGTTGAGGGAGGAAGTTCATATCCCATGTTGCTAGGGATCGGATGGGCTAACAACAGTGGAGCGGTAATCAACTTCAAGCGGCGAATGATGACTTTCAAAAACCGCGATCTCAGAGTCATAGCCCCGTTGGATCCGACTGAAGGACGTCGATACATTGAGCCAGTAAAGGACGACGATCCCAGTGGATGGGACCATGCATTCAACATTTCTGAAGACTGTATTCATCCAACTGCCAACGGTGAGCTGGGATGGTGTAGTGAGAGCTCTGCGTCTCCCGGCTCTAATGATGCGTTAGAACACTGGCAGAACCGCTTGCATGAGGTGTCGCTCCGTAAGTGTGGGTTAATCACGTAGTCGCTATGCCACGTCACAACTGAAACGGTCACACTACAAGTATACGAAGGACTTCCTGGTTTTCCTGACTTTCTGGAAAAGTTCAAGGAACGCATTTCAGAACCCCAACGATTGTTGGCATTGGACAAAGCACTGAAGGCTGCTCCAGCACGCTGCTGGGAAACACACAAGGCATCAATTGATGGATAGTCGAAATGCAAAAGATTGATGGCGGTTTGCTTCAGCGATAGCGAGGTTTACCACACAAGGAAATATGATGGTTAGAATGATCCTGGAGGGCATTTGATGGAGTGTCAGACATTATGGGCATCGCGACCAAGAGATGAGTGGGTCCATGCATTTATCCATACCCTGGATGAAATGTCGCGGTCATGGTATACAATAGCTGAATTATGGGGAGAAACCACTACTTGGTTGGAGCTAACAATATGTTTTACTCATACATTCAGGTTTGTTGATCCCAACCCGGATGTCCATAATGCTCTGCAGTTCATCCGTGATGTGGTTCTAAAGGTTGTTCCTGTGGCGTACCCAGCAGATCCGCATACGCACTATCATATGCAATCTATAATGGAATGTTATAATATCACTGGTGGGCCCGAAGACGGTGATGATCCGCGGAATGTCAATATTCCGGAGTCTGAAGGAAGTCGCGACGTGGTTCCACCTGGTGTGCCAACTGATCCATTCAGTCAGCCCTTTAAGCTTCGCAAGATCAATATTGGGACGGAGGCCACTCCCAAGTTCGCGAATGTTGGAGATTATTGGGATAACGAGATGATGGGAAAGGTCACTAAGTTGCTACATGAGTTCCAAGACATTTTCTCTACAAAGTTCTCTGAAATGAAAGGTATTTTGGGTGATCTAGGCGAGATGAAGATTCTCTTGAGACCAGATGCTAAAACGATTCGGCAGCGACCTTATCGGCTAAATCCGCGACATAAGGAGAAGGTCAAGGAAGAACTTGATCGCATGTTGGATGCTGGTATCCTTGAACCGTTGAAGAGTCAGAATGGATCAGTCCTATGGTGGTACAGGACAAGACGACTGGTGAGGTACGCATCTACGTTGATTTGCGGAAGTTGAATGATGCCTGCTTGCATGATCCCTTTCTAACCCCATTTACTGATGAAGTACTTTAGGGAGTAGGTGGACACGAGATGTATTCTTTCACGGATGGGTTCTCAAGCTATCATCAGATCCGTATTGCAAAGGAAAACAGCCACAAGATGACTTTTGTGACAGAATGGGGATGTTTTCAGTATACCGTGATGCCGTTTGGATTGAAGAATGCACCTGGGATATTTTCGCGGGTTGTTGTTGCTGCATTCAAGGATTTCATCCAGAAGTTCTTGCAGGTATACATGGATGATTGGACAGTTTATGGTTTGATCCATGATCATCTGGCCAATCTGCGATTGATGCTGGAGCACTGTCGCCAACACCAGATATCACTAAATTTGAAGAAGTGCATCTTTTACGCACCGTTTGGGATATTGTTGGGTCACATTGTGTGCAAACAAGGGTTTTAGTCAATCTAGCAAAGATTACGCTTATTTTGAGCTTGACATCGCCGACCACTGTTAAGCAGTTGAGGGCGACTTTGGGACATACTGGGTATTATCGCAAGTTCATCAGGGGATATGCAACGATTACCGCCCCTATGGAGAAGTTATTGAAGAAAGATGCAGTATTTCAATGGAGCACAAAATGTCAAGATAGTTTTGAATAGCTAAAGGCTAAGATGGCTTCAGCACCGATACTAGTATTTCCAGACTGGAGTAAGGAATTCCATGTCCATGTTAATGCATCATCAATTACACTCGGTGTGGTGCTAGCGCAATCAGGAGAGGGGGATCTTGATCACCCTATTGCTTTCGCTAGTCGAAAGATGTCATCCGCCGAAAGGAACTACACCACTACTAAGAGGGAAGGATTGGCGATGGTCTATGCGCTGCAGAAGTTCCAACACTACTTATTGGGTGGACATTTTAAGATGTTCACATACCACTCTGCATTGAAATACCTGGTCAATAAGCCTGTGTTGGGGGGGAAGATATGCCGCTGGTTACTTCTCTTTCAAGAGTTCGATTTTGAAGTGATTGTGAAGCCATGGCGGTTGAATTCCAACCCTGATCATCTATCCCAGATTGACACAGGAGAGGAGCCAACTAATATTGAAGACGGGTTTCCTGATGCGCAACTGTTTAGGGTTGAAGTAGCCAATGGCTACTTTGAAGAAATCATTCAATTTCTGGCAACAGGTACCGCACCAGAAGAGTTCACTACTAGTCAAAAGAAGAAGCTGGTGGTCAAGGCTGCAGATTTCCATCTAATCGCAGGTGAGTTATACAAGATGGGTGCAGACGAGATATTGCGACAGTGTGTCTTGCCACATGAGCAAGCGCAAATCTTGTCTGAAGAACATGGAGGTGTGGCTGGAGGGTACTACGGTGGTCGAGCGACTGCTAGGAAGGTGCTTCGTGCGGGGCTTTGGTGGCCCACGCTGCATAGTGATGTGATAGACTATGCGCAGTTCTGCGATGTTTGTCAGAGAACCGGGAAGCCATCCAGGAGGCATGAGATGCCATTGATGCCTCAGTTAACACTACAGCCGTTTAACAAATGGGAAATAGGTTTTGTGGGACCAATCAATCCACTGGGTAAACGCACTGGTGCCAGATATATCATCACAACAACAGATTACTTGACAAGATGGGCGGAAGTTGCACCAGTCGTTGATTGTTCTGTAGCCACAGCTGCGCGGTTTTTGTTTGACAACATTATCACTCGCTTCGACTGCCCCAAGATATTGCTAAGTGATCAGGGCAACCACTTTCTTAATCGCACCATCAGTGCATTGACGGAGGAGCTGCAGATGTAGCATAAGAAGAGTACGACATACCATCCGCAGGCAAATGGCACGGTGGAAGCCTTCAATAAGATATTGGAACATGCGCTGACAAAGGTGTACAATGCAAACTGCGATGACTAGGATCTAAAAATCCCAGCAATGTTGTGGGCGTATCGCACCACATGTAAAAGGTTGATGGGACATACACCATTCAAGCTAGTATATGGACAAGAAGCGAATATGCCAATGGAGTATATCGTTCCAAGTCTGTGCATAACGGTAGTGATAGGTATGGATGAAGCAACAGCATTGGAAGGATGTCTAGCGCAGTTAGTACAGCTGGAGGAAGATCACTTTATCGCAGGTTTCCACCAGGGTGTGGAGAAGGATCGCCAGAAGGCTTGGCATGATCGCCACATAAAAAACAAACAATTTCAACAGGGTGACTTGGTGCTATTGTATGACAGCAAGTTTATGAAACATCCAGGAAAATTGCAGATGCATTGGCTTGGTCTGTATCGCATCAGTAGAATTACTTCAGGAGGAGCGGTCCAGTTGCAGCAGTTGGATGGAGCGATGCTCCCAAAGTTGATTAATGGTAGCAGGTTAAATCCCTATTGATCGGGCTTGGAACAGCGTAATGCCTGAGTCGCATTGGGAAAAAAAAATGTATGTGTAGGTTGATCGGTGGCAGGATGGCGCACCAATAGGAACAGAATGTGGAATCAAGGAGGCTTGTGCCGCAGTTAGGAGCGGTCCACGACAAGTGGCAGGGTTGCGACCGGGTCAAATCAGCCATAAATGCCAAAAGTTAAAATAGTTAATTAACAACGCTTGTTCGAATGATGGGCATTAATGGCAGATCCGGTCGATCAGATGATAGGATCGACGGTGCATTTGCGTCATTAATACAGGATTTCGGTTGAGTTAATGCAGGATTTAGTGATGATTACAGAGGATTCGGTTGGACGCTATAAGAACGGGTTGAAGTTGGTCGGAAGGCACCGAGAATTTAGTTGGTAAGTCCATGTGCAGTGTTGTTGAGCATAGTTATTGCCCGGTGCGTGTAGTTATGAGTTGGGCAAGGTTCTGTTGAACTTGAGGAGTGTTGAGTGTTCAATGGGTCTGTCAATTACACCAATGAATCCATCAGTTGCGAAGCTGGGTAAGGTGTGCCACAAGAGCTAGAAACAGTTGAGATTAGCAGTGAAGTTGAGTCTCCTTTCACCGGGATTGCTATTGAAGAAGAAGTCAAGTCTGCAAGACACATCAATATTGAGGCCGAGATTGCAAACATGCCCGTGGGAGAGTCGGTAATTGCTAAGAAGCGTCGAGGAGGTTAGTTGTCTGAATCCCCGCAGAGCAAGCGACAGCTTCGGTCCTCCACTGCTGGGGCAGGGGAAGCTCAAGGGGAAGCGGGGCCATCCAGTCACTGGGTTGATGAGTACGCCACATGGGAAGGACTCTCGACCACTGATATCCCAAGGTATGTCCCCCCCAGTCGACCCGAGGTACCTGAGGTACCTTCCCGGAAGGTGTAGCAAAACCAAAAGTACCCACTGAAGATGTCAGCGCTCCCTACTAGGATGGAGTGCTCTATTGATATTGCGTCGGCGTTGATGCGTCTAAGATATGATGACCATGACATGGTGGTGTATAAGGAGATCACGTTGGCCCCTTATGAGTCAGGATCGCAATTGAGCGGTAAGCTGGTTCCACTTGATTGGGCACAGGGTTCGCAACAAGCAAGCCTGCTAGGCCTTATCAATATGCCCCATTTTGGACGGCTGTCGGAGGTCAATGCATGTGTGAAGCAATTGTTGGCATGCTTTCATGGCGGTACGTTGTGGCTGGACGAAGGAATTCCCGTCATAGTACACTTGATCGCAGAGATCACCGGGTTGCCCAAAACGCTAGCCACACAGTTGGTTAAGCGCTACAAGTTGGAGAAGGATGGTCGGGGTTACCGCACCAGCAGCATCAATGATAAAGTGGTGCTCATCGACACCAAGATACTTTCCTGCAAAATGGTATGGGGTGATCGACCCAATCAGTGTAATTCAGGCATTGTGGCGTGTGCTGAGCAGTGTGCGGTCGGGGTGCAGATGAACTGGTCGTTGTTTCTACTGAATCAGTTGGCGAAGGATACCTCGGTGGTTCAAGCTGGTAAGGGCTTGTTCACATATAGCTGGCTGCTACTATTGATTGCATTCGTGGCTTGGAAGGAGCCCGACGTGTACCAGGGTATGGAGGTTGACGCTGTGAAAGAGTGTCGTGGCGCGCGATATCAAAACTTGTGGTTTGTCCAGGAACAAGAACGGAATAAGGATTGTACACTGTTGTTCTGGTTATATTGGGAGATGCTTTGTGTGGCTGCGACGAGGATGCCCTATTTGTCTGAAGAAGTCGCAGCACGGTTTAAGCCGGTCATGGTATTTGCAATTCGACCACATTCAATTTATGTCCAAGCTCGCCGCGACCCAGATAAGCAATGGTTGTTGACATCATATAAGGTCACGACAGCAGAGTTGTAGGCTATCGTGAACGATTGGCTAGCGGAATGGCGTGAACCTATGGGGTTGGCTAAGATTGAGGTTGGGGAACCGGTGCAAGGTCCAGATGATCGTGTATCGACGCAGGACCAGCACAGTCATCATGACTCAGATCGAGAATCCATCAAGACACTAACCGATGACGACAGTGACCACGCCCTATAAGAAAATAGAATGAAAGGGCACCAGGACCCTGCAACAATCAGTGGGATGCCTCTATCAACGGAAGCACACCTGGGCCGTTTCATACAAGTAATTGCTGATGCATCCACCGCAGAAGCTCAGAAGATGACAAGGGCAACATATGAAGGATTCCATGCGCTCACTACTCGTATGGACTCTTTGTGTGACATGGTTTCACAGAGGTCACCTAAAGAAGCAATAGCGCCACAAGTTAGCACAATCAACACCAAGCCACGGGTCAGGAATGTGGAGATTCCACCGACTATGATTGTGACTGAAGATGAGACCGTGAACACTTTGCTGCAGCAGTTGAAGAAGGTGTCCATCAATGTTAACGCATTGTCGGCGCAAGGATTGACAACTATGCAGACGGTGGCTAGCCGAGAAATGGTTGACAGAATGCATGAGATCAGTGTTAAGTGCACAACATTGCAGGAGTGCGAGGCAGTTGCACAAGCAGCCATTACAGAGTTGACGGGACGGGCCGCTGCAGCACGGCAGGCTGTGGATGAGCTCGAGGAAGACATCAAGAAGGAGCAAGCTGAGAAGGCTCGCAAGATTGAAGAATTGAAGAAATTGCAAGACCGCCTCATCGCGGAGAAGGCCCATATGTGGGATGACAGTGTGTGGGTAGACCAGGCCATTGCAGAGGCTTATCACCAGGTGTCGGAGTCCATTGAAGAGGTGGATATGCTTCAACGTGTGCAGAAAATGGGGGTTGTCATTATCCAGTTACAACACAAGAACGAGGAGCTAAAAGCTCAAGTGAACCCCGGCACCCCTCAAGTAGAAGTGGACGATCACAAATGCGTAATTGAGGAGATAGCAACGCAACCGGCGGAGCTGGAAACAGCAGCAATGAGGCTCACAGATGACACTGTGTAGTTCTGGGGCCGGATCGTTCAGGATGAGCAGGTTGAACAGCTGATGAAGGTTCGGTAGGAAGCAGAGGGGCAGTTGGCGATGCTAAAGGCAGCGATGCGCGTAATGCCACCCATGGAGCAGGTTTCCAAGTCTGCATATTTGAAAGATATGTAGCAGCACTTCGCCAAGGCCAATGAGCGACAGAAGAAGCGTGCCGCGCAGTTGGAGGAGTTCCAGGATGTTGGTGGCCAGTTTATGACAAAGGCTAGTGAAGTTCTCCAGGCAGTACAGGGACATCGTCAACAAGTGGCTGTGAAGCTGATCGAACACCCATTGCCCCAGGATGTCGTCGACAGTCAGGAGGCAGCTACGGCAGCAAAGGAAATGGTGACGATAGTCGATCAGTAGTACGAGGACTTCAAAGCCAAGACCACAAAGTACACCATGTCTACTTGACGTGGCTCGAGGGCGAGCCACAAGATTGTGTTGGGGGCCTGTTGGTAGGTGGTTTGGTAAGGAAGAATCACAGCATCGTCAATGCTGCGACACATCAGAAGAGGTCGTGGAAGGCAGAAGGCTAGAGTATTTTTATGTATTTTTGAGTTGATTGTACCACAGAATGCGGGTTTTTGGGTCATTGGACCATATGATATGTAATTTTGAGATAATTGTACCGCAGTAGGTGGGTTTTTGGGTCATTTGGACCGCGTCAGTTAGATTTTGGGTCATTTGTCCAAGTGTCGGTTAGGAAGTTGTTAGTAAGTGGACAAGCATTATAAGGGCGGAAGCCTGTATATAGTCATAAGTTGTAAGTGTAAGGGCATCTTAGTATGGATCTTTGGATGTTGATTTGTGTGCATCTTTGAGTCTGTATGTGAGATCAAGAGATATTGCCGAGATCTGGTTTTGCAGAGATGTTGTATCAGGGTTTTTGCTGAAGTAATATGACATGACGAAACTGTTTGGTGAAATTCCTTGTGTACCTTTTATGCATGTTGCAATGGTTTCTTGCTGCAGTTATACTGTAATGTTATACTTGTCGCGATGAATGTTTATGTGGAATGATGCTATGAATATGAATGATGGTAAACTTGAATGCATAGATCTGTCTTGAATGTTGCGATAAGTTAAGTAAGCAAGTATTGCCACAATCATCCTCCTTCATTCAGCGGAAACATGGTTCTGTCCACTCTCCCTTGATCAGCTCGGGTGAGACCTCATCTGCTCTGCAGGTGTTGCTGGACAGGGTAAAACCTGTCTGGGTCGGTGCTCAGGGAGATCATGGTGGGTTGGTGTCGACAATGATGGGAACCCCTGTCGATTGGGTTTGAGTCAACAGCTATCACTGACTCCATCTTCCTTATATGGGCACTTTGAAGCAAAGTTTCCTACTCTTCCACATCTGAAACATTTGAAAGGTAATTTTCTATTGTATCTACCATGTCCTCTTTTCAACTTTTTCACAAAATTTGATTCTTCTTGATCTGATTCATCAAAGATCCCTTATCATGCTTTGCTTTGATTTCTTGGTAGATTTGAAAGTGGCTTCCTTTCTGACTGGATTTTGCGTTTCACTTCTCATCTCATACGCAGTCAAGATACCTTGAAGCTCATCCTTTGTCAGTTTTGCAACATAGCTTTGTCTTCTAACACATACTTTTGAGTCAAATCTTGGAGGCAGGGTTCTTAGTATTTTCTACACTACTGATTCTTCGTCTAGTGTAACTCCAAGACGCTTGATGGCATTAGCTAACTCATCAACTCGAAGGAAATAAGAGGCAATATTTTCTTCATCTTTCATATTCAAGGACTCATACAATCCAGAGTAATTCTGCAGCTTCGCCTTCTTTACTTTCTAATCACCTTCAGAGACATTCCTGAGTTTATCCAATACCTCCTTGGTTGAGGCACACTGGATGAATTTAATGAATTTTGTGTCTATTGACCCACATAACAGTGCATTCCTGGCTCTTATATTGCATTCATACAGTCTTTTCTCAATTGGATCAACTGGTGTTGTTGCTGGAACGTTGTGACCATCCACAATAGATTGCCAAAAATCAACTCCGAGGGATTATAGATATACTTCCATCCTAATCCTCTAGAAGGTCTAGTTGGTACCATCAAACCTTGGTGCCATATTAGTGGATAGACCTTCCTGTTTTTCCATATCTACGCACGGATCTATCTTCCATATGTTAAGATGTTACTGAAGACACCCACTCTAATACCAATTGTTGGAATCTATTTAATATTGAGAGGGGGGAGTGAATCAATATTAGCGCAATTATGAACTATTTTTAACTTCTTATTTGATTTAAACTTGGACTTAAATTATGCATCCACCATAAATATAAACATTCAACATCACATGCGCAAAACATAGAACACACCGATTTTTGCGTGGAAACCCAAACGGGAGAAAGCCACATAATGCTCTCTTATAAAAAATTATTACATTCGAGGAAGCACCAGCTTCCTAAATTCTCCAACACTAATTGGAAGGAGGCACCAACCCCTAGTTTTATAGGCACCGACCTAAAGGAAGCACCAACTCCCTGATTCACCAGCTTCAACTAGAAGGAGGCATCGAACCCCTGCTCCTTGCCCCGTCCTACCGCCCTGATATGAAAGAAGAAGATATTACTTTGTTGTTCTTCTTATAAGCATACACTTCTTATAATACGTTTTTAGTTCTATTGTGCGCACCTTCTGTATGTTGTAATATTATTGTCTATGTATTGCATACTTCACTTGACTTCACATTCGACTCATCACTTCACAACATCACAACTGATTTCATATATTACACATTGTGCACTGCTTCGGCATATTCTACAGTATGTGCTCAAGTTCAGTATGTCATTATGTTTGTGCGCATCTGCAACTTCAACTGATACTGCACATCTTTTGTAGTATTGTTGTTCTGACTTCGCGCATCAGTATCAGATAAGTCTACGCACCTTCTGTGATATGTATGCTTTGTCTTGGTGCAATAGTCTTTAGATAATATGTGACCTTCTGTGCATCATATGTGATATGGCCTTTCTATTATGCTTATTTTTCTCAGATCATCCTTATCATAATGTGCATCCTTTATTGTACAACAATTATGCCTTACCAAATCAGATAAACTAATTCCCTTTGCGCACTTCGAACTTCAAATCTGTCTTTGAGCTCATGTCCTTAGATCATCTGTGACTTTATACGTGTTGTTTACAATAGTGTCATTCTGGTCTTACGCACTTTCGCATCCCATGCAATTCTACCTTTCTGTCTTCACGCAACCATCACAAATAAACTACATCATTCTGCGCATCATCAACTATTTTGTTCCTCTGCTTGTGCGCATTCGACTCTCTGCTAGATCATGTTGTTCTAGTTCCACAAGCCCTTGATGCCCCGAGAATTAGAAACTTGCTAAATCTGTATCTTCTAGTCTTTAGCTTACAAGCTTGCTTCTATTCTCCAACTCGGCTTCTTATTTATACTTGTTCTATGCAGATGATGATGTCCACAAGTTGGTCATAGCGTCCCTTCTTCTTTGCTTCACGGTTCCACTTATTTCACGCTTTCGCCACTTGTCATATTCTGCGTTTTTCAAGTGTCATCTCTTGTGGGCCTTGTGCATACTTGGTCCCTTGTCTAGTGGGACTTGTGCCCTTGTGGTTTCATCACTTGTGGGTCTTGCACACTTGACTTCTCGAACCGCTACTTTCTTCTATATTTTTATGCGCTTCAAGAACTTGTATTCTTCTTCTGATTGGTGTATATTGCGCACTTACAGGGCTTGCATAACTGAATAACCGCTTCTTGTTCTCAAGCCTCTTGCGCACTCCCAAACCTTGTCCAACCAATTCTTTTAACTTAGCCTTAAGGTAGCATGACTAGGTGGACTTGGGACTTGCGCGTGTACTTGATGTATTTCTTCAAACTGGACGTTCTTTTGGAATTTGGATGTACTTCTTATGTAATTCTTTAAACTGGATCCCATGTATTTCTTCAAACTTGCTTGCATATGATTCTTCAAACTGGCTTCCATATATTTCTTAAACTGGCACAAGGAATACCGAAACCTATTTGACATTAGTTGACATCAATGACAACCAAAGTTCAACAATATCCAACATCAACTCTTGCTAAAAACTAACAATAAAAACTACTAAAATATTATCTTCCTTTAAAAAAATGAAAAAAGAAATGAATAGCACAATCAGAGAGTGAGCTTAATTCTCCTTCAGTGAGAAGCTTTATTCTCTATTTTTCTTCAACTATGACATCGAGAATGATGTGCGACGAGTAGTCTTCATTACTCTTGAAACAATGATATCCTCTTTATAATTTGATGACTTCAATATCTCCATGCTTACAAACTTCACCGTTATACCATGCTAAAAATAGACTACGCATCACATAAATGATATAAACACCAATCATTTCATCACTAAAAAATTCATTGAGATCAATTCTCTTTCATTAACTAGTAGGAAACTGCATAACTTATGTAACTTATATAACAACCTTTTCTAATTAATGTCTAATCTATCATAAATAAGGCTACTTATTAATGTGCCTTTATTACATTACATTAGACATTGGGGCATTATACTCCAATAGTTAAATTTATTCAAGCATGTGTGTTTTGGTGTACACAAAGGCCTTCTAATAGGAAATTCAGACTTCAAGAAGAAAGGTCAAGTTGAAGGGGATTAAGATATCTTATTAAGAAATTATCACACACCTCCCATTTGTATATGACATCATGGTCTTCGGAGAAGGCTTGGTACATGAACTTAAGAAACTAAAAGAACTCTTGGACCTCTATTGTAAAGCAACCAAGATGTTGATAAATATGAACAAGTTTTTGCTCTTGATGAATGACTTATCTGAGGAGTTCATGGCCTAGGTTGTTTGTCTTTTTCCTATGAATTCATTTGATTTGTCACGGGGGGTAAATTATCTTGGTTTTTTGTTAAATATGTGGGCTATAAATTTGAATATTGACTTTGGTTATTTAAAAAAATTGTGGCAAGAATCTTAGTTTGATGTTATCGATGGTTGTCTAGGGGTTGGGGCTCGATCCCAATAAAATATGTTTTAGAAAGCATCCATATCTACTAAATGATTAGCAAAAAACCCAAAAGGAATAATAAATAAAATTAGGAAAAAATGCTTAAGATTCTTGTGAACGGGAAGAAGAGTAGAGGAAGAGATAACATTGGCACAATTGGATAGGATAACATCACCGAAAGAGCTCGGAGGATGGGGCTTAAAAAATCATTATCTTTTTAACAAGGCCCTGGCCACAAAAAACTTGTGGATATTGGTGTATAACAAAGGACTCTGACGCAGGAGTGGTAGGTAAGGGGGGATCTTATTGAATCCTAGAGTGACAATTGTGAATACTTTTGCTTGGGATCTAGGCATGGCCACTAATAATAAGGTAGAATCGCTTGTGTTGATGATGGGAACCTAGTATCTAGAAACCATTCAAGTGCAAAAAGTGATTGTCTCTGGGTATACCATGTTTTTCATCCGCTATGCCAGGAACGGATTAGGAAAAGTTGAGACCACTCATGGATGGATTCAAAAGCGTGCTCTTCGGTCACTTGGGGAGATCAAGGCTTGAACCTAATGCATATCAAAAGGAAATACAATTCTATTTCAAACACTTGAGAAAATCAAGGAGCTACTTTGGATAAGGGATTTTGTGTCCACTTAGATGACTCACCCCGTCGAAAGTGGATTCCATAGAAATTTACCCACTTTATGAAGAATTCTAGGGCATTAAATTATGCCACCGCATGCATGGTAGGGAAAGGGTACTTGGCCCTTGGAAGTATCTTGAGGCATCTAAAGTGTATTAACTCCTCCCCTCATGGGGACTCCTCCTTGTACACCTCCCATTGTGTTTAAACATTAAACACTATGGCTACTATTACACCCCCTTGAGAGGATGGTAGCTTTTATGAGTCCCAGGACATTCCTTTTGCGCTTTGCATCTAGCTTGGTTTCAATCCTGTGCTCCTTTTGGGTTTGGTATTCAGCATTTCTGGAGGCTTGCAGGTGAGAAGATACAGCTCAAGGGTGGCGTTAGCTCCAAGGCTCATTTACTAGTCGCGAAAAAAGATGCCTTTGGATGCTAAGTCATGGGTTAGCTCTTTTAGTGCAGTTTTATGTTCGTATAAGTCCTTAGGTTTTAATGGACCTCGCTCTCCTGGAGTAGGGTTTCCTTTTGGTGCAATGCTTCCTTAGAATTCGTTCTTTGTTCCTTTTGTTGTAATATTAGGTGGGAGGTATTCTTGTTTGCTTGGTCTACGGAGGGGGAAACTCCAAATGCTTAGTATGTCGTCCTGGAAGGAAAAATTGCGCACAATTGAGGCCGAGCTCATGATGTCAAGGCCATGTTGATAATTATCCAATCTCATTGGGATGGCTTGTTGGATGCCACACAACAAATTTTAGAGCACATTTATCTTATGGATACTAGAACGGATGAGGTTGAGGACCATGTCAAAATGCATGGTGGTCAGATCAAAAAATTGATGGAATATATGGACAAACTACTGAATCTAGCTAGGAAAGCCACTGCCAGGACCACCCCCTAGCAGTACTTAGGGCCCAAAAAGAAGGCTCAATCCACCAACCTTCCAAAGAATTCCTCGACCTAGACTCTTCCAAACAAGTTAGTTGAGGATAAATCTTGATGTTTTTAGTTTGGCCTTTCTTTTTTAGTTTTTGTTATTTATTACAATTGTGTCATCATATAATTAGGTTAGTATATTCGCATCTATAGTGTTAAAAGCTTTGTTGCAGCTTAGAAAATTTTGACTGTAATACTCATTGGATGGGAATTATGGACTGTAAGCAGGGAAATTTGGTTCACCTCTCCAATAAGGTGAATGTTTTGTAATTTTGGTTGTTTTTCTCGGTTAGTTAATATAAATTATTTATCCATTTTTTGTTTAAAAAAATGAAGTACTACGAGGCAGAGTGATGAAGTCGTAATATTTGAGGGATACAGATATAATAGACTAGTTCCGAATAGACAGGAAAGAGAATCAAATATCTTCTATTGTTTAGAGATATTTGATACATCCCTCTTCCCTAATTGAGAGATGATTAGCCTGAAAATTGGGAAACAAAATAAAAGTGAGAATATGAGAGGATGCATGGATAGGAGCAAGAGGCAATTTTTGGATCTCTAAAAACCTATCACTTGTTTTTCACATAAAGGGAATTTACAACTCAAGAGATGCATATTCTCTCCATCACATTAATGCTTGGACACAAGGGTGGATCTCAGCATATCAACTATCCCTAGGGCCGACCTCCCAAGGAGATCTAATAACCCATCTGCAATCTGCTCATCTGTCGCAATATACATGAGCTTCACTGCTCCTCTCTGCACCATATCCCTGATATAGTGATATTTGATCTCGATGTGCTTCGACCTGTCATGGAACACCGAGTTCTCTGACAACTTCACACAACTCTCGTTGTCACAATAGATATAGGTAGCATCAAACTGGAGATCAAATAAATCAGACAGTAGCTTCCTAAGCCATACTGCCTCACAACTAGTCGAACAAGCTGCAACATACTCTGCTTCAGCTGTACTCAGTGCTACGTAGGATTGATTCCCGCTAAACCAAGAGATCACACATGATCCCATACTGAAGCAACACCCTGAAGTGCTCTTCCTATTTGCAGCACTGCCTACCCAATCTGAATCAACATAACCCTCCAGGTTAAACTTTTGATCCGCATCATACTTGAGCCCATAATCAATCGTACCCTTCAGGTACCTCAGAATATTCTTTACAGCAATCAGGTGAACATGTCTAGGATCTGTCAGAAACTGGCATAAGGTGTTCACCGCAAAGCAAATATCTGGTCTCGTGTTCGTCAGGTACATCAAGGACCCAATCATCTGACGATACACCGTGACATCAACCAACTATGATGAAGCATCACTCAATAGCTTCAGGTTCGATGCCATAGCTGTGGCCATGGCCTTGCAGTCCATCATCCCGAACCTCTTCAGGATCTCTACTGCATACTTCCCTTGTCCAAGGAAGATTCCGTTTGCACTCTGCCACACCTCCATACCTAGAAAGTAATGCATCATACCCAAGTCCTTCATCTCGAACTCGGCAGCAAGCTTCCTCTTCGTGTCGGCAATCAACCTATCCTCTCCTGTCAAAAACAGCTTATCCACATACAATAGAAGTATCACTGGATTGCCTTCCTAAACCTTGTAGTAAAGGTTGGAATTCGCTTTACTCTTGCTAAAGCCCAAACTGGACAAGAAGTTGTCTATCCTGCCGTACCATGTCCTAGGAGCTTGCTTCAAGCCATACAAGGATTTCTTCAATTTGCACACATATGACTCCATGTCATGTGTCTCAAAACCAAGTGGTTGCTCCACATACACTTCCTCTTCGACTACACCATTCAAGAAAGTTGTCTTGACATCCATTTGGTCTATCTTCCATTTCATCACTACAGCCAGAGCAAGTATTGTTCTGATGGAAGAGTATCTGGCTATAGGTGCAAAAGTCTCTTCATAATCTATCCCCTCTTTCTTGGAGAAGCCACGAGCTACAAATCTTGCCTTGTATTTCTCTATGTTGCCATCTGTAGCATGCTTGATCTTATAGATCCACTTGGAAGTCACAACAGACTTTACTTCTGGTCTTGGGACCACATCCCAAACATCATTCTTCATGATCAACTGATATTCCTTGATCATGGCATCCTTTCATTACTGCATCCCTGATCTTGGGAACTTCAGATTCTTCAAAATCTTCAATAGATAGTTTTCTTGAACTTCGTTGCTGGAACAAATGTTGTTGTCCTTCTTTTGTAGGTGATTGTACACGATCTTTCCTACAAGTCAAATTCAATTGCATGATCAGAAACTTCTCATAGTTTTCAGAACAAAATCTTACACATAAGAATATATGTCATACAATCATGCATTTATCTTTAGCCAATGCTTCAATACAACATTCATCCATATCCTGTATTCATACGGTAACTTTCTAGATGCTTTCCATCTCTACCAAAACATTATTAATAGTTTGCACTACTCCCAACATGTCAGCAAAGAGGTTTCATTCTAGATGAGTAGCAATGGAATGTTGTACAAATCTGTTAGGATATTCCTATACTCCATCCTAGACCTATCAGCATTTCCATTATTTGCATTTTAGGCCATGCATGGATTTTCAGGGTTTGCATGCATTATTTAGGGTTTGCATGCACCCCAGTCATCAGTCCCAACACCTATCCCTCAGTTAGCTAGCCCCCGGAGCTTCTTTCCACTCAGTTTCATCCCTCCTAGTGCTTAGTGCGCCCTCCTTTCACCTACTGCATGAGAAAGGCGCCCTTCCTTACCTACCATTCAGTTATCTTCAGTTCTTTCCTTGATTTAAGGCTAGACTGACTCTCAACTGACTGTATCACTCCGATGGACCTCCAGTGAGACTTGACTGCCCATTCTGACTCCAATTAGCTCCTCATGCGCCCTCCACTGAGCCTCCTTCATTCAGTTAGTGCTAGTTACACCTACCACACTCAGTTTGACTGATGGTTGACAGTTACTTGAGCATTGATGACTCCACTGATGATGAGATAGACTTCTAGTTGTGCTCCAATGACACTCTAGTGATATTTTGATCACTCCATGAAGGCTAATTCGAATTGCCACCTTGGCATTCGAATCCTCATGCATTGTACTACTTATTTGTCCATATTGTGATTAATGAATTAGCGCGTGTGAAGTATTTTTGCTTCTATCCGAGTTCTACTGTATTATTATTCTGTTGCTCATTACACTGCATTGACCACTCTTCTTCTATCTTCCTGCTTAATCATAATTACTCTTGTGAGGTATACATCATCTCTTAGATCTGGTGTGAGGATTTTCACATGGTATCAGAGCACGTTGAGAGTCTTGTTTATCTCCATTCCTGAGATTTTTTTTGAGGTTATTATCAAGATTTCGAGTGCAACGGTTGTAGCAGTTGCAGATATTTCTATTATTTTTTGCAGGTCTTCTACAACTTCCATGTATTCAAAAGAAATCCCTCATCTTTCTCCATTCAACTATGATCTTCTTTCTCCATTCAACTATGATGAATGGAAACCAAAAATGATAGCATATTTGAAGAAAAATGATCTCTTTGATCATTGTTTTGAAAGAGAGCTCGAATCCTCTGAAGAAGAGATTGACTGGTTAAATAAAGGTGACAGAGTCTATGCAACAATGATGTTTGCTTTGCCTCGATACATGATATACCAATACCTTGATGATGTTGAAACTCCAAAAGAGCTATGGGCCCACCTGGATGAAAGATTTGGCAGACAGAATGAAGGGATTGGTCCAAACCCCTTCGAGAGCAAGCAAAGTGATGCATTCACCGTCCTTGATGATCTCATTGATCATGAATTAGTATCAAACATATCTCATATTGAAGTTGTCAACAAAGAAGAAGAACTTGCAGATTCTACACCCATGCTCCAAATTTCTTCTATTTCAAATTCTGTGCCAGCTCACACTCTACAAATTGCAGAAGGTCCTAAATCCTCTCTTGCACCAGAGTCTGTTGGTCCGCATCATGATCACATGAATGTTTCGGAGGTAAAATCAACCATTGGAGGTAATGCATTCGCTCTCCTTGATCACTCACCTCTTATGTACTACTATATGATCATCATTTCATGCTTTCAGAAGGTTATTGAAGACCATGGTTTTGATCTCACCCCTGCTGGTTCAAAGGAGATCTCAAGAAACCATTGCCATTCGCTTGGGATAATTTCTCATGCACATCATGGTTTTGATCTCACCCTTGCTGGTTCAAAGGAGATCTCAAGAAACCATTTCCATTCGCTTGGGATAATTTCTCATGCACATCATGGTTTTGATCTCACCCTTGCTGGTTCAAAGGAGATCTCAAGAAACCATGATTCAAGTCTTGGAGCTGATTTGGATTCCAAGAAATCATTATTTGATGGTTCTTTTTGGCATAATCTCAACCATGATGGTTCAAAGGAGAAGACAAAAGACTATCTGCACATTCATAGATTTGATCCTACCTCAGCTGATTCGAATCACAGGTTCAAGGATCATCCTCATACTTTTGGATTTGTTCTCATCACATTCGATCTGAAGAGCAAGTACAAGCACATGCTTTCTGATCATGATCCACTTCTTCCCAAGAAGAAGATACCTCTAGACATATGACCAAGCATCACACCTTCTTGAGTTTGGAGCATTTATTTTTGTGTGTGCCTTACAGTCTATTTTGAGAGGGGGTATTTTTCTCGTGAGGTTTTCCCCATTTCCTTGGTTTACTGACTGTTATTATTATTCATTGTATTGGGTGACCTTTGGTCTCAGTTACCAGGGCCCGGGATGGATTAAGGGGGGGTGTTAGGATATTCCTATACTCCATCTTAGACCTATCAACATTTCCATTATTTGCATTTTAGGTCATGCATACATTTTTAGGGTTTGCATGCATTGTTTAGGGTTTGCATGCATTTGCATGCATCCTAGTCATCAGTCCCAACACCTAGCCCTCAGTTAGCTAGCCCCTGGAGCTTCTTTCCACTCAGTTTCAACCCTCCTAGTGCTTAGTGCGCCCTCCTTTCACCTACTGCATGAGAAAGGTGCCCTTCCTTACCTACCATTCAGTTATCTTTAGTTATCTTCAGTTCTTTCCTTGATTTAAGACTAGACTGACTCTCAACTGACTGTATCACTCCGATGGACCTCTAGTGAGACTTGACTGCCCATTCTGACTCCAGTTAGCTCCTCATGCGCCCTCCACCGAGCCTCCTTCATTCAGTTAGTTCCAGTTACACCTACCACACTCAGTTAGACTCAATTTGACTGATGGTTGACAGTTACTTGAGCATTAATGACTCCACTGATGATGAAATAGACTTCTAGTTGTGCTCCGATGACACTCTATTGATCTTTTGATCACTCCATGAAGGCTAATTCGAATTGCCACCTTGGCATTCGAATCCTCATGCATTGTACTACTTATTTGTCCATATTGTGATTAATGAATTAGCATGTGTGAAGTATTTTTGCTTCTATCTGAGTTCTACTGTATTATTATTCTGTTGCTCACTACACTGCATTGACCACTCTTCTTCTATCTTCCTGCTTAATCATAATTAATCTTGTGAGGTATACATCATCTCTTAGATCTGCTGTGAGGATTTTCACAAAAACGATAGGCCACTTACCCATTACATGCATATTAGTAGTATACTATTCTTTTAATGCAATTATTCTAATATGCATCATACACAACCTAAGTCTAGGAACACAAGTATATACATCATTGAACAACATCATTTAAGTAATCATATCTACAGGAAATAACAATTCAAATACTTATCTTTGTTTGGTTGTTGGGTGGACTCCCTCTCAATCTTTGCTTCCTTGCAGGAGCTATTGGAGTCTCTGATAGTGTGCACCTTAACCAATACTGAAAATGGATGAGAGGTTCTTCCATCGATTATTTGTTTTCTGGAGTCCAACTCTACAGTAGCTTCTTCTACTCCTTTCATGTAAAACTTCATTACATTGTGGATTGTAAGGAGTGGTCAACTCCCTCTTAATCCCTGAATCACTGCATAACTTCTTGAAGTTTGCTGAAGTGAATTCTACACCATTGTCGGATCTAAAAGTCTTGATCTTCTTTTCAGTGTGGTTTTCTATCAAGGCTTTGAATTCTTTGAATTTTTTGAATACTTCATCTTTGTTTTTCAAGAAATAAATCCAAGTCTTCCTAGAGAAATCATTAATGAAAGAAACATAATATACATACCCACTCATAGAACTGGATGACATCGAACTGCATACATCTGAGTGGATAGTTTCCAAGATTCCTTATGCCTTGCTTTCACTGCTTGGAAATGCCTTCTTTATGTTCTTTCCTTTTGCACATCCTTTGCAAACACCTTCATGCCTTTACTGGATTTCACGAAGACCTTCTACTGCTTTGCTTGCAATTGGTAGTGCCCTATAGTGCACATGAGCAAGCCTTCTATGCCAAAGTTCACTTGGCTCCATGGATTCATGTACCATGGCATGTTCAAGTTGTCCCTTCAATTTGTACAATCCTCCCTCTTGCTCTCCAATCACTACTGCATCATCTATGGTTTTACCTTTTGGCCACATAAGTACTTGGCCATCCACAAATGCAACTCTCATCCCTTTTGCATCCAAAGATGATATGGAGAGAAGGTTCTTCTTGAGTCCAGGTACATATAGAACATCTTGCATCTTCAAAGACTTCCCAGAGTCTAACTTGTAGGAGGCTTCACCACTTCCTTTTATAGGGTATTGATAGTCATCCCCAAGTTTCACCTTATGAGGTGACTCATGTTCAGATAGATCTATAAGAGATTCTTTGAATCCCGTCATATGTTTAGAAGCCCCACTATCAATAATCCAATCATTACACCCATGTGTAACAATACATGTGAGAGCAGAGATTAGAACATATTCATTGTCACTTGAAGAATCTTCACTTTCTTCTCTAGCCTTCTTCCTGGGAGGCTCATCATCCTCAGCAGCATGAGCATGATATCTCTTCTTGTTGTTCTTCTTCTTATTGTTGTTGAAGTCTATTTTGTTCTTTGGACAATCTTGGGCAAAGTGTCCCTTCTCATTACATGTGAAGCATCTACCATGAGAGGTGTCTTTCTTAAAGTTATCCCTTTGATGATGGTGAGAAGATTTCCTGGTATTAGGTTTCTCCCTCTTGAACTTACTTCTTTTGGTGTGAGCAATGAGAGCTTGGTCTTCGCTTCCCATCTTTTCTTCTCGGGCCACCAACCTAGCTTCTTCTTGTGAACATTCTTCCCATAGTCTACTGAAAGAGATCAATTTCTTTCTTGCACAAATACCTTGGATGAAGGAGTCCCATGACCCAGGTAGGCCATTCAATGTGGTCATGACAATTTCTCCATTCTCCACTACTTCATCCACTACTTCAAGTTGTTCTTTGATTTGAGAGACCTTAGTGAAGTATGATTGGATGGTCTCTCCATTCTAGAACTTTACCCCTTTCAATTGATTTCGCAGAGTCATCTTCCTATTTATATTCTTTCCTTCAAACAACTTGGTCAAGGAGTCAAACATCTCCTTAGGTGTCTTTAGGGAAGACACATGGGGTATGAGATGGTCTTTTATAGAATCAACAATGATTCTCTTGGCCTTGACCAAGTCCTTCTTGTGTAAGGCCTTAGCCTCATCTCCCTATAGAACTGGAACCTCTTCCTTTATGTAGTTGTCCAATTCATTCTCTTCTAGGATTAACCCAATCCTATACTTCCATGCTCGGAAGTTATCAACTCCTTCAAGCTTATCCTCAAGCTTGGTGTGGTTAGACATCTTAAAGAGTACTTCAAATGGAAATAGAAAGTTCTAGGTCTTACCACTTGATTTGTTGAAAACTGGATCTAGTGCTGGATTAGGGTTTGTCAAAGAAACCCTAAAAATTCAAACTTTGAGTTCCAAACTTCTGAAAGGATGAAAAGATGCACCTTGTTGAGTTGACCAAGCTGGTATACTTCAATTTTGAAATCTGCAAAATTTGAACCCTCAAAATTGCCTTTGAAACTTTTGGATTTCCTCGACAAGATCCCGAACTAGGGTTTGATATTTCCCGAGGTTCTACCCATCCAAAAAGTTTGATCTTGTGATCTAAACTTTGATTTTTCTGAGGAGCATCCAGCCATGGTCACAGATTCCAAAAATTTCAACTTTTGCAGAAATCCTAATTTTCCACCTTTTCGATCAAAATCCCGATTTAGGGTTTGATGAAGCCCGACCTTCTGCCCAACCAAAAAGTTCAATCTTGGTCTCTAAACTTTGATTTTCTTGAGGGGCATTCAGCCGTGGTCTCGGATTCCAAAAATTCCAACTTTCTCTGAAACCCTAATTTCCCGTAGTAGTGACGGGCCAAAAACTGAAAATGCTCATAATTGAATTCTGTCTCGACAGAAATATGCGCCTTTCCAAGGAGAGTCAGCCTAGCCTCCTTCCTTTGATGATCTGAGGAGAGAAACCCAAATATTAAGAATTCCTAGCTTCTGTAGCTACATAGTGTCTTCTTCTTAGCACGGCTCTGATACCATGATTTTTTTATAAATGCATTCAAACATTATCTAGGATCCTACTAAGAGAATAACAAGCACATCATAACAATCATAAACACAAGAGACACAGAGTTTCCTCGGGGAAAACCAAGAAGGTGAAAAACCCTGCAACTTCCTCAAAGATAGAATAAGCCACAATACAAGATCACAATGATCAAACCCAAGATAGATAACTCCAACAGCTACTCCTCCTCCACTTGTGCGCACTCCTCTCTCAACTAATGCGAGTTGGATGAGTGAGTGAATGAATAGAATGAGACACACTCACTATCTATTTATACACTGACTTGACTTGTCAATAACCTAACAGGGCCAACCTCCCAAGGAGATCTAATAACCCAACCACATAACTCAACTAGGGCCGACCCCACACTGGTGGTCTAATAACCCATCAAATATAAGTTGTGACACTTGCGACACTTACAAATACAAATGACGACACTTCTGATTGGAGGAATAATACATCTCCATCATACATATAACAAAGTACAAGTGTAATACATAGAAGAATGTCTTCCGAAGTTACAAATACATCAACATTCTGTTGGTCCAAGAAACCCCCCATTGGATAATTATTCTGTTAGGCTTGGTTATGTAGCAAGAGTGGAGGAATAGACCCTTGAGGAGAGACTATGGTGGTGGAGATCTATATGGAGCCTTCCTCGAAAACTAAAACAAGAATCATGTTGTGTTTGGATCTAGCTAATAAACTACTGACCTAAGATAACAAGAAGAAAAGATCTTGGAACGGTCTGGATAAGTGTATATTATGTAAGCATAATAATGAGACTTTCAATCACCTATTTTTGACCTATTTGTATGCAAGATAATTGTGGAAGAAGATAACATAAGGGGTAGGGATGAATGTGAGATGGAAAAGACCATATCTAGTTGATTACTTATTTGAATGGATAACAAATAGAGTGGTGGAAGATTATAAGGCATTACTAGGTTTATTCATGTATGTTTTGTGGTAGTTTAGAAATCATATGCTCTTCCAAGGACTGGATGCATCACAAAATCTAGTTTATCATCAAATCAGGTTACTTATACAAGAGCACAAAAGGGTTACAAAGGTGGTTGGAATTAGGACCTGGAGCATGCCAAGGGGAACCTATCATTTGTGGTGTAGGAGTTGTTTTATTCCTATCACAGGCACAATAATTTAGCCTTAGATATGCAGTAGGGGTGGGCATTAATAATCGCACAAAGTTATATGCTTTGCGGATACTTTTGAAATCTACTAAGGATAAATGTATAACTTCAAGTTTTAAGAGACCAAATTAATAGCAGATTGGGAAAATAAGAATTCAAATTTAAAGATTTGGGTCTATACAACATTATGAAGCATGTCTTGGAAGTGAAAGAATCCTTTGATGACACCTTTTTTCACACATGTTTATAACGAGTATAGTTCAAAGGATGACAAGTTAGAAAAATAATCTCTATCGCTTCAAGAAAGACACTTATTGGAAGATGTATTCAAAGAAGGAACTCTCCAAGAGTCAACAAAAATTCTTTTTTAACTAATGTATTTTTTGAAGTCTTTTGTTTATGTTTTTGTAAAATTCTAGAATGGAGATATATATTTATGGTCCATAGGAAGGTTATGTCCTCCTGTGATAACCTGGGACATAGTTTGTTTTATGTTTTTATGTACTTTCAGAAAGGGTAGATAGCCCAGGAAGAATGTAAATACTATTAGTCCTATATGGAAGGTGGATATGGAGGTGGAGGTGGAAGCTGGTAGACATGATAGGTTTCTAAGTCCATTATATGGACAATTACTATATGTATTCTATTTTTTTACTCAGAGTGATCGAATATAAGGATTTTATTCATTGGGAAAAGAAGGAAATTGGCATTATATACTCCATTGTCTATACCATATCTACCATGGGAAAACATTTCGATGAATTTCCTTGGAGAATTATCAAACGCCAAATGGGGGCATGCATACCTATTTGTAGTATTCGATAGATTCAACAAGATGGCATAATTAATTCCTTGTAATATGAAAATCGTGACTAGAGAAGAAGCAACTATGTTGCTTTTCCAAAGGATATGGATAGACTTTAAAATGCATGGATTCTTTATTTTAGATACAGATAATAGATTTCTAAGTCAATTTTGGAGAGTTTTATGGGATATTATGAACACTGGTTTAGAGGAGTGCAATATTTCATTTGCATACCAATGGACATATGAAAGTGGTAAACAAGGCCATGGTTCAATTATTAAGGGAGTTTAACATCAGACATCCTATACTTGGGACGAAAGATTACCCTAGCTACAACATTGTTATAACTAGGTGGTTCATAGTTATAGTATTAAGTCTCCGTTAGAGACATGTTTGATATGTTTT
This sequence comes from Larix kaempferi, assembly GCA_027924585.1. NCBI lineage: Eukaryota > Viridiplantae > Streptophyta > Pinopsida > Pinales > Pinaceae > Larix > Larix kaempferi. Next base: position 531,659 of record BSBM01002018.1, read on the forward strand.
CCTTGGATGCTCTTTAGCATTTCATTTGCTCTAACTATTAGAGAGAATCCAATGGAGCATAGTGAGGAACAAGACAAAGTCATCAAGTTCATCAAAAGAATCTAGCAAATACAAAGGCAAGTGGAAAATAAGTTGTTGAGAGCATAAAAGTGGTATAAGGAGGGGAATGACTGAGTTGGAGGTATAATATGGTTACATCTCAATAAGAAACATATACAAGATTCGAGGAGGAAGCTAAAACAAATTAGGTATGATCCCTTTAAGATTGTGAAATAAGTGGGTGAAAAGGCTTTTCCACTAGAGTTGCCACCATATATGGGCATCTAGTATGTTATTAATGTAGAAAATTTCAAGCTTTTTAAAGCTTCCATACTTGATGAGGGGAGGAAACTTTTCTACTATTGCTAGAGGTTTAAGACATAGTGCAATATGTGTTGTGAGAAATTGGAACATAGCATTGATTTGTAGAGGAATCTTTGAGAAATTCGCAAGGATATACAAGAGAGACTGAGAAATGGTTTGAAGGGCCAAGTTCCTTTAAAACCAAAATGGTATTTGTTAGATGAGTTGAAGAACAAATCTCCTCGTCTTCTTCATAACAAAAGTTTTTGGGGACTAAGGACTCCCCAAAAGGAGAGATTTGATCTAAAATTCACTTGACTAGAGGAAAACTATTGAATTGAAGTAGGAACCATTAAGGAAGTTGATTGAACAAAACTAACAAATAAAGAAGAGTTGAATGAAATAAGATTGATGAAAAAATCGACTAGTGTATTGACTAGGCTAGCTTAACCAGTGCACATATATTGACGACCAGGAAGGGAGATTAGCTAGATGAAAAAATGACATAGATTGAAGTTAGTAAGGATCCTTGTAAACTAGATATTATGCTTAGTTACATAGATTCCAATGAGGAGGGACATCTACCTGAAATTTAATGGTGAAGATGAGTTGAATGAATAGTTGGTGTTAGGTATCAAAGCTAATTCAATTTGTTTCAAAATTGAAGAGAAGCAAGAGAAGATGAATTGTCATAATCCACTCTTGAATATGGCAAATAATACAGACTAGAATATTAAGAGAGGTTATACAAGGAGAGAGGTTTGAGATCTAGCATTTTCACCATGGAAGTAGATTAAGGGATCATAACTAGCTTGGTGATCATCACAAAGTAGAGAAGGAGGAAGTTAAAAAGGAAAGGACAAACATAAACTCTCTTACAAAGGATATTAGGCAGTGCAACACAACATTGTAGATGTGGAATCACAGAGGCCATGCATGATTTCATATATGATATTGATAATAAAAGGATTTTATCCTCCATGAGCTCCTCCTTAAAAATATATGTGTAATATGTGTTGAATGTTTATGGGATTGGTTATCTCTTATCTTATTTCAGTACGTGCTTAGTAAGGAACTAAATCTAAGCCATTATATTCAATACGTAATTTTCTTTTTACTTATTTTTTTAACCATATATGTGGTCTATATACATTGGACGATTTTTACATGCCCACTAGAAAAAAAGAATAAATGCAACAAGGAAAAACATCAGAATTGAGCAAATATGTAACATTTAAAACATATTAATGAGTCTTTACTTTGAAATAATAATACCATTTTTGTTAAGCCCTACATATTACATTTCTATTATTATATTAGTGTTGTATTTAGTGGTCAGATAAGACATTAATTGTAATTGTATGGTCAACTAGGACCTTAATTGCACCCTTTGTATCCTATATATACTAAGGAGACCTAGTTTTAGAGATAATCTCATTTATGCATTTGATATATTGTAAAATGAGGTTTCCTCCTCGAAGAGGCTTCTTATTTATTCTCGAGGCGTGGAGTTATTTCTTCTTTATATTTGTATGTTGTTTGGGGAATTGGGTCCATAACATTTGGTATCAAAGTCATTTTCACAATAATTTATTTTCAAGATTGTTTCAAAGATCAATATTTTGAATAATATTAGGAGACACAGTGAAGTACTCGTGGAAAACATTTTAGATCTTGTAAAGCAACCGTATCCAGTTGGACTCTTAATACAACCATATTCGGTGTAATATGACAGCCCGTATTCGGGTTAAGCTAGCCTGTATCCATGTCTAGGGAGGAAGATGTTCCATCTTCAAATAAACAGATATATAAATATATAATAATTAATGGATGATAAAATACAATGGATATGGCCACCTTAAATATGGCTGGGCCATCCACTATTGAAGAGACATTCCTCTTCATAACTACAATAATAATTAATTACTATTACTAATAGTTTATAACCTATTTATTTATTAATTTATTGTTGTAACATCTTGGTTCACTATCAGTTTGGAGTTACAATCCAAGTAAGTTAGAGTTTTTTACTAGTCCAAAAACTAATCTCAAACAAGTGTGTTGGGTAAAAAAATTTATATATGAAGTTTACAAAGTACATATTGAGTGCCACCTATTGTATTTCAAAGAAGACAAATAATAATATTTCTAGTAAAAAATTCAGAAGTAGATAAAATACATCAAACATGTGACAGTCCATAAAAATTCGCTCTCCTGAAAGTGACAAAAACAAGAAGTTTTAGGGAAGTTGCCATAACTTACTCTTAGCACATTAGAAATTGGTCAAACCTATGGAATTGTAGAGAAGACATATCAATCTACTATAGAACTAAATTTCAGACTTGAAGGGGCTGGAATTTCAAAGATACTTTAGGAGAAAGGTTGGTTAGCAAGATAGTCTATTAACCATGGTTTTAAAGGTGTGTTAACTTAAAAATTGCATAACTTATGGTTGGAATATTTGTTTAGGGTGATTCTAAAGTTTTCATAGATTAAAAAAATATTGAAATCTAGTAAATACCAATGGGCTAACATGGTGAGAGATGGTGGAAAAAATTCTACACCTATTAAACCTCTTGAAGTTTCATCTATTACGCAAGAAGAGCATGACGAGGCGGAATTTTGGTTGTCCAAGTTTAGTGAAAGAGTATGAAACCTTGAAGATACGATGCTAATAAAGGTAGACGTCATGAATATGGTAACTAAGGAACAATTCAAGAATAACCTTGAAAAAATGAAGGCAAGACTTTTGAAAAATATAAGTGGCATGCTTACCAAGAAGTCAATTCCTCGAATAAGGAGAACAAGATGTTGGATTTCTATTCACCTCGGGAGAAAGTTATATCACTCTCAAAGAACAAGTTCTTTGAGTAACAAGCACATGATCACTCATTACTCCAAGATCCACATAATCGTGGGTTGAACTTGGGACCAAGGAACTACTTAATTCCCAAGATCAATATGAATAAGCTTGATGGTAATGATCCCATAACATGGATCTTCCAAATGGAGCAGTTCTTTGATCTACATGACCAAGTGATGACTTTACAAAAGGAAACTATTGTATCTGTGCATTTATAAACTAATCAATTTGTGTGATACCAATGGATTTGTGATCATAAAAGGACTTTATTGTCTATGGGTTTGTATTTATGAATTAATTGATAGCACATTGTGGGATATTAAGAGCAATATCTTCTTTAACCAATCGATAGGTCTCAGGAAAAGATATCTAGTTACATAGCACTTTAAGAACTTCCAAAAATTGTGTCTTGGAGTGAAGAACATTTAAGAGGATAATTTGTTGGATCTCTCTATGAACAATTTAAAGGAGGGAATTCAACATGAGGTATGTTTCTTCGAACCTAAATCAATGGAGAATGCTTTTAGTTTGACAAGGAAAGTTGGAAGTAAAAATATGGCTACTAGAAAGGCTGCCACTAACACCTACATATAGGGAAATGTTTTCCCTTCTAACCTCACTTAACCTACGAGGTTGACACCAAAAGAAGTGGAGGAAAGAAGAGCAATGGGAATATGTTTCAACTGTGACAACAAGTACAATAAGGGACATAAGGTGTAGTGAGTAGAAATTATTATACATAGATTGTGAAGAGGAAGAAGATCAAGGACCATATAGTCTCAAGATGTATATTTAGAGGTTTCTAATCCCACCATTTCTTGTCATGCATTGGTGAACATTAGCACTCATCAAACTCTTGAGATAAAATGGTATATCAAAAAGAGAAAGGTAACAATGGTAATGGTTTATGGTAGTACCTATAACTTCGTTAATTACAAACTAGTCAAACTTCTCAATTGCTTTATATATCAAACACCATAGTTTTTAGTAATGATTTCATATGGAGAAACAATAAATTATACAAGGAAGTGCCATAGTATTAAGTTCACTATGGTGGAGTATTTATTGGATAGTCCAATTATTGCAATCCAAATGGGCGGTATTGGTGTTGAATTAGAGGTCCAATGGTTACAATAATTGGGAGCAATAGCTCTTATTTTTCAAGAACTCTCATGAGATTCTCCTAAGAAGCAAGGAAACTGAACTCAGAGGTATCCTAGGGAAACCCTCTAAAGTGATAAGCTCTAACATCATGAAAAAAATGCTAAAAAAGGGAAATCAATGTGTAAATGCATAATTGTGCTCACTGAATGTTCACATCTAGGTCGTCTATTCATATGGATCTCCAAAGAGTTATTAACAATCATTCCAAGGCATTTGGAGATATGCTTAAAGGTCTTCCACCTGCTCAAGATCATGGCCATGTTATTCACTTGCAACCATGAAGTGTACCACCTAACATTAGACCTTACAAGTATCCATATGCACAAAATAGTGAGATAAAGAATATGGTTCAAGAAATGTTAGATGTTGGCATCATTCATCCCAGCCAAAGTGCTTTCTTTGCACCGGTCGCAACGGTTCACAAAAAGGAAGGTTAATGGCACATGTGTCTAGATTTCAAAGAGCTCAACAAGTTGACCATCAAAGATAAGTTTCATAATCCTGTCATTGAAGAATTATTACTAGATGAATTGCAAGGAACAATCTTCTTTACCAATTTGGATCTTCGTTATGGATATCATCAAATCAAAATGATGTGAGAAGACATTCTTAAAAACAACCTTCAGAAAACATGAAGGTCATTACGAATTTTTGGTGCTGCCTTTTGGCCTTACCAATGCACCTTCCACTATTCAAAGCTCAATAAATTATAATTTTTAAGCACTTCTTCGAAAAATTTGTGTTAGTATTGTTTGATGATATACTAGTCTACAACAAATCTTGGGAAGAGCATGTACAACATGTTGACATGGTCTTACAACTATGGGGGGAGGAACAACTATATGCAAGGCCTTACAAGTGTGCTTTTGGGGTTCCAGAAGTGGAATATTGGGTCACATTGTATCACACAAAGGTATCAAAGTACACCATAACAAAATTAAAGCTATGATGGAATAGCCAATTCCCAAAACCTTGAATAATCTTAGAGGATTTTTAGGATTAACATGATATTACCGCAAATTGTCAAGAATTATAGTTAGATACTGGGACCTCTAACATTGTTATTGAAAAACAAGGCATTTTCTTGGACTTAAGAAGCACGCAAAGCTTTTGAGAAACTTAAAGTGGCTATGTGTACAACTCCTATATTAGCCACGCCTAACTTCACAAAAACCTTTATTTGTGGAGTATGATGCCTCATGACATGGCATTGTTGCAGTGTTAAAACAAGAAGGAAGGCCCCTTGCCTTTAAAAGTTACCAACTTAAATAAAACAACTTTTTTATGAAAAGGAAATGTTGGCCATATTGAACGCAAATAAGAACGCCAACCGTACGTAATAGGAAGACATTTCAAGGTAAGAACATATCATAATCCTCTTAAGTACTTCTTGGAACAATGATTATCTTCGGAAGAGCAACAAAAGTGGGTTACAAAGATGAAATACCATAAGGACCATCTATTAACAATTTGCATTGATTTTTGGGATTCATGTTCCATGAGTCCAAATTTGCAGAAGCAATAAAAATGCCCATTGAAAGAGTAACAACAATTAGCTTTAATGCAACATACTAATGACCAACTTCCACTACCACTTGACATGTGTACGAGAATTGAATCCGCTCGGATCCTTTGTAAGGAATAAAACTTGACATACATGTGGGTTCAATGACAACTATTAACAATTACTAGGGTTTGAGGAGTAGGAACCAACAATGGGGTCTCATGTTTGTCTTGACGGAAGTCTAGGTTCGAAGCTTTGAGCAGGGGGCATACCATTCCTCAAAGGCCTCATACGACTGCGATGACGACCGTCCTCCTGTTGATTATGTCTTGTCCAACATTAAGGCTAGCCCCGACTCGAAAGGTTTATTCACCTAGTGGCAATTAAGTGGGGTTCCTCTCGATTGCAGAAAAAAAATATTAACCATTACTAACATGTACTTGACAATAATAGATGACATTTTTAAATTTTATTGATTTTTTCCAAATTTATTTAATAAAAATAAAAATTATCTCAAATTATCCCTTGCATATAAACAAATAAGATGTTAACTTTACTAGTTTTCAGAAAATTTATTTTTTTAAACATTAAAAACTTTGTCCACATTGCAAAAGTATATTTGTTATTTTGTTTAAACATTACTAAGACAGAGAGAAAGCACAAACCTTTATTTATTTCGAATATTTTAATTAATTTTGTTTTTTAAACATTAAAAACTTATCCACATTGCAAAATTATATTTATTATTTTGTTTAAACATTACTAAGACAGAGAGAAAAAGCGCAGAGAGTTTTAATTCTTAGTCATCGCGCGTGTGAATACTTCGTTGGGGCGACAAGGGATCAGGCGAAGTGTTGTTTGGGAGAATCCTACAGGCAGGGAGATAATCGATTGGGAGGAACGCAAGGAGTTTGCAGAAGAATTCGACGAGCCCCCCACAAAGAAGAAGGGAAGCAACCCGGGACGAGAGAGCACACGTAGACGCTGTTAGAAGGACGCAGGCAGATAAACGGAAAATAAGAGCCATCCCAAGCAGAGAATAATCCTGGAAAAAGAAAGAGCAGTTAATAGTAGAAAGCCTAGCCAGCGGAGAAGATTCCAATCCTCCGACAGGAAAGAATCCAGTTCTAACCCGACAAGCAAAGCAAAGAAGAGACTCTGTTTTGTGCCCTAGCAGACCTTTCAGAAGGAGAATGTCCAATGCGTGAAATGCTTTGAAGGAGGCATTTGTTTAAAAAGAGACTCTGTTCTGTGCCCTAGCAGACCTTTCAGAAGGAGAATGTCCAATGCGTGAAATGCTTTGAAGGAGGTATTTGTTTAAAATCTTGAAATTTAGAAGTTTAATTTTTTAATAAATTTTTCACTTCGTGTGAAGAGTTTCAGAATTCGCTAAAGAATCTGAAAGTAGGCAAAGTTTTGAAGTTATTTTGATATTAGGGGATAAAATGAAATCTTTTCTATTCAAGTTCGAATTCTACTGGAAAATTCAAGAAATACTAGATATTTTACTAAAAGATAAAGTATCTATTATATCCATATCAATAAATTTTTGACTTGTCTAATTTGTGTTAAGTTATCAAACTAACTTATAAAGCTTAAATAGATTTCCTCACAAAGAAAGGTTCTATACCTACAGAGGTTTGGACGTAAGCTGCATAAATTAATAAGGTAATTACCTAGTTAGATGGTTTAGACATACTATTAAATAGATTTTTCACAAACAAAGGTTCTACACCTACAGAGGTTTAGACCTAAGCTGAATAAATTAATACGGTAATTACCCAGTTATATTGTTTAGACATATTCCCGTACATTTTGGGGTCTATGTTAGTTGTGTTCAAACTATGTATTTATTACCTTCTGAATGAATAATAAATGAAAGGGGAAGTTGTTCAATTGGTGCTTGAAAAGCTTTTTGGATTGTAAATGCAGTATAAATTGGGCTTGAGTAAAGAGGAAATTACCTCCACCAGAGGCTTCATGGTTGTCAAAATTATAAGGGTTAAAGGAATGGTGGTCCGAAGATTCAACATCAGAAAACTAACTTTGTTAGTGAACAATCAAAAGCTCAAGATGATTTAAAAAGACTACTTGTTTGTTCTTGTACAAATAAGTACGTCTAATGTCAATGACATTACCGAACCAAACGTATAATAGGGTGTATAAAGTTGGTGGACATGGAGATTCGGTGGGCAAGGAAGCGTTGTGTTGAGAATGGCAGATGGCCAGATCAAGATCAAGAGTAACAAAAATGTTTGGTATGTCCTAGGTGTTTAAAAAGGGGAAGTTGTTCAATTGGTGCTTGAAAAGCTTTTTGGATTGTAAATGCAGTATACGTTGGGCTTGAGTAAAGAGGAAATTACCTCCACCAGAGGCTTCATGGTTGTCAAAATTATAAGGGTTAAAGGAATGGTGGTCCGAAGAATCAACATCAGAAAACTAACTTTGTTAGTGAACAATCAAAAGCTCAAGATGATTAAAAAAGACTACTTGTTTGTTCTTGTACAAATAAGTACGTCTTATGTCAATGACATTACCGAACCAAACGTATAATAGGGTGTATAAAGTTGGTGGACATGGAGATTCGGTGGGCAAGGAAGCATTGTGTTGAGAATGCCAGATGGCCAGATTAAGATCAAGAGTAACAAAAATGTTTGGTATGTCCTAGGTGTTCAAAATAATTTAATTTTGTTTGAGAGATCACTAAGCTCAAATTTTTAGTAACTTTTGATTTAAAAATGGCTTAATACGGGAAAAGTCTAATAATGAAGTTGTGGTGAGTGGATTAGCAATTGCTGGTTTGTATAAATTGGATGGAATCCTAGTCATTCAAGAGGCATTTGGAACAATTAGACAAAATGAATCTAATATGCCATGGCATGAAAGGTATGGGCACTTTATTTTTGCATATTTGAAGCTTTTGCATTGGAAACAAATGGCTAGAGGACTATCACAAATTAATTGAGAGTGCTGTAAGACAGTGCAGTTTGTTAATGATATCTTGTAGGGAAGAAACACATAGATCCGTTTCCAAAAGGAGAAGCATGGAGAGTAGCCAGATTGTTGGATCTCATTCACAACGACTTATGTGGATCTATGTCATCACAATCAATTGACATGCAACACAAGATCGGTTTCCAAAGGTAGAAGCATGGAGAGCAACAATATTGTTGGATCTCTACGACGATGATGTATGTGGACCAATGCCAACACTAACAATCAATGGAGCAAGGTGTTTTTTGACCTTTATTGATGTTTTTTTCCTAAAGGATTTGGATTGATTTCTTGAAAAATAAAGAGTTTAAGATTGAGGTAGAATCCTATTTACTAGGAACTTAAGGGACCTTACAACAATTGGAGGTGGCGAGTTCTCCTTTGGTGATTTTTTTAGGTTTTGTAAAGCGCATGGAGTGATAAGATAGAAAACTGTATTCTTTACTTCACAACAAAATGGATCAAAGTGATTGAAGGGAAAACTCCCACAGAGGTATGATTAGGTGAAAAACATGATATTCAACACTTCGTAGTGTTTGAATGTAAAGTCGACATCAAAATTAAATCAACTGGCTTTAGTGAAGTGTCAACAACTTATAAAATGTATGATCTTATTGAAAGAAAGTTAGTAGTCAGCAGGAATGTAGTTTTTGATTAACTCGCAAGTGCAATTGAAGAGACAAAAGCCCATTGAAGACAACAAGGATGAAAGCATTAGCATGAAGATTTTGCTAGAATCTTAAGTTGTTGTTAGCTAGGAAGCCAATAATCACCTATAGGAGGGGAAAGGCCCAGTGAGAAAACATCCCGAGGAATCAGAGGAAGGACTAGAGCAGCGACAAGAAGAAGAGGAAGGGAAACAATAGGTAGAAAAGGAAGAAGAAGAGGAAGGTAAACAATAGGTAGAAAAGGAAGAAGAAGAGGAAGGGTGACGACAGGAAGAAGAGGAAGGGTGACGACAGGAAGAAGAGGAAAAACCTTAAGTGCCAAAGGTGAACTTGAGTAACATCAAAGAAGAAACAAAAGGGGATAAATTCCTATTAATTTTTCTTTGATGAGAGAGGTTAATTCTCCATTTGAACCCAACATACTTAAAGAAGCCAAGGAAAGGAAGGAATGGAGTGATGCAATGGATGAAGAGTTTGCATAATTGTAGAAGAACACGACCTAGAAAATAGTCAGGAGCAAAGTTATCATGACCAGAACTGAACATAACTTGGTTGAGGGTCAGATCGAGGCTGAATTGGAATCAGGTTTGTGAATCAGTCTACTAAAAAATACATAAATATGAAAAATTTAATAGACAATATATATATTCATATATGTTAATGTAAATCCAAACCATTAGACACCAAATGTGCAACATTTGCTAATGTATATATCAGGTAAGGGTGAATACAGCAAAATGGCATCGAGTGCGATACATATCCAAAACAAAATACATAAACATCAAGGCTCTAAATGGCCACTAGAGTCTAAAAAACATCAAGCTACAACCTATAGCCTACAGGGTACAACTAATAACTACATATCATCAAACTCATTCCCTATATTGGGCTCCTCATCATTAGTAGCACCCTTTGACTCCTCACTTTGAAACAAGTCTCTTCATTTTAGCTTTGCAATCTCAAAATCAACACTAATCCTCAATGAGAGGGGTTTGAGGGAAATAGGGGGTCATCATATGACTTCGTTTTAGGGTTTGGTAGGGACAAGGGGGGTTCTTTTTACCCTTTATTTTTTCGTTTACCCCCTCGGAACCAAGTTTGGTCCTACATATCAGTTCACAATGGAAATCAATTTGAACTGAATGGTTCAGTCATTAGTTTAAGGGTTGAAGAGTCTGGACTGGTTGGTCTTGAAAAATTGATCAAGTATGATGTCTTCATCTTGACAGGGTTCATTGCTTCAGCTTGGGCTAGATCAGCAAATGATAAAAAAATCCACTTCAAGAATAGTCCTTGAAGACATAGGAGTTTAGCAGGGTGTAATGACCCCCTAGCTGGTGAAGAATTTGGTGTGCCACTTGAAGATGAGCCATGTGGAGATTCATCATCACTTTGTCCACGAGAAGGTTCATAGTAAAGAGATAGAACTTGTGTTTTTCTTGTCAGGATCAATGGCTAATATATTTTCTAAGCCATTGTGAAGGACAGGTTTGTGAAATTTCGAGACAAGCTCGGTGTAAAAGTGAACAAGCTAGTCATTAAGGGGGGGTGTTAGAATGTAGTGACTAGAATTAACTTTATAAAGTAAAAAAGTCTAAGTCAAGAATAAATGTAAATGCAACTTAGGCCGAAATAAATTAAACCGGTCATTACCTAGTTAGATGGTTTAGACATACTCTTGTACATTCGGGAGCTATGTCTGTTATGTTCAAACTATGTATTTATTAACTTCTCAATGAATAATATTGCCCATCATGCATCATTATCTCTCATTCTTTCTCATGCTCTCTTATTATTATTGTTATCACTATTCTATCACTCTGCAACATCATTTTACTAAGGGGTGTAAGTTATAGTATGCTGGCAAGTAATGCTAGATTTGGTACAAATGTCCTCAAAGGCATGATTAACATTATTCACCACCATTACTAGTCCTTAGCGTTTTAATAATATGGCTACATCAATTTTCAATCAGGTATTTGAACCCTTGAAATTTATTTAGGACTTGACTCTTTTGTTTCAAAAAATAGACATGTATGAGTAATCATCAATGGAAATCAAAATATTCCTTGCACTTGAAAAAGATTGCTTGCTGATTGGTCCCCACAAATCGCTGTAAAGAATCAACAAGAGAGTTGCTCCACGCTATGATTTGTGCTACTCAAATTTTTTTCTATGATGCTTGCCTAAAACACATCCTTCACAAACAATATTTTGTGGAGACAAGGATGGTAAACCATGTAGCATCTTCAATGTGGTCATCAATTGTGAACTTTGAAATTTCAAATGACCCATTCTCTTAGGCCACAAACTACTTGTAGGACCAGTCTTAGCAATAGAGTCTTGAGAATGCTCATGGAAGAGGCTTGAGAATGCTCATGGAAATAAAATGGGGCAAATTTGGAGAACTTGTAAAGTTTCTCATTAACATCAACATATCCTATAGCAGCAATGTTGAATTTATCTTTGATGTCTTTAACACCAAATCAGTTCTACCAAAATTCAACCTTCTTACTACATTGGATCATCTGGTAAATGGAGAGAAAATTAGCATTCAAATCGGGTACATGGTAAACATAAACACAATTTTCAATTGTGACATTACAGTACCACAAATAGGGACTGCAATGTCATCTCTAATATAAAATTTCTTATCAACATGTTGGGTAGTGTTACCACTTAAACTCTTGCTCAAGGTGAAAAAGTCCTAATCACCTGGGTGAGACTTCAATGGAACGTGGAATTATTACCACTGTCACTTCAGCAATATTTCCCTCGCTTTAGGCCAGCTGAATACTAGCCAAGGGGGGGCTTCCCTAGGGCAAGCTAAGTCTATAGCAGATAAGAAAGGAGGATGAATCTGACTTTGCTTGAAATTGCAATTATAAATCTGTTTTTTAGAGATAAATTTACAGCATGCATGGGCAGATTTATAAACATAAAGCTTTGATGTAGCTAGAGATGATAAAGTGGAAGGGTTTCTAGACCAAAACAAAGTCTAATTAAGGATGCTTCGATGATGGTTTTAGATTCTAATAAACAAATATGATTTTATGATTTTGTATGATATATATTTCAGATTTATAAAACATGAAATTAAAAGGCTGAAAATAAATATTTTTGGTTGGTTAATGGGGCAATACTATTTTTTTTTTGTAAGTAAGTACCCATGGGAATTTGAACTTGTGACCCTCCATTTACAACAACTCATCTCAATTACTCATTACCAATTGCTCTACCCCCCGTGGACAAAATGAAATGGGGCAAGACTAGTGCCAATATTCCATGGGCTAATGGAGTCATTAAAAGATCTAGCATTGGCTGATAAATGGGGGTGAAATAACTCTGCTTAAGGCTTTTACAAACATGCAATAAACAGAAAATGAAGGCTGATTAATAAGACTAGGAAAACTTGCATGCAATGTTAGTTTTTACTTGATCCCAGATCTGATTTACAGTAACTAATAATTTACTACAATTATTAACAGAAAACACACTGAGATCCTAACTAATTACGCAACTGAAAAACACAGGAAATCATACACATTTGACTCTTAGATTTACCTTGGAAAACCCCAACCAGGGAAAAACCAGCAAACAGTTGATTTTTATTAAGATAAAAATCCTGGGCTATCTTCCTGGAAAAATGACCCACTGAGGAATTACAATGATAAAATGTTAGCCTTCAAACCTGAAGATCAGTCCTTCGATCTTGCGCGTTGCTAACCCTTGGCTGCCCCTTGCTCCTTTCCTTTGACCCTACCCCTGTACTTGCACACTTGGCTGAAAGTCCTTCTCCAACCACTCAATGAGATCTCATTTACACCGTGTGAGAGTGCGTCACCTCCCCTCCTTAGGATTCCTTTTATATCATTAAATGACTAAAATACCATGGGCCCTCTAGATCTCCTAAGTGATTTTAGATCACTTGAGATCTATGACCATGACTTAATCTTTCGTCGACACAACTTAAGTCACCTTGTAGCCATTATAACATAAAGGTCGCTTGCCCTCTCACGCAAGCTCCTAGAGAGGTCTTATGGATGACTCCTACATGCCCGACACCTGGCTTATGTAGAAGTACCTATCCGAGCTACAAAAACTAACATGCAAATTCCTTACGAAGATGATGTGCATGTCCCTGCAAATTAAACAAAGACTGATCCTACAAACTGGCTGAAATGACGTGCATTTCAACTAGTAATAGAAACAAAAAGTATTGGAAAAGAGGCACTTTGTCCAGTAGCTCCTCCAAGAAGTATGACTACCATGTGCTTGAAGCCTTTAATGTAGTTGCAATGAAATGAAAGATCCAACGATATCAACCAACAATTTGACAAAGATGAGCAGCCAACGCATAAGAAAGTCTCACAATCTCATAAGCATGAATAAAATAACCGTAGACAAAACCAAAGAGAAAGAGTCTTCTTTATTCCATCAACAACATTACAATGAAGAGCTCCCTCTTCTTATAGTACACAACCCAACGACTATATTTTCATGAGGAAATGCACCCTATCCAATTGTATGAACATGCAAGGGGTAAGTGCGTCCATGCAAGAGAGAGGTGCCATGTGTGAAAGAGGGTGCGACCACCATAATTTTAGGGATCATGCTCCCCCTTTAGTCCTAGGGAGGTGCCCCCACCATTGATCAAGGGAGTGATTTGCCACACATGTGAAGAGGGTGTGCCCACCATATTTTTAGGGATCATGTGCCCCCTTAATCCCAGGGAAATGTGCACACCATAAATCCATAAATCAAGGTAGTAGTTTGCCACGTGAGTGAGAGAGGGTGTGCCTATTAAATAATGTAATGTTTATTTCATAAAATAGGTACTTTGTAATAATGACATTTATTAACAACTGTGATGAGACTCTGCACAATAATGGGGGCCCATGTTTCCTCCAAATTCAGTTGGATACTCACGTTGAGGTTGTTGCTATTGAGCCCAATTTTCTTCTTTAATTTAAAGGGGCGACAGGTGCGGGGGGTGCTCTTCGACCCCGAAGAACCACAAGAGCTGAAGTATGCATGGGGTCTAGGCATAGCTCTGAACAACCAAGCAGAAGCTATAGCACTGTGGAAGGGAGTCGAGCTAGCTGTGGAAACAGGATGCAAGAAGCTAACCATCATCGAGGATTTAGAAATGCTTATTCATTGTCTGGTTCGCAAACCCCCCTCGAAGATCCCTACCTAAGCAGACTAATAGCTAGACTCCTCATAAGGAGTGATGAATTTGATTCTTTCCAAGCCTCCCATGTAAAACGAAAGCACAACAAGGAAGTGGATAAATAGGATAAACAACCAAGCAAAAGCTTTAACTCTGTGGAAGGGAGTCGAGGTAGTTGTGGAAAAAGGATGCGAGAAGCTCACCATCATCTGGGATTTAGAAATGCTTATTCATTGTCTGGTTCGCAAACCCCCCCCCAAAGATCTCTACTTAAGAAGACTAATAGCTAGAGTCCTCATAAGGAGTGATGAATTTGATTCTTTCCAAGCCTTGCACAAAAAACGTGTTGTCGCCTAAAACACACTTGACCGCAGGTAAGTCTCCCAACCACTACGTGTGTTTCTGAGGGAAACTATAAGTTAAGAACCTAATGTCACCTCGGTTCTAAACTCCTCCGTTTAGACCACAACTCCTAAGGCCAAGGGGGGTAGTCCCTACTTACTAAGTTCTTTTTATAGTTTGGTTTTTGGGAGTTGTAATTTATCAAAAATTTGGATGAGATAACAGTACATTACATTATTATAAAGCTGCAGTGTATTGAGTTGTTGGGCAAGGCTATTGTTGATTTTGACAACTTGTGTATTGGAAAAATCGCGGTGTTGGGTAGACCAGGGATATCTTGGTTTATTTTTTCTTTTGGACAATAGAGAGAGATGTCTGGTTGCATCAAATTTGAGGACTGGTTGGATGGCATTTCCAACTATTTGCAATGGAAAGTCAGGATGCCTGCTGTACTTAAAGAAAGCAAACTGTGGGCTAATGTCAGCACTGTGATAACTCCTCCCACTTCTGACCCTATTGCTCTTGACATTCATGAAGTAAAAGAGGCTAGAGCATAGAGGGTTTTTCTGGATGGTGCCAAGGACTATCTCATCCCACACTTGGCTGAGAAGAAGTTAGCTTATGAGATGTGGAACACCCTGAAAAACTTGTATGAGGCAAAGAATGAGAATCGAAAGATGGCACTCAAAGATAGATTGCATTCAACCAAGATGGCCAAGGGTGAGGATGTGGTATCCTATCTTACCCAGGTGGCACAGGTGAAAGATGAGTTGGCTGCAGTTGGGGAGGTCATCTCTGATTCTGAGTTGGTGAGGATAGCCTTGAAAGGCTTCACCAAATACTGGGAAGTCTTCGTGAAGTGTGTGGTTGGTCGTGAACATCTTCCAGATTGGAGCAGACTGTGGGAGGATTTCACTAAGGAGGAGATTCGGGAAGGATCTCAGGGCAGTGGACAGTTGGAGGGTGCCGTTGAAGAAAATGTTGCTCTTTCAGCTAAGGGCAAGAAGAAGTCCACTAAGGACGAGCAAAGTCAGTTGTTTTGCTTGCAACCAGTATAGCCATTTTGCTTCTCAGTGTCTTGAGAAGAAGAAGAAGAAGAAGAAGAAGAAGGAGGAGGCTGTTGCTACAACTGCTGAGATAGATGACTTTGGGCAAAAGTTTGAGAAAGATTTCTCGATGTTCTCTCTTGTATCGAGTGCTGACAACAATGGATTTGTGATGAACAGTAGTTGGTTCATTGATAGTGGAGCCTCTCGTCACATGACTAGAATGTATCATATATTCCGCAACATTATTGAGACAGATCCAGACCAGATGGTTGAGAGTGAAGGGGGAACGACATGTTCAGTGCGTGGATTTGGGAGAGTCAGATTCTAGGTTCGACAGGGTGAACTCCTTGAGCAGGATGGAGTTCTATTTGTTCTAGGGTTGAGTGTGAACTTGCTCTCTGTGTTAGCCTTGGAGGATGCAGGGTATTTGACATTGTTCTGGAGGGGACATGTGTACATTTTTCCAGAGAGGGAAGTTCTGAGAAATGCTCTTATATACTCAGAGGGAGCGGAACTGATCCAACCATTGTTGATTGGTGATCGATTTGGTGAGCTGTACAAGTTAGGTGGACAACCCATGATTTATGATCTAGAGTCGGAAGAGGAGAAGGAGGCTCCTGAGGCTGTAGTGGCGCCAAGGTTTCAGTCTTGATTTCCGATGGAAGAGAGGGACTCTCTTCAAAGTACCGACAGGAGGCTCAATTGGTATGAGAGGACCAATGCTCAGGATTGGAGGATAGATTCTCCTAGGAGCTTAGGGTTCAGGGTTGTTGCCAGGAGGGTGTCTTTAGATTCGAGTTCAGTACAGGTGGTGGCATTGGCTCCAGGTTCAAAGGGAGCTCCTACTGTGAACATTGTGATGGACCTGAGGACCGGAGTAGTAGATGTTGATGGCAATTAGTACTTCCCTCGCTAAGAGGGAGTGTTAGCTTTTTAGCTCAGGAGGCACTCCGCATAGTTTTGTCTTGTATGCGGAAGTGACCTTGCATTACCTAGGCACTTGACTTTTATAAAGTTGTAATAAAGTGGCTCTTTTTATAAAGTGACTTTTATGTAATGTTCCTAGTCTATTATAAAGTGACTTTTTATAAAGTGACTTTATGAAATAAAAGTGCACGTATTTCATAAAGTGAAATTACTTTATTAAAAATGTAAGTGATTTATTTTGGAGGGAATGAATTACATCCCTTGATCCTATCAAGACAAGATTAGATCTTGACCGTTGGATTTACGGATTGGGAAGGTGAAAAGTCATTTTCAAGTAATAAGAGAAAGCCTAGGGTAGTGTGCAAGACACAATTTTCCAAGAGAGTGAGCATTTTGGCACTTTAGAGTTTTTGGTGAGTGAGAGCAAGTTCCTCTAGTGGGTTGCTCGATTCCCTAGGTGAGGGATTCATCCCAAATAGGAGGTGGCTCGAATGCCAAGGCAACTCTGCTGCATTTATTTGTTGGGTCGTACTTCTCAGCTGGCATGCATTTAAGGAAATCTACTGGGCATGAATTTCGAGGAGTTGCACATAAATCGAGTGTTGCACAGAAATCGAGGGCTGCACAAAAATCGAGGTGAGGCCATACAATACTGTTGGGGCCATACTGCTGGGCCGTACTGATCTGCTGGGCACAAATTTCGAGGCTGTACAGTCCGTTGGGTCGTAGAGCTGTTTTGGGCACAAAAATCGAGGAGCTGCACAAAAATCGAGGTGCTGGTACAGTCATTAGATGTTGATTTTATTGCTGCTGTAACTTTGTTTTATGCTTGAAAATGCTCAATGAAAAATTGCTCTTGGATTGGTTTTTCCCTTGGGTTTTTCCAGGGTCTATTTTGACCAAAATTTCACCATGCATGCAATTTTCAGACTAATGTTATAATTGTTTTTCCACTACTAAACCATCTCAGCATGAGTGTTTCAGCTTCTTGTTTTATTTAAGTGCCTGTAAATTGTCATTTAACTAGTGACTACCTAAGTCTGAAATCTGGGTTTTGTTGGGTGGTTGAATGGCTTTTAAAAGCCTGATTTTTATCATCCATAATGACTTCCCTCAGAAGGGGGAGTAGAGATGATGATATTATGGTGGCGTAGTTGGGACTGGTCATCCTTAGACAATGATCCCGTAATTCCGAAAGGAATGATAGTCTTAAATGTTGATCCTTAGACTAAAATCCCATAATTCGGAAAGGAACGATTGTCTAAGATGTAAGTGGTGGACAATGATCCCGTAATTCCGAAAGGAAGGATTGTCCAGTGTGCTGTGGTGGTAGCTTAGTTAAGACCATGTCCCGTAATTCAGAAAGGAAGGATTGTCTGAGCACCACTAGTGTTGTTGGACTAGAATCCTGTAATTCCGAAAGGAAGGATCGTCCAAGATCCCGTAATTCCGAAAGGAAGGATCACTAGAGTTGTTGGACTAGAATCCCGTAATTCCGAAAGGAAGGATTGTCCAAGATCCCGTAGTTCTGAAAGGAAGGATCACCAGAGTTGTTGGACTAGAATCCTGTAATTCCGAAAGGAAGGATTGTCCAAGATCTTGTAATTCCGAAAGGAAGGATCACCAGAGTTGTTGGACTAGAATCCCGTAATTCCGAAAGGAAGGATTGTCCAAGATCCTGTAATTCCTAAAGGAAGGATCACCAGAGTTGTTGGACTAGAATCTCGTAATTCCGAAAGGAAGGATTGTCCTTGATTCAGTAATTCCGAAAGGAAGGATCACTAGAGTTGTTGGACTAGAATCCTGTAATTTCGAAAGGAAGGATTGTCCAAGATCTTGTAATTCTGAAAGGAAGGATCACCATAGTTGTTGGACTAGAATCTCGTAATTCCGAAAGGAAGGATTGTCCAAGATCTCGTAATTCCGAAAGGAAGGATCACCAGAGTTGTTGGACTGAATCCCTAGTTTCGAAAGGAAGGATTGTCCATGATCCCTAGTTTCGAAAGGAAGGATTGTCCATGATCCCTAGTTCCGAAAGGAAGGATTGTCCATGATCCCTAGTTCCGAAAGGAAGGATCACCGAATGTTGTTGGACTGAATCCCTAGTTCTGAAAGGAAGGATTGTCCATGATCCCTAGTTCCGAAAGGAAGGACACTAGATGTTGTTGGACTGAATCCCTAGTTCCGAAAGGAAGGATTGTCCATGATCCCTAGTTTTGAAAGGAAGGATCACCAGTGTTGTTGAACTTGATCCTGTAATTCCAAGAGGAAGGATCATGTTGGTTGTTGTTGTTTTTTTTTTTTTTTTTTTGTAACTAGGGGAATCGACAATTGGAGACTGGGCTGGTACTCGCGTGACACGAGGTCCAGGGATCCAATCCCGCTACCACTATACCCCCAGGTGCCCCACACACCCCGCAAGCATGGGACACGGTAAAGCTGGGTGTGATTTGAACTCGTGACCTCCATTTACAACAGTGACTTCATAACAACTGAACCGCCAATGAGCCACACCCGTGCGGGCTGGATCATGTTGGTTGTTGATTGATGTTGTTGTTTTCGTATTTACTTACTGTTGATTGATGTTGTTGTTTCAATATTCACTTACTGATGATTGGTGATGTTGTTCCAGTATTCATATACTGAAGATGATGATGGTGATACTTCAGCTTTGTACTGAAGATGATGATGATGATGATGATACTTCAACTTTGTACTGAAGATGATGATGATGATGATACTTCAGCTCTGTACTGAAGATGATGATGATGATGATACTTCAGCTCTGTACTGAAGATGATGATGTTCTAGCTTCGTGCTGCAGTTGATGATGTTACAACAAGCCTTTCAGTTGCTGATCTTGAAGTTGTTGAAGAACTTCCAATGATTTATAGATGTACCAACCAATGTTCCAGATGATGTTGTTGATGATGCCTCCTCCTCCCTCCTTCCGATGATGTTGTGTAGAGCCAGACTTGTTGTTGTTGATGTCAGTGGAATAACCTTCTTGTTAAGGGGGAGTGTTGAAATAATGTAACTTTGAAGAATATTCTACTTGTATTATTCCTCCTTCGGGAGATGTCTTTAATGTAAAAGGTCATGTGAAAGTCATGAGGTAAAACCTCCATTGTAAGTCAGGTCATTAGTACCCTAAAGAATGTAATATAAATATTATTTGAGTCTCCCTAGAGAGGTCGGCCCAGTTAAGTTAGTGAGGCCGACCTAGTTAGGTTAAATGTCAAGTAAAAGGTAAAGTATAAATAGAGAGTGTTTCCTCTCATTTGTACCATTCACTCACTCAAGCATTGCGCATTAGAGAGAGGAAGATTGCGAAGGAGGAGGAGGATTAATTACTCTTGGCTCTAGAGTTTGTTTTTGTCTCTATTCTTTATGAGACTTATTTCTTTGGGCATTGTACTTTGGTAATCTATGTTAGTTTTTGTACCTAGGGAAGTGTTCCCCTAATAACTTTTGCCTAAGCCACTTAGAAAGGGGGAAAAAGTGACCCTTACATTAAATGACTTGTGAAAAGCATTAATGAGACTTTATAACCATAAAGTCACTTTTTGATAAATTTAAGTGGGTGAGTGAATTAATATTTATGAGAAATAAATAGGAGCATTTAATTTCAACCGTCGATCTAATCTAATCTCACCCATTGGATTTAGAGAACCCTAGGGTTTGATAAAAAACGAAAGGGAGGCATTTTTTTTTTTTCACTTTTGAGAGATTCAAGTGAAGAGAAGAGAAAGAGAGAGCAAGAGAGCAATGGCACGAATTTCGAGGAGGCATTGAAGCAAGTTTCAGTTGGCATGCATTTCGAGGCAGCCTGCTGAGTATTTAATGCATAGTACGGATTCCCAGGTAGCATTTCTTTAGTACAGCATGCATCCCGAGGTGGACCATTGAGCAGTAAACTGGGCACGTGTTTCAAGGTATTTCTGGGCATGGGTTTTGAGACAACCTGCACACTTTTCGAGGAGAATCTGGACACAAATCCCGAGAGCATTGGCACTGTTTTCGAGGAGGTATTTTGGGCACAGAAACCGAGATTTTCAGCATGGATTTTGAGACAGGTTTAGGACACAAATCCCAAGACAGGCTGCACAGAAATTGAGACTGTACAATACGGATTCTGTACCTTCCTGCACAGTTTTCGAGGTACTCATTGGCACAGAAATCGAGGCTGCATTTTTGCAGACTTCGAGATTATTTTCTGCACAGAAATCAAGGGATAGTACAGCACGAATTTCGATATAAAGGACTTCACAGAAATCAAGGTGTACGGATTTCTGTCCTTTCTCTCAGCACAATTTTCGAGAATAATATTTGCACAGTTTAAAAAGCAGCTTCAACACATTTTACGAGGCAGTCTTCGAGTGCATTTAATGGTGGAGATAAGTTGCATTTCTCACTGTAATGCTGTCCTATAATTTTACTGAAGAAATAAAATCTCTCTCTCTGTGACTGGTTTTCACCGTGGGGGTTTTTCCAGGGCTATTGGCCAAAATTTCTGAGTCTGATGATTTTTTTATGGTGTGCTTGGTTAAAATTTATTTTCTGCTTGTTAAAGTGTATTTGCAGCGTGTTTATTGTTCTGTAAATTTCATAAGTAATTTCCAGCCAATGCAAAACTGGCTGGGGATGAAAAACACTGAAAATTTGGCATAAACCAGCAAGCTGCAAAACACAGGAAAATTTAGAATCTATATTGTGGAAGTTCTTGCTGGGTTTTCTTCCCCTTGAGGGTTTCCAAAGATAAATTGTTGTGTACCTTGTGATTGTGTGTCTTTTAGAGATCCTATTTATGCTGCTGTTATTGTGAAAATGTATTAAATGCTAATGAAGTAGGAATCTAAGTTATTGCAGCATATAAACTTAACAGTTTTGGGTGTATTGATTGGGTTGAAATCTAGAAACCAAGGTGTTAGGAAGAGGTCGACTCTCCCCCATAACTTAGGGTAGTATTTTAGCTTTATATTTATAAATATAAACAATGAAAGCCACAGGCACAAAAACTTGTCCTGAAATTTTGATTCCACTTGCCTTTTATCTAAAGATAGTAGTGTGTTTGAAAACAACCAAAAGCCATTGAATGTGCCAGCAAAGTGTTTTCCCTATAGTTTTCCAAATTTACAGGGATCCCATAAAGCCCTCTCACTTGAGATTAAAAGATGAGATCAATTGCAATTTTTCCTCCAAAATACTTTGTTTGTAGGGTGTTGCTTCTTGAGGTAGGAGGAGATCTCATACTGCCTTGTCACGTCTTTGAAACATTGTGGCTTTAATGGGGTATGGAAATCTATAGAACTGAGAGTCAATGGATTTGAAGGGCGGCGGTTTATTGGTAGCTCTAATCCAAATGCACTAGAAATATCAGACGTCATGTCTTGCAGTTGCACTAGGCCCACTACAATAGGTGAAGTGATCACGTTCATTGAAGAGACACTAGAGATACTATTCAGAGCCTTTGTAGTATAGTTGCTACGCGAGATGAGAAAGAGACAACTTCTTTCAAAGCTAACTTCTTTTTAAGATAACTTTTGTTTTCTTAAGGCATTTGTAGAGATCACACCCTGTGCAACTGTGCATGCCTTAATGGTATTTAAACCAAAGTTAGGAGAAACTAGAGCATTCCTTGCTGTGGGAACTAGTGGTACTGAATGGCTTCCAAGATAGTAGAAGGATTACAATGCATTGCAGATGGTGCAGAAACTTATCAATATTACAAATATTTCTGGCACTCATCGAGTGTAAGATTAAGGAATCTGAACAAACTGTTTGGTTACCAAGGGTTGATTGATGGTTTCCTTGGTTGCTGAACTTTTGTATATGGCTCAATCCAGTACACATGCAGGCTACATGATTTATGTGCATTTATTTTTATAGTGAACCACTGAACATGTTACAGGGCACAGGATCATTTAGTATGAGAAAATTGCTATTCGAGTCATTAAATCGATCAATAATTTTCATATCCACCCAACAAATACACTGTCAAATGATGTTCATATTCTCCTAAGTTGAAGTGGTAACTGGGCATAACAATACTTGGCTTGGCTAGCAACCTCTTCTTGAAAGTCTAGCTTTATTATACTTTCTGAAGGAATTTGGATGTTTGAAAATTAAATGAAAGCCACCTTCTCTAATATATCTTATTGTTAACCTTCATCTTCTGCCTAACGTCCTTTCTGTGCATTGATTATTGTGATGTATCAAATTATGGTTAGCATTATGTTAGTGAAAGTCAATTTGAAGCACTATTTTGTGGTTACGTTATACTGACTTTATTCTGTTGTAGGTCAAAGTACATGCAAAGCTGAAATGATGTTATCTGGGCCAGTGAAATGTTTTGATGTTCAGTGTATTCCTTCCAAAGATGCCAGTCCACTTCCTCTCTTACCAGGTAGTCTCTCTAGCCTTTCTTTTTCTCATTTTTTGTATATTTTTTTCATTGACATATTATTTTGTATGGACATTTAAATACATTCAATCATGCATGCATGCAACCATATTTGTCAAGAGGTGCACCAATATTGATTTGAGGCTAGTATGCAATGTAATGTCATCGTCTAAGCACAGAACAGTCCATGCTGTTTTTTAGATGCATATGGAAGAAAGGTCTTCACAAGAACCAAGCTACTAAGAAAACAAACTAATATAAGTAGTATCCAAACAAGAAATCCGTAAGTTCTTGGGAAAAACAGTGGAAGCAACTTCACACAGAAACTTCATGGAAACCTCCCATTTGTCACTGTGCTAATAAATAAAGAATTAAATTACTGTTCATGGATTTAATGTTAGCATAGTTTTAGCCCAGTGGGCTAGCTTGAGTGGTAGAGTGTTTTGAGCTTTATGCAGGAGGTCTCAGGGTCGTTTCCCTGAGGTGGCTGCTTCTGTTGCATGCCTCACTTGATGTCACTGTTGGGTTAGGCACTGTAATCAGTGCTGATGGGTTTGCACTGCAGTGTGTACCATCCATGAATGCGGGGGAGTGATTGGGATTTTTCCGACAAGGTGTTCTTTTGAAAAAAAATGTTTACAGAATTTTATTGAGAAAAACCACATCAAATATATCATACACAATTATTTTTTCTTTTGTATTTGATAAACTTTCTGAAATGTTTCCTGTTAATTCTTGCATTTAATCTCCTATGTAATAGAAAATAGATTGTTATCCGAAGACACGAATGAATGATTTATTGTATTTTCAATCCAAAAATTGGACCTCCAAATGTGAGTGAAGCTTATTTTGCAAGTATTGGTATAATTCAAAATTGGATACTTTTCATGTTCATCTTGTTCTCGGAAACCTCTTTCTCCAACTTCTGCCAACTGTTGTACTTAGATCTACAAGTCACATACATCACTGTATTCTTTGGATCATCTTTTATTTAATAAACAGTACCAGCAGTATTGATGAACCTATGTTGTCTCTCATAAGGAAGGGATCAGCAACCTGTAAATTTCTCAATCAACACCGCCATCTGTTGAAATAAGGGTGCAATTTTGATTTTCACTTTTGGTGATGACCGACTTTATTTTGTATTATTATTATATATGTAGGTTTGGCTAAGGCCTGTTTGTTTTTATACAATTCTAGCAGTATAATTATTTGCAGATAATAAAACAGGATCACTAAAAGAATAACCAAGCACAAAAACAATAGACACAGAATTTTATCCTGGGAAACCCAACAGGGAGAAAAACCCATCAACCTTCGTATAGAGATAATCAGTTCAGATAACAGAGTACAAGAATAAGAGAGAGAAAAAGAAACTTCTCCAAGTGTAGAAACCCCAAAAAAACACTTCTCCTAGCTGCAGTAACGAACTTCTTTCTCCTCTAGAGCAAACTTGCTTGTGTTGAGTGAGTGACCAAATGAGAGGTGTGACCTCTCTATTTATACTCATCAAAAAGTGACTTTTTCCTTACTGGGCCGACTTCTCTAACTTTATGGGCCGACTTGTCTCGGGGAAAGATAAAATTACATTTAATAAATATTTTCTTTGGGTAATTCCAATTCAAGGCTTTTACATGATCAAATACATCAATATCTTCTCCTGAAGTAGGTACAACAATAATATAATAAAATACAATAAGAATAACTTCCGAAGTTACATTATTTCCAACACTCCCTCTTAACAAGGAAGGTATTCTTCGGACACAGTCATCATCATCATCACTGAACACGATCATCGGGATCTCATTTGTACATCACATCTGTCTCGAACATCTCTATACATACGGAAGGTCTTCAACACAGTCTCAGTTCGTCGAAAAGTGTCATCATGCATCTACTCCACTTAGTCCATCGGTGGATCCATACATTAGCTCAACAACTCTGCACAGTCCATCGGAGAGTCCATCATGCATCAGCTCAACCCAGTCCATTGGGGAACATGCACCAACTCAACCAGTCCATTGGTGAGTCCATACAAGAGTACTAGTGTGCGCTAGTGTGCACCAGCCTCTCAATCCCATCTCAGGATGTTCGAGAGATCTCCTCACTCTTTTCAGAGTGATTGGGAGAATGCACTATATCTCTCTATGAGAGATCTCCTCACTCCTTTTGGAGTGGTTGGGAGTATGCGCTGGCCTCTCCATCATTTTCAGGATGTCCGAGAGATCTCCTCACTCCGTCTTAGAGTGATTGGGAGAATGCAGTGGCCTCTCCATCCTATCTCAGGATGTTCGACAGATATCCTCACTCCTTTCAGAGTGATCGGGAGAATGCAGTGGCCTCTCCATCCTATCTCAAAATGTCCGAGAGATCTCCTCACTCCTTTCGGAGTGACCAGGAGAATGCATTGGTCTTTGTATCATCTTTCCCTCTCAAGGAGGGATACATTCTCATCCACACCAAGCCTTTCACGAAAGTATGCAAACCTTATCCTGCGAAGAGGCTTGGTAACAATGTCTGCAGTCTGGTCATCTTTCGGAACATATTGTAGCTTGACCGCACCTTTCTGCACCATATCACGAATGTAGTGATACCGAATCTCCATATGCTTCAACTTGTCGTGGAATACAGGATTCACTGACATCTACACACAACTTTGGTTATCACAGTGAATCACATTTGGCTCTGTAATCTGGCCAAGCAAACCTGCAAGGAGTTTTCGAAGCCACACAACTTCCCTAGCTGTAGTGCTAGCTGGCATGTACTCGGCCTCTGTAGTACTAAGTGCTACTGAGGTCTGCTTCCTGCTGCACCAGGAAATCACGACAGATTCTAGGTTGAAGCAACACCCAGAGGTGCTCTTCCTATCCACAACACTCCCGACCCAATTAGAATCGGAAAATATCTGCAATGTTAAGTCACAATCTAAAGCATATCTTAGGCCATATCCCATGGTGCCACTTAGGTATCTCAAAACATGTTTTGCAGCAACCCAATGAATCTGTCTCGGCTCGCGCATGAATTGGCTAAGGGCACCCACTGCAAAACATATATCTGGTCTAGTGTTGATCAGATACATCAATGATCCAATCAACTGGTGGTACATGGTGGGATCTATCAAATCTGAATCGGAACTAGTCTCTCAGCTTCTTCAGATTCGCATCCATCGAAGTGGCCATGGACTTACAGTCCAACATTCCAAGTCTCTTCAGTATGTCAATGGTGTTTTTTCCTTGGCTCAGGAAAATCTCATTGTGCCCTTGCCATACTTCTAATCCCAAGAAGTAAGGCATCAATCCAATGTCCTCCATTTCAAATTCAGAGGCAAGCTTCTTTTTACACGATACAATAAGTTTCTAATTTTCGATGAGAAACATATCATCAACATAGAGTACCAAAATCAATGGCTCACCATCCACAACCTCGTAGTAAAGGTTGGGGTCTGCATCACTCTTGGTGAATCCCAAGCTCACCAAGTATCCATCTATCCGACCATATCAAGCACGTGGTGCTTGCTTGAGTCCATATAAGGCCTTTTTTAGCCTGCATACATGGGACTCCTTTCCATGGATCTTAAAACCCTCTGGTTGTTCAATATATACTTCTTCCTCGATTACACCGTTGAGGAAGGCGATTTTGACATCCCTCTGATGCAACTTCCATCCCATAGCTAAAGCAATAGCAATAATCGTCCCGATGGAAGTATATCGAGCCACGGGAGCAAATTTCTCATCATAATCAACTCCCACTTTCTGAGAGAATCCTCTATTAACAAATCTAGCCTTGTGTTTCTCAACACTGCCATCTGCTCCATGCTTGATTTTGTAAATCCACTTGGAAGTCACTACTGACTTCCCCTTGGGTTTCAGTACAACCTCCCACACATCATTCTTCATAACGGATTGATATTCTTCCATCATGGCATCCTTCCATACTTGGTGTCTGGAGGCCTCCTCATAGGTGGAGGTTTATGAGTCAATAATGTGACTCATCATTGCTACATAACTCGAGAATATCTGAGGTCTCTTACTCTCTCGAAAGGTACCATGGGGAGCTTCATGCCCCTCTACATCCTGCAATGTCTGTTGTGCCCATCTAGGCCTCTTTCGGCCTACTGCAACATCTATGGGAACATCAACTGGCTCAACAGGATCAATGAGATCAATTGGCTCATCCTTCTCTATTAACTCCCTCTGAAATCCTGGAGGGGGAGATGATCTCATTTCCTTTGGATCTATCAGCTTCTCATCATCGATCTCCATATCGGATCCTCCAGCTCTTCTGATAGCCATCTCCTCTTCAAAGGGCACATCCCCGCTGACCTCGATCTGTCTCGATCCTGGGATGTAGATTCTATAAGCCTTTGAAGATTCATCGTATCCCACAAATGTTCCCTTCTTGCCTGAAGGCTCTAGCTTCGTCCTCTTTTCCTTGGGCACATGAATGTAGACTGGACAACCAAAGATACGAAGATGGCCCACTTTTGGTTTCACTCCTGTGAAAGATTCTTTTGGATTCATGTTCTTCAAAATTTTATGAGGGCATCTATTTTGCACATAGACAGTTGTTCTGGAAGCTTCTGCCCATAAGAACGTAGGCAGACACTGAGTCTGGTCATGTATCATGGCTTTCGTTGCCTCAACAATTGTTCTGTTCTTTCTTTCCGCAAGCCCATTTTGTTGAGGGTTGTAGGGAACTGTGTACTCCCTCTTAATTCCTGCTTCCTTGCAAAAACCATTGAAATCTGTAGAGGTGTATTCTCCACCAATATCTGACCTCAAGATCTTAATCCTCTTTCCTGACAAGTTCTCGATTTGTGCCTTGAATTCTTTGAATCTGCATAGCACCTCCTCGGATTCCTTGGTCTTGAGAAAGTATATCCAAGTATTATGAGAATAATCATCAATAAATATCACATAGTAGTAGTAGCCACCCAATGAGGCAACTGTCATGGGTCCGCACAAGTCAGAATGTACTAGATCCAAATTCCCTTTGGGTCTGCTTTCACTATTCGGGAAAGAGCCCTTGGCACTCTTTCCAAGTGCACATCCTCTACATATTCCATCACTGTCTACATGAAGTACTGGTAGACCTGCCACCATATTCCTTAATGACGGGAGAGCTTTATAGTTAAGATGAGCAAGTCTTCTGTGCCATAGCTCACCCATAATGGTAGAGTCATGCACTAGTGCATGAGATGGTGGTGTGCTCAACCTCAACCTGTATATGCTCTCCTCTCGTACACCAATCACCCGTGCTGAATTCATGCTTGAGTTCTTGTGCCATGCAAGAACCTTCGCATCAGAGAATGCAACTTTATAACCCTTGTCCTCCAAAGCTGATATCGAGACAAGATTCCTTTTCATACCAGGTACATATAACACATCACTCAAGTGTAGGGTATCACTAGACTTCAACTGAAGGGAGGTAGCCCCAAATCCCTTCATAGTGTAATTAGCATCATCCCCAAGTACAACACGTAGATGGGATTCTTTCTCAACCAGTTCTGAAATATTTTCTTTATACCAGTCATATGTCTAGACGCACCACTATCTATTAACCAAGTATCACTAGTGGTGGGAACATGTATGGGACGCAAACTACCACGTGACGCATGTATGGGATAAAAATAAAATAAAATAAATTGCATAAATGAAATTCTAATCTAAAGTAGAAATTAAAATGCATGTAGATGAAGGTACTAACTCAAACACACTTTAATATTTTTATTTTATTATTTTGAATGCAAGAGATGAGAAAGGCTTAGAAAGGAGCAGACTCAACTCACTTAAAGAACTCAACGAAAAGGAAAAGCACTCAAAAGAAAGATAAAAGACTTGCAATACTCAACACTCAGAAAAAGAAAAAGGCACTCAAATCCTACTGCTCAAGTGAGCTTATTCGAAGACCTACCTACTCTAAATAGGCAAGACAAATGCTAGGTAAAATCATAAATCCAGTGCAACCATTCATCGTAAAGGTTAATGATAATTCTTTGATTTTTGTTAATAAAACAAGCCAAGATTGGGTTAAAGATTAAAGGATTTGATAGCACAATCTTCCTGATTTGCTCAAAAATTGCAAAAGGGCTTGAATGGTGCAACAAGAAATTATGCCAAGGAGAAGAATGACTGGTGCAAACATTCTCCATCAAAGAACTGATAGGTTCATAAAATTTATGTGAATTATTGCTTAAAATTGATGGAGGGAAAACATATGGGACATGATTCAATTTCTTTTTACACAAACTACTTTCCTCACTCACTTCTCTCACATATTCAATTTGGCTCTCCCTGGGATTGATGATGGAATAAAAACCAAGTGGAGACAAATTAAAGCTGAGAAGACGAAAAATCAAAATCAAGCTCACTTGTTACTAAAAAATAGAGAAAAGATGAAACTTATCTTTGAACACCTTCTCTAGCCACCAAGAATGATTGATAAATTGATAACAAGCATTATTGTTCCAAAGTGACTGGAAAGAGAAATGAAGTGCTTTTTCTCCAATTATGGGACAATGCTCATACTCCCTATTGAAAATCACAAAAGCAAAAGATTGACTAACCACAAACCCAAAGAAGACTGAAAGAGCTGGGATGGGAGGGTGGATTGGAGATATGTATTTTCTCCCAGATGGATAAAAATATTTGACCTTGGAAATTGACAAAAGGAGAAGCCTTTCAAAGAAAAACTCCTCATTCTAGGAATAAGTTCAATACTTAATATTTGAGGACAAGACTCACCAAAACTATCTAACCCCAAGAATTGGATCAAGTTAGATGAGCATGAAAAAGGAATACTTAAGGATTCAACATAAGAAGTTGAGCAGTGATTAGAGCATCTACTGTGATTTACTAATTCATTCTCATCTTGAGATTGCTCTTCCATTGATTTATCATTAAATTCATATGTGGATAAATGATCATTTTCATTGAATTGATCAGGGAGCAAATTAACAAATGTATTTACAACATCTTGATTATTTACACAATGATGACATGGAATCACTTCAAAAGGGCCTTGGTTGATGCCCACATTTTCTTCTTCTTCATCAAGATGATATGAAATTGAACTATTGCAAATGATAGAGTGACTAGGGAGTTTCTCTTCAAGAGAAGCCTCATTTGACTCATTGATTAAAAGCTCAACCTCAGAAATTTCCTCAGGATCAAGACTAAGGCTTCTTAAGAATTGATTTGAAGTTTCATCATTCATGCAATGATTAGGGATTTGCTCATTAAAAAAATTTCGATAGATTTACAAGTGGAAGACTTACTCTCAAAAGAAATTGGGCAGGAGGGGTCATTTTCGGATGTTTTGTCAAATCAATTGATATTTGATTATTAATTGCTTCAACAATAGGATCGGAAAGGGGAAGGATTGGATCTTGGATTTGATCATCATATTCGTTTCCCCATTTTTCTAAGAATTTATTTTCAAACATGTCATATCCAGAAATGCTATTGGTCATCAAATTCAAGAACCAGAGCTCAACTCTTCCTTGGAAAGATGAGGCCAATAGTTTCATACATACATTCTCATGGATTATAGATAATTCGTTAATAACTTCCCTAAAGAGGTCAAGGTGCCTTTTCGCAGATACCTCGTAACTTCCGTCGAATTTAGGCAACCTTTCACGGGCTTGACTAGGGATTTGATGAGGATACCCAACAATTTTTGAAAAGTAAAAAACTTTCAATCGACCGAAAGTCCTTGGCTGCTCAGAAGCAACCATGGATAATAATTTCTATAAAATTTAGGAGCTTAAATGCAAATTGATGCACCCCATGGTTTCTAGATATGATAGGATCGATCACCAGTGGAGTCGCTTTTTGTGGAGTCACCAGGTAAACTATTGATCTTGTTTACCAAAAGATATGTCGTTAAAATAACAAGGAGAGATGAGTGA
Organism: Larix kaempferi; assembly: GCA_027924585.1. NCBI lineage: Eukaryota > Viridiplantae > Streptophyta > Pinopsida > Pinales > Pinaceae > Larix > Larix kaempferi. Next base: position 562,997 of record BSBM01002018.1, read on the forward strand.
AAAGAGATGGTTATGAATGATTTAGGAAAATAAATGATAACCATCTAGTTTACAAGACCGAATGCGATAAGATATAAGATACACATGGATACTCGTAGACACCTGAGGTAAGCCTCTACCTCTCCGGTAACGGCGCCAAAAATGTTATCACACAACTTGTAGTTGTCCCTAAAGGTTATCCTATCCAGGACGGTAGAGGTGTTGGAAAACTAAAGAGGTGACCCAAGAGATGCCACAGTTCCCAATGCAATTGGGTGTCACGTTAATCGAGGCACTCTTCACTTTAGATCAAGCCTAAGCAAGACCAAGGGGGAGACCCTGGCTTAGCCAATGAAGGCTAGCGAACAATCAAGACCTCCAAGGGAAATGTGATGATGATAAGGTAGAAGATCAAGATGAGATTAGATCTAGATCTAAAATGGATAAGTGGACCCAATGAGTTAGGGCTTGGTTGAAGAGGCTTAAGGAAGGACAAGTATTCAACCAATAAAATATAAAGGTCACTTATGAGGTCAAAGTAATAGAGCTAGATAGATCTAGTGCCAAAATAATAGATCCAAGTGGGGTCCACCCTTAAAATATGGAAATTGGTCCAAATGGGGCCCACAAGGTGAAAATCAATGAAGAAAAGCACTAGGGGGTTTGCAAATGAATGGATCTAATGAAACAATGAGGAATTAGCAATACCCAAGTTGGGATCTAGCAAAAATGGCCACCTACCCAAAAGTGCGATCTCCCTTGGAGAGGCCCAGTGCCTTAGATCAGGGGGTAAATGGAGTCGGATGTCCACCAAAATTTAGATCTGGAATGTTGTGACTAATGTAGTGGTGGGTTTTAATTATTAAGCCCAAATGATTGCTAGATCTCCATAGATTTGAAAAATTAAAAAAATGAGGGTTTTGAATTTTAGGGTTTGAGATGATCAATGGATGAAAATGCACGAAATGAACTACTAACCTTGTAGATCTTACCTCTAGAGCTTGAGAATACCTTGCAAAGTGATAACCTTCCCTTGTGTGTATATTCAAGAGTGAAATCCAAGCTACCCAAGTGAAATTGCTAGCTCTCCAAGCTCACACGTGAGCCCTCCTCCTGCAAGAAAAGATCTGTATGAGAATCATTCCGGCATGAAAATGACTATCAGGATGGAAATATGAAAGAGAAAGCATCAACTATGTCACTAAGATACAATAATGATACTCCCTCAGACAAAAAGTAGATCAAAGGTAAGATATGGGGTTTCCCCACAATAGTGTCCCCTTAAAACGTCCTCTTCTTCAACCCACACGACCTTCCTATAAAGCAAACGTTTGGACAGATAGATCCACAATGATACACAGAGAAACAATTGTATATTCAAGTTGCAAAGATACCCATCAAGACTAAAGAAGTAGATCCACAAAAATAGTAATTTTATTCCAAGTTTCCAGAGCTCCAAAGATGCCTTTACAATAGGGGGGTCTCTTCCTTAAATAGGATGAGGGAGACCAAAACCCTAAACCACTTTTGAAATGAGTGGTTGAGATCAAAAGATAAAAATATACAATCAACGGCTAAGATGAGCCGGTACAATATAACATGGCTCACTCACATGAGGGGGGTGTGCACTACATAGAAGAAGCCCTAGGGGGGTGCGCACCACATAAAGATGGCTAAAATACAAGTGTGCCACATTAGATGACTAGGACAAGTGACTAGGAGCACATGGTGGGGCTAGGAGCCATTACTTTCCTTCACTACCATCACCCCATGGCACAATCATATAACATATGACTCAATGCCATGTCCAAGTGTACAAATGATCAAATCCTGGTCCCCTCAACTGAGAGAAGAGTACATCAAAACACATCCTGATGACTTTGTGGACCCCACTGAATGCTGCAAGCTGATCTGGAAGGAGTGGGATACACCATAGATGACCTTTGAGAAGACCTCATGCCAAAACCTTGCCTCAATTGCCCAAATCGAATTCCTAAATGACCTTTTTATTCCATTTTTATTCCACCTGAAAAACCACCAAACTGCCCACAGGTCACTGCCTGGTTCCCGGGCACAAAATTTGACTATACCATCATGTCCGAGAGGGGGGGTAATATGGTAATAACAAATGGTTGGACCACCCCCTTCCTCTGTAGCTCCCTAGGCAACGACTTGCCTCCAATGCACCAGCTGGACAGGCCACATCAGCATGGCCAAACTGGTCAACAGGTGAAAAACTGCTCAAATCATGCCTGGGAGTGCCTGAAACTGAAAGATAAGTGTATCAATGGATCCATAAGACCCAAGTCCACTAGAGATGAGTACTCATACACCTCATGGTAACCTGTAAGATCATCTGTAACATCCACCATACCCAGCCAAGTAAAAATATGATGATCTGGAAATAATAATAATCAATAAAAAAACTGCATCAATCATCATCTGAAACCTGTGCCCATCATAGGGAATCATCAAAAGGTATATAAAGGACCATAGATCAACATCATACAATATAAGTGGTCCATCTCATCATGGATCCCAAGGTTGACCTTGGTCAAATTAGGTTTGACTGGTCAAACTAATCAAAATATGACCTAGGCTAAAGAAGCGATGCTGCTGCAAGTGCAAATGATTAAGACATGCTCTTTAAATCATTTTCATAGCAAGACTTTAAAACATTAAGCATTATTTCATTGGTAGTTAATAGATAATAGTAGGTTAGTTAATAATTTACTTTTAAAGAGAACCCCGAGAATATAATCATTTGTAGACATGATCAATTTGCTAGCAGAGGGTGAAGGCTAAGGATGCAAGGCTAGGGCAAAAGGGGATGACTTGATTGACTTGACACTACGATACTTTGGATAAGGGAAATGGTGTGACACACTTAAGCATGTGTTGGACAAAGAATACACAAGGAATGGCGATGTCTCACAAATGGGTAAGTTGTTTAGAGAAGTGCTTATTCAACCTTGGAAAAATGTCTACTACTAGAACCGCTGTGAACTAGGTGTCCGACTAACCGTAACTTGAGGTTCTAGGGGACACTTAGAATTAGCTGTCCATTGCTCCATCTCATATCATAACCCGTAGGCTCAATGAGGAAAATTTCATATAAGGTCAACAGTCTTTAGATTTGGCATATACTTAACCACTGCTTTATTTGGACCTTTCATTTCATTTCATATAATTTCATGGCCAACAATCTTTAGATTTAGCATACATTTATCCATTGCTTTCTAGGCCTTTGGGACCCCTCTGGGATTTTGCATGTGCTTAAAAGCACAACTAATCACAACTTTCATCCGGGGTGCATTTACATTTCATTGCATTTCATTTCAGAACCCTTTTCATTGGGCTTTACAAAAGATATATATCAATAATTTCCAAAGGTAGTACAATTTGCTTCAGGTTTTAGCCAGCACAACTCAAGCAACTAAGGGGACTTCCACAATCAAGATCAAACATCGGGGCAACCGACTAGAGAGATCAAGGTATAAAATCCAACTTACCAAAGGCAAGTTTTGTTGCCAACTCAGAGTCGAGACACAAAATAAACATGGATGCTGTCCAACATAGAGGCAAAAGCAGGGAGGTCCTCCATATCATAAGTCAAGGTGTAAGTCAGGGTAAAGATAAATAATAAGGAAAGACACATGGATGGATGGAGACAAGTGAAAATGGTGCCTAAGCTAGCAAGTCAGAAAGACAGGAGTGATCATGTCCACATTCCTAAGAAGGTAAAAACCAATGAGTATAAAACAAGAGTTTCCAAATGTCAGTAATACAATCATGCATATAATCCATAGTAACCAATTTCATTTTAACATATATATATATTGCCGGATCATAATTACTATATGCCAAGTCAAGCTATCAAAATGACCTAAACAACAAGATACTAATTTTTTTTTTCCCCAAAAAAAAAGCGTAATTTCATTTCATCCTTGAGAGTACGAAATTACATAGAGAGTCATCACTCAGATTGAGTGTTTGAGGTAACTTTGAAAAACAGTAATGCCTATGTCTGAAAAAAGTGAGATGTTCTCACCACATGAGCATTAACATCTATTACATCATGATGGATGATAACAGGTAAAATAAAGATATAATTATCATAGGTTTTTTACAACCTGTGTGAATCGTTTAGTTGCAAAAAAGAAGCTAGTAAATATATACAATCAGTTATGATGAGCAGTGTACATAGTAAGTACATCGATTTTCCAAAAAACATAGAGGGCAAAAAACATAGTTCAGTCTATGAAGGGCCTGTGGTATAGATCCCTGCTGACCCCATCCAAGTATTCAGTAACTTTCCAGATGCCGGGAGCTAGAAGCAGTCCTTCCTTCGAGGCTTTGTCCGCCTCTGAGTTGTTTTCCCGATAAACATGCCTGTAATTAAAAGTATCAAAGGTGTAAGAGACATTCTGAATTTGTTGTAAAACCCCAGCAAGTTTCCGATTGTTGCACTGATACAATCCATTGACCCAGTTAATCACATTCAATGAGTCCCCAAAAACAGTAATAGTTCTGACAGTGTGTTCCAAAGCGAAAGAGAGTAAGAGCTTGAGGCTGAGAATCTCAGCCCAGTTGTTGGTTCCTCTCCCTATTCCAAACGACATGACAAAATAATGTGAAGGGGACAAAAAAAGGAGCGCCCCTCCCCCACAAAGATAGTTCTGACAAGCCCCGTCGAAAAAACCCCATGGCTGAGTTGGATCATGGTCTATGGGTTGTATGTTCCTCTTTGAGATGGTCTGTTTGCATCGATGGAGAGCTAGGTGGATGCCGCAGCTGTTGATGGCTACAGAAGCTGGTAAACCCACTTTATCCGAGAACAGGCAGTTGTTCCGGGATAACCAGACGCCCCAGAAAACAATAGAGGGAAGGCCCTTGTAAGAAGCAAACACAGAGTTAACAGTCCAACTTCGCCAAGCCTCAACAAGGGAGTTCCCTTCCCACCTAAAATTTACTTTAAGGATCCGAGACACCACCATCCAAACCTCCTTAATGAAGCTACAGTGGAGAAATAGGTGTAATACATTCTCCTCATATTGAGAACACAGATAGCACCTGCTAGGACCCTGTAGGTTTCTTTTTTGCAAGAAATCCCAAGTAGGAATTCTGTCAGCCAAGATACACCACAAAAAAATGCAAGCTTTGAGAGGGCTCTGCAATCTCCAAATAGATTTCCACCACCATACCGGTTCCCTGTCCCAAAAGTTTGCGCTGATCCATTGGTAGCCATATTTCGGGGAGTAAGTACTCGAGGGATCCCCGTCCCAAATCAAGGTATTGTCTGCATCTTGGAGAAAGATCTGATCCCTGCTGAGAGCCCGCAAATAAGTTCTGAGTTCATTCTCCAAGTCCAAGTTTAATCCAAAGGTTTCAGCACGCCTCCAGACAGGCCTTCCCATCCAGTGATGATCCTCATCCGCCAAATGATGGAGAACAGTAATATGACGTTGCCGCAGTTCCATGATGAGTCCCTCTGACAGGAGATGCTGTGCAACGCAGCCAACCCAAGGATCTCGGCCAACCCTCAATCGACGCCCATTACCAACATCCCAAACAAGGTTCTGTTCGATAACATGGAAGGAGGAGACAAGAGCTTTCCAAATGACAGACCCCCCTTTATGTGTCTTAAGCGGGGACCTGATCCAATCCTCCACCGAATCCGGTTCAATGTATTTGAGGGTCATAATGCGAGCCCAGAATCCTCCAGATGTGATTAACCTCCATCCACATTTGGCAGCCAAAGCCTGAGAGAAAAAGAAAATGTTTTTTAGTCCCCAGCCTCCCAGAGCTTTGGGGGTAGCAATTCGTTCCCATTTCACCCAAGGCGTCACATGAGCATCCTCCTTTCCATTCCACAAGAAACGAAAACAAATTTTCCTAGCAGCTTCCAGAATCCCCTTAGGTATCCAAGCAAGGGACATCCAATATACTGGAATGGCTTCCAGTACCGACTTCACCAAAATCAATCTGCCCACACGGGAGAGCCACCGGAAGCTCCAACATTTGAGTCTTTTTTCCAGCTTTTCCAAGAGCCAAGCCCAATCATGTTTCAGATAATTATTAGGCTTTAAGTGAAAACCCAGGTAACGTAACTAATACCAATGCACATCATATATATACTGGGTCATATATCAGTGTCTGTAATTTGGACCAACTATATCCACTGAGAACATTGCTGCTAAAACTCTGAACATTGCCCTGTACCTGTATGGAGTAAAAGGTCATCTCTGTCATCAAATCTGAGGTCTTAAGGCTCAACCTTGGCATAAGGTCTACTATATGTCTGATATAAGGCTGCTCTGATGTGTGAGTGATCACAAATAATACTGCTCATCATAGCTGATCTCACTGAATATGTGCAAAGGCAAAGCTTAGAAAAGTGTAGATATCTGCTCTGCAACCATGGTAGCCTAGCTACGATGGATATGATAACAGTCCTTAGTTCAGAGATCCTCATGAAGTAAGAATCAATTGATTCTGATTTTGACATCTTGAGATTTGATAGTTGATTCCTCAATGCAAGAGTACGATTGATCTACTATGTTCAATTAACTTCTTCAGGGTTTTGAACATCTTTCTAGTTGTCTTCTTCTATGAGATATGAGGAACCAAATGATCTTTTATTGAATCTACCGAGATTCTTCTTGCTTTGGCATCATTCTTTCTCCATTGAGTCTTGTCATCTTCCGCTTTTGGTTATGGAACCTTCTCATTAACGAACTTCAAAAGATCGTTTTCTTCTAATATAAGAACCCTAGACTTCCAAGAGCTGAAATTGGAAACCCTATCAAGTCTATCTTCAACCTTAATTCCAATCATCTTGACTGAAGTGTTGGACCAGAAACCCTAGCAGGAGCTAGGTCAAAATTGAAGTTTGGACTTTTGCAAAACTAATTCCACAGAAAGATGCGCCCTATAAAGACAAGTTGAGAAGAGGTAAGATCGAGCCAAATCCGTGGACAGAAGGGCTTGATCCAAGAAGCCCTAGTTTTGACCCCGACACAGTGTTAGGTCAAAAAAATGAAATTTCTTCAATCTGGATTTGGCCTCCACATAAAGATGCGCCTCCCCTAGAGCGAAATTCCCAATGCTCTTTTCAGGGAAAACTGAGGTGGGAAGCCTTCGGAATATGAAACTCTAGTTTCCGACAGTGGCTTCTTTTAGCACTGCTCTGATACCATGTTAGTTTTTATACAATTCTAGCAGTATAATTATTTGTAGTCTATCGATAATAAAACAGGATCACTAGAAGAATAACCAAGCACAAAAACAATAGACACATAATTTTATCCTGGGAAACCCAACAGGGAGAAAACCCAGCAACTTTGTGTAGAGATAATCAGTTAAGGGATCAGAGTACAAGGATAAGAGAGAGAAAGAGAAACTTCTCCAAGTGTAGAAACCCCCAAAAAACACTTCTCCTAGCTGCAGTAACGAACTTCTTTCTCCTCTAGAGCGAACTTGCTTGTGTTGAGTGAGTGACCAAATGAGAGGTGCGACCTCTCTATTTATACTCATCAAAAAGTGACTTTTTCCATACTGGGCTGACTTCTCTAACTGTCTGGGCCGACTTGTCTTGGGGAAAGATAAAATTACATTTAATAAATATGTTTTTTGGGTAATTCCAATCCAAGGTTTACATTGATTCTTTCAAGGCTTTTATATGATCAAATACATCAATATCTTCTCCCGAAGAAGGTACAACAATAATATAATAAAATAAAATAAGAATAACTTCCAAAGTTACATTATTTCCAACAAGGCCAACCCTGTACACATAGGCTCAATACCCTTCTCCTAGGCCAAAAAAACACTTCTTCTAGCTGCAGTAATGAACTTCTTTCTCCTCTAGAGCGAACTTGCTTGTGTTGAGTGAGTGACCAAATGAGAGGTGCGGCCTCTCTATTTATACTCATCAAAAAGTGACTTTTTCCATACTGGGCCGACTTGTCTTGGGGAAAGATAAAATTACATTTAATAAATATTTTCTTTGGGTAATTCAAATCCAAGGTTTACATTGATTCTTTCAAGGCTTTTACATGATCAAATACATCAATATCTTCTCCCGAAGAAGGTACAGTAATAATATAATAAAATAAAATAAGAATAACTTCCAAAGTTACCTTATTTCCAACAAGGCCAACCCTGTACACATAGGCTCAATACCCTATCGGGGAAAGCATCCTACCTCTTGAGTTGTGTGAATAGTAGAATACCCAACCCTCATTTGTATTGTAATTTTTAATCATTCAAGTGATTCACTCATTCTTAATAAAAGTGATTTGCCTATGGGCATTGCCAAGTGTCGTACTTGGGTTTCTTTTCTCTCTAGTGCACTTGTTCATGTTGTTTTCTCTCTCTAGGGTTGTGCTGTTGCGTGACATCTCTTTAAGTCTTACACTGTCTTAGTGCTGGTTTATGTTTCTCTTTATTGCAGAATTGGGGTTTGTGTTGGTTCTGTTCCAGTCTCTTGCTATCTGTTGTGAATGTCAACATGGTATTAGAGTAGGTGTGATTCTGACTTACTCAATTCAACAATTGATCTAAAAGATTTTTGGCTAGTGGCCCTGCTTAAGCCAAATGACTTTTGCAATTACTTTTAAGTTTTGCACTGTAATAAGATTTTTTAAAACTCACTGAAGTCATGAGGTGACTTAATAGTTAATACAATATGTCCCTGATAAAGATGAACATAATGTCATAATCTAATCAAAGAAGAGAAATGACATGTCTTTTATTTCAGATACAAAGCATTGCAAACATAAAGGTTTTGGATGTTGTTTTGCTAGCCAGCCACATGAACTAACAAACATTTGTTTTGGGTCTCTGTTAATAGTGAACAGCATTAAAACAGGCTTCTATTTTCATGGACAGCAAAGCTATGGGGGCAGAGTACACTTTAGTGGTAAAACATCAATACGAATGAGCAGAACAAAGTCACACAATAGAGGCATTTTCTTTGATAGAAGAGAAATCTTTGGTCAGCTATATACTCCTATTCTAAAGGAAAGAAGATATCTTACTAAAGTGCATGCATCTTCCTCATCAACAACAAATAGAGGTGGAAGTCGAAATTCTTCACAGTATAAAAAAAAAAAGTCAGAAGATTATGTTAGCAGATTTTTAAGAGAAAACCCAAGTGGGATAGAACAAAAGTTTCTTATAGGAGATGAACTTTATACTTTGGAAGAAAGGGAGAAGTTGAAAACTTCAGTTCTGAAGCGAATCAAGAATGCATTAAGTGAACTTGCTATCAAATCAGTCCCAAGTGATATCCAAGCCCAGGAGGGAATCAAGAATGCATTAAGTGAACTTAAAGGCAACTTACTCTCAAAGGATATCCAAGAGACAGAGCAAATAGAAGAGAAACATCATGAAGCACCTAGAGGGGACATTGATAAAGAGATTCCATCAAGGCCTGTTTACCTGAAAGACCTTCTAAGACAATACAAAGGTGAACTGTATGTTCCGGAAGAGGCATTCAAGTACCGTGCATCAGAGGTGGGTGATTTCAACAGTAGACTGAAGACATTGCCAAAAATGCACTTGAAAGACTTACTCAAGGTGATGCGGGCAAATCAGATTGAAATGCTGACATCAAGGGCTGTCCAGACTCCAGAGGGAGTTTATGTGTATCGTGACTTCATTATAGATTTGAAAGGATTTCCGGTAGAGAAGAACTTACAGAGAAAGAAGTGGTAATTATGAAGATACCAAGGCTATGTTTTTTTGTATTTCTGTTTTTCATGTCATTTTGTTTTCTCGCTTCTTTATATAAATCATGGTATTAGCATGTTTATCATAGATGTTCATTGTCAGTGATTCCTATTTGATCTATTGTTTTAGGACCATACATTTGTCAGAGAAAGAAGCACAAGCTGTTTTAGGGGAGTATTCAGGGCCACAGCGCGAAGTTGAAAGGCTATTAACGGTATGCACTTCTTTCTTTTATGGTTTCCTTTTGCTTTACCTTTTCTTTGTTCCTTTGTAGTTTTAGTTTCTTACTTTTTGTTCTCACAATTTTGTGTTCAATTGAACCTTTCTTTATAGGAGGGGAGTCAAAATCTCTACTGTGTGGATTGTTGTGTTTTTCATTGTCTTCCAGATTAGTGCTCTTAAAAGATCAAGCCTACAGATACTAACCATGAAGGTTAACCACTCACAGAGGCACAGTCACTTTTTACAAATATACCGATTCTTAGAAACATGGCAAATGTTAGTGTAGAAAGATCATGATGCATACATGTCAACACATGAAACAAATTACTAGAATGAGTAAATTGAATAAGAAGAGTTATAGCGTCAACACAAATTAATGAATCCCAAGTTGGAACTAAAAGCCAATATTGGATTGCCTGAAGAAGACACTGAGTAAATTGATTGGGACAGCTGCCAGAATGATTTGTTGCCTTTTGGTTGGTGTTTGATATCCAAAGGTGAATTCAGGGACATAGTTTGCAGTTTGATGATGCATAACACTCTAATTAGTCTACCTCTTGGTTTTCTTGAACTTATTATCTCTTTCACTATGTTTACCTTAAAGCAGGGCAGTCATTTATTATTAATGTTTTCATTGCTGTCTGTATTAGTGCTCTTGAAATAGGGAGCTACTAAATTAGCTTTTGTGGGATAAGTTAGTATTCAGAGACATACTGACATGGCAAAATTTCAATATGATGCATGAGAGAGAACAGTGCAATTTTGTAAACCCTGAAAACAGTACAAAACAATTATTGTCTCCATAAAATGGCAGCAAAACATCTTGTATACAGGTAAGCTGCACCATAATTTACTAGGTAGTTGAAGTGTGTATGCCACTCTGTTCCTTCAACCTGCTTGCTATTAATGTACTTCTTCAAATCTCCAACTATGGATGTTGTATCAGGTCTTACTACTGCAAACAATTTTCTATTGTTCATGGACAGAAACATTTCTATTGTCCATGGACTAAAACTAGTTCCTCCCGTAAAATCTCCCCGGTTGAGCAATGTTTTGCCAAACTTTTAAGAATCCTGTTGTCCCAACCAAAGTACCTTAACCCTGCAGCGGCAGCAACTAGATCTCGGCCAAACTCTTCATTTGCTGCCAGCTGCTGTGTGAAAGATGTACATTTGGCCAAGGGATATACCTCCTACGAGAAACTCACCACTGCTGCAAATTATAAGTCTGAAAATGACTTTGGAGGAATGGCAAAGTTCACCCAAGATGGTCTGTTCATGCTGTTGATGAAAAATGGCAAATGCCTCTGATAAAGTAGCTGTAATAGGTTCATCTTATTGCTGTAGCTGAAGCTTCTTTGTGTGCTGGAAATAGCGCCTGTACATACTCAAAATACATCTGCAGCTTGAGGGGTCTTACCCCATATTTGCATGGTAAATTTTGAAGTCATAACAGGCCTCATTAGCTATTCTGGGCACTGTTGAATAAATTTTGGGCAATGTTTGTGGCATTATTATAAGTCCTGGGTCAATTTTGTGCATAAAGGCCAGCAGTAGGAGGCTTGGTTTGCTTTTTTGAGAAAATTGGGGATTGTCAATGACCTCTTGCTGCAGTAAATGCCAATCTTCTCCTAAATATGGGCATGAGACAGCCCCCTAGCAGTCTTCATTTTCAATTCTAGGTGCAGTTTAGGACTGTCCATGTCCTCGTGCAGCAGTGAACAGGTCTTTAGGAAGTTCTGGTCGTGAATTGGACAAGAGCAGCAATAGAACTTGAATGAGGGTTTGAATAAAGAGCAGAATTTGAAGATCTGACCTCCAAATGTTTAACAGCAGTAAAGAGGAAGTTTTAAGTTTAACAGCCTGTGCATGACTTCACATCATTCAGCCTTTGGAATATTTATTGAACTAGCAGATTTGGAAATCATCAATCAGCAGTAATCCCCCATACAGAAATTCTAGGCATAGTTTCTGTTAAAGTTAGTGCAGCTGCGAGACCCATTCTCAGAGAGGATGGTACCCTAGTCAGTTAACCAGGCAGAGTAAAGAGTAAGACCCTAGAAGGTACCCTGGGGCCCCCAGCTGTCTCCTGGGGTTCTTGGTCGGGGACCAAGCAGGTTGATGCCATGGCAAAGTCCCTAGCATGTGGCTAGGGCCCCTATTTGTCTCTAGGATATTCTGGTTTGGGATCAGACAGGTTCTTGGTCACGAGGACCAAGCAGGTCCTGTAGGTTGAGACAGAGACCTCCAGGTCTGGGACTAGGCAGATTCTTGGTCACGAGGACCAAGTAAGTCCTGCAGGTGGTTGATCAACATTCAGTCTGGGACTGAAAGCTCAACCTGGGGTTGAGGACCATTCTCCGAGAGAATGGAGGACCTAGTCAACGACTAGAGGGTTGATCAACATGATTCAGTCTGGGACTGAAGCTCAGCCTAGGGTTGAGATCCATTCTTTAAGAATGGTGGATCTTGGTCAGTGGACCAAGATGATGATGTGTGATGTCCTCTTCTCCTAGGTCTTCGAGATGGTTGGGCTAGATGGTCTTCTCAAGGGACTGGCCACCCCTTTATGGAGTCACTAGCAATTGACCTATGGAGCAGTCTAGACGACCACACGATCACATCATCCAGTGTGGACCTTCCTTATACAGTGATGATGAACTTTCAGGTTGTATGGAACAATTGTACATTTGAGAGAGAGATGATTGGTTGTACCCCACCTTGGTTGTTCATCCTTGGTCTTTACACCATGTTGTTCTATGTCTTGTGGTACCTTGTCTTGTCCACTACTTTGACTTATGGTTAGTAGGGTCATCCACCCACATTGAGTTGTTTTGATTTGTACCACCTTGATGTTTTATGGGTATTAGGGTTGATTGGCCACCTTTGTGGTACACCCTTTGGACCTAGGGTTATACCTTATGGGTCATGTACCCACCCTTGTTTTATGTTTTGACTTGTACCATCTATTGGTCCTTATTAATTATAAGAGTGGTAACATAACCCTAGTACCCACCTAAGACACTTTAATTATATTTTATGTTATTATAAGTTGATTTATTTTTTGGTGTCTTAACCATTATTATTTGGTACCCCCCTAACTTAATGGAACCCTAGGTCAGTAAAGAATTAATACTTGACCCTTCTAGAAGTTTCTAAGGTTCTATATAATGAAGTTTAACTTCTCATTTTATTATCATCAATTACATCTCAGCTCTGATCCTTTGGGGTTGACGTCAAGGGTTTAAATCTGTTACTGCTGTTTACATAGGCTGCCCACCTGTTGAAGAATATCTTTATCTCAGATCTGATTGCTGTAGGTTGACATCATGCTGTTAAGGTCTGATTTTTTATCTGTGGTTGCTTTTGGGACTAGGTCGTGAGCCCTATGGAATTGATTGCTGTTGCTAAGAGTTCACTTGAGGAGGCCACTTGCCCTAACACTTATTGCTGGCTATTCCTTGGAATAACTTGAAGGCGACCTTCCCTAAAGCACTAAACTATGAGACTGTTGGAACATTGCTGAGGTCCGATCTGCTTTGTTGAACTCTGCTTGAAGTCCGATTTGTCTTGTTGTGATTTGATTGAGGTCCAATCTGCCAATTATGTCCAACCGTAAGCTTGATGAGCTTGTATGAGGAGGTTGCATAAATCGGAAGATGACATTGCGGAACCAATTGAAGAATGTGAAGATACAAAGTGCAGAAACCATCCAGTCTTACTTCACAAGGGTTTCTCAAATCAAGGAACAACTTGAAGCCGTGGAAGAAAATATAGGGAATAGAGAAATAGTGATGACCACCTTGAATGGTCTCCCTAGGTCATGGGATTCCTTCATTCAAGGAATTTGTGCTAGGAAGAAGCTCATCACTTTCAGTAGGCTGTGGGAGGAATGCTCACAAGAAGAAGCTCGACCTGTAGCTCGAGAAGAGAAGATGGGTAATGAAGACCAAGCTCTCACAACACACTCCAAGAGGAATGACAACAAGAGGGTGCACCACCACAGTAAGAAGGAAAAACACCACCATCAGAATCAGAGGGACAACTTTAGATCCCGAAGAGATGTATCTACCATTCGATGCTATACATGTGATGAGAAGGGACACTACTCCAGGGATTGTCCTGGAAATAAAAGTGGCTCTCACAAGAAGAAGAACAACAAAAGAAGATATCATGCTCACACTGCAAAGGATGATGAACTTCCCAGGAAGAGAGCCAGAGAAGAAAGTGAAGATTCTTCAAGTGACGAAGAGTATGTTCTGATCTCTGCTCTCATAGGAACTATTACACATGGAAGCAATGATTGGCTTATAGATAATGGGGCTTCCAAGCATATGATAGGATTCAAGGAATCCTTTATGTACCTATCTGAACATGAGTCACCCCACAAAGTGAAACTTGGGGATGACTACTAGTATCCTATAAAAGGAAGTGGTGAAGCCTCTTATAAGCTAGACTCTGGAAAGTCTATGAAGATGAAAGATGTCCTGTTTTTACCAGGACTAAAGAAGAACCTTCTCTCCATATCAACATTGGATGCAAAAGGTATGAAGGTTGTGGCCAAGTTCTTATGTGGCCAAAGGAAAAGACCATAGATGATGCAGTAGTGATTGGAGAGCAAGAGGGAGGCTTATACAAACTGAAGGGCCAACCTGAACAAGCCTTGGTCCATGACTCCATGGAGCCAAGTGAACTATGGCATAGAAGGCTTGCACATGTGCACTATAGAGCACTACCTCTTGCAAGCAAAGCTGTTGAAGGTCTTCCAGAAATCCAAGCAAAGCATGAAGGCATTTGCAAAGGTTCTGCAAAGGGAAAGAACATAAAGAAGACATTTCCAAGTAGTGAGAGCAATGCAAAATGAATCTTGGAAATCATCCACTCAGATGTATGCGGTCCGTTGTCATCCAGTTCATTGAGTGGGTATGTATATTATGTTTCTTTCACTGATGATTTTTCTAGGAAGACATGGATATATTTCTTGAAGAACAAAGATGAAGTATTCAACAAATTCAAGGAATTCAAAGCCTTGATCGAGAACCACACAAAGAAGAAAATCAAGACCTTTCGATCAGACAATGGCGGAGAGTTCACCTCAGAAGACTTCACGAAATTATGCAGAGATTCAGGGATTAAGAGGGAGTTGACTACTCCATATAATCCACAGCAGAATGGAGTTGCAGAAAGGAAGAATAGAACAATTATGGAAGCAGCAAGGGTGATGCTTCATGACCAGGATCTTCCTATGCATCTATGGGAAGACGCTGCAAGGATAGCCATGTATGTACGAAATCGTACTCCACATAGAGTACTCGACAACAAGACACCAGAAGAAGCTTTCTTCGGCGAGAAACTAGAGGTTAGCCATCTTAGAATATTTGGTTGCCCGGTGTACATACATATTCCGAAAGAAAAGAGGACGAAGTTAGATCCTTCAGGAAAGAAGGGTATATTCGTGGGATATAGTGAAAGCTCGAAGGCTTATAGAATATATTTCCCAGGGCTCAACAAGATCGACATCAGCAGGGATGTAACATTCGACGAAGACTCAGCATATCACAAATCCAAAAAGATAACTGTTGAAGACATTGAAGAACCAGAGGCACCCAGGAACCAAGATACAACAATGAATGAAGTAAATCCAAAAGATTATGGAGAACGTGAGGTGGAAGACCCACAGGAACCTTTAGATCCACCACGTGAGAAGAATTCTCACAAGAGGAAACCAACATGGGTACGAGAAGCAATTCAAGATGCAGAGAGATATGGTGCTCCAAGAGGAATGCATAGAGAAAGCAAAAGATCGAGACCATTCTCCAGTTATATAGCCCTGCTGTGTGACATCATTGACAAAGAACCTTCCAACTACGAGGAAGCAACTGAGAAGAAAGAATGGAAGGATGCCATGATCGAGGAGTACCCGTTGATCATGAAGAATGATGTCTGGGATGTGGTCCCGAGACCAGTAGGGAAGTCTGTTGTGACTTCCAAATGGATCTACAAGATCAAGCATGCTGCAGATGGTAGCATAGAGAAACACAAGGCGAGATTTGTGGCACGTGGCTTCTCCCAGAAGGAAGGGATAGACTATGAGGAGACATTTGCACCCGTAGTCAGATACACTTCCATCAGATCAGTACTTGCTCTGGCTGTAGTAATGAAGTGGAAGGTACACCAGATGGATGTCAAGACAACGTTCTTGAATGTGTAGTAGAGGAGGAAGTGTATGTGGAGCAGCCACTCGGATTTGAGACACATGACAGGGAGACTCATGTGTGCAAATTGAAGAAAGCCTTGTATGGATTGAAACAGGCACCCAGGACGTGGTACGTTAGGATTGATAGCTTCCTGACTAGTTTGGGTTTTACCGAGAGTAAAGTGGAATCCAACCTTTACTACAAGGCTAAGGAAGGGAACCCAATGATACTTCTACTTTATGTAGATGACCTGTTTGTGACATGTGAGGATGGGTTGATTGTTGACACGAAGAGGAAGCTTGCTGCTGAGTTCGAGATGAAGGACTTGGGTATGATGCACTATTTTCTAGGCATGGGGGTGTGGCAGAGTGCGGATGGAATCTTCCTTGGACAAGGGAAGTATGCGATAGAGATCCTGAAGAGGTTCGGGATGATGGACTGCAAGGCCATGACCACACCTATGGCATCGAACCTGAAGCTATTGAGTGATGCTTCATCAGAGTCGGTTGATGCCACGATGTATCGTCAGATGATTGGATCTTTGATGTACTTGACGAATATGAGACCAAATATTTGCTTTGTTTTGAACATTGAGCCAGTTCCTGACGGATCCGAGACATGTTCACTTGATTGCTGTAAAGCATATTTTGAGGTACCTGAAGGGTACGGTGGATTATGGGCTCAAGTATGATGCGAATCAGAAGATTAACCTGGAGGGTTATGTTGATTTGGATTGGGCAGGCAGTGCCATTGATAGGAAGAGCACTTCGGGGTGCTGCTTCAGTATGGGATCATGTGTGATCTCTTGGTTTAGCAGGAAGCAGTCCTGCGTGGCACTGAGTACAGACGAAGCAGAGTATGTTGCAGCTTGTTCGACTAGTTGTGAGGTAGTATGGCTGAGGAAGCTCCTGTCTGATTTATTTGATCTCCAGTTGGATGCTACTTGTATATATTGTGACAACTAGAGTTGTGTGAAGTTGTCTGAGAGCCCGGTGTTCCATGACAAGTCGAAGCACATCGAGATCAAGTATCACTATATCAGGGATATGGTGCATAGAGGAGAGTAGTGAAGCTCCAGTATGTTGCGACAGATGAGCAGATAGCCGATGTGTTGACCAAGCCGCTAGCCAGAGTGAAGTTCGAGTACTTTAGAGAGAAGCTTGGTGTACTTCAGATCGAGGTTCTTTCCAATGGGAAGTGATGAGTCTGGAAGACGCAGATGCACATAGGCCATTCTCGCATAGAGCTAGGAAAGTTCTCTAATGTTGGTAGATGTAAGGGCCAAGCCATTCTCACATAATGGTAGGAAAGTCCTCCTATAGTGTAGATGTAAGGGCTGAGCCATTCTCACATGGTGGTAGGAAAGTCCTCCCATGGTGTAGATGTAAGGGCTGGTGCCAGTCCGGCATGGTGGTAGGAAAGTCCTCCCATTTCCGTTGACATAAGTGCCAGAGCCTTTCCCGAATGGTGGTAGGAAAGTCCTCCCATGTCGGTTGATGTAAGTGTTGTGTCTCACATGCTGGTAGGAAAGTCCTCACATGTTGGTAGACTGGGTCTCGTATGGTGGTAGGAAAGTCCTCCCATACTGGAGACATTGTGATGTGCATCTGGGTTGTGCTCCGTTGACGATGATTTGAAGATGATGAGGTGACAATAGGGTACACAGGTTTTGCAGAGGCATATAATCAGTTCTGGGATGCTCCTTCAGGCTTTGCAGTGGCATATAATCAGTCTTGGGAGATCTTGTTGGTTTTGCAGAGGCATATAATAAGTCCTGAGATGTACCTACTTGATGGCTTGCTCGTAGAGATGATGAAGACCTACATGGAGGCTAGGCCTACATCCAACATGAAAAAGGGTTGGCTTTGTAGAACTTCCTATGACGAGTAGATTGGAGATTGATGGTCGAGATAGCAGCAGCAGCAGTGATGATGATGATTCAACTTTGATGATGATCCAGTGACGAAGACTTGTCCTAATGAACTGTGTCAAGAGAATACCTTCCTAGTTAAGAGGGAGTGTTAATGTATTTGTAACTTCAAAATGTATTCACTTGTGTATCTTATATTGTATTCACATGTTACTATTGTACTTCCGACAGAGAGTTTTATTCCTTCGATCGGGAATGTTATCATTGTACTTAAAGGGTTATTAGACTCTTCTAGAGAAGTCGGCCCTGAGTTAAGTGGTAGGGGGTTATTAGACTCTCCTAGGAGAAGTCGGCCCAGTTAGGGTAAAAGTCAAGTGGAGGTAAAGTATAAATAGAGAGGGTGCTCCTCTCTATTTACACATTCACTCACTCACTCATTTGCGCATTAGAGAGAGAGAGGGAGGAGAAGTTCGCACAAGTGAAGAAGAGAGAAGTTGCTGGAGACCATTTCTATCTTTTTGGGTTTTGTATTGTTGCTCATTCTATCTCTGAGGAAGTTGCGGGGTTTTCTCCTTTATGGTTTCCCCGATGAAACTCTTTGTGTCTCTTGTCTCTTATGTTTGATTTGCTGTGCATGTTATTCTCTCAGATAAGATCCTAGATCATATTGAATTAAATGATGAAAATCTAATAGGTTTGACTGGGATGGCTGCATCTTGCTGTTGCATCATTTAGCTAACCTGTGACCTAGTTGAAGGTTTGTGAAGTCTGATCTGTTATCAAGGGATGGTAGTAACCCTTGAGATTGTTGTGTGGTCAGATCCTATGTACTCGGTATGGTTTGTGTTCTAATCTATTATGGTGAGATCTTGTCTATGTGCTGAGATCTTATTTTGGGTCTGCTATAATTATTGAATCTTGCCCCTGACTAGATGTCTGTGCTAAGACCTTATTTGTGATGAATCCTATATCCTGAGACTTAATTCTGGTTAGATATATGGTGCTGAGACTTATTGAGATCTGATCTATTGTACTGAGTCTTGTTTGGGAATGCTACTGTGTTTTGACTATCTTTGACCATTACTGCTGCTGTATGCAACCTATCATCTCTCTCTTTCTGGTTTGTACTTACCCTCTATGGGTCAGATTGTTCCTAGTGTTTGACTAGTCTCTTAGAGGCACAGTCTGTTCTGAAAGTAAATTTTTCTGAGTATAAAACAGGAAGGGTTCCACACTCCAGGTAAGTACCTTCACTAGATTTTTTAATTGTTAATTAAATATGTTAGTTATTCTCCTATTGCTGATTACATGTTACTGAAGATTACTTTAACACGGTGACCCAATTGGTAGTGTTAAAGATAAAAAGTTGAAAGATATGAAAATTATGTTTCAGTACTATTTACTGCTGTACTATTTTTGTTTCAGTATTAGTTTATTAAAAGTAATTTTGCATTAAAGTACATTGATTTTTATTCTTCTGCATTAAACCCTAACCCTAACCAAAAATTTAACAGTTTCAAGAACTAAACCAGCAAATAACAGCCTTGATATTTGGTTCTGGGCATCCTCCATGACTTAAATTGACCAAGGAGGAAACACAGCATGAGAGGACAGAGTTCTGTGAGGATTTACTGTGTAAGGAGTAGGAGCCCACGAGTTCCAGAAACTTTGCTGTAACAGACCTAAAATCTGTTGAAGACCGGATTGTTGGGATTATATTGACCAGTTTGGGAGGACTTGGTTCCTTTGCACAATAATCTTCTTAATTCTGAGAACATTCAGTCCTGTGCATGCAGAGTACAGAAGATTGGGTTGGTAATTTCTTACAGTCTCTTTGTATATTTCATGAAAACAAACTTGGTCTGCCATCTCTCAACCATATTTGGAGGTATCTATGGTGCCATTCACCCTCCTGATGAGACATCAACATGGGGAATGCCAAGGCCTCGATTCCAGTCTATGCCTGAAGCTTTCAATGCACATCTAATACCACCAATAAGGGAAAAAGTTTGTGCAGCTATGACATGAGCAAGATACCTGCAGCATTACAAATGATTCAACTCAAGCTGCTTATGAGTTCTGGATTCTCTGAGTTATAGTAGCTAGGCAAATTTTAGTGGCAGTTGGTACATTTCAGCTCAAGTCAAGATGATGGTGATGAGCAGGTCCTATTGGTGTGTGACACTGATTCGTAGAAGTGAGTCGATAGGCAATCAAGACTTGGTCTTTACCCTCAGTATCTCCATGATTTTATCATGTATGTGGTCTCTCCGTTTGAGGTAGTTTATCAAAGAATAGGATTAATGCATGCTGCATATCCTGTGGATCAATGCCACAAGAGGGAAGAACAAGAGCAGGAGAGATAGCTTGGTAAACCAGACTAGACTTGATCCCATCGGCTTTGGCAAACTGAATGGAACTCTTCTTTTGCAAGATCAACTCAAGGCGAAGTTAATGAAGCTGTATTGCTGCCAACATGGAGTCGATCCTTATGGTGATGTGCAAAGGCCATAGTTGAAACCCATAATTTTTTTTGGTCTGTGAATCATCAATCATGGAATTCACCCACCCTTTAAATAAAAAACCTTCGTATATTCTTGGTTCTTCCTTTGGAGAAGCCAGTTTGCACAAATAATGTGCGATTTCCTTTATGAGTTGAGAGCGCCCATTTATGGAGCCGAGCCATATCTTTTTCTAACGTGAGGAGGTTGTTTGGATTCGATGGGATTGGTCAAAGACGATTTGTGGAGGAGTATCCATCCTTGAGCTCGATTCGTGGCGCATGATTGGCATGGGTTCAAGCCTCACTCCAAAAGAGTGTTGCGTTGGAAGAGCATTATTGCTTGGCTGTTCATATCTTGGAATCGATGGTTTGGTTAATGGCGTGGAGATCCACCTTGAAGAGCTTAGGCCATGTGGAGGTTCGAGGATCGATGAGTTTGTTGGGACATGAGATTTGTCCACTTCAAACTTGCTTTGTGGATATTTCAACTTTTGGAGTGCTAGAGGCTTTGGAAGCTACAATTCGGCATTATTACCTTGTGAAACTATGTGGCATGAAACTCCTAAAATGCCCATGTATTGGTACCAGAAACTCGGAAACTTCTCGAAAACTTCTTGGAAACCTTCAAGGGTCCATGAGTAGCTTGGGACCCATAGAAAATCTAAAAAACCTAGTTTATGGAAAATGAAAGCAAATTAACCTCTAAACATTTCTAAACCTACCTACAAATTAATCTCTCATTCTTATTTTATTATGAAATAATGTGTTTTATATATATATATATATATATATATATATATCTATACTGTGTTTCCCCTGAGGCCTGATGTACCCATTTTGGGGGGGTCACGTTTCCAAGCGTTCCCGTTTACGAAACTTGTACACTTTTCCACGTTTTGTGCAACTTAGTTGTGAATGTATTAATAATATTTTGGAGATTTCAAAGGGTGTTCGTTTAACCTTTGATGAAACCTTAGGTGTGGTGGTTATCAAGTAGGCCTAACCATTTTTAGAGCAGTGTGGTTTTATGGGGGTTGGTTAAAGAAGGTAGTCATTATTTTATTATTTACCAATGTTAGAAAAGCGGATTTAACCACTTTGGGCGAGTTTGCTAAGAGTATAAAGGGGTCGACACATGTATATAAGAGGTTAAGGAGGATTAAAAGGGGGGCCTTTGTACCTTGGATCTTGTACTTATGGCATTGACAATATTTTTTTTATTGAGTTTGTTAGGAGGTTAGGGTTTTAATTAATATTTTATTGTAAAGTAAGTTGAGCTACAACCTTTATAAGGGTTTCCTCCCTCACTCATTCTTCATGGTTGGTTTATGAGAACATTTATCTTTTGCAGCCTAAATGTTATATCTTATGGAGCAATTTGAGTTCAAGGGTTTTCTTCTCCATTTGTAAGTAATTTTTGGTTCTCATCTTTTATGTTGCTAATTTTATGTGGATTAGCTAGAACTCGTTATTAGGGCCATAAATGGACAATCTTGTTATATTGGAAGGATTGTTAGAGTTTTCCTCCATTCCTTGTCGTTTTATGCATGGATATCACATGGTTCCCAATTATCATTAGAGTAAGAACTTGTAATAAATCATTTTATAAGGTACACCCTAATATCATTGTTTTGACTTTTCATGGTAAGGGAGCTCGTAGCGATTTCCATGGATCATGTTGTAATATGTTAAGGTTTATTGAACTTGTTCCCCCTTTCATTGTTTTTGTTCCATTGACTCCATCGCCTTGGGATTGGCACTAGTCTTTGTAACCCTTCCATCACTTATACTATTATGAAGTTCTCAAGTTTTGTTAGGGCTAACTGTTCAAATCACCTTTGTGCCCTCATTGCCATAGCCTAGCAATCCTATCTAGGGAAGCCCCCCTTGAGATGGAGAAGCGCCAACTGAAAGTGTAGGGAGGTAGTTATTGATGTGATCGTGGGTAACACTTCTAGGTTGTAGTTGGGCTAGCTTGTGCTTTGGGGCTTTAATCACACATGCTAGTTCAAGCTATAACATTTTGGTGGTTTTGTCGGGGATGAAGCCTTTTTCTTGGAAATTTTAAGATCGTGTTTTATAACATTTTGTGAGAGGTTATTGTTGTCACACAACTTGTAGTTGTCCCTAAAGGTATCCCATCCGGGACGGTAGAGGAGATGGACAACTAAAGAGGTGACCCAAGAGATGCCATGGTTCCCAATGCAAGTCGGGAGTCACGACAACCGAGGCACTCTTCACTTTAGATCAAGATAAATCAAGATCAAGGGGGAGACCCTATGATCACTCAAAAGTGATTGGACCAAGACAAAGGTTCCTAGGGATGTGTAAATGATAAGTTACAGAAACCAATGCAAGGTTAGGTGGACCCAAGAGTTTAGATAGTGGTTGAAAAGGCTTAAGGAGTGACAAATGTTTCAACCAATGAATGGTATGGGCCACCTATGAAGACCAAAAAGATAGATCTAGTACCATGAAATATACAAGTGGGATCCACTTCCTTGGGATATGGAAATAGCTCAAGTGGGACCCACAAGGTGAAGTATGGGGTGCAAATGGTACGAAGGGGCATGTAATGAGTAGATCTATGGATCTAAGATGAAATTAGAGATACGCACATATGGGATCTAGGAAATGACACTACTCCCAAGGAGTGCGAATTGCCCTAGGTGGACTAGTGCCTTGAGTGGATGGGCAAATGGAGTCAAAAGGATGTCAAATTATAGATCGGGACACCTAGGATGCAAATCAAGTGGGTTACCCAAGATGTGATGGTTGGATCTTACTAGATCTAATATTTCATTATGTGACCCATGTGGAGAACAATCCCCAAAATGAGGAATGATACCCGCAAGGTAGAAGTTCACAAAGTGAGACACTAGATGTAGGTTTCAAGGTACGCTTGTTTCAAATCCAATGGGATCTCAACCACCCATGTCCTAGAAGTGGACAAACTCAAACACCCAAGGAGTGTGACTTTGCCCAAGGAGGGCTAAAAGCATGGTAAAGTGTGTCAAATCAAGTCCAATGACCACCAAACTTTAGATCCAAGTAGTTTAGGCAAGTATCAATGTGGATCTAGAAAATCAGAGTGATCCAATGGCTAGATCTCCATAGATCTGAGATGGAAAATGCATCACCAAATTGACCCAAGTGGGGCATAACCCTCAAAATGAGAAATGGGGCCCGCAAGGCAAAAATCAACAAGGTGAAGCACTATGGGTAGGTTATCAAGTGAGGAGAGTATGAATCAAGTGGGATCTTACCTACCCATCTCTCGGAAGTAGCCCCAATAGCCTCTTTCAAGAAGTGCGACCTCCCTTAAGAAGACTAATGTGCCTTGGAAAGTGTGTCAAATGAAGGCCAATCCTCACCAAACTATGGATCCGAATTGCCGTGGATGCTATAGAGGTGGGTTTTCAATATCTTACCCAAAGCCAAGCTAGATCCAAGTAGATCTAAGAAAAAGTGAAAAATGAGGGTTTTAATCAATTAGGGTTTTTATGATCTAGAAGTTATGGATAAACCAAGGAAAAAGAAGACCATACCTTTGGAGCATACCTGGATGAAGAGATGAATGCTAGTTGAGATGAGGATTACTTTTGCCAAAGATCAAATGAAGAATTTTTTTGAAGCCCTCTTGCCAAATCGATTTTCTCCAATTCACATGTGTGTCCCTCTAACCTGTCAAAACCAAGGAGCAAAGCATCAATCGGTTTAACATGTTGAAGGTAGATACAAGCAAGAAAGAGATAAGCAAAGAATAGTTGGTACAGAGACAAAACCACTCCCTGATTAACCAAAACGTCCTCCTCCAAGCATGAAGGGCAAGCCTCCCCACCAATTCGCACTTGTCAAAGAAGTCTTCTCCACCTATAAAAAGATATGGCAAATATGCAAGATAGCTACAATAGATCCTCCAGTGCAATGGACAAAAGCATTTACAATCAAAGCAACCAACATCCACTCCAAGATCCAAGCATGTACTCCAAAAGATAGAAATTTTATTCCAAGAGCCAAGAGCCAAAATCTCTAGATGATTTTACAGTGAGAAGCTCTCCCCTTCAAATAAGATGGAGAGAGGCCATAATCCTAACCACTTTTTGAATGAGTGGCTAAAGATCAAAAGATCGAATCAATGGTTGAGATGAGCTCAACAATACAATACATGGATCAATAATAAAATATAACAATATGTGGACAAACTCACCCTAGGAGAGGGGATCCCACCAAATCATAATGATAAAACATAAGACAGCTCATGGTGGGTCCAAGGGGTAATTTCTAACACCCTTGGTCAATCCCCATGGCACAATATCCAAGAATAAAAGACCAAGACACCAAATCGTGCCTCTCTAGGAAAGTCGTGAGCGTTGGAAGGCTCTAGAAATCTTTAAAAAGTGCCAAAAGTGATGGATGTGGGTCCCACTGAACGCTGAGACTGCTGGCGAAGGTGTGGAAGACATCCCACTCATCATCACAAGTCATCCCATGCCATAACTTTGCCTCAGTAGCCCAAATCGAATTCTTCAGTAGCCATTTTCACCATTTCTGGACTGCCTCGGGAAGTGTGAAGCTACCCAAATTGCCTCCTAGAGTGCCTGCGCTGTCAAGGTGAGGGCACCAGGCTGTTTGGGAGGGGGGTAATATGGTAATATCAAGTGGTGGGACCACCCCCTCCATGCACATCGCCCTAGGTGAACTCACCCAATCTCTGCTCTACTCTGACAAGGCCTCTGATAGACCAAATCTGCACTAGGATAGCCAACTGAGGCTAAAAATCACTGTAATTGCCCGGAACTGAAAACAGACTGTCCCATTGGACTCAGAAGGTCTAAATCCATCTAAGAAGTGTACTCATACACCATATAAACCTCTTCATGGTCCAAAATAAATACTCATCATATTCGACAGGCCAAATAATAATAATCTGTAAAAGTGCTGAAAAAGCACAAATCATCATCATAAGCATGAGTAGTTAAAGCTTGGTCTTCATCGTTATTTAACTTCTCCTCTCTTACAACTATTCTTTCTTCTTCTTGGACACATTCTTTCCATAGGTTTCTGAACTTTATTAGTTTCTTTCTGGCACAAATGCCACGAACAAATGGTTCCCAATCTCGGGGGAGACCATTCAAAGTAGTCATCACAACTTCTGCATCTTCAATCATATCCCCAATGGATTCTAATTGTTCTTTGATCTGGGATACGCTGGAGAAGTATGAGTGTATGGTTTCAGACTTCATGCACTTCACACCCTTGAGTTGATTTCTCAAGGTCATCTTTCTGTTAATGTTCTTTCCTTCAAATAGACTGGTCAAGGCATCAAACATTTCTTTTGGTGTCTTCTTGGAAGACACATGGGGGATCAAGTGATCCTTGATGGAATCAGCAATGATCCTCTTTGCTTTGATAAGATTCTTCTTGTGCCTTGCCTTCTCTTCATCTCCCTTTGGTTCTGTAAGTCCTTCCTTCACATAGTCTTCTAGCTCATGCTCCTCAAGGATGAGCATGACTCTATACTTCCAGGATCTGAAGTTCTCAGCTCCTTCAAGCTTCTCATCAAGCTTGGTATTGCTTGTCATTTTGCTATAATGAGTACGTCAAATGGAAATAGAAATAGATTTGAGACTTACCTGAAAATTTGCTCTTCTGAGATCTGCTCGTCCTTGACCTAGGGTTTGTCAGAGAAACCTTAAAAATTCCAACTTCGAATTTCAAATTTCTGAAAGGATAGAAAGATGCGCCTTGCAGAGTTGATCAAGCTGGTATACTTCAAATTTGAAATCTGCAAAATTTGACCCCTCAAAAATTGCCTTGAAACTTCCGGATCTTCTGGACACTCAGAAACAGGATTCGTTGATAACCCTTGCCGTGTCCCGAATCGGTCGAATCGGACACGATTCGATTGGAATTCGTGTCCGATTCGACCTTGCATCGAATCCTGAATCGGGACACGAACTTAACAACGAATCGGACACGCAGTTGCATCGAATCCCGACTGTCGGACACGTTTTTGAAAAACAGGACACGTTTTTGGCGGAAAAGGGCATCCGGGTTCACTTAAAAATAGAAATTTGCCTTTCTTTTTGTCATTTGCAAGGAAGCATTTGGTTGAGAGCATTTGCATTTGGTCGAAGGATGGACGCTTGACACTAAAGTAGAGAGGAAGCATCTTTTTAATTCCTCCATTTCCTGAGATTTTAGAGATGCAATTTCTGAAACTTGCACACATTTCAAAAACGTTTCCAATACCCATGCAACATAGAGTGAGGTGTAAGAGAAGCAAGTAGTGTACTACAACATAAATGTTAACCTAGAAATATTTCTTCCGTGAGGTAGGAAAATTAGTGTCCCTAAGAATTATGTAAGGTGTTCAAAAGGTATGAATGTCCACTTTACATAGGATCATCCAACATACTTTTATTTTCAACCTTTAAGTCGCAAGTAATAACATATTCCACTAGTGTTTAGTCTCATTCGGGAGGACCCCTCTCTATCTCCATTACCTTTAAAAATAAAGATAATTGGTCTTGTTTCTCAGAGAGATAGTTTCCTTTAACGACGAGGATTGCATTGCTCCTCCAAATGTACTAGTTTGATCAGATTTCCTTCAACCTACCTTGCCCAATGGGAATGTCTGGCATCAAGCAAATATTGGAGATATTGACATGGACAATAGCAAATTGGTCAAACAGTACCCTCTTACATAAGTTGCCCCATAGTCAGATTGTCATATTAGTTTCAATATTCAACAAAGGGTCACTAATTATGTATACATTTTGATTTTGATGACTTAATGAGAAATATGGTTCCGACATGCATCTGTGTCTCATTGTGATTTGTGAATGACAAATGTGTTGTGAATCATGATTTGTGAATGACAAATGTGTAATCATTAATGTGTTTTTATTCTAATTTCTATTGAATATTTGTAAATGTTCTAGTTTCTAAATATTTTTGGATCTATATGTCTATATTTTTAAATTTTAATATATTTTTAAAAAAATATATATATATATATAAAACGTATCCTACGTGTCCTGATTTCGGGGGTCACCGTGTCCGTGTCGGACTCTCGTATTTTCGTGTCCTACGTGTCCCGTGTCCCCGTGTCAGGTGACTTAGTCTGGACAGGATCCCGAACTAGGGTTTGATAAAGCCCGGCCTTTTGCCCAACCAAAAGCTTCGATCTTGTGCTCAAAAGTTCGATTTTTCTGAGTATCCAGCCGTGGTCACAGATTCCAAAAATTTCTACTTTTGCAGAAAAATTTTCCACCTTTCCGATCAAAATCCTGATTTAGGGTTTGATGGAGCCCGACCTTCTGCCCAACCAAAAAATTCGATCTAGGGCTCAAAGGTTCGATTTTTTTGAGAGGATCAATCCTATGCAGAGAAAACTCAAAAATTCTCCTTCTGTCAAAAGCCCTAATTTTCCGTGGCTGCACAATGTAATCTTTCAGGCTAGCTCTGATACCATGTTAGTTTTTACATGAGCAGCATATAGCATATAAACAATTACCGAAAGATAAACAAGCACAACATAAAAAACAAGAGACACAATTTATCCTGGGAAACCCTCTTGGGGTAGAAAACCCAGCAAAGCCTTCCTCAATATAGAATTCACAATATAGAATTCACAAAGTACAAGATAACCCCAAGACAAAACAGCTACTCCTCCACTTGTGCGCACCTCTCTTCTTCACCTATGCGAACTTGCTTGAGTGAATGAGTAATTAGAACTAGAAGTGAGAGAAAGCACTTCTATTTATATTCTTCTGTTGAGATGACTAATTCCCCAACAGGGCCGACTTGTCTACTTGACTGGTCAATTTCATAATATAATAATCTTTTAGGGGCTTTTCTGAGCCGACACATGTCCTAGGGTTTACATTGATTCTTTCAATGACCTTTACATTATTAATTACATGACCATCAACTTCCATAGGAGGAATACAATAATATAAATAGAATATCTTCCGTAGTTACATTATTTTAACATGTAGGGTGAAGCAAGCATCATTGTGAGGCATTGAAGGTTCACCTTGGCGACTCTACACACTTGGTATCTTCATTGGTATGAGGTATGCTTATGTACATTTAAGATTTGGTAGCGAAAAGGTGAACAAACATGGCACTGCCTCCGTGGATAGCATAATATTTTGCTTCTCATTTCTCAAAAATCCCAGGTTTTCCTAATGAGCTACTAGAGTCATTTTCTTATAATATAAAATTTCATGATCATGATGATTTTGCCATGGAGCATGTTGGGTGTTTCTTGACATTTGCTTTAGAGTTTGGTATTAAGAATGAAGATATCTTCATGAGGTTATTTGTGCTTGGCTTGAAGGAAATGCATGTACTTGGTTTGAAGGCATTGGTAGAGGAGAGATCTCTTCTCTTGCAAATTGATAGAGGTATTTTGTAGCCATTGGTGCCCAGAAGATCATGAAACATGTGTGCCCTATGTTGAATTCATGAAAGGTTATGTTCAAAGTGTAGAAAAAACAGTTCTCAAACAGGTTCAAGTTATATTCAGATTATCATTGTTTAATAGCCCATCTCATTCAACCATAGACAGCTGCAAATGAAATTTAACTCATAAACACATCTGAACTGGAAGCACAAGAGAAGTCTACCAAAATACTGAGAATAGAAATAAAACAACAGCCATACACATGAAAATTTCAGTCTCAAATATGTTAGCCAATATGGCCCAGGCAAAACCCCAACTGGGGAAAAAACCTATGAGAGAGAGTGAGTATTTTTATTTTTTCAATAACATACAGCAGTACAAAAATCAGAATTAAAATCACAACTTATCTCCACCAATGAAGACCAAGAAGCTGCCCCAAAACAGTGACTGAGCTGTCTTGAATTCTGTGCAAGCAATCTTCTGGAAATTCGAGCCTTTCACAGGACTGTACGGACTGTCTCACACAGTCTGCCAACCTCCTCGATTTTTGTGCCCTTCAAGCAGTCTTCAAACTCGGCTTCTGTGCAGCATTTATTATCTCGAATTTCAAGCTATCTCAGTCAAGAAAAACGTGTCACTCTGCTACAGAACTGGCTGTACGGACAGGGTAATAAATGCTGAAAGGTTACCTCGATTACTGTGTCAGAATTCCTCAAACTCTGGAAAATACCTCGATTTCTGTGCTGCTGTAACTCCTCGAATTCTGTTCCAGATTCTCTCTAGAAACTCGTGCCACTTCAATCAGCTGTACAGCCTTGGAATCCGTGCTGTACCTTGTCTTGGGAATTGAGCTGCTATCTCAGACAGCTACCTTTTCTCTCTCAAACTCCAACTCGACCTTGCTCTCCAACTTTCTTGGGATGTGTGCAAATGAAAGAGGGAAAGACAATTTAATTCAAAATTCTTGTCTTTTGGTTGGCCTCTCAAGGGTAACTGAAGAGTCATCTAATCCAAGGGCCCACAATAGATTAGATCAATGGATGAGAATAAATGCTCATAATTCTCTCCATAATTTAAATTTATTCATTTACCACTTAAATACACTAAAAGTCACTTTATAATAATAAAGTGAATTAATTGCTCATCTCAAGCAATTAATACAAAGGTCATGTCCCATTTTTCCTCATTAATTACTTAGGCATAAAATGACAAGGAGAACACTTCCTGGGTACAATTTCAACACAAAGAAGTCCATGATGAAGCCAAAGATGAAGATCAAGCCCTTGAAGAGATCTTTGAGGAGGTTCATGGGGTTGATCAAGAAGAGCATGTCCAAGAGGAAACCCTGGAAGGTTCCCAGCCATTTGAGAATGCTGGTACTGCAGATTTGAAGCAGCATTGAAATTTTTTAGTGCAGATCTGGAGCAGCCTGTTCTGCCCTCTCCTAGGGTGGATGTGGATCAGATTTTTCAGCCATTCAATTCAGAGTTTGCTGCAGATTTGGGACAGCAGGAAGAAGGTTTGATTGCAGGTTCAAAACAGCAAAGTTTGCCATCTTTACGGACAGTTTTTGAGCAGTTTCAGGATGAAGGTGTATTTTTCAGCCCTATCCAAATTTTGGATAGAAGGGGCTTGTGAGAGAGACTGCCCTCCTTGGCAAGGTTTTCAGGATCCTTCTCATGATCCCATGCAGTTTTTCAACCTTCTCTTCATGAAGAAGATTGTATACATTCAGCTCATCATTGGCTTCAGCAGTCAATCCTTGTGGTGATGTGCAAAGGCCATAGTCGAAACTAGTGCCCATAATGTTTTTTGGTCAGCGAATCATCAATAAGAGGATCACCCACCCTTTGAATAAAAAGCCTTCGTATATTCTTGGTTACGCCTTTAAGTCAGTTTGCACAAATAATAAGATGCGATTTCCTTTACAAGTTGAGAGCGTCCATTTATGGGGCTGTTTGTTGACATGGAGCCGAGTCATATTTTTTTCTAACGCGTTGTTAATGTATTTGTAACTTTGGATTGTACTCACTTGTATATTTTATATTGTATTCATTGTACTTCTGACGGAGAGGTTTATTCCTCCGATCAGGAAAGTTATTATTGTACTTTTAAGGGTTATTAGACTCTCCTAGAGAAGTCGGCCCTGAGTTAAGTGGTAGGGGGTTATTAGACTCTCCTAGGAGAAGTTGGCCCAGTTAGGGTTAAAGTCAAGTGAAAGTAAAGTATAAATAGAGGGTGCTCCTCTCTATTTACACATTCACTCACTCACTCATTTGCGCATTAGTGAGAGAGAGGAGGAGTTCACACAAGTGAAGAAGAGAGAAGCTGCTGGAGACCATTTCTATCTTTTGGGGTTTTGTATTATTGCTCATTCTATCTCTGAGGAAGTTGCGGGGTTTTCTCCTTTATGGTTTCCCCGATGAAACTCTTTGTGTCTCTTGTCTCTTGTGTTTGATTTGCTATGCATGTTATTGTCTCAGATAAGATCCTAGATCATATTGAATTAAATGATGAAAATCTAACATGGTATCATAGCTAACTTGAGAAGAAGACACTGTGCAGCTGCAATGTAAAACTTAATGAAATTCCGCAAGACTCTGGATAATGTCTAGCATGGTAATATAGAACATTCCTAAGCCCCAATCACCCCATGGACTCGATCATTAGATGCCTTTGACCACTTTGGAGGTATTTTTGAGTGCGAAACTCAAATAATTAAAATCACTAAAAATGAATTTTAGTTATCCAAGTGAGAAAACACTCGATGAAAGGACTTCCCTAATGATAAAATCTTAGGCAACTAAGTTACACAAAACTTGACCCTCATGCTGACATATCCTTACAAAATCCCCCGTAGGGGTGCAAAATTTCATGGAGAGAAGATAAGAAGAAGAGCTGCCTCGCTTGAAAAAATCATTAGGTACTTCTTTCTTGTCTTAAGGCACATGGAACATATGCATGGTACATCGTTGTCCACCTAGTTGGTTTTGGTGGTCAATAGGCTTTCTCACTCATTCTTCATGGTTGGTCTATGGGAACATTTCTCTTTTCAAGCCTTAATGTTATATCTTATGGAACAATTTGAGTTCAAGGGTTTTCTTCTCCATTTGTAAGTAATTTTTGGTTGTTATCTTTTATGTTGCTAATGGTATGTGGATCTTGTCACATTGGAAGGATTGTGAGAGAGTTTTCCTCCATTCCTTGTCGTTTTATAAAGCCCTTCGTGCCTTTTCAACATAAAGGACACACCCTTTGCTTATAAGTAATTAGTTATATATATTAGTGTTTATCATTTATTATTTATGATTATTTATTATTTAGGTTTATTTATTTATTTAATGTTTATTTTTATGTTCATAACATTGCCTTCCTCTTTAGAAAGGCTTTGTCCTCAAAGCAATTTGAAAAAGGCTTTATGCCTTTGCTCTGTAATGTCATCGCATCATTGAGTGCTGAACAAAACTTTCGAAATGTAGAAGGGTCGATCCATCCAAAATCGATTTATTGCTGAATGTTGCGCTTCCACAATGAACTGACGCCATGGAGTTTGAGTGCACTGTAATCAATATCTTTCGTTATTTGTTCATGATTTTTAGGACATCTGATTTTATGATTTGGATGCCGATAGAGAATTCTTATAACGTTATTTCCCTTGATCACATTTGTAGTGTTTTCTTGTTTTAACCTTCGCATATGCTTTTCTTCAAATGGGTTGACATCTTGAGCGGTGATCTGAACTAGATTTGTGATTGTGTCTTTTTTGCATCTTGTTCTTTTATTCTTGATGATTTCGATACCTCATTCTAGATGTCTTCTAATTTATTTTCTAATAAATATGTTATCATTCTGAATTTTTTTGATTGTCTCTTCTTGCAACTTTTCATTATCTTTTAACTTCTTAATTTGTTCCTCTAGTTCTTGATTAAGATTTCTAAGGCAATGATTTTCTTCTCGCTTTTCTAGTATTTTTCCTTCAATGTCTTCATTGACTCGTTCTGACTTCCGAATACATTTTTATTTTTTTTATTTTTGAAACTAGAATTTTGTTATGGTTTCTCAGTCGGAAGATTTCTTCAGTATTGTCTGATAACTTTTTATTGATTTGTGTGATCTTTGATCGATGCATGTTGTTAATGTCGTCTTTTTGCAGCTGGAGTTCTTTTATTTGATGTTGACATTGATTGACTTCTGATTCTTGACTTTCCAACTTTCTTTGAACTTGTGCCATTCCATTATCTTTGTCCATGATAAGCTTGTTTAAACGCTTTATTTCTTCTTCTAAATCTTCATAGCTTCCATATGTTGATTCTTCGACTGTATTTTGTGATGGGGGAATTCTCATTGATAGGTCATGTATTGCTATTTTCTTCTTCTCAAGGAAGGACATGAACTTCTTTTTTGCATTGAGGGTGAATGTTCCCAATGTTTCCATCTAGTTATGACCTAACATTATATCGATAAGATTGTTGTCTATAGCTGCAACAGTGAATTGGGACGGAAAATTATAATCATCGACCTGTAGATGTAATTCATTTATTTGTTCTTCGTTCAACTTGTTCTTCACTATACTTGATTTTGGAACTTGTAGTTGATTAGCAACATCAACATTAATAAAATTTTCTTTATTGCCTGTACAAATAGCGATGGCAATTGGACTTTCATCAAATATCCCATAAACTTTTGGCATTGCCATAGGCACTTTCGACGGAACCTCGATGAATATTTTATTCTCGGGAGTAATATTTGTCTCTTCCATTTTGATTTTCTTTCTCTTTTTTTTCCTTAAGACTTCTTCGGCAGTAAAGGGTCTTTGACTCCTCTTCTTCTTAAAACTTCTTTAATACTTAAAAATTTCTAAATCTGGGATCTTTTATTCAATGACTCAATGTTGATGATGGAGAAAATCCGCTACTTGGATCCAAATTTTGACTGCACCAGTGAATCCAGCTCACAAAAACGGTGAAGAATGACTATATACACTGTCCTCGATAATCTATGCACAACCTGAAGTATCCATCCTTCTTTCGAACTAACACCATTGGAGCTACATAAGGGCTTCTACTCTTTGAAATGCCACCACATCTTAACAGATCTTGGGTTATCCTCTCAATCTCTGTTTTATAATGATGTGGATATCTGTAAGGTTTGATATTGATAGGTTTCGCCCCTGGTTCTATCTCAATCATATGTTCGATCTTCCTGTTAGGTGGCAATTCCATCAGGAGCTCTTGGAATACCTTATTGTGTTTTTGAATTAGTTCTTGGATCTCTGGTGATCTAGGATCTTCCATCTTGCATGTTAATAGCTCCATTTCTTGACATTGGATTACGTATGCAGGTGCTCCTTTTCTGATTAGTTTTTCCATTTGATGTGATGAAACAATTTGTGTTTGGGGTGGTTGGAAACCATACAATTTGTACTTTTCTCCTAGCCACTTGAACTTGATAAAGTGCTCTTGATGGTTAGCGGAGTAAGTACCTAATGTTTGCAACCATTGAATTCCCAACACCACGTCTACTCCTCCAAGAGGCACTGCGAAGAAGTCGAATTCTAGGTTATACTCTTGCATTTGTAATTTAACCTTGTGACATCTTCCCACATTTTCAATCTTCCTACCATCTGCCACCATCACTTTCATGTTAGGTACGGGGTATAGAAATAGGTTTGACCTCTTTGCGAGATTAACATTGATAAAATTATGGGTGCTCCCTGTATCTATGAGGACCATGACATTGTTATTTTTGACATGGCCCTTCAGTTTTAAGGTTTGAGGATCAAATATCCCTATAATGGTGGCGAGTGAAATTTTTTGGAGCATTATCCTCTAACTCTGAGGGAAAGTCTTGGTGATTGCCTTCATAGCCTTCACTTGACCCATCATTGTTAGAGTCAACTTCTCCTTCTGCTTCACATGCATACAACTTTTGGGGATGGCTCTTCTGGGAGCATCTATGTTTGGGTTCCCATTTTTCTTCGCAGTACTTGCATTTTCCCTCTTTCATCCTTTGGGTCTTCAAACTGAGTTTGCCTCCTTCTCTTAGATGCGGGGGCGTATATTTTGAAGTTCCTACAATTGCTGATTAAGGAGGTTTCTTTCTTGAGTACTTTATCGAAACTAGTTTGAGAAGATCTCTTAAACTTGTTCTCTACGATCTTTGCTTTACGTCTTGCCTTCTCCATAGTTGTGATGTTATGCATCTCTAATTCGTCTTGTATGTATTCTTTCAGTCCATGTACATAAGTTTGAAGACATTGTTCATCTGTTAGTTCTGGGACTCGGGTTGCTAAGGCCTCCCATTTGTAGGTGTACTCATCTACACCGCCCTTTTGTTGTAATCGAGTGATCTTAGCAAAAAGATCCTTCTCAGTTACACCTTGGAACCTTTTAAGAAGATCGTTCTTAAAATTATTCCAGCTGAAGTTGCAAACCTTTGTTGTAGCCTTCCACCACATGTACCAATTATATGCATTACCATCCCCAACTGCATGGCTGAATAATTTTTTTTTCACAGTTGATATGTATGTTATGGATGTCAAAGTATTCTTCTGCCTTATTAATCCTTGTGATACACTGCTTCTCGTCACCACCATCGAACTTAGGTAATTCTTATTTTACCCTGATCTGGTATCCATGTGTCGGTGGAACTGGGCTATTGGGGGTGGGTTAAAAAGGTGGAACCCCTGAAAGGTAGGGTTTGCTTGATGGTCAGGTGTTTTTGGTGTGCTTGGATTAGGTGTATTAAAAGGATCTAAAGGTGGGTTGTTGGTATGAAGGGGATCAAAGGAACGCATAATGGCTATAAAATTCATAAGTTTATCGTGATTTTGTCTCTGTTCCATTCTTAAGGTGTTTATGTCTTCCCTAAGGGCCTAACTCTGGCAACAGTTTGATCCAATTAGTTGTTCTTTTTTTCGATCTCTGCTCTTAACTCTGCATAATTTTTGTTGATTTTTTCGTCAAGTTTGTCCAATCTAGCGTTGAGATCTCCCATTCTGGTGACAGTTGGAATTTTCTCTATGCTAAATCGAGATTTATTCTTGTTGGCTGTCAGTTCCCAACTAGCCACACTTTAAATGTTTGGGACTTTGTGCCATTTCTGCACACTCGGTATTGTACGGAGGTGTACGAAGGATGGAACGCAAGGGGAGTGGGTAAGAGACAGTGCTCGATGGAGAACCGTGGTTAAATGTAGGCATAGTGGTGGGATTGGGGCAACAATGTAGGGTGATGGGAGCAGCGGCATGGAAGAATGGTAGCGCGTGGGCTGGGGCGACGACGTGTGGAGATGGGAGCAACAGTGTGGAAGTGGAAACCGAAACTACGCAAAATGGTAGTGGGTGAGAGCAACAAAAAGGCGATGGGAGTGACTGGAAGGGGGACACTTGAGCGGGGGCACAACAGGGAAGCGACAGACAGACAACGAATAGAGAAGGTGGCGGCACAGGATCGTGGGACGAGCGGTGCAATAGATGACTAGCAGTGGAGAGCGGGGAAGGGAAAGCGGACAACAGGGCATGATAGCAGCGACACAGGGAAAAAGGATGACGATGAAGTTGTGGCAGATGGTGGGCAGCGACGACTGCGTGGATTTGGAATAGCTGCGGCGATTTGCAGTGGGCATTTCGACGCTCTAATACCAATGAAGTGTTCGTATTCGAATACACTAAAATCTAATAGAGAATAACTCCATGTGCAAAGATAAATAATATTAAATATGAATTGATAAAAAATATGATATTACTTTTACAAAATATGTTGGCTTTTTATAAAGCTCTTCGTGCCTTTTCAACATAAAGGACACACCTTTTGTTTATAATTAATTAGTTATATATATTAGTGTTTATCATTTATTATTTATTATTTAGGTTTATTTATTTATTTAATGTTTATTTTTATGTTCATAACAGAACAAGCTCTTAACTGGCCCAAAGGATATGGAGGCTATGCATGTAGTGCTTCAGAGTAAACTTAGGTCTAACATTAAAGGAATCTTAGTACTGAGGTTCTTGTGAGGGGAAATCCTAAGGATTTGTACGTATTGTTTGTTGGGCATATAGACGCCTTTTAGAGTCTTGGGCACTGATTTTGACATGTAAACCAACCATTGTGTGCTCTAGTTGAATCGGATGGGCACCAGTTAACCTCGCAAAGAACACAGCTAGCTGTACTTCCTATTACTTGCCCAACCATTCACAGGCACATATCACCACCTTGTTGAAGTGTTCCTATAATAGCTTTTGCACTTTTCCATGGAGTTTTGCTGCTTCTTATCAATGCGATATTGGGGGTTTCTAGGACTTTAAAGCAATGTTCCCCCAAGTTTTCGGGACGCAGGCGTGCGGAAACACACGTTGGGGGCATGTGGAGACCACCCCCAAATTTTAGGGAAATTCAGGGGGGACGAGGGACGTCGGGGTCATAAAAATTATAAATCCCGGCAATAACAATTCACCCGTGTAAATACAGTTTAAGCTACTCCTTGTAAAGCCTAGGGATCACAACATAATATATGTTTATCTCTATGGATCCACCCAACATAGCAGCCCATTCACACGACAACAATATGCCCCAAGCCTCTGGTACATTAGCAACCATAACATCCATAAGCATGGATGTTTTTGGAAAAAGTAGCAATACTTAATTCTATTTCTTCAATGATTTAACACACTTCAACATTGTGTGAATCCATGGCATAGATGTTGTAATGGAGAAATATGACCCGAGGACCCTATTTCTTCATGATTCCAGAGGAAATCACATTATTTGAGGCTTTGAAGTCCAACATACAATTATGCAAGAGTGAACTATTAACCCTATATATTGGGATCCTATTCATGAGTAGCACCATGTGCCCCCCCTCTAGGTTCTTAGCCCTTGCCTCTACCTCAAATCTAAAAGTTGATCCTCGAAGGACATTACTCAACACTCTACTATTTTGATGAAACTTCCTAAACCAAGCATTAAATTAAGGTAGAATTAGAAAAATATTCCCATGCTTAATAAGTGTTTTTGCTTGACTAAAGGGTACATTTTGATTAAGGTCATGATAGAGGAGTTCAACAATCAACACCACCAACATCAAGGTACATAGAGAGGTTGATGTGCCTGATTAAATGCCAATCCCTTAACCTCATACATGATAGAATCCAGTGGAAACGTTGCAATCTTGAAATCCTGAAAACTGTTAAGTCTGTTGAATTCTGAATGGGATCTAAAATTCTACTTTTTGCATATGAATTCTGATGAGGTTGGAACCACTCTCAAACATCCTGAAACAATTAATGGTAATATTAAAAATTTAAGTAAAGGGATAGAACATGAAAGATAAGGAAAATATTAAAAATTTAAGTAAAAGGATAGAAAATGAAAGATAAGGAAAATACCACTTTTACTTAAAAATTTAAGTAAAGGGATAGAACATGAAAGATAAGGAAAATATTAAAAATTTAAGTAAAAGGATAGAAAATGAAAGATAAGGAAAATACCACTTTTACTTAATATTACCATTAATTTCAGAATTTAATATTACCATTATCACTGAACACCTCCAGTGGTAAACTGAGCTCTATTTGTTCTTCTTTGAGCTCTATCTGGTCTCCAAGCGCCCTGATTCGTTCTTCTTTTGATCTCTATCTGGTCTCCAAGCACCCCCCATTTTTGGGAAGGAGCGCCTAGGTGCCCCCCCTTCACTGTTGTGTGCTTCAAAAAAGGGGGACGAGCTCCCCTCTGCGTTTCCTCAAGTTTTTCCAAATTGGGGACGAGGAGAAACATTTCACCATGAGCCCCCAAGTCCCCAGGGCATGGGGAGTGAGGGGGGCATGCCCCTGACCCTGTGGAACGCATCCCCATGTTACGCTGCTTTAAAACTTATATTCCTCATATTGTCATAGATTTTACTCAGTTTTAATATTTTTAGCGTTCAACTGTATTGATACCCTGTGACCTATTAGTAACTGAAAGGACCAAACTTCATAGTGAAGGTTTATAACTTTATAGGATTGTCATATGTAATATCATCTTATTTATTAATTTTTGGATGGTGCTTGGTTTCCAAAAGTAAAATTCAATTAATGTGCTTAATACTTGTGACTCTGGTTATGATTTGCAGTCTTACGTACTCTGGTTATGATCTGCAGCCTTATGTAGTTCCACCATCTGTTATGCCTCATTCTGTGGCATCTTCTATCTCAAGCAGAGTGATGATTGAGCTTACAATGATAACAAGTGTAGTAACTGCTGCTGCATTCACAGTGGGAGGTCTTGTATCAGCAATGGTCTTTGCACTTACCGGTGTACTGTCTGTTATTGCGGTCAATTTTGTCTGGCCCGTGGCATTTTCTTTGCTTAAGGCTGTTGCTGTGCTTCTTCTAAGATGTGCAAAGACAGTGTGGAAAATGTTGGCTACAGTGGGTAGCATGGGAGGACTTCTCGGGCGTTACCCAAGAGTTTCTGCTTTTTTAGCATCTGGTGGTTTCTGGGCATTGCTTCAGGCATTATTTTTTATTGTAGTTATAATCATAACCATGGCCATTCTTATAAGGTTTACTCTTATAAGGAGACCAAAAGATTTCAGAAAATGGGTGAGTTTTGCATCTTCATTTCTAAATTCTAAATATGTTTGGGAGTTCATAAGCATATGTTGTTCATTGAAATTCCTGCTGTTCTGATTGGAAACATTGAAACTTTTATGATACATAAAGAAAAGAGGATGAATAGCATTTGGATTCCTGCAGGATATATGGCAAGCTATTGAGTTTGGGCAGTCAAAGCCACATGCCCGAGTAGAGGTAAGATTTCTTGTTTCTCATTTTTTCCTGAGTTGGGTTAATATGAAGCTTGCTTACTGTTGATTCTTCATGTTTTCTTTTTCACTGATACGAATTTAGGTTAGCAAGACAGCTTGTTTTGTTTCATATATGTAATTTTGAATTTTCAGGGTTCAACTGGAGTTACATTTAAAGATGTTGCAGGTATTGATGAAGTAGTAGGGGAGTTGAAAGAGGTAGGTTTCTTTTCTTTTGTTTTGTAAGATTCCACTAAAAGTCTAGGGATTTACTTCTAACAAAGCAAATAGCTTATTCTCAGAGGGGGGTAAGTCTCTGTGGTTAGAGAGACCACAACCATGCTGAAGGAAGAAAAGAATTGTAAGACGATCATATTCACTACAATCTTGGATGGGACTACAATCCAAGAGGGCTGATTTCTTCATATGTATTCAGGCAAAATTGACAATAACTAGCATATCAATTGAACCTCAAATTGCTGAAAATGATCACATAGAATTGTGGAAGGAAAGAGCAAATGAAGTCAACTTTCAAGTTATGTTCAAGATGATATTTCATTAGGAGATCTACTAAGCAAGACTTCTACAATTTCATGCAAAATCTATTTCCTTAATGAATGTTGAAACAAAGGGAACTAAGGAGAGATGGGAATCTTCACACCTAATCCTCTTGAAGGGTAGCAAAGTTTTGCTCTTCACCTTGTCTTGAATACTGTAACTTTTCATGCACAAGTATTAAGAACATACAAAGAAGCATTGTTAATCGATGAATATTCACATTGATAGGATAGAAACCCTTACACTTCACATATTCTGCAAGAAAATATATCCATTCAACTCCAAGGAGAGGAAAACACCTATAATTTAATCATGAAAATAAATGAGGAAGATCTACTCTTTATATTGAAAGTGTAGCTCAACTTCCATTACAATAAATAATAATTTCCCTTCCTAGATCCACTATTTACTCAACAAATCTTTCTAAGAATAGCAAAATTGGTTAGATTCACTGTTTTCTCCAAGGGTAACACAACAGTGGTTCTCATGTAACCAACTCTTCGAGAATAGTTCAACAATAATAAATATTTGAGTTGGTTAAAACCACCAAATTCAAGAAGGTTAGCTCTTACCAAGGTAGATGGATGCTTTGACCAAAGTTTGATCTTCTCCAACAATTCACCCTCTAACCAACTTTGATAGATGTGTAATGAGTAACAAACTTGGATCAAGGATTAAAAGAATGCCTTCCTTAACCACCTTGACCAAAAAATAGCAATGTGCTCTTGAGAGAGGCTTCCACATGTGAATAGATCTAACTAACTCCCTGGGCAATGTATGATCTCCATCATAACTCAACTAACTCCACGTGTGGCATCTTTGACCAATACAATGCTTAAAAAGGGGGTGTGCCCCTGTAATATGGTAATAACAAGTGGCTGTACCACCCCCTCCATGCACAGCGCCATAGGTGAACCAAATAAATCTTATCATTGCTCTGACAGGGCCTCTGACAAGTCAAAACTGCACTAGGATAGCCAACTGAGGCTCAAACATCACTGTCACTGCTCGGAACTGAAAACAGACTGTCTCATTGGACTCAGAAGGTCCAAATCCATCTAAAGTGTGTACTCGTACACCATATAGACCTCTGCATGGTAAAAAATAAATGCTCATCATATCCGGTAGACCAAATAATAATAATCTGTAAAAGTGCTGAAAAGCACAAATCATCATCATAAGCTTGAAACCACTGCATAAGCCCACCATGGTGACCTGTACGAGACCATATATCATCTATCTGTAACATCTGAGGTCTGCCACCTCATGTCCTGTGGTTGACTTTTGGTCAAACTGGGTTTGACCAAGTCAACATGACCAAAATATAACTAAAACTGTCATCAAGCTGCTGCAAGGTGTCAAAGGTTAAAACATGCTTTACAATCCATTCAAATAGCAATTATAACAAGAAGTAATCATTACTGGCAATCTAAATCCAAATATAATAGGTCATTAATTATTATTATTACTCAGACAAGACTTTCAAGGTCATACTCACTTCATAGTTGTGATCAATTTGCTAGTGAAGGGTGAAGGCTTTGTACTGCAAAGGCTAGGATAGAGGGAATGACTTACTGACTTAACACTGTGACACTTTGGAAATGGAAAGGGGATACACACCATAGCATATACTGAATGAGCAACAACACAGGGAATGGCGGTGTCTCACAAATGGGTAAGTTGTTCAAAAAGTGTTTATTCACTTTGACTGATGCGCACAATCCATAATACAAATGAGGCCAACAATTTTTTTGATATAGAGTTTAAGTTCCATTGCCTTTTGGGCCTAGAGTTTCCATAGCCTTTGATCTATGTGTGTTTATAAACACATTGCATAGATTTACATTTATTTAGGCTTCTTGCTGCAGGTGTGTTTTTAAGGCACTTGTTTACCTGAGCACTTCTAGGTGTGTCATAGACAACTTGTTTACCTAAGTATTTGCATTTCACAATAGATATAACATTTGATATTTCATAGCCATTTTCATTTGGCTTCCCTTTCATTCATGTGTGTTTAGAAACACATTGCATGAATGGGCTTTTCATACAAGATACAACATTTCATTTCCATACTTTGTATTCATGGCAGCCCTAAAAGTTTTAGGTTTAGCCAACAATATCTTTAGTGACTAGGGGGAATTCACAAGGAAAACCAACTCACCATAGGCAGGTTTTGTCACCAACTCAGAGCCGAGACACAATAAACAAGGAAGCTCATCCAATACAGAGGCTACAGTGGGGAAAGGTCCTCCATGCCACTAGTCAAGTATTAAGTCAAGGTAATGAAAAAACTGGGTAAGTCATGGATGGATGAAGAAAGTGAATAATGAAACCGACACTAGCAAGCCAAAGTATGGCTGGAATGATCACCTCTATTGTCCCTAGGGAGGGTAAAACCAATGAGTATAGGCCTTGGACTTCTAAGTCTGAGTAGGGACAAATATGATATATTTAGTACAACCAGGTCCACATATCTATATGATCGCCAGATCATGATACTAAATGCTAAGACATGCTAAGAGAATGGAAATAAAAGCAACATAACTACAACACTATAATATACTCGCTGAGTCATATACCTGAATGCTCATCATCTAAACCATCATCTGACCTTTGAAACTGCTGCTGTAACTCTGGGCAATACTAACTGCTCTGTGTAAATGGCTAAATAGCTACATCGGTCATCTCTTTGAGTGTCCTGAGACTCAATCATGGCATGGGGAATAAAACTGCTGTCCAAAATCTGATAGTGATCCATAGTAGATTCTCATCTCAGCATCTCAATGCAAGGGAACTGGCTGAATAGTGTACTGGAATCAGAAAAATAATGTATGGTAGCCCGGCTACTATATATGTGATAACATTACTCACAGAAGCCACTTGCTTCTTCCAGTTGGTCATCATAGGGGTAGTCATAGGGTTGCAATCTTGCATCTGAAATCTCTTCAGAATGTCCATTGCATACTTGCCCTGACTGAGAAAGATATGCCCATTCTCCTGCCAGACTTCCATCCCTAGGAAGTAATGCATAAGCCCAATATCTTTCATCTCAAACTTAGATGCAAGATCCTTCTTGCAATCACTGATGAGTTTCTCTGCTCCTGTAATAAACAGGTCATCTACATAAAGCACAAGAATAAGAGGATCCCCTCTCACCACAATGAAGTAGAGATTTGGATCTTCTTCACTCTTCTGAAATCCTAGCTGCTGCAAATAGGTATCTATCCTAGAATACCAAGCTCT
Source organism: Larix kaempferi (assembly GCA_027924585.1). Lineage (NCBI taxonomy): Eukaryota > Viridiplantae > Streptophyta > Pinopsida > Pinales > Pinaceae > Larix > Larix kaempferi. The sequence continues at coordinate 606,507 of BSBM01002018.1, forward strand.
GGGTGCCTGCTTCAAGCCATATAGAGCTTTCTTCAATCTGCACACATGAGACTCTCTCTCAAGTACCTCAAAGCCCTCAGGCTGCTCAATGTAAACTTCCTCCTTGATGAGTCCATTTAGGAAAGCTGTCTTGACATCCATATGATGAATCTTCGATCCCATCTCTGCTGCAACAGAAATAACAGTCTCGATGGAAGAATACATGGCCACGGGAGCAAACGTCTCCTCATAGTCAACTCCCTCTATCTGTGACAATCCTCTAGCCACAAACTTGGCTTTGTATTTCTCAATGCTGTCATCTGCTGCATACTTAATCTTATAGAGACATCTGGAGGTGACTACTGATTTTCCCTCTAGTCTGGGTACCAGTTCCCAAACATCATTCTTCATGATGGAAGCATACTCTTCCAACATGCATCTCTCCAAGCCTGCTTTGCTGCTGCTTGTTCGTATGAGGAAGGCTCTGACTCAC